>OY744537.1:75245521-75348021 GCA_963556195.1 Sepiola atlantica | reverse complement strand
ACTTTGATATATTTGAGTATACTATTTATTAGGTATATAAATTAAAATGAGGGAAATGGATGCATAGACAGATAGTTAGCTAGATAAATAGATAGATAAATCCAGATACGTAGGCAGAAATATACACACTCGGGAATGCGCGCGTTTGCTGGTTTCTTTGATGTCATGTTTCATTGCATGATTTAAAATAAACATTGTCTTGAAACAGCTGAAAACAACTTTATTGTATTTGTGTATACTCTGTATTTTGAATATGAAATGAGAGATAGATAGATAGATAGATAGATAGATAGATAGATAGATCTAAATAAATTGTTGCATATACAGAGAGATACGCGGTCGAGCATGCACGCGCGTGTTGTCTTCTTTCATTCTTGAGGCACTTTGTCTTTTTCTTGTGAAAAACAAAACAAAATATACGACTTATTTTTAGCACAATCCTAAAATTCTTTCAGTAAAAAAGACTCATATGTAAGCCGGTTCTGCACGAGACGGAAATGCAGAAGACTGACACTTTAGGTAAACACGCAAAGCTGGTGGCAAAAGGTGGGCCTAGTAGACAAAGGAGAGACAAAACTTTCCAAACCAAAATATACCCATTCACCCCATACACTTCCACGATCCCTCTCATCCGTAGCCTTTCTATCTTGTCTCTTTTTTATTGTCTCATCTTTTTTCCTTTCGTCATTCGTTTATTTCGTAGAATTGAAGAAAATGGAAGACTGTTAGAGAGTATGCGTGTAGAAATACGACATTCTGATTGGTCGAGACGATGACGTGTTAGGTTAAGGAAAAACGATTTTGAAATAAGCACGAAGCTAGCGTGCGCACAAGCCTTCATGTGGATTCGTTTCTAACAGTCACTTGGGAAAGAGAACTGAAAACTGAAATGTCATAGGAACATAAGACGCAACAAACAGACCGGTGATTGTTTCTTGAAATGAGTTACTAAATTATCAGTTTCAATAGTATGCGTCTTACGTAATAATCCATTTATTCCAATGGCAGATACCTACTACGAAATTAGAAGTCAAGATTGCGTATTGGTCAATGTGTAGCATAGCTGGTCTATTCTTCAATCCCCACAGTACGTTCACCTATTTGGCAGAATTAGCAGGTAGAATTTATGTATTGATGTTGCAGTCGAAGTGTCCATCTTTCTTTCTCGCCTGGTCGCTCCTTCATGTCTATTTATGTTTTATTTCTTCATTCTCTCACAGAACTGTAAGGTAAGACATGTAAGGCTCATATCGTTCCTCGATGATGGGAGGAGGAGGGTAAATAAATGAAGACTTTCCTTCTTTACTTTCCATATGTTTCATTTCGGATTTCCGCACATGATTTAATTTCTTGTAACACGTATCTCTCATCCTACTCTTACTTCTAATGGAAATTTATATTCTTTTACGTAATCTTAAACTTATGAGGAAATTTCCAATCCAACCTAATTTTTACACACCTGAATCTAAATATTATTACAAATCTTGTGAGTCTAAAGCAAATCTCTAATGATCATAGTAAATGAAGCTATATAATAAGGGTCGAGCCAGCCTTTCCATACCAACCGAATATACGATCGTGGCAAGCATTTCTTAAACCTAGAGACTGACCTGAATCACCTGACCCTTCTTTGTCGGAGTAATGTATTACTCTGCTCGGTCCGACGAGGTACATCCTCCAAGGCATTACATCCTCTTTTTGAGGTGGATGCAGTGATGCCCCTATCGGGGAATGCCGGCGGGTCCGTTCACGGCCATTTGTGTGCTAAACTAGAGTGCTTTCTCGAAGAAGTCAGACTACAAACCCTCTCAAAGGCCTTGTGTTACATCTTGTTGCTGTGGGAAGCACGTAAATAAAGTATACTTAACATGTTACTGTACAAATAATATGCCACATTATGTAATTTTAATTCCCCCCAAAATCTGTTTCAAATTGTTACTCTTTTTCTCTTATTTTACACCTCATCTTTCTTCTCCATCGTCCTCTAATCATCATCATCATCATCATCATCATCATCATCATCATCATCATCATCATCATCATCATCCTCGTCGTCGTCATCATCATCATCATCATCATCATCATCATCATCATCATCATCATCCTCGTCGTCGTCATCATCATCATCATCATCATCATCATCATCATCATCATCATCATCATCGTCGTCGTCGTCTTCGTCGTCGTCGTCGTCGTCGTCGTCCTTTAATTATTATTATTATTTCGTATATACGGTACAATCACGTTGACACACCGGTTCCCGTTAGATCACCGAAGTTAAGCGACGTCGAGCCTGGCCAGTATTAAATGGGTGACCATTTGGGACTACCAGGTGCTGTATGTGCTCTCTGTTTATCTCGGCATTGTTTCCAGTCGTCTTGAACTGCTTGCTATTGGAATCAAGCAGTGCCGACTCAGGAGAGGTGTTGTTAGAGATTGCGCAACCCTTGCTTCATAATTACACGCGCAGCCAGCCCCTTATAGGGGTATCCATAATCTCTCTAGACTGAACGGAGGGCCTAACTTAACTTATTTCATAGTAGTCTCAACTTTTGGATGTTTTAAGTCGGATGTTTTTTCTTAAACATTAAGTCAATTTATTTGACCTTTGACATTCAAGCTGTACCTTAACATGTTCGCTGCTCCTAACAGGCAAGCCCTTTGAAGAATTGGAAAAGAAATGGCCTCGTCAATCTTTTCAAGCCATTTATGGTGGCTTTTAGTTAAGGTCCCAAGCGTTCCAATTAAAACGGGAATCACTTTGACTTCTTTACATTTTCATAGTCTAACTAATTCTCATTTAAAGTTTTAATACTTAATTCTTTCTGGTTTTTTTCTGTTGCACTCTGATATCGAACGGTCAAGCTATGTCAACGATTAAGCAAGTTCACTTGTTTTTGTTTGTCCCAAAACAGTTTGACATTGTTGTTTTCCTGTACAACTTCTGGCTTATGCGCATATCACATTTCATTGGATCCAATTCATAGTTTGCATAAGTTTCACTTTAGTAAATAAGGGGCTTTGTCGTGTCTCTATTTTCTATATTGATGTGTTGCTAGCATAGGGCATTCTGATATAATATGAGCTGAGTTTTCTTCTCTTTCATTACGCAGTCTGCACGTCAGTGATTCTGCAGTTTTGTAAATTTAGAGTTTGATGGATCTAGTGCATGTGGCTTGAGCCTGATCCGCCATTAGAGTGCTTCCAATAGATATTTTGAGATCACCACTAGCCAACCCGTTTCAACTGTCGATATCTCTAAATTTAGTCTGTGCAAAGTAATTTTCTCCGTCTCTCTTTCACCCTTTGATTCTGTTTCGCTCCGTTCTTAGTACTTTTTTCTCTATTCACTTCGCGAAGAAGAACCTCATGACTTTCAGAAATATATTTAGATACACAACCATTGAATTATGATACAAATCAGTCCGATAGTGGCTTTGTTGCTGTTAGACTGCTGTTCTGTTTAGTCCTAGGAGGTCCACCCTCCCAGGCTTTACCTTCTCTCTGAGAAGGGGTTAGTTTATTGCTAATCGCCTGAAGCGCCTCTACCGGAGAATGCCAACGGGGCGGCTCAGGCATTTTCTGTAGGTCAGAGTGTGCACTTCCTCCTTGGGTTTTCTATCCTTTATTGACAATTTTGTCTAGTATTAGCCGAGGCTGATGCCGTTTTCTATGGGGTGGGGACACTTTCTAAGATTTTTTGCAGTTTCACTTCCATCGTGTTTACGTCGTGTTCCTTCCATGTTTTTGTTTTATATATGTTACAACATCCATGTGGTGGATTAGTATTTGTAGTTTATGTGGGTTGGTTTCCTCATTTTAAGATTTTCCTAAAGATTTCAAAAAAACATTATTATTATTATTATTATTATTATTATTATTATTATTATTATTATTATAATCTATATAATTATAAACTTCTGTGAATGTTGTTATTTTTGTGTTATCTTGCTTGTCACCGGGCCCACTTATAATTATTATCAATAACGACAATAAATTCTTTATGGGTCCTAGGTATGACCTTAAAAGACATCCAGTGGTGAGGCCTCCATTTGGGAGCAGTGGGGAATGTGGAGTTGCCCCTTAGTTGTCATTGCTCCCAGGTCCACTCTGGCTCGGAGTGGTAGTACCTGTAAGGGGCCCGTTTATGGGTCAAATAGAACCTACTGGCGCTACCAAATCAGGCTGTCTGAAGTTATGTACTTCCTGACTCAAAATGTACCAAGCATTGATGTTTTATTGTTTTTTTTCTTTGCAAAACTCAATCATGTTCTGAAAAATCCAAAACAAAAAACAACAATTTCCCTCCCATTCCCTCTCCCCTCTCTCTCTCTCTCTCTCTCTCTCTCTCTCTCTCTCTCTCTCTCTCTCTCTTCTCTCTCTCTACTTTCCCCGCTTTCATAGAACAAAACACCATGAATAAATGCTTAAACATATTAAGAACTTGAAGCATAAAAACCTTCACCAAAATGACTTGATTCGGTATTAAATAACCCGAAAAGAGTTGATATGCTGTAAAACAAAACAATCAAACCAAACACCATGAATACATATTTGAAGATATAAAAAAAACTGTAAATTTAAAAAATTCTACAAAACCTGATTTGGCATTAAATAACCCCAAAAATGGTTAATATGCCGTAAAACAAAAACAACCAAACAAAACCATTCTTCATGACGTAATTTAAATGGGGATATATATATATATATATATATATATATATATATATATATATATATATATATATTAATTTATTTTATACGTACGTAAAAGTACTTTTATGTACGTATAATATAAATAAAAAATATATATTAACGGAAAAAATACGTCCTATGAAGTTTAGGGCAACTAATAATGAAATTTTCTGCATCTTAATCACTTAGGAAAGTGAGACAATGGAAATAATAGTAAGCAAAATAACAACGAACGCTACAATAACCAATAAAAATAATTACATAAAAATACATTATATATATATATATATATATATATATATATATATATATATATATATATATATAAATTGATAACATAAAGAATATCTTTTTGGCTAAGATCAAAGTGTAGTATCTGTTCCGATGGACAATACACCCTATAGACTGGTATCGCCTTGGCCTTCGGGTCTTGATTCCGTCGTTCTGTGGGTTTGTCCTGTGCAGTTCTAGGAGGTCCACCATCCCAGGCTTTGCCTCCCGTCTTTTAGGCGCCCTTACCGGGGAATTTGCGCGGGGCTGCCCAGGCATTTTTTTAGGACAGTGTTCTCATCTACTCGGGCGCTGGATTTTCAAATCCCACTTTTCCGACGCTTGGGAGGAAGATAAATCAAAAAAAAAATGAATGAATTGTCGTTGTCAAAAGCTTTTTTTGTAATAATCATCCGAGAGATAGAACAAGGGATCAGAGAGGGGGGGAAGAAAAAGAAGAGAATAGAGAGAGGGAAACCCATGGAGAAAGAAAGATAGTGAGAGACGGGGGAGTAAGCGAGATATATTTAATAATACATATAACAAATACTGACTCTATAGGTCATGTGTAGTTTACTCACTCGCGGTTTCATTCCATTATAATTGTGATTAGCTCGGTGTGCTCGCACCAGACATTAGTACTAGATTTTTTGCTGATAATTGTTGCTTTTAATCTGAGCTGTGCATGTAAGAACACTATCTCTGTATTTCTTTAAGACATTTTAGTTAGATTGTTTGAGGGTTTCCTTATTACACCAAGTGTCCCAACTACGACTGGAATTATTAATGTTTTTATATGCCACAGTCGAGCTATTTTTATTTCAAGATCTTTATATTTTTATATTTTTTAAAATATTAGAAGCTACATTGTAGTCAGCAGGGACATCCAGGCCTACAAAAATATCATTTTCAATTTGCATGGTCGTTGATCACTATGTCTGTCAAATTAGCTTTGATTGCTATGTATGTGTGTATAGTAAAGTTCCAATAAGATGGTTAGACGTTCTGTGTTTGTAGCCTTTTTTATAAGCTCTCAGGGCTAACTCTCTAACCAGATCTAAAACAAAAGACTAATATCCAATATGTTACTAAAGTTGGTGGAAAAATTGTTGGATAATTCTACCGTTTTATAAATACGTTTAATTAAAATGTGGACGAAGTGGACAGCCCTCGCGCAAAAATGATAAATAAAGGCAAGTCGAAGAAAGAACCGGAAGTTACCGTATCACGACTTCCGGCGTGGCTTGAGAAATACGTTGAATAATAAGAGTCAGATACCTCCTAAGCTGAAGTAATGCTGCCAGGTCTGCGGATATTCCGCCAAAGAACTTTTTCTTGCCTTGACAGAGTACAAAATCGACCTAGCAATCTAGTGGGGCATGATCTATTCTCCTTTCTACAACCCTTTTCTCATAGAAGAGACTTTGCTAGTGTTTCGCTATTCCATTTGTTATTTCCATGAATGTCGCTCGACTGAGCTTCCCCATCTAGTTCTTCGTTGTAAGAGCTTCACAGCAAGAACTCTTTTTCTGTCACCACTGCAAAGAACTTTCCTTTCTTCTTCTTCTGTGCAATTAATATCAAGCAAAATTTCCATGAATATAGTTACTTTCAAAGAGCTTCTTATATGTGGAACACATTACTACAGGATTGTTTCCATGTAGACTACATCTTGGTCATCTTCAAATCCAACGTCAACAAATATTTCTCATAAACCGTCATTTTAAGTAATCTATTTTGTTCATTCTATTGATCATTTTCAAGCAATTCATCATATTCTTCATCATACAACTTATATACTATCCATCTCATTTACCATATTATCCTCGAGTGCCTTTCAGCCTTAGTAATGAGTCATGTATGATGTTCAAGACGCGTTTCTTTTTATACTATTTTTTTACAGTTGTTTTCAGTTTCTTTACCATAAAAAAATTCTGATGTAGATTCTAACCATACCGGGTTTAATATTCAGTGGATACAAAAATCGAAGTTCAATTGTTTCTATATATTCATAACTGAATCTAGATTTTTGTTTTGTTTTTAGGATTTACACTGGATAATTGCTAATATATATATATATATATATATATATATATATATATATATAGGAAACATTGATTCTGTGCAGAAAAAAACAAAGCCCTCTGTCTTAAACTTTAATCCTACCCCACTAAAATTATTAAACTTATTAAATGATCTGTTAGCAAATTATATTTAATTATATGTAAGCAATAAATCGGTATTTTGTTTTTTCAGATTAAAATGTGGACGAAATGGGCAGCTCCTCGCGCAAAAATAACAGATAAAGGCAAGTCGAAGAAAGAACCGGAAGTTACCTTATCACGACTTCCGGCGTGGCTTGAGAAATATGTTGAATACCGTTTCAGCCTATACGACCGAACGAGTAAGTCAAATGTGTTAAGGATTACGATTGTACTTATCTATGTATGTATAATAGCTAACAGTGAGTTTAGTTTTCGGTCCGGGGGACCAGAAGGAGAGCTACTCCCACCTTTATTATCCGATAGATTGTGGATTTGTAGCGACGCAGATGTTAATCCTCCGAGGTTCAAATTAAAATAATAATAATTTAATGATACGTACGCAGGTAGCCTCAAGTAGCATTTCTGGTAAAATGAATAAATACGAAAATGTTTAGGTTTACGCTAATCAAAAGCGTCTCTGCTTAAATAAAACGTTCTGTGTCTTGCGAACATCGTAAAGTTCGCAAAGACTATAAAAGAAACTAAATCCCAAAATCAATTTAGTAGGATTCAGAAGTCAAATCTTTTTCCCCAAATTCAGAACAAAAACCTCGCTCGGCGCACCTTCCTTCGCTTACTCATCGACCTACACATACGCCACTCTTTAAAAAATACTTGAGTGTCATTTTCTTCCCTTTTCCCTTTTGGTTACACCTTATGTTGAACTCTTATCACCGCGACTGTTCGTAAGCTTTTCACACTTGCATTCTACAGTCACACATAGATCTTACTATAGCCAGACAAGGGAGGCCTTGTTCTAAACAGCCGCACCATCATATCACGCGCATCGCACCGAAAAGAAACACATTTTTATAATCGCAAAAATTACAGCCAATTTTCTTACTTTCTTCGAAGCTTATATGTAAACTTCGCATGTTTGAACTGTGTGCGAACAAAAGTTCACTGGACAAAAGCTCACCGGACAGATGCCCATAAGACAAAAGTCCATCGGACAAAAGACCACCGACATAATTCAAACACGGACAAAAGCCCACCAACGTAAAAATATTTTTTTTTAATTACCCCCAATTTTTTTATATTTCATTTTTTTACAATTATCAATAACTCTTCGTAATTTTTTTTCTTGAGAATTTTTAAAATTTCATTTTAAATATTTTTCCTGTACTTTGTAAATACGGCATTCTTTTAAAGATTACATCATAAAAGAACACGTACCCTTTTTACTAATAACCCTAAGTCCGGGTGGTAAAGCAAAAAAAAAACATTTAAAAAAAATATGTATTGTATTACTCATCTTTCACGAAAAAAAAACAACAATTATTTTTAAATGCAGATTCGGGTATCAGTTTTGCATATAATTTTAACATAAAATGATCCACCATTTCCGGACCATCATAACTTTGTAAATCGGTTAACCAAATTTTTTTTGCGATAATTTTTTTTTTTGTATTTAAAAAAAAAATTATTTTTACGAGCTTGAATTATTTTGGTAGGGTTTTTGTCCGGTGGGCTTTTGTTCGATGGGCTTTTCTCCGCACACTGTTTGAACACACACACACACACACACACACACACACACACATATATATATATATATATATATATATATATATATATATATATATATATATATATATATATATATATATATATATATATAGTCTAAAGAAGCTTTGAGTTATTTTAAACAAAAAGACAAAAAAAAGGAAAATGCAGTTTAAATTCCCAGAGAAACTAACTAAATCCAAAATAGTGTAGACTTCACATTTGTTGGAAAATTCATAAATAAATAATATATAATAGTAAGTAAATAAGATAAAAAGGGGGATTAAGTATCTAACAGTGACACAAAAGCAGGAGACCTTAACGTAAGCATCTAATATTAACACGGGGATCTTCAGCTGTTTACCATGTAACTGTTTCGGAGATTTAAAAACAGGACAGTTATATGCATGGCTCTCCAATGGTACAGATAAAACTACCATTTCCCCAATAATCAAGTGTCGAAATAATTCAGCTTAAAATGTTACTTATATATACATAAATAAATAATAATAAAATAATAATAATAATAATAATAATAATAATAATAATAATAATAATAATAATAATAATAATAATAATAATATACTACCCTTAAGACTACCGTGTGATATGGTACTTTGTATATAAAATAAAATTATTTATAACAATAGTTATACTAGTAATAATAATAATAATAATAATAATAATAATAATAATAATAATAATAATAATAATAAAATACTATCTAAACACTACACCTACGAACCATTCTACGATATGGTAGCTAGATATATAATATTCCGACAACGTTCGTTGAATACTCTAGTCAGTCTTTCTATATGTGCCTCTCTATGCATAAATAGAACAAATTTCATTCTTGACGTGGTAATGTCGCGTGGCCGCATGGTGATGACGCTTGCTTGCTTGCGGAGTGTAGGTTGATTCTGTAGCAGGGGTTCAAACCTTGCTACCGTCTGAGATTATCATTCCCTACACTAATGACAACGATAGCTTGAAACGGTGCCGTATTGTAGGTAGAAGTAATTCAATATTATGTACTTAAAAATTTATATATATATATATATATATATATATATATATATATATATATATATATATATATTGTAATTTAGCGTACGGTCCCCATCTACTTTTAAAAGTAGATATAATTTTATTTTTTTATTTAACAAACTTCTTAATGTTTTCCCTTTATTTATTGTCGCCAAGATTTTTATAAACTCATTGTAAGATTTTCATCTATATTTTTCACTTGTGCCACTTTTTTCCGATTCATATTTGTCCACCCGTGACATTTTAACCTGTGCCATTTTTACCGGACAATTCTTCCGGTGACATTTTTACCTAAATTCGTGATTATGTTCTATAAATTTTAGATTTACTGGACGTTTAAATTTATCATTTCATCATTAGTACCAAAAATAAAAAATTAACTCAAAAAAAAAAGAATCGTTTTTGGAATCGGAAATTAAGCTCAATTTTTTTCGATTCCGATACCCCCAAAGTTCCGAGTTTTCGATTCCCGTTTCCAATACCGAGTAATCATCCCGACACTAATAATAACTAGATATACTATTAGAATTTGAAGCGGATCCTTTTTGAATTCCTTAACAGCATAGTCAGTTAGGCACTGTTCTTAGAAAATTACTTAATTTTGAGTTAATCAAATTAATGTCATCTGTTTATATTGGAGGTTGTGTGGTTAAGTGAATCCCGGTGCAGACTGGCGATTCGCGGTGCCATGTTCGAATCCAATCGGATCCATAGGATTGACTGTATTTAGGCCGCCATATTGTTCAGTCGGAGATAGAAGAAATTCAAAAAGAAATACTATAGACACGTGGCATTCTAGAACGGCCGTCTTCATTGAAATGGGAGAAATGGGATTCTGTTTCTACTCGGCGAATAGCCGCAACGAAGGACGTTTTGTTGCACCACCGGCTTTCCGTGCCAGCTGTCACCGATGTTCGAGAGTTGCCAGTAATTGAGAAAAATCGTGATACATCACTTTCACTATTGATGTTGATAACCTTTAACCTTGTTTCTCTTGTTGGTGTTTTTTTACTAATGAGTCACCGCTCATCAAGTCTAAAGACCACTCGAGGACATGGGTTAATGGTTTGTAGCAGGTGGATTGTTAGACTAGCACCTTGAAGATTGCAGACGATGGTTGGATCTGGCCAAAATTTGATTGCTAAAAAGGACGACTCAATAAGAATTTGTGAACATTGGACGTGAAAACGAGCATGATGTAGTCAATTGGGAAACCGCCCATAGTTTTGCGTTTTACAGCCGGGCAGTTTTAGGAAAGAAACGCCGTATATGCTTCAAGTACATAGAAGAAGAAAGGAAATTGGTTACAGTAGTTTTAGCTACAGTTTTTGCTGTGAATTTTTTACAGGGCGAACCAGAGATTGGAGCTTAGTCGAACAGCTACTATGAAAATAACGATAGAGTTGCAACGTCTTTCCCGTGAGAAAGTGGCTGCAGGGAAGAGAAGAGGACATCTCCAACTAGATTATAAAGTCGATTTTGTACTATACCAAGAAAGGAGAGGGTGCTCAGAGCGGCATATCCTTAGACGTGCCAATCTTAAAACGCATATGGCTCTTATACAGGTAGAAGATTACGTCCGGATCTGATTTTCAAAAAAGCTCGGGGAAATCAACGAATCAACCAGGTTTAAAAAGAAATAAAAATGCTGATCCATGAAGAAAATACGAAGAATCTTTTTTTGTTGTTGTTTTCTAATATTTAAGGTATCAATAAATAGATTTTCTCGCTTGTGGGTTTATTTATCAATTAGGTTAAACACTAGGTCAGCTGTTGGCTTAAAAAATCTGAGAACTAAGATAACACACTCTAACCTACAAAAAAATAACTGAGCAACCCCGTCGACATTCCCAGGTATGGGCGCATCAGACGATCAACAATAAAAACTAACTCCTCATAGAGAGAGGATAAATCCTTTGAAGGTGGACCTCATATGACCAAACAGAACCATACCTCAGCCCGACAGGACTCAATCAGTGCTGAAGATATGCGGTCGATGATTGTGCAAACCTTCACTATAGACGCCCCGAGAAGGCACATTTACACTTGATATCCATTTTCTCCAAGACTGAAAGGAGGTCTATTTTCTGTTTAATTTGATAAACTATTGACATTTTTATTCCTGTAAGTGCTTCCGTATGTAAGGAAGGGCCACCGAGCCTTACTTTGCCTGAAGCCTATAATGCTGTTCAGTCGGCACTGTCCATGAATTACAGTATCAATTATGCCAATCACACGCCCTACATATGACTTATGGACAGACCGCGATAGTACGAAATGAATATTTTCACACGTCTTGTTCAACCGTAATGTTAATAAGTCGATTTTCAATCAGAGGTGGCAAACCCATAATTTTAAACTATTCTTCATAAATAAATTTTAAAGAAAGAAACAATTACAGCGTTTAGAAATATAACAGTCGGTCATTACTTGCCTGCAACAAGTTGTGACACAAGGTCAGAAGGTAGGGGAAAAACAGCAGCTCCTGCAAGAAGGATAACAATTAAAGTGGAACAGAAAAGAAATGTTAAAATAGCTAAGTATTACAATACACTTTATAAATGATCGTAAATTTCCAGTTTGAAGTTTATAGATATGCGCACACGTACCAAGTGTGATTAATATATATCTATATAAATGTGTGTGCGTTCACTATTGCAACAACGGTTAGAGAATCTACATAAAAACTACAAATTCCGAGGAAGACAATCAAAGTGGTTCCGAAACTTTAACTGCTCTGTAAGGGAGCTATGAGGGCAGAACCCTTCTTAAAACTTCAATTATATCATATTTTGATGAAGTTTTAAATGTTTGTATGAAATTTTCCGAGGAAGACAATGGAAGGTGTCCCAAATCTTCAAGTGCCCCCTAAGAGGTAATGAGGGTAGAACATACCTTTAACTTCAAATATATTCTATTTTAATAAAATTGAAATCATAAATATAAAATTCTCCAAGGAAGGCAATGGAATTGGTCTAGAACAGGGGCGGGCAACCTCCGGCCCGCGGGCCACATCCGGCCCGCGAAGGCTTAGCGTCCGGCCCACCACCCTGCTATGCTTTATTATTGCAATCCGACCCGCGGACCTCCCAGTAAAACTCATATCATTGTGTGACATAGACGTAAAAGTATATTTCAGTTAAGATTTACAGTGGGATGAAAATGTATGAATATCAGCGAGCGATGATGCATGTATATTTCATTTTTCTGTAACTATTAATTTCAAATCTTTGGCCTGGGATAAAAATAAAAGAAGAGAAAAAAAGAGGCAAAGAGGAAACGTGAGACGAGGAAAGGGCATGACACATAGAACTTATGTGAGGTGTGTCAAAACGAATGCTGGATCAACTTGCTACTTCACCCGTCATTATTTTTTGATTCCAAAATGGCTCTTCGTCGGCGCCTTTTATAACATCACACAAGAAGAAGAGAGTAGCAACCTTAGTTTAAGTCAGTGTCCTCAGCTGAGAGGTAAAAGATAACTAAATACCAAGGTCTTATGTACGTCAGGAAAAGAAACTGGAATCTTAGGCAGATCGCTATCATTTCAATAACAGGGCTCATGAAAAAATAAAAATAAAACTACTTAGTGAATCTACCCGGTGAACCAAGTGCAAAAGAGAACCAAACAAGTGCGCTTAAAAGGGCGGTTAGAATCCTAAAAGGAGCTCTCGGTTTGAGTCTTTGAAATAGCGGGTGAATGTCTGGTATCCGGTTGGATGACCAATCCCTTACAAAAACAAAAATATAAGAACATTGCAGAAAAAAAAAGCAAACACGTCTAATTTTATATATTTACATTTCTATTAACGTATGATTTTTATAAATAAATGCCGCTAGGAATATCATTTTAGATTACAATTATAATTTACTGCAAGAAAATATGACCCGTTGAGTCAACCATTTAGCCCGGATTAAATCGTTTGAAAGAGACTTTTCAAAGCCAGGTAAATTTTGAAAACATAAAAGGACAAAAGACGAAATCAGTCTTATATCGCCCTTTCCCTATCTATCTCTCTCTCTCTCTCTCTCTCTCTCTCTCTCTCCCTCTCTCTCCAGATATGGATAAATAATATTAATAATTGTAGTGATGTTCCCTATTGTTTATAATGGACTATTCCAATTTTTTGTTTTATTATTTTGATTGTTGATAAATATATATATATAGAGAGAGAGAGAGAGACAGGCAGGCAGACAGACAGACAGAAAGACAGACAGACAGACAGACATACAAAATAGGTAGAGAGAGATGACTGTTGAAAAACAGAGAAGGGGGTAATAGGCAAAGATGGGGAGAGACAAACATGATGGAAGCGAGAGTGGATTAACCTTGTGTAAAACAAGAACGGATGGGTTGAAACAACATCAAGTAAATTGAAAATTACGACTAATTTGACCAACTAAAATTGATTTTTTCTTTAAACATAACTCGACCTCAAAATCAAGGAATATTTTATCATGTATTTTGTGTGATAAAAAAAAGATAGAAAACAAGCCTTAGAGAAGCAAACGTTGATTTACTCAGCTTTAGTATAATTATAAATTACCCGACGCAATATAACATATCATTTCGTTCAATCTCCTTTAAGATATGAATGTTGCATAGAATGCAATAAAAGGCATGCAATAAAAATCACTTTAAATAGTGCAAATAGACTTCAAAGAATTATGTTTTTAAAAATCACTTTAAATAGTGCAAATAGACTTCAAAGAATTATGTTTTTAAAAATCACTTTAAATAGTGCAAATAGACTTCAAAGAATTATGTTTTTAAAAATCACTTTAAATAGTGCAAATAGACTTCAAAGAATTATGTTTTTAAAAATCACTTTAAATAGTGCAAATAGACTTCAAAGAATTATGTTTTTAAAAATCA
Organism: Sepiola atlantica; assembly: GCA_963556195.1. Taxonomy (NCBI): domain Eukaryota; kingdom Metazoa; phylum Mollusca; class Cephalopoda; order Sepiida; family Sepiolidae; genus Sepiola; species Sepiola atlantica. The sequence continues at coordinate 75,333,360 of OY744537.1, read as the reverse complement.
CTTTAAATAGTGCAAATAGACTTCAAAGAATTATGTTTTTAAAAATCACTTTAAATAGTGCAAATAGACTTCAAAGAATTATGTTTTTAAAAATCACTTTAAATAGTGCAAATAGACTTCAAAGAATTATGTTTTTAAAAATCACTTTAAATAGTGCAAATAGACTTCAAAGAATTATGTTTTTAAAAATCACTTTAAATAGTGCAAATAGACTTCAAAGAATTATGTTTTTAAAAATCACTTTAAATAGTGCAAATAGACTTCAAAGAATTATGTTTTTAAAAATCACTTTAAATAGTGCAAATAGACTTCAAAGAATTATGTTTTTAAAAATCACTTTAAATAGTGCAAATAGACTTCAAAGAATTATGTTTTTAAAAATCACTTTAAATAGTGCAAATAGACTTCAAAGAATTATGTTTTTAAAAATCACTTTAAATAGTGCAAATAGACTTCAAAGAATTATGTTTTTAAAAATCACTTTAAATAGTGCAAATAGACTTCAAAGAATTATGTTTTTAAAAATCACTTTAAATAGTGCAAATAGACTTCAAAGAATTATGTTTTTAAAAATCACTTTAAATAGTGCAAATAGACTTCAAAGAATTATGTTTTTAAAAATCACTTTAAATAGTGCAAATAGACTTCAAAGAATTATGTTTTTAAAAATCACTTTAAATAGTGCAAATAGACTTCAAAGAATTATGTTTTTAAAAATCACTTTAAATAGTGCAAATAGACTTCAAAGAATTATGTTTTTAAAAATCACTTTAAATAGTGCAAATAGACTTCAAAGAATTATGTTTTTAAAAATCACTTTAAATAGTGCAAATAGACTTCAAAGAATTATGTTTTTAAAAATCACTTTAAATAGTGCAAATAGACTTCAAAGAATTATGTTTTTAAAAATCACTTTAAATAGTGCAAATAGACTTCAAAGAATTATGTTTTTAAAAATCACTTTAAATAGTGCAAATAGACTTCAAAGAATTATGTTTTTAAAAATCACTTTAAATAGTGCAAATAGACTTCAAAGAATTATGTTTTTAAAAATCACTTTAAATAGTGCAAATAGACTTCAAAGAATTATGTTTTTAAAAATCACTTTAAATAGTGCAAATAGACTTCAAAGAATTATGTTTTTAAAAATCACTTTAAATAGTGCAAATAGACTTCAAAGAATTATGTTTTTAAAAATCACTTTAAATAGTGCAAATAGACTTCAAAGAATTATGTTTTTAAAAATCACTTTAAATAGTGCAAATAGACTTCAAAGAATTATGTTTTTAAAAATCACTTTAAATAGTGCAAATAGACTTCAAAGAATTATGTTTTTAAAAATCACTTTAAATAGTGCAAATAGACTTCAAAGAATTATGTTTTTAAAAATCACTTTAAATAGTGCAAATAGACTTCAAAGAATTATGTTTTTAAAAATCACTTTAAATAGTGCAAATAGACTTCAAAGAATTATGTTTTTAAAAATCACTTTAAATAGTGCAAATAGACTTCAAAGAATTATGTTTTTAAAAATCACTTTAAATAGTGCAAATAGACTTCAAAGAATTATGTTTTTAAAAATCACTTTAAATAGTGCAAATAGACTTCAAAGAATTATGTTTTTAAAAATCACTTTAAATAGTGCAAATAGACTTCAAAGAATTATGTTTTTAAAAATCACTTTAAATAGTGCAAATAGACTTCAAAGAATTATGTTTTTAAAAATCACTTTAAATAGTGCAAATAGACTTCAAAGAATTATGTTTTTAAAAATCACTTTAAATAGTGCAAATAGACTTCAAAGAATTATGTTTTTAAAAATCACTTTAAATAGTGCAAATAGACTTCAAAGAATTATGTTTTTAAAAATCACTTTAAATAGTGCAAATAGACTTCAAAGAATTATGTTTTTAAAAATCACTTTAAATAGTGCAAATAGACTTCAAAGAATTATGTTTTTAAAAATCACTTTAAATAGTGCAAATAGACTTCAAAGAATTATGTTTTTAAAAATCACTTTAAATAGTGCAAATAGACTTCAAAGAATTATGTTTTTAAAAATCACTTTAAATAGTGCAAATAGACTTCAAAGAATTATGTTTTTAAAAATCACTTTAAATAGTGCAAATAGACTTCAAAGAATTATGTTTTTAAAAATCACTTTAAATAGTGCAAATAGACTTCAAAGAATTATGTTTTTAAAAATCACTTTAAATAGTGCAAATAGACTTCAAAGAATTATGTTTTTAAAAATCACTTTAAATAGTGCAAATAGACTTCAAAGAATTATGTTTTTAAAAATCACTTTAAATAGTGCAAATAGACTTCAAAGAATTATGTTTTTAAAAATCACTTTAAATAGTGCAAATAGACTTCAAAGAATTATGTTTTTAAAAATCACTTTAAATAGTGCAAATAGACTTCAAAGAATTATGTTTTTAAAAATCACTTTAAATAGTGCAAATAGACTTCAAAGAATTATGTTTTTAAAAATCACTTTAAATAGTGCAAATAGACTTCAAAGAATTATGTTTTTAAAAATCACTTTAAATAGTGCAAATAGACTTCAAAGAATTATGTTTTTAAAAATCACTTTAAATAGTGCAAATAGACTTCAAAGAATTATGTTTTTAAAAATCACTTTAAATAGTGCAAATAGACTTCAAAGAATTATGTTTTTAAAAATCACTTTAAATAGTGCAAATAGACTTCAAAGAATTATGTTTTTAAAAATCACTTTAAATAGTGCAAATAGACTTCAAAGAATTATGTTTTTAAAAATCACTTTAAATAGTGCAAATAGACTTCAAAGAATTATGTTTTTAAAAATCACTTTAAATAGTGCAAATAGACTTCAAAGAATTATGTTTTTAAAAATCACTTTAAATAGTGCAAATAGACTTCAAAGAATTATGTTTTTAAAAATCACTTTAAATAGTGCAAATAGACTTCAAAGAATTATGTTTTTAAAAATCACTTTAAATAGTGCAAATAGACTTCAAAGAATTATGTTTTTAAAAATCACTTTAAATAGTGCAAATAGACTTCAAAGAATTATGTTTTTAAAAATCACTTTAAATAGTGCAAATAGACTTCAAAGAATTATGTTTTTAAAAATCACTTTAAATAGTGCAAATAGACTTCAAAGAATTATGTTTTTAAAAATCACTTTAAATAGTGCAAATAGACTTCAAAGAATTATGTTTTTAAAAATCACTTTAAATAGTGCAAATAGACTTCAAAGAATTATGTTTTTAAAAATCACTTTAAATAGTGCAAATAGACTTCAAAGAATTATGTTTTTAAAAATCACTTTAAATAGTGCAAATAGACTTCAAAGAATTATGTTTTTAAAAATCACTTTAAATAGTGCAAATAGACTTCAAAGAATTATGTTTTTAAAAATCACTTTAAATAGTGCAAATAGACTTCAAAGAATTATGTTTTTAAAAATCACTTTAAATAGTGCAAATAGACTTCAAAGAATTATGTTTTTAAAAATCACTTTAAATAGTGCAAATAGACTTCAAAGAATTATGTTTTTAAAAATCACTTTAAATAGTGCAAATAGACTTCAAAGAATTATGTTTTTAAAAATCACTTTAAATAGTGCAAATAGACTTCAAAGAATTATGTTTTTAAAAATCACTTTAAATAGTGCAAATAGACTTCAAAGAATTATGTTTTTAAAAATCACTTTAAATAGTGCAAATAGACTTCAAAGAATTATGTTTTTAAAAATCACTTTAAATAGTGCAAATAGACTTCAAAGAATTATGTTTTTAAAAATCACTTTAAATAGTGCAAATAGACTTCAAAGAATTATGTTTTTAAAAATCACTTTAAATAGTGCAAATAGACTTCAAAGAATTATGTTTTTAAAAATCACTTTAAATAGTGCAAATAGACTTCAAAGAATTATGTTTTTAAAAATCACTTTAAATAGTGCAAATAGACTTCAAAGAATTATGTTTTTAAAAATCACTTTAAATAGTGCAAATAGACTTCAAAGAATTATGTTTTTAAAAATCACTTTAAATAGTGCAAATAGACTTCAAAGAATTATGTTTTTAAAAATCACTTTAAATAGTGCAAATAGACTTCAAAGAATTATGTTTTTAAAAATCACTTTAAATAGTGCAAATAGACTTCAAAGAATTATGTTTTTAAAAATCACTTTAAATAGTGCAAATAGACTTCAAAGAATTATGTTTTTAAAAATCACTTTAAATAGTGCAAATAGACTTCAAAGAATTATGTTTTTAAAAATCACTTTAAATAGTGCAAATAGACTTCAAAGAATTATGTTTTTAAAAATCACTTTAAATAGTGCAAATAGACTTCAAAGAATTATGTTTTTAAAAATCACTTTAAATAGTGCAAATAGACTTCAAAGAATTATGTTTTTAAAAATCACTTTAAATAGTGCAAATAGACTTCAAAGAATTATGTTTTTAAAAATCACTTTAAATAGTGCAAATAGACTTCAAAGAATTATGTTTTTAAAAATCACTTTAAATAGTGCAAATAGACTTCAAAGAATTATGTTTTTAAAAATCACTTTAAATAGTGCAAATAGACTTCAAAGAATTATGTTTTTAAAAATCACTTTAAATAGTGCAAATAGACTTCAAAGAATTATGTTTTCAAAAATCACTTTAAATAGTGCAAATAGACTTCAAAGAATTATGTTTTTAAAAATCACTTTAAATAGTGCAAATAGACTTCAAAGAATTATGTTTTTAAAAATCACTTTAAATAGTGCAAATAGACTTCAAAGAATTATGTTTTTAAAAATCACTTTAAATAGTGCAAATAGACTTCAAAGAATTATGTTTTTAAAAATCACTTTAAATAGTGCAAATAGACTTCAAAGAATTATGTTTTTAAAAATCACTTTAAATAGTGCAAATAGACTTCAAAGAATTATGTTTTTAAAAATTTCATATAACATAATCCGTTCATGTAAAAAAAATCGATAAAACGGTAAACGTTTATGATTTCCTTTGATCGTTATTACGAACCTATTGATTCGATTGATCTCTCGTTCTAAATTTGAAATTATGAAACAGAAATACGAACTTATTTTCATCATCAAAGAGCGATAGAAAGAAAAAGAAAACTTTACTAATTGTGTTGAACGTGCAATCAGCTTTGTTCTAAGAGGGGACATTATCGGCCTGATGTATACCATGATAGACTATGAAATAGGTTATCGGATTTATTGTGTTCATTTACGCTCTGATACGGTTAGGTAAAGCATGAAACTAAAATTACCTCTTTGTACAATATGAATAATTTACAATAGGTATTGTGTTCACATTTAACGTATTAGAACTGTGCACAACGTGTCTAACTATGCACATGCTTAAGTGTGTATAGGCATCGGTTAAGATATATTATACATGAAACGTGGATTGGATAAAGGGTTGTTCGACTTCTCAGAAGTTTACGAATACGACTGTTGGATAATGGCCCTATGGGAATCGACGTATCTGTTGGGAATCGTTGGTTTGACTTGCGCGAATTAACGCGGGTGCAGTCGAGTCCAGATTAGGGCCTGTTCTCACAGTCAGAGCTAACAGACGTGACAAGGTTACCGTGTGACGAGACCCCAGATCAAGGGTCAGTCTGCACCTGTGAGAGGCTCTGTGACGTCGCAGGCCTTGCGTAGGAAAGAGAGGATCCGTGACGTCACTCGTTCTCGTGAGAAGCGAGTTTTTAGGAGTCTGATTCGGAAGGCGAACCGAGAGGACGTACGATTCACGATGTAAAACTAAGGGAAATATTTCCCTTAAGGGAAGACAAGCGCGAGAAATCCTCCCCCCTCTCTATGAATGGTTAAGAAAAATTGTTAACTAACTACGATAAAGTAGGAGTTGCTCTCTCCCTCTCTCTCGACGTGGTGAATGACTCCCAGTTGAAATAACAACTCTTGTAATGAAACGAATTAAATCTAAAAGAAGAGTTTGTCTTCGGAGTGCGTCATGGCTTTTGTTGCAGACAACGGACGGCGTGGTTCACGGCAGAGAAGAAAGAATTCATCCACTAGACGACCCGACCGCCCTCTACAAGCGAGGGAGAAATCTAAGGTATGCAACACGACAAGACACCGGAAGAAAACCGGTGAGTACAACGGCCGAAGCCTTATGAAGATGAAATCTGAAACATGATTGGTTGCTAAATTTTACAGCTAGGACACTTTGGTGATAGTCTCATTCGTATGAGGTGTGATCTTGAATGGACTTTACACTCATCGGATCTTAACCCCTCCACCAGATTTTTATCTGTGAGGTTATCTCAAAGATAATCTTTATCAAAACAATCTCAGGGTATTCCAGAACTGAAGAGGGTCATCACAGCCCAAATCAGATGGGAGATTCAAGAGAAAAATGTGTCAGTTATTCACAATTTTGAACGTTGTATTCAGGTATGTTTGCAACGCAAAGGTGCACATTATACGGAGATAAGACAAAGACTGTTGGACACTCAACACTAAAAGGTGGTGGACAAATCAGAGAGACTGAAGTGTGCTTGCACCAAATATGGTTGGATTGCAGAAAGGATTGTAAATCTATTAACGATCCCATGAATGACATTTTAAGAGGTCACTGTGTAGTTCATAGCATATTACAGAATCTAAACCTTATTATCCCCCGGATTGATACTACGGAAACAGTTTTTCTCACAGTGCTGTGATGGGGGCGGGGGGCAATATTAATCTGAGTTGATCTTGTTCAGTCATTCTCTACGTTTTTAATCAACAGTTTGTTTTTATCACGACCAGTTAAATAAGAGGATTGTTTTCGTTACATTTCGTTTTCCTACTTAAAAAAGCTAAATCCCCGAGCTAGCTCCGAGAAGAAGTTAAATCCGCGAAAGAGTTCCCACAAATAATAAGAATTATTTTAAAACGATGAAAACGCAAGAAAGCAATTTCCTAAAAATAATCCTTAATAATAATTAAAATGAAAAAATATAGTATGTATCTTAACTTTAATTTATATAATCAAAGTGAACGTACGTTATACAAAGGATACTTTCTGAAAGGGCCCCGCCAAAAATAAAATGCCCTCGCCTTCACATAAACTCACACAGTAGTTTATCATTCTGCGATGCGTTCCACGGTAGTCTTTATTCTGCATTTTGTACAATCTACGTCTAACACTAAACCTAACCCTAACCTAACCCGACGCATGTTAAGACAGCCAACTAAGTGAAGGGCGTCATTGCTGTTCATTTATTATTTTTTTTGCAAAACGTATTATTAGAAGTTAAGGTTATTTTACGAAACATTCAAAGCAAAACAAATGATGTGGCATCGTTTCATGACTATTTATTATCTAAAACGATTGTTTATCGATATCACGGATAGAGTGAGAGAAAAAGAGAGGGAAAGAGGGAGGGAGAAAGCGTAAAACACAGAGATAAAGAGAGAGTGAGAAATAAAGTGGGAACGTAAAATACAGACAAATAGATAGATAGATAGATAGATAGATAGATAGATAGATAGATAGATAGATAGATAGATAGCGAAAGAGATCGAAAGAGGAAGAGAGGAGGGGGAGATAAAGCGTGAGACACAGAGATAAAGAGAGATGGAGAGAGAAAGAGAAGTGGTAAGATATAGATAGAGAGAGGGGGTAAAGAGAGAGGAGAGAGAGGGAAAGCGTAAAACACAAAGATAAAGAGAGAGGGAAAAAGAAAGCGAGAGTGTGTGTAAGATATATATATATATATATATATATATATATATATATATATATATATAAAGACAAGTGGAAGGGGAGGGGAGGGCGAGAAAAAGCGTAAAACACAGAGATAAAGAATTAGGGAGAGAGAAAGAGAGAGGGTGGTAAGATATAAAGAGGCAGACATACAGATTGATAGATAGATAGATCGAGAGAGAGAGAGGGGGAGTGAAAGAGAAAGAGAGATATGGAGAGAGGGAGAAAGAAAGAAAGAAAGAAAGAGCCAATGTTCGGAACGTATGACGTGAAAAAGGTTTGTTATCTTTGTTTAATTACTAAAAAAGAATAGATTATTGTTGAACTGGTTTTTAGACGCAAAAGTTATGCATCGTTCAAACGACTTTGAGGAAATATTGAAATTAAAAAAAAAAGTAAAAACACTATATCTATTATCTACGCATGCACGATCGATAAAAAAATCGACAGCACGCAATACCGAAACACGAAAACGGTAATTAAGTTCTTTAAAATATCGCTTGTAATTTTATTTTTGCTTGTTTAAAAACAAGCCGCGCGTGCGTTGTCCCCCTCTGTATGTGACTCGATGTGGCGAGTGTAAAATGCAATAAATTTGGGCAATTTGGGGCATTTTTGACCCCCCCTTTGACCCCCTGGGGGCGCGAACCAGAATTTTTCTGAGGTCAAGGATGCTCATCTTATATTCAGAACAATTGCCTCTACATTTTGGCCAAGTTTCAGAAAAATTGACTGGATGGATCAAACGTTATGGGAGAAAAGGGTCATTTTTTGCAATTTTGGGGGCTTTTGACCCCCTGGGGGCGCGAACTAGACTTTTCCAAGGTCAGCGATACTTATTTTCTATTAGGAACAATTGTCTCCACATTTTGGCCAAGTTTCAGAGAATTTGAATGAATGGATGAAAAGTTAGGGGCAAAAAATGTAATTTTTTTGTCATTTCGGGGCCTTTTGACCCCCTGGGGGGATAACCAGATTTTTTTTTTTAAATCGGAGAAGTACACTTTCTAACCTGACCAAAGTTACAACTTCATGCAAAATTTCAGAGAAATACAATGGATGGTTGCGGAGAAAAATCCGGACGGACGGACGGACGGACGGACGTGCCTCAAAACATAAGTCCCCTGATGTTATAAATCGGGGGACCAAAAAGATATTTATTTAAGGTTCAGAATAAACAAATAATGCTTTAAATTTATTTTCAACTGATCTCTCTTTATCAGAATATCATGAAAATAACATCGCCTGCAATATCAACGTACGGTGATAATGAACACAACCAAATATAATTCACATTTGATAAAATTTTGGTAATTTGTAGAATTTTTGTGATTTGCTAATAGTATAAACTTTATTTTAAATTGTAAGGTATAAACTTCAATAGGGATTATTCTTTGGGAACGAAACAACTAAACAACCCTGTTATTTTATTTATGGTTTTGTACAGGGAATGATATAAATATCGTTACCGGAAATAATTAGTACTAATTATAACCACGCCACAAAAATAACTGACAACTGATGTTTACTTGAAAGTTTCAAGAAAACATAGAAACAGTCGTCGTGGGATGGTGAAAAATATATATAATATGCATACATTTATATATGTACATTCTACAAAAATGTTCAGTACCATATTATACGAACACACAATACGCATATATATATATAATATTATAATAAATATTTTTAATTCTTATCCACATACACATGTGGTGCATTCTTGTTCGGGAATATTCAGTGTGGAGGGTGACTATTTTGCCCGGTCGCACGATTCGAACCTCAGATCCAAGTAACCATTTAACTTTTTTCGTCTGAACTATATCAATGCGGCCAACCCATCAACCATAGGGGAGAAGAACATTAAAGTATATTTATGTCTTTACAAGCTGACATATTTAGCAAGCTGTCATAACAGTGTTCAACAATCAGGCAGAAAGGTAGGCCGAATGTTCTTTTATATCATCAGTAAAGTTTCGTCTTTATTTCAAGAATTTTTAAAGATGAATAGTTTGAAGAAGACCATAGAATCAATGTTTCAAAATCCGTAGTGCGTCTATGACGTGAAAAAATGAGTTTCTTCTTTTTTTTTTCGAAGAAAACATAGATGTTAGAACTCAATATATGTGGTGCGTTTATGAAATTGAATAAATGTGTGTTATTGTTTTTCTTTTTTAATATCGATGTCATGTAGAACGTTTTGTTGGAAATGTTGTGTAAAATAGATAGCTTTGTTCTGTTCGGTTAGTATCAATTTGTTGATAAAAGAAGATCAATAATAGAAAGTTTTACGTTTTTTGATGGTGTCATAGTTAATAATCACTGTTGCTTCAAGGGCTCTTCAGAAAGATTTATTTAAAATGAATTTAACTAGTCCAGATTGTTTTAAGTTAAAAGAAAAATGACCATGGGTTGTAATGCTTAAGAGAATAGTGCATTTATAACAGAAACAATGGTTTACAAAAATATGTCTACACATCCTTTTTAATTCAAATTGGCGCAGCCGCGCTTAGAGACATAACGTGATTTTCTAACTCAAAAGTCCATTACCATCGGACGATGAAGAAAAATAAAAAATAAACATTTTTTAAACACTGCTTTGACAAGGAGAATGTTATTCTCGAAAGCTCAGATTAAAATTTATTTTATTTATTTTAACACTACACATTATTATGGTTTTTTCTCAAAAAAAATATAATACTATCCGAAACAATGGTTTACAAAAATATGTCTACACACCCTTTCTAATTCAAATTGGGGTAGCCGCGCTTAGAGACATAACGTGATTTTCTGACCCAAAAGTCCATTACCATTGGTCGATGAAGAAGAAAAAAAATGTTTTTTAATTACTGCTTTGACAAAGAGAATTTAAATCTCGAAAGTCCAGATTAAAATAAATTTTATGTATTTTAACACTACATATTGTTATGTTTTTTTCAAAAAAAAATTTTATATATATATATATATATATATATATATATATATATAGTGCTTCGGGGTACGTTGAAAAGAAATCAAAAACTGCTTGATCGTAAAAATATTAGAGCTAATATACAAATAGTGTATTTAAAAGCTATAGATTACATACTTAAGAGAAGTGCCATGGTTTCATTGAAATAGACTGACCTTTTATTGCTGTTAAAAAGGTCGTTAGAGCCTATTCAAATCATTAGCGACACACGCAATAAACACAAATTGGAGAATGGTGTTCAAAAATCACTGTAACGTCTTCCAGTGAATTCACTCAAGCGTCCCTTTTAGAAAAAGTACCGACTCAATAGGGGCGGACTGTATGTTTACTAAGTATTAGTTATAATAAATTAATTGTTGAGAAGAGATGCTGTATGTTTCTCTGCTTTAGTGAATTATTCATATTTAGTGGTGATAGTGTGTGGTGTAGTTTATCGGTCTGTAAGTGGGTTAGATTTTGGGTGGGTGTGTATTCCTGTTATTAAAGGGGTTAAGTGTTATATTTATATTACTTTTTAAAATTTTGGGATAGTGCTTATATTTGAGTGTAAAACTATTGTTCGAATTCTACTTTATTAACTATGTGGGGGCTTGCTGTTTATGGAGGAGGTATCTTTATCAGTGAGATAAAAAATCCTCAAGAATATCAAAATAAGTGGATGGGTCAATATAGGCTTGCTATCATCATGTGTGGTGCCTGTATGGGTTCGTGTGGGATCATTTTATTTAATTAACTCTGTTAGCTTCTATCTAATAACGTTTATGAGCCTACTAGAGGGTTTGTGTGAATCAGTAGATCTTGGCCATGTATATTTTTTCCTTTTTATTTAAGAGTATTCGATGAATATATTTCTAGGTATTTAACTAGAAAGACTTAATATATTTAATATATTAAAATATTTAGAAAATGTTTGAATATGATGAGGTATCTAATAATTTATGTTATTTGTGATATGTATGGATTACAAGGGTGCGAGTGTAGGATATATTTGGGTTGGTAGGGGAGATGTGGATGTGATAAGTATAATATATCATATCTCGGGGTGCTATATTGTATATAAAGAATTAATTTGATAATAATTGGTGGGGGAATATGCTTTATATGATGTAAACTCATGTACGGTAGAATTATTATGTAATTATGTATTTTTGTTGTCAGCCATTTGGCTAGTAGACATTTTCTTCTCTGGGGGCATTGTTTAAAGACCCCAGTTTTGATGTTCATACGGACGGAAAAAATATAACATTTCTGTGAGATATATTTTTACGGTCCGTTTCATTTGTCTTGTGCCAAACGACATTTTTATGTCAATATCGTCTCTGCAACATTACAAAATCATCAGAAAAATTCACAAAAAGTAAAAAGTTATAGGATTAAAGTGTCTTGAAAAAACCTACACTATACAGTAGTTCATTTTAGGGTGAAACCAAACAAAAATAAAGAAAAGAGCAAACTCACACGTGGGGAACCCACTAATACGCTATTTTAAATAATTATATATATATATATATATATATATATATATATATATATATATATATATATATATACAGTGTAACCCGAATATAAGAGAGATGTCGGGACCGGAGAATAAGTCTCTTATATCCGGGTTCCTCTTATATCCGGGTATTGTCTATTTTGTTTATGTAAGTATGGAAACACCACATATAACGCTGCTTTTTATGCACATAACACTAGTTTATTTAACAGTTATAGACATAAAAAGTACTTTTCAAACAGTTTTTACAAATAATTCAGTCAAAAATTACCTTTTCTTAAAAAAGGCAGTCATTTTTGATTGTACACAAATCTCTTTGTTAAACCCGGATATAAGAGAGCTGTTGGGATCGGAGAATAAGTCTCTTATATCTGGGTTCGCCTTCTAACAACAACAAAAAAAGAAACCTATTTTATGAATATTTTACGGATATGGCTATAGTGAAGGTCATAGAACGACTCACCAATGAGGTGAGAACATTTAGCAACGTCTTTTGATTGATTTACGACATCACACTGTCACTCAAAACGAACTTTCTTATATTGGGGAGGACTGGACCGGAGAAGAAGTATCTTGTAGCAGGGTTTCTCTTATATCCGTGTCTCTTATATCGGGTCTAATTTATAGACATTAACACAGGCTGTAATTTGGGACCAGAGACAATGTCTCTTATATTTGGGTTTCTCTTATATCCCGTGCTCTTATATTCGGGTTACACTGTACATATATAATGTATTTTATGTAATTGTTTTTATTGGTGATTGTAGCGTTTGTTACTTTGCTTACTAGTATTAATATATTTGTTCACTTCATAAGATTAATGCAGAAGCTTGCATTATTAGCCGTCCTTAACTTTATAGTACGTATTCTTCGTTAATATATATGTTTTTATTAATTTTAGAAGTACATAGAAGTAATCCATAAACACGTGTTTCTGGCTCAAAGCCTTAATTAGCATGGCTAACTTCTTGAAACTTGGAATAGAGTATTTGTATCGACACAGGTAACATAGAATCTGAGACTTCCTTCTGTCTTAAGAACTAATGAATACCATACGTGCGAGGAGTCTATAATGAAGCAAGGGTTGCGCAATAAATGTTTCAGTTCAGTGGATCGAACCTTCGATATCGATGTCTATAGTCTGACATTTTACCTCCGGACTATGACACCTTGCCTGGAAATATGTACAGTTTTTATCACCTAAATGTATTTTATGTAATCATTGTTTTTATTGGTGATTGTAGCGCTATAAACGCCAAACTATAGGCATCAATATCGAAGGATCGATCTTTGTCTAAGTTAGCCATACTGATGACGGCTATGAGTCAGAAACACGTGTCCATGGATTACCTTTATGTACGTATGAAATTAATATATATATATATATATATATATATATATATATATATATATATATATATATATATATATTATATGTTCAGCTCTCTGGTAGAGGAAATAACGGTTTCCTATTAGCGTAAAGCAATAACCCTATGTAAAGAATATAATTCCTGCGTTATCGAATGTGTACATACAAATATATAAACATATACATATACCTATAGAAGTAATTATGAGCATGGATTGTGAGCTCTGCATTCCAGGTTCAACTTCTGCTGAAGTTACTGCATCACTTTTACTTTTACCCTTGGGGAAAGTATGAATGTATACATCCTCTCTCCGGCTATGGGTTAAATAATAGGGTCGACTAGACTCTCAAGCTAGTCTGGGAGAAGGAAAAACTCTGGACTAACACCAGTATTCCTCTGCTTATCCGGGCATTGGTTGTATTTGACATCTCATTGCCACTGGACTTGAACATTTATTGCGCAACCCTTGCTTCATTGTATACTCTACGCACAGGTACACTTACGTAGGATATTCATTAATTCTCAAGACAGAGGAGGCTTAGATTTTATGTTCCATGTGTCGAGACAAAGACTTTATTCCAAGTTTCAAGAACTGGTTCAATTGTTTCAAACATGCATACTAGGTTTTTATACTATATTATATGGATGAGCGTTAATTTCTTTTGTAAATCCAGAGGGTTTTTCTGTAATTCCTGCTGAGTGACGATATCGACAACATCACTCATACAACCACTTACACCCCCACCCTCATCCCCGATGAAGACATGATCACGGAATACATATTTTACGAGACACTGCAGACAACGGTGAACTTCCTGCTAAAACCAATAACCAATAAAAACAACTCCCTGTCACGATACAATATACAGCGAATAGAAATATCAATATTATTGGCCACAATCGATGAAATATGCATTTATTGAACTCCTGGCCTGAATTTTAGATTAGAAAATATTGGTTAAAATATAAAATGGCATACATTACTTAGATAGATTGATAGATAGATAGATAGATAGATAGATAGATAGATAGATAGATAGATAGATAGATAGATAGATAGATAGATAGATGTGTTTTTACTATTGAGTCACCAATTATCAATACCAAGAACCACTCACGGACAAGTATTAATGAGGCAGAATATCAGCAAGAAAATTAGGAGCACTATGGGAGTACTAGCATTGCTCAATGGGATGAACTGTCTTTGATCACTTATGGAGCGGTTTATGGCAAGAATGCATTGACATTAGATATGAAGACGACCTAGTTGTAATCAGAAGGATAGCAGTTCCGGGGTAATGTGTTCGACAGGTTGGAAACTCTTCTAAAGAAGCCCAGTCCGTGGAAGTCTGCCTAGCGCTAAGCACACGGAGAGACAAAGGAAAGTACTTTTCGGTTGTGGTAGCGGGACGAGTTCTTACAATGAATCTCTTACAAGGAAGAACCAGAGATTGGAACTCAGTCGAGCACCTTCCATGGAATTAATGATAAAGAGAGAGAGAGAAAGAGAGAGAGAGGGGGGAGAGAGAGAGAGAGAAGGTTGTAGGGAAGAGATGAGATCATCCCCTTCAATAAATTTTGGAGTTGTCAAAGCTAGACAGAGTGCTCTGTAAAGCACCCCCCAAGTGCATTCTCTATAAGAGTACCACCTTTTCTATTTTTCATAACATTTTAGAAGCCTTTTCTATTTTTCATAACATTTTAGAAGCCTTTTTAATTTTTCATAACTTTTTAGAAGCCCTTTCTATTTTTCATAACATTTTAGAAGCCTTTTCTATTTTTCATAACTTTTTAGAAGCCTTTTCTATTTTTCATAACTTTTTAGAAGCCTTTTCTATTTTTTACAATTTTTTAGGTACTTTTTCTTTTTCTACAAGTTTCTGGAAGTTTTTCCTTTTTTTTTCTTCAGACATATCTCATACAATACAATAATAAGATTATAAAAATGAAATTGAATTACATTCCCGAAACACAAATGCCTTCATTTTCATATCCTTATTTTATTATTATATCGTTCTACAAAAAAAATGTATGGAACACTATTGGATTAAAAGCTAATAAATACCAAATTGATATTGAATTATATTAATCTGGTTTCGGATTTATTGTGAATACACAGCAGAAGATAATTTATTTTCATGGTTTTGTTTTCACAAAAAATTTTTAATATCCGATAACTAATTGGTTTATTTAAATGAATATTTTATTTTAGAGCGTGACGCAACGTATATCCCGCAGTACTAAGGACGTATCTGACTCTTATATAGGTAAATAGTTGCATCTGGAATCAGATACTTTCTAGAATGGTAAAATGATGGAAATCGTTTTCCAGTGACCTAAGCAAAAGACTAGATATACATTTTCCATTTTATGTAGATAGTTTATTTGCTTAGCATATCAACCATAATCATTTTGCTAAAGGTTTTTATACTTACAGTTCCGAAACCTTTCAAATATTTATTCATAGTGTTTGCTTAACATAGTTGTTCATTGTGTAACACAATGTGTATAAGACCGGATGTGGTTTCATGTCATAACCAGACATGATTCTATTTAACCCATAGTTCGTACTAAATAATGCATACTCACAGATTAGAACTTAAGCACTTGATGCAGTCTAATACCATGCCCAGTGTATAGATAGAGGCAAACAAGCGAATATATATATATATATATATATATATATATATATATATATATATATATATATATATATATATATATACAGGGTCTGCAGGAAACCACGCCCCATCCAGGTTTTCATAAAAGTACACATGATATCTATCTTATTAACCATTAGCTTAACAAATGAACGTTTCCAGTACACAACAGATTTGAGATCTGTTGAAAGAAAAAAAGTCAATGGGGGGGGGGCAGATCTGATGATCGGGGTGGCCACTCCATGACGTTAAGTGTGCCGTGCGCGAATATATATATATATATATATATATATATATATATATATGTGTGTGTGTGTAGCAAACTACATTTACATATATATATATAGAGAGAGAGGGAGAGAGAGAGAGAGAGAGAGAAAGAGAGAGAGAGAGGAGGAGAGAGAGAGAAAGAGAGAGCGGGTGATTATGTGTGTGTGAGAGAGATAAGATTCATACAGGTTGTATTTGAAAGTTAGATTTTGAATAATGTCCTAGCTGAACTATGGATGCAGCCAAAAATATTTGTATTAATATAATTTTATAATAATATTTATATATATATATATATATATATATATATATATATATGTTGATGTATATATATATATATATATATATATATATATATATATATATATATATATATATATATATATATATATATGTTGATGTGTAAAGGATAATCTCCTAAACTAATAAATTTAGAACATATATTTTTAACAATACGGTGAGTAAAATAGGCACATTATTTTTTTGTAAATGTTTCAGTTATTTTTAGGTTGTTTATTTTCATGTTTATGAATCGATAATTAGGAATTGTGGAATATATATTATCGACAACCCAGTGAGTAATAAAGTGACAATATTTCATGATAAATGTTGATATTTAAGAGATGCACACACTCAAACTTGCACTCGCAGCCAAAAGAACCTTTTTAAATAAGTTAGATGAAAAAGAAATAATAGAGAAAAGAGTTGCACTACATCAAATGTTTAGTTATATTGATTAATACATTTTAAAACATCGATTCATGAACGTGAGCGTCAATAACATGTATGTGCTTGGTATTATCATTATCTATTGAACTTATCATTATTAATTATGGAATATGTACTCTAGGAAACAGGGTGAGGAACGTGGGTACATTATTTATTTTGGGGAGTTGCAACCGAAGCTGTACCATGCCCCCACAAAATAAAAAAATAAAACATTAAAATAAAAACCGATGCTATATTTATTGCGTATACCCACATCCTTGTACGGGTATTCTTCTTATATATATATATATATATATATATATATATATATATTCTTACATTCCCGAAACAGTTTTTCATGGTAAACAACTGATGATCCCTTAAAATAGTGTTAGAAACAAACTAATATAATAACTGTAAAAAATAAATTGACTTACATGAGTGATTTTCCACTGAAAGACTTGGGACTAAAAGTTTTTGTTGTTGTTTTTTTTAATATAGTTTTAATGGTTGAGAAACTTCCGAAACTATATATATATATATATATATATATATATATATATATATATATATATTTCTATGTACAAGATAATACTCTAAACTTATGAACGGATCGTTATAAATTTGGGAATATATATTCTAGGTGACACGGTGAGTAACATACGCAGATTTTTGTTAAACATTATTGGGGTGCATGCATATAAAGTTCGGTATGTGTATATGTATACATATATTTCTATGTATAGGATTCATTCCTGAACTAATTAACCGATCATTATGAATTTTCGAACACAGCTTATAGACGTAAGGGGGATATTATGTCCTATACTTAGTTTAATGTAATGTTATACAAATGCAACGAAGAGGGAAAATTCAGATACCTCCGACTTTTGTGAAATTTTAATAATAGGTGTCATACATTAATTAATAAATATTCCCTCAATTTAAGACTACTTGGAGTATTCTAAAGGAATTTTAGAGGGTATTATATGGACAAAACCTCACATTGGAAAATTCAAAAATGTCAGAGTTTCCTTGAATTTTATCCATAGTAATTAGACACCAATTTCAATTCATTCTTAAAAGCCTTTTAATCTTAAGCATCACATTTTAGACATTTCTTTTAAATCACAATAATGTAATGAATTTTAATTAATATTGGAACTAGGATTCTAGACATAAAGTTATGTTCATATTCGTAAGGGGACATACAACTGCTGTAAAACTGTTCTGTTATGGGAATTAAATTTACCTGTTCTAGGACGTGTATTCATTTATTATATATATATATATATATATATATATATATATATCACATATATACATATATACATACATATACATATATACACATATACACATTTATATATATATATAAATACATATATATACATATATATCTATATGTATATTTATATAAATGTATGTATATATATGTATATATATTATATATATATATGTATAAATATATACATATATGCATATATGTACATATATACATATATATGCACACATATACATATATATATACATATACACACACATTTATATATATATATATCACATATATACATATATACATACATATACATATATACACATATACACATTTATATATATATATAAATACATATATATACATATATATCTATATGTATATTTATATAAATGTATGTATATATATATATATATATTATATATATATATATATGTATAAATATATACATATATGCATATATATACATATATACATATATATGCACACATATACATATATATATATATACATATACACACATATATATATATATATATATATATATATATATATATATATATTTATATATATATATATATTATGTGTGCCGATACAAATAATCTCTGTCCAATTCACATAAGAATTGGTCCAATGGCTTCGGATTTATAGCACAAGCATGCATGCCTAATAGGTATCTCCTATGCCATATATTGATGAGCATTTTCTTCCTCCGATTTTTAGCTAGTCTCTTTCTTTATATATAGTCAGTAACCATATTCAGTGCACCACTCGTGCTCTTCTCCGCTATCCACTCCCTGGTGTAGACATGATCATGTGGTGCACATTTTAAGAGAGGAAGCTGGACCCGATGGAATTCACGCTAATTACTCAACCGATAACAACTCGCCTTACCATCGCACTGTTTTCAGTAAATAATTGGATCGATATTACCGCCCTCAGCGGTCGATGACATGAACTCACCGACCTCTTGACCTAAATTTAGGATTATAAAACATTGGCCAAAATAAAAAAAGAACGAGAGAGAGAGAGAGAAAGAAAAAAAAACACAGTTTCAAATCAAAGAACGATGGAATAAAAGGCTAGATCGATATCACTTTTATTAAATGTTCAATCACTTTTATTTGTTCTTCTTCCGATCCAAGCAGTATGACGCCTGCCTCCTTCCTCCCTCCCTGAATTCGGCAACAGAAAAGAGACGCCGGCGTTCACTTCAAACGATTCGATTTAATATCCCAGGTTCATAAGGGAAACATATACAGTACAAACTGGAAATCACGTTTTTCAATAAACTGAAATATGAAATCCAATATCTGAAACGGAGAAGAATCGAATATGATTAATATACGTACTTATATAGATGGCGTGTTCGATAAATTAAAAAAAACAAAACATTTCAGAAATTAAGTGTTCGATCAAATCATAGTTTAAAAGGCTAAGGAAATAACTCAGCTGCGTTCAAAATCCGGTCCGATGTGTTGCGCTCATTTAAACTTAAGAATTGTATAAATAATATCCCTTCCCAGTTACGGATCAAATAACAGCTTCTTTTGCATGAATTTTTTTTTCAATATTTATTTTGTTTCGCAATAACCTTTAATATGCCAAAAAATAGATAAAACACACACACAAACACACACATATATATATATATATATATATATATATATATATATATATATATGTGTGTGTGTGTGTGTGTGTGTGTGTGTATTTATTTGTATATATATATATATATGTGTATATATATATTTATTTATATATATATATATATATGTGTGTATATATATATATATACAGGGTGGGCCAAAATAAGGGTCCTATCTTTAAATTTGAATAACTTGAATTTGAATAACTTCCACAAAATAAAAGTTAAACTCACCAAACTTTATGTGTGTGTAGACTGACCCTTCCGATATTTTTTGTAATAAACAAAACAAATTTTAGCCGAAAAACACTTCTTAAAACTTACAAAAACTAAAGTATTGTTTTTTTACACTGTTTTGAGTTTTTTAAGCAAAAATAATGTTTTCTAAATGAGGGTACGTTCCTTAGGGCTAATACGGCTCATTCTTGCTTCGGAAGGGGTCCTTTACTTATTCTAAAAAAAAAAAAAAAAAATCAATAAATAAAAAAGTTATGAATTTTTAAAAATAGGACCCTTATTTTTGCCCACCCTGTATATTTATATATATATATATATATATATATATATATATATATATATATATATATATATATATATATATATATATATATATATATATTTCTAAAGCCAGCTAATATTACCTTTGGTAGGAAAAGGCTTCATAAAAGAAACGTTGAAATAGATCCGAATGGAGGGTGAAAGACTTAGTTCGCTCTGCTTTCTGTCTATTCTCTCCTTTCCCCGTTTCTCTGGGCGTCATGCTACGCTTTCCACTCTTCCTCTGATCCATCTTATACGTTTTTGTATACTTATCCGCTTTTTTACTACCATCAAAATGAAGAAGGACCAAAAGAAAAAAAAAACTATAAGACAGTCTCGCGTGACAAAGTTGTTCTACAACGAAAGCTTGCAAAAAAAACAAAAAATTAAATGAATGAAATTTTCATTTAAATTTCACGATTGTTGATTTTCAAAATATTTCACTTTAAGACATTCTAATGCGTGCTTCAAAGATGTTGTCTATTTCCTTACTTAAAAAAGCGCCAATCTCCACATAACATCGCCAGGACTACACTTATCCTAACGTATTTAAGAACTTGACGTCTCTTTCTGCTCATATTGTGATTCGACCCCTCGGGGTTAATACAATCAAAATTAGGAGGAAGAAAAGAAGAAAAAAAAAACTATGACAGGCTAGGTCGAGAGTTGTTTAGACAAAAGATTTTGAAGCATCAGTTGGAGATCTTTAATGATTCAAAGCCACCATAACGTTGAGAGATTTACCTTTTTTTCTTTTTCTTTTCCTCTCAATCGTTTCCTCCAACTGAAATAGGTTTTTTTCCCCTCATATCTCATTCGACTTTTAGTTTTTAATTTACCATTCTGACGTTTCCTCTCAGAGAGTCAGACGATAAGGCCTTAAGGTAATTTAAACAATGTTCCATTTATTTTTTTCCACTCGTCTGTTACATTGATTATAATATATATATATATATATATATATATATATATATATATATATATATATATATATATATATATATATATATATATATATATATATATAAAGCTTTTACATAAGATAAACGGAGTCATAGCGAGTTGGGGGCATTATCACATGAAGAAAAAAAAGAGGAAAATTATAGTAATATATTTAATCGTCGGAAGACATTCGATTAAAAACTTAATAAAAAAATAAAAATGTTCGACTAAAATGAGAAAACAAAATCTCAAGGTACCTTTCAACCGACACATTTTCAAGGGAAACGTCGGCGAATATCGCTTAAAAACGGGGAAAAGAGTGACGTGGAGAGAAGGAAAAACGGGGCGATTGAGTATCGCCATTATAAACAGAAAAGGGCAATATATGGATGGGATAGAGGCAAAGTATTTTTTTATTAGTAGGCACTAAATAAGTCTAATTTGTGAGACAACTCTTTTTGCCTACAGAGCGATTGCTTTCGCATTGTTACACTCACGGACTCCAAAGGTTTTGGAGTCCGTGAGTGTAACAATGTAACTCTGTAGGCAAAAAGAGTTGTCTCGCAAATTGGACTTATCACTTAGAACTGAATTTTACTAAGTTCAATCCTCGATGAGGATTAAACGAAGAATTGAGAATTACTGAAGACTTTTTCCAGTCATGCCTGACGGAACGATATATCCGTATATATATATATATATATATATATATATATATATATATATATATATATATATATATATATATATGTGTGTGTGTGTGTGTGTGTGTGTGTGTGTGTGTGTTTTGTGATTTCAGAGGAATAAAAAAAATTGTATGTTTCTAAGATCATAATATATCTATTATATATAATAATATACAGTGAAATTTCGATAAAACATTAATACCGGCGATTTCTTGAAGAATGAGAAATCTAACTCCATTTATATAAAACATATGTAACAATAACAAAGCAGAACGTAAATAAAATCCCGTATAGAATAGAACAATATGTAATTGATGTTCTACTATCAACACCAGTTCTAAAGGACACCAAATCCATATCCACGCCAAATACAAAAGAGAATTATATAATATTATGTAAACAATAAATCATGTATAATTTCAATTTAATATTATAATTTTTAAATTTAACATTTAGACAACAATTTTAATAATTATATTATATTAATTTACTTTTAACCATTTTAAGAAAAATAAATCGAATGTAAAATAAATACTTTTGAAGCATTTAAATCTTTAAATGCTTCAAAAGTATTTATTTTACATTATTCTTTATTAAATTTCAATTAGATGCTTAAAAAAAATATGAACCCTAAATTTTATACCTATCTCGTGTGCATTCACGATCTCATATTTGAAAGAGGAAAACAACAACAACATCCCTTAAGCCCGGTTGCACCAACAGAAGCCGGGAAAATCCAAATCCGATAAGATCAGGATATACAGACACATTGAAAAAGCCAAGTTTTCAATTGGCGAAATATTATCATCACTTTAAACTAAAAAAAATGAAAGTTTATAAAAGAAAAAAAAATCGGTTTCGATTTATTTTTCTTTTAAAATTGATATCGCACCTTTAAATGCTTCAAAGGTATTTATTTTACCTTATTCCTTATTAAATTTAAATTAGATGCTTAAAAAAAATATGAACCCTAAATTCTATATATATATATATATATATATATATATATATATATATATATATATATAGTCTCGGATATTTCTCAACCATTAAAACTATATTAAAAAAAAAAAAAAGTCCCAAGTCTTCCAGTGGAAAATCACTCATGTAAGTCAATTTATTTTTTACAGTTATTATATTAGTTTGTTTCTAACACTATTTTAAGGGATCATCAGTTGTTTACCATGAAAAACTGTTTCGGGAATTTAATATATATATATATATATATATATATATATATATATATATATAAAGAGAGTTATATAATCTTATGTAAACAATAAATCATGTATCACTTCAATTTAGTATTATAATTTTAAAATTTAATATTCAGAGAACAATTTTAATAATTATATTAATTTAATTTTAACCATTTTTTTAAATTTTTGTTTAGTATAATTTAATTAATTTTATGTAATTAGCAAATATCTGCTCCTTTTAGTCGATTATTTTTGCTAGGCTGGGAGTATTATATAATCGAGACATAAAAAAACAACAAATTCCTGCCCTGAAAAAGACTTGATCACGTGATATTTTTAGTCGATGTAAAAGGAATAAAATAAAAGTAAAGTACTTTATTTATGGATTTCAAGCGTGAACGCAGACCTCACTATATTATTAGAAATAAAATAAAGTAAACAGTATTTCCGTTTTATAGATGTGAAAATTAAACGCAGAAACCACAAATTTTTTTTTTATAAATAAAATTAAGTCAAACGTATTTACGCGAAAAAAAATAATATGAAATTACAACATGGCCGCCAGCGAATAAAGCATTGTTTGCGAGTTCGATTTTCAAGTCTTTAAAAAGTAAATTAGAATTTAATTTCTGCATAAAAAATATATATTTGACATAATTTACTCTGTGGGGGGGGGGTAAATGTAGCATCTGGAGCTTATCCTGTTTTATTTTCAACCTTAGTGGTTATTTTACTAATTAGCTTATTAGCTAATTAGTAAAATAGAGCTATTAATTTGTTTGACTTTCTCGAGCTAAATTAGGAACAATCTCACGGTATTCATATGTACAAACTATCTGGGTTAACTAATGACTAGCAGTAGTAAATAACAAACAATAAATAATAATGATGATCTGAATCTAAACTAATTGAACATATATAAGACGAATAAAATATAAATAATTGGTAGAATAAATTTATAAAGATAGACTAATTGTTATCCCTAATAGTAACGGCCCCCTGTATCAAAAATACACAAAAAACTAATACGAGCTTTCAAATACCTAGGACTGAAAATAGATATAACCCCAAATTTTAAAGAAGTAAATTATCTAGATATTACCCTAAACTTAGAAGAGGGGATATACAAAGGCTTCAACAAAGATAACCACACACCATCTTATATTAATACTAGATCCAACCACCCGATGTGCATAATTAAACAAATACCTAAAACGATTAACACTAGAATTAATAAACTATCGGCTAACAAGAAAATCTTTGAAACAAATAAACATTTATACAATAGATCGCTAGATAACAGTGGCTACACTGAGAAACTCGAATATACCGGGAAGGAAAATAAAAACAAATCCAGGAATAGAGGCCGGAAAATAATATGGTTCAATCCTCCTTACTGCCAACTATCTAACATCAACATCGGTAAAGTATTCTTGAACCTGGTAGACAAGCATTTTAACATGAACAATCCACTAAGTAAGATATTTAACAGAAAAACCATTAAAATTAGTTATTCTTGAACCAAGAACATGGATAGAATAATCAGCACCCATAATTGTAAATTACTAAACAATTCTAATAACAATAAAGCTATAGTAAATAAATGTAATTGTCAGGTGAAAAATAAATACCCACTGGACGGTAACTGTAAAGTAGAGTGCATTGTTTATAAGGCCACGATATGTCCGGAAGATAACAACAGGGATAAGAAAGTTTACATCGGCATTTCCGCGAGAAACTGGAAACAGCACTCTTTCAATAACCCAAAACTTAAGAACAAAACGGAGTTAGCGAAACAATGGTGGCTATTGAAAAATGATAACCGGTCCCCAGTAGTCTATTGGTCAATCCTATGTTATTCTGATGTTCCAAATGGATTTAGGCAAAGATGCAATTTTTGTTTGGAGGAAAAAATAAGAATCCTGAAATACGAACACAGTAATCTTCTAAATAAATGAGACGGACTAATGGCCAAATGCAGACATAAATGTAAATTTAAAATAACCAATAACTTGCAATCCGAGAGACCTTTGGATCTGTAACGGTGGAGGTACCAAATTGAATACGACTAGATTGTTCTTTCCCTTTAATCCCCTTCATAATTCTTTCTCGTTATGGACACATGATTATCGACTTGTATATATGTGTTTTTGATGTATTAGTGTGTTTGCGTATATATATATATATGTGTATGTATCTGTTCATTTGTGGGGTGTTTTTATTATGGTCATATAATCAGATAATTTGCTTAAAATAAGATAGCTTTAAGTGTTTTTTCTGCAGATAACACGTTCGTAAAACGAGAATTAAATCGCCTTATTTGTGGATATATATATATATATATGTATGTGTGTATATATGGGTGTATGGGTATGTTTATATGAATAAGTATGTATATATGTATATACGCGTGTGTGTATATTATTATGTGTATGTGTATGTGTATGTGTGTTTAGGTATGTATACATTTAGGTATGGTTGTATATGTATGTATGTATGTATGTATGTATGTATGTATGTATGTATGTATGTATGTATGTATGTATGTATGTATGTATGTATGTATGTAGGTGTATTAATTAATTGGTTCAGTTCAAATATTTTTTGAAAAATGAACAAAGCCAACATTCTGCAAAAGTGGTCAATATATTGTAGCTATTTGTGTTTGGATAGGCATGGTTTTGGGAGCCCGATGATTGTTTTTTGGGTTTTTTCGCTTTTCCAACTGGCGTGATAATTCGATATGGCCCTGGATGATGCATAATTGTAAAGAAATTGGATAAAAGTAACTAATAGATGATATTAAAAATAATAAGTTTCATTTCCCCAAATTAACAAATAAAAATAAGTGTACAAGATAAACGTTATTACTAGATATTGTTAGACGTAAATTAAGTGATAATTAAAGATTTTTCATATCTATAAAATTAATCGAAAATAGGAGAGAAAATATAAAATAATGAAAGAATAATATCATCTAAACACAGCTTAGTTTAATACATTATAATAGAAATGAATCGACGTAAATATTCATAATTCTCCTCGTAAAATATATTTTTATAATTTTATATTTTATTAATACTTGACAATAAGAACATATAGTGATTATGTATATATGTGTGGGTGTAAGTGTGTATTCTGGTAGGCATGTATGTGTGTGTATTTATGTGTGCGTATATATATATATATATATATATATATATATATATATATATATATATATATATATATATATATGCATGCATGTGTATAATAGAATGTGTGTGTGCGTGTGTTAGATAAGAGTTATGTCTGAGATCACAATAGTAAAATAAAAAGAGTTCCCTTTTCCCGCCTTGAGGATGACTTAGGGTTTGACACGCGTACAGCCGGTGGAGTTTGGCCGTGTCAGTGATTTTTCTTTCTTATATCTTTCCCTCTTTTTCGCTTTCTTTTTTGATTTTTCGGTTTTTTTTTTTTTTTTTTTTTTTTTTTTACTTTTCCAACTGGTTTGATAATTTAGTATTTCCTTGAGATAAGCTGACCGGATTTTGAAGCAGTGGTCGGTCGCTCAAACTATGTGTGTGTTTTGATATATATATATATATATATATATATATATATATATATATGTTTGTGTATAATTGTATGTGTGTGGGTGTGTAGGTATGTATGTACATATGATGGGTACGTGTTTATGCATGTCTGTGTATGTGTACGTGAGTGAGCTTGTCTCAGAATTTAGTCGGTATCTACTTTCAAATCCCCTTTCTTTTCTTTTTTTAGGTCCCCCCTCCACTCACAATATACATTGATCGCTAGAAAGTAGGTGTCATCAAACAATGAGATTTTTGACACGACACGATTTTTTGGAAAAACATGACCCCCCCCTCCCCCTCTTCCATCATCATCTATGCCCAATGTTACAATTTATACTTATACATATGGCCCCCCCTCACGGTCTGTAATAAATTATGCAATTTCCCCTCTCAATTTATACTTATATATTAGATATGCTTCAAATGTCCCCTCTTTCTAATTATGTATTAAATAGGTTGTTACCCCCTCTCTCTCCAATTATATTTGAATTGTCGAGTGTGAATTTAATTCCTTTTTCCAGTTTCAAAAATGTCTGGATCGGATGCTTGAAAAAACCACAAAGTTGAAATAAATTATTGCATCGATGATCATGTAATTTCGTGTTATTTTATTTTATTTTATATATATATATATATATATATATATATATATATATATATATATATATATATATATAATGACACGTCCGATTAAGGGTGATCAAATGCGATAATCTTCATATTCTTTACCGCTTAGAAAGTACAAAAAATACTAAAAAAACAAAACCGTTCTGTCGTCAGTAAAAACAATAACAAAACTACGTAACTTAATAGGCGATAAAAAAAACATTGTGTATATTTGGGCAAGGCGTCATAGCCGGATGGTAAATCATCAGACTATTGACATTTACATCGAGGGTTCGATCCTTACCTGGGGTAGCCATACTGATGACGGCTGATAGCTAGAAACACGTATCCATGGATATCTTTTATGTACGTAAATTTATATATATATATATATATATATATGTATATATATTAAATATAGTTGCATTATTTCTACACACACATGATTATAAATACAATCACATTTTTCCCAACAGTTGTTTTTTTTTAATTAGTTAGGCTCGGAACTTATCGAGTAAAAGTGGTGTACTATATTTGTGTTTTAAGAAAGTCTGTATAACCTACTAGTGAATTAGAAGCGAAAAATATCAGAGTTAATCGGTTGAGATAAAAAAAAAATGGGAGTTAGTTCATGTCTTGTCCGATTACATGGCGCAAGTGTTGCGTGGGAATGGGCATTTTGCCCTTTTCAACGCTTGGTCAGCGATATATCGTTTCAAGCGATTACCCCGTCTTCACTTTTATGTTTTTATTACTTCTTTCCCATTCCCTAAAATCACAGAGTTTCCAAAATTTGAATCGCACCATTTATTTCGTATTCATCTTCTCACTGAGATCGATTGTACCGAGATGCTTATATCCGTATTTATTTCCAGTTCGTTTCATTTACAGTCACGGGTTTCACAAGGCATCTTGATTTCTTTTTTAGGAGATGGAATAATCGATATCGAAGAATTTGAATATGTTCTGTCAGATTTCAATGTCCCCGCGAAGAACGCTCGGGCTGCATTCATCATTTTTTCAAAGGTACAGTTTTCATTTCTTACATATTTTTAACAAGAATACAAGTCAGTCGTGAGACTGGATATTTTCTTCCTGACAACGTAAGGATAGGCTAATGTTTTATCTTGACCTTACTTCTCCATATTGTATGATATATTCCTGAAGTTATTCCATGGAAACGTATATAACTCAATAACTATTTATTTGATAAGGCTAAAATTTTGCATGGTAGTTAATATTATCAAAGAGCATCAGATCTATAAATCAAATTTGAAAAAATCAGAAGTTGAAATTTCGTCAATAGCAAGCTCATACGGGACTTCATTGGTTACAATATTTACCAAATACCGAGTTGCTACGATGAAAAGAACCAAAAATCTGATATTCACCTTTTCCGTGACTTCAACCTTGACCTTTGACTTAACCTCAAATTAAATCGGTTCTTGGTTAAACGATATTTTGACCGAGTTTGGTAATGATTGGTCAAGTGATGTGGACGCTAGGCTGTACACAACCATAGTGACAAACATAACAGGTGCCGCTTTGGCTTGTTATCTACAAGGAAATAGATCTACACCGTACTCCTCTCATTTTTTTTTCAATATAAGAAACTTCGCGTCAAGCCATGATTTTACCAATGCCTTGTATATGTGCTCCAATTGTGGGAGTTACAATATTTTGCTGATGATTTACGGAAAAATGACGAACATTGAGTTGGTTTAAATTAGTATAAACACTTCATTCGTCGGAATATATCATGGCACTGTGGCTAAATGGTTAGCGACTCGGACTGGGGACCTGGATGTGCCGGGTTCGAATCAACAGAAACACTTTCATCAAAACCCCCACATGACCTGTGTCTAGGTAAATAAAATATTACTGAGACTCAAGCAACTTCTCGTTGAATAATTGGCTGGAGTGTCGTTACGGTTAAGGTTAGGGTTAGTGTTTCAGGATCGATAGCCACACATTCTTTCAAAACCAATTAGAAAAATGATATAGCTGTAAATCGCATATCATACAAAAGTCGATTCATTACACGTAGATATCAGACCAAAGCGGCACTACATAACCTCTTTAGTAATATGAAATATGTGTGCCCTTATTGTCTGTCTGTTTAGACGTTAAGTACTTTTAGGAACTTGCTAGAAATTATCTCCGTACGTAAGAATTTCGCCGGAAGTAGTGTCCTAATTATTATTATTTTTTTAATTGCAAAGGCAGTAAATGGACACAATACCGGGATAAGCAGAAAAAGACTGGCGTCATTTCGAAATCATTCTTTCTACTAAAATAGTTGCACAACGAAAAATTGAGTCTAGTCTACTTTATTGGATTGAGAATATATGGATCTATCCTTTGCCCAAGTAAAAGTGCTGCAGTAGCCCAAACATAAATTGAACCCGGCACGCCAGAGCCCATAGTTCGAACCTATAACACGTTTTTGTTTCAACATTTACTTAAACAGTGCTTAGTGAATAAAGCTTAGTAGTAGTTTAAAATATATGCTTTGCTAAGTGAGCTACGGAGTAGCATTCAACCCTAATTCAATTTTTAAAGTCTGATTCTAATTTTATTTGAACCACACGTAAATTGAAATCAAATATACAGATTCTCAAAATCTCAATCATTACGTTTTCAGAGATTTATTTTCTGTATAAAAAAAATAGATTGTTGGTCATTTCAGAAAGTCTGCAGTAACACATCACCGAATAAGTTCCGGAGCATGATGGCGCCACAATTTGAAAAATGCAGATGATGTTCATAAAGTACTAACCTTCAAATGGCAAGTGATTTAAATGTCTGGTCGACAATCTTCGATATTCGATCATCTTTCGATTGAAAAGCTTCTGGTCGGTTTTCTTTGCTTGTAAAACTTATAATATCCTTCAAAGATCGATTTTCCAAAATCGCAGACTAGAAAGAGGGCTAACTTGTTCTTCAAAAAGGGAGCGATGTTGTATATACCTCCCCTCGAATGGAAGTTCTAATGTCCCACATGTAACTATCAAATAAAGTACATGTTTGTTATCGACTACAGATCAACAAATACAATTAAATCATACTTCGTGTCTCCCGTGTTGAACCTCAGTGCTCCTCCTGCGACTGAGGCATTTCATTGCTCAATCGTTTGCATGGGCGAATTCTTGCTCTAGAATTAAAATCTCACAGCAATACGAAGAAAAAAAGAATATTCTGAATTTGGAGAAGGACGATTTATTAAGCTGTTGACATCCTCTTCTCTTCTGCTAGCGGTGGAGGGAGGGGAACATTCCGACGCTCCTTAGTTTATGATCGATTATTAAGTTATTTCTTTACACGTACTATCCGATCAAAGCTTCATAACGAATTGAACACTTCTCTCGATCACTCTCTCTTTTAGCCATGTGATGTCATGTCCGATTATAGCAACAGCAGGTTGAGGTGACACCTGAATGCAGACACTGACGCTATGATCCCGATTTCCTGTGTACGTTATGAATTAAAATCATCAGATATGTACTACGAACTACTTTTTACTTTTTAACAGCTATGGTTGTTGAAAGACTCATGTCAGTTTATCCACGTGGTGGGAGCAGACTGTTAAATTCATTCATACATGTGGACTGGCCCTTCCTCCTTTTATACATACCATAATAAAAGAAACAATTTCAATATTTTTTAACCAGCATCATTGATTAAATTTTATATCTCTCTTTTAACAACCGTATTCGACCTTTTAACGGAGAAAAAAAATGAAGAACTGGTTCATACAATTAAAGGTTTATTTTCATGAAATAGTCCATCCCAGAAGACCAAGTTTACTAGCGTGATGAGACATGTCCCACCCATAGTCGTAGATGTAGACGTCGATTTATTGAACGCTGTACCGGAAACGAACCCATATGACATCCTAAAATATACTACGATAAAGAGACTGGTACAGTTTGAAGAATCCATCCAATAAAGCGTCGGTCTCAACTACTGCGCCATAAGAAGACACAACAAAAATGAAATACCATGTCTGAGAAAATTTGACGGTGGCTGTTGCTGGAAAACCTTGCAGCACAACGCAGATACTAGCGCCGATGGTAGATATAAGCCCTATCGACAATCTCATAGATTCTCCTGATATGATCTACAAGTCATGAAGTAGCTCACAGAGACACGGCGCATTGGCTATTTCAAATAGCGAGCGCAGTGAGATACAAGGTTTGAAGGCTGAAATGAGCGAATCATAGATCATGATGAGGGCTCTCCAAAGACAGGATAAAGAGACGAGTAGCCGCTCACCTTCCCACAAGTCGGAACTGTAAGGGATAGCATTACAGACAACCCCATGGCAGTATATGTTAGTATCATTACAAATTCGGCGACAGTGCTAGGAAATGCAACATCTCGTGCAAGTTCAAGCAACAAAGAAAACTTCTATTGTGGCAAGTAATGGAGACGACTGCAACTGAAGAAAGATTAAAAGGTCGTTAATTCTTTGCGAAATATCACAACAGTGGATATAAATTTATTGTGGTTACAAGAGTGGAGATAAGTGTCTGTCCACTTCACACTGAACACAGACCTATTCCGTTCACATTCCAACTGCAAGCAGTGTTGCATACCCTTTAATTTCTCGTACAGTTATTTCTTGGTCGTGGAGGGTTGTCGTCTCAGATGTCATCTAGTGGTTGAGTTCTTTCTTCGCTTCTGTATTGCCGTGAACATCGCTGTCCGCTGTGTCTGCAACAAAAACATTCCTAACACGATTCAGGAGGCGAACAATCTTATAAATTTTGATTAGTTTTATTCAGGCGTCAGTTTTCTGTCGCTCTTGGAGATATTTTACCAACGTTGAGGGAGAGATCGAATTACTACTTTATCGTCGTTAATTACTAGCTTAAGTCCTTAGCCATTCGAGAGGGGGAAGAAGGAATCTCATTACGCCTGTATTCTCTTAGAGAAATAAAATTTCCTTTTCATTTCGGACGATATAGTGAAATACGTCTGTTCAGCTTGCCTCCAAAAACCAGACTGGCAAAACTCCGTTTCCCACACAAAAGCACGTAACGTCACAGAACCCCCATGTGCAGGCGCACCTTGACCCTTGACCTGAGGTCTCGTCAACGTGGTGGCCCTATCAACGCTTGTGAGCTCCGACTGTGAGAACACCCCTATTTTGCACTCGGTTGTACGGGTTCACCCGCACTAAATCGTGCTAGCCAACCCAATCGACCCCACACACATGCGTCCACTTCAACATGCGTCCGGCTTCACAGAGTCATTATCCAACAGCAGGAAACCATTCCAAAATACAGACGAAAGCCACAAAAGAACCCACCCTTTAGAACTACGCCAGAATTCCGTCTGGAAATTTATGCTGACGAACATTAAACGCCCATACATAATAGGAGCCGTTTTTAGTTCACATTATAGCCTACATGTCCACGTGTACGACCAAACATCAAACGAAGGAAAAACAAATGCAGTTAAGTTCAACTTACATTTGTTCCGTAAACCAATACCATAACCAGTATGTCAACATTCTAAGCCAGTATCCAAATCAGATAACGTCACCAACAAGACAAAACGCACAACACTACAAAAGAACCACATGATCTTCTCGACGCTTATTACCCGAGAAGTAAAAATTTCAACAAATTCTTGAGGACCGGATAATCGAAACTTCTGAAAGTCAATGCGTCTTACAACTCCACTAGGTTCCTAAATGCAACTTGAAATCTCGACAACTCAATGCATTAACCGTACCGGACCGCTATCTCGTTCCACAGATACATGATTTCACCTTAAAAGTTAAAGGCACGACGTTATTTTCTAAACTTGATCTGATACTTGAACTGTGTAAATCAACGTTGGTTTCCCTAAAGCCTTTTCATATATTTTAATCACACAAAAAACATGTTAAGATATTTCTACATTCTCGCATTGGGTTTTGTCGGAGAACAAACTTCCACTTAAATTGTTTTAATTAAAGATTTTGATTCACGAAATGACGCATCACTTTCACATCATTTCACTGTATATTGTTTGATGTCCTGCTTTTGTATATACCCTGTCTATCAAGCTTGATTTAAAATGTGTAGTTGTTTTTACAATGTCTGTAAAACGAAAAGAATTTAACTTCGTATGTAGTAATCTATCTCTTTATCTATCTATCTATATATGTATCTATCTATCTATCTATATATATATCGATCGATCGATTTATATATATATGTATATATATATATGTGTGTGTGTGTGTGTGTGTCTCAATGCACCAAATTAAACTGACAAATTGCCTTGAAAATCTCAGTGTAAAAGTAATTGTCCGAAAGGACCTATTGTAAAAATTGAGGTCAATCCCTGAGACGCACAAATAGGGAGTGCATTGCTTACTTTTAGATTATCATGCGTTTCATACGCAGAACAGGACATGTGTGTGTGTGTGTGGGGGGGTGCTCGTGCGTCAACTACATATTACGAAAGTACCGGGTGAGTCTCTATTTACTTGCCTCCCCTTCGACGGCAGAGTTAGACACAAGGTTCGTTTTTAATGTTGGTAAAATCCAGCACTCAAAAATGGGCACCCTGGATTGGGACTAAAATTTAAATTGTGTCAGAACCGAGTGTGGAAAAGATAGAGGATGGTATTCGAACAGATACTACACTTTTTCTAGCCAACAGGCAGAGTCAGTGATTTAATTTAATGTATTACCTAAATATCAATAAATTGTATAATTTGAACTAAAAATGTTTTAACTCCCCCGGTAATTCTCACTCACCGTGTATTAATTTCGGACATATTTGAGCATGCAAACATAGTTTGATGTTAATGGCTTTGCAGAATAAGAATGTAAGGGGGGGGGGGATTCTCTTATTATTATTTTTTCAACGTCTAATAACATGAATTACTTATCGTCTTTGGCGATTTATTTTTCATCATCCGCTCGATATTGTTTCCTTTTTTACTATTCGCTCAATTGGCTGCCATGATTTCATTTCTGTTATTTTTTTCCTTTTATAATAAGTTCAATAATGGATTCCCGTCTTTGATGGCTTAGTGAAAATCCGGGAATGAAAGAGAGATGAAACAGAACAAGAAACCGAATTGGAAAAAAAAGAAAGAATGATAAATTAGAATAAGGAATAAGATGAAGTAGAAGGTGTAACAATATATATTTACATATATATATACATATATATATATATATATATATATATTTACATATATATATACATACATATATATACATATATATATGTAAATATATATATATATATATATATGCATACATATATATACATATATATATATATGTAAATATATATATATGTAAATATATATATATATATATACAGAAATATATATATATATATTTATATATATATATATATATATATATATATATATAACATATTCGTTATACATTATATTATAATTACATGCACATGTTTTCTTATTATTCCTAATTTCGATTTTTATTCATGTTTTTTCTTTGATGATCGTATGCAAGTGATAATACTGGAAATCGGAAAATAACTTATTTACTTCCGGTTCTATTGCATTTGTCTCCCGTTCTTATTCTTTAATAATTTTCTAGTAACTTTTCCAGTCCATAAAAATTACGCTCGTAATTACAAATTCTAAATAAACTCCACTGTTAAAGATTTTAGTCTAAAATTATTCGGTGCTAATTAAGCATCTTAGTTTTTCCATACGTTTTTCACTTATATAATTATTTATTTCTACGCAGCTTCCATGCTATATTATTGAATTATCTACTTAAAATCATAATTACTGATTCTATTCCCGTTGTTGATTTCGGAAAATATGACGAATATCCTTAGTATTATTTTAATAACTGAAATCGTGGTACTAATCCAGGCTATGCGCCTAATGTCCGTGACTGCTCGGCCGCAGCGATCGGGCAGGTCGCGGAAGTGCTCGAGAGCTGCCGAGTCGAAAACGAGGCTGGCGAGACGAAAACGAGGCTGTATAAACAAAACCGAAAATCGTGCAAAAATGGAAGGTTGGCAGACGACAATATAAGACGATGAATACGGAAAGAAAGAAATGCATATATTTAAAAAAAAAAAAAAGAAAGAAATGAACAAACCCGTAGCTGAAATAAATAACCTTTATTTTTTATTTTTTAACCATTGTTAAAACTTTTCTTTTTCAATTAGGCAAGTCTTTTTTTTATAGATTTTTTAGTGGGGGGGGGGGGTATTCTGTACCTTTTCCCGGAGAGGTTCAAGCTATTCTGCTGTTGTTGCTGGCGCTTTTTTTTGGGGGGGGGGAGGCTTAGCGAAAGACAGGCAGAAGAGGAGGAGGGGTTCGTCGAGGATGTGGAAGGAGGAGCAGAAGGATGGTCGACGACGGGATAGAGTTCTGTTATCTGCGACAATATGGCGTCGAAGGGGTCGTTTCTAAATCTCTGACGCCACATAAATTCCCGCAGATAGCCGTCTACGAGTGCCCTGCTCGTCCCGCACTCCTTTTTGTTTCTCTGCTTCGCTTCCTTTCCTCTCTACGTGGTTGGTGCAGGCACCCGTTGTCGGGTCCACGAAGTTTTCGCTGTGGTTCACCGTAAGTTTTTTTCCCCAGTTTTGTTTATACAGCCTCGTTTTCGACTCGGCAGCTCTCGGGCGCTTCCGCGACCTGCCCGATCGCTGCGGCCGAGCAGTCACGGAAATTAGGTGCATATCCTGGAGTAGTACCGAAATGTTTTTTATAATTCAAATAAATAATTTTATTACAAGTTTTACTGCAATGTTTTTTCATGAATGGCCAACAACAATTACATAATTTTCTAATTTATTTCAGTATTTAATATTTTTATTTTTCATTTTACTTATATATTTTAATTCCTTAATTTATTATCCATCCTTTTCCTTCCTTAACTCACTCTATTTTAATCTAATGAAAATGATCATTGTATTTGTTAATGTTAGAATAACTTAACAGTATATTATAGACTTACTATATTATTATATTATTAATTATATATATATATATATATATATATATATATATATATATATATATATATATATATATATATAGAGAGAGAGAGAGAGAGAGAGAGAGAGAGAGAGAGAGAGATTTATAAGAACGGTTGTCTATCTATGACCCTATCATTTTCTAACTACATTCACTTTTTTATTATTCATTATTATGTCCTTAACTAGTTATATTATTCACCCACCTATTAACTATTTATCTACCCCAGATTATATATAATATATGATCAATATTTTGCTGTTTACAATTATATAATTATGTCTATTTTAATGCTTAATATCCTATTATCTATGTTTCAAGTGCATTATTCAATAAACCTATTAATGTTTATTTAATTATGCATGTTAAATGCTACAGCAAATTGGATATGGTTATCCAATTGATCAATGTTTATTATATTCCATGTATACTGGCAAATTCTAATTCATTGTAACGCAAAACAGAAATTCACTCTAATACAAACAATCAATATCTATCTGGGGATGGCACAGTGGCTTAGTTGTTATCGAAGATAACTGAGAACCTGGGTGTGCCATGTTCAAATCCAAGTCATTCCACTGAAAACGCTTCCATCAAACCCACATGACACTTGTGTCTAATCTCCTGGAGGGGGGATAAATAGAAATCACATTAACACTTGTTCACGGGTGGCCTCGGCCTTTATAATGTGGTGGTTTCTGTTTTATTTTTTAAAAAGATAAAAAATAAAATATCTATTCATGTCTTCTAAATGATTATCAATAAATTATAGTAATTCACTGGATTTTTTGTTTATTTCACATTCCCTAATTCTATTTTTATTTCAATTCTTTTATCTTTTTGTTAAATTGGGGTTTTATATTACTTGGCAGTTCATAAACAACATCCTATATCCTCTTCTTATTTACGTAAGAAATGAAACAGATTCCTAATTTACTATGACAATATTCAATAGCCTTAGTTACAATGGACCATCTCAGGGTGTATTCAATATCATTTTCTTTCGGAGTTTTAATATATTTAGTGAAGGAGTTGGAATCATCGTTGGTTTCTACTTTAGTCGCTATTTTAACAGATGTTATGTGATTGTTATATCTAATCTTAAATGGTCAATCTCTGGACCCTGTAAACATGCACTAGACTGCATGTTTTAGTGGTGCATGCGGATGGCAGACGTTTCAGATGATAGATACTCGGCAAACGAAAAAAAGGGGGCACAGATAAAAGTTAAAATATTTTTATTGTGTGTTGAACCATACATAAATTATCTTTTGTTTGAAATAAAATAAGTGCCTCATTAAACAGGGAATCATGCTGTGACCGACCCACTTGAGGAAAGTTATGTTTTATATCAGCTCCAGATAAACCTCCTGTGGTGTACACTATCTAGTCGTTATCTCCAGCTGATATTTAGAGTAGCGAATCCTTGGGTGATCGAATGGTGACCACTGAGACAGATCAGAATCTAAGATTTTCGGTCAGAAGTGAACATTTTCCAGGAAAGGAGAAGGGGAGGAGTCATAGTAGTTATCTTGGTGGAAGGCCGTCAGAGTTGGACATTTGAGGTAGCAGTTTGTTTTTCTGAGGGATGTCAATCAGTTAGGCCGGTGTGCCTCTCCAGGCAAAGTGAGACCTTAGCTAAAGGAGTGTGCTGATTGGACTTATGTTTTTTTTTATTTAGACGGTATAAAGAATCTAATTTTTAAGTCTGCTATTTAACCTAAAAAAATAAGTACCATTTTAACCCCCAAAGGAAAATTAACCTCTATTAATTGTTTTAAACCAAAGTTGTGGTTTTTGTTTGGAAGGAGAATTTCTTTTTTTTGTAGCACTGACTGAATCAAACAACAACTTTGGACTGGCACAACGAGTGGGACAATCTCGGTCAGTGCAGTGAACGCACACATGCATGTGCATACAACTATATACACAGATAGTTTTTCGCTTCAATAATATTGCATCTATATACTACTATCTATAAAGGCCATATATTTACCGCCGAGCGGACAGTTTATAATTCTTCTAGGTGGAGATATTCTCTATAATAAAGACCAATGTGTATTTATCTGTACATAGGATATTTTTTTTTATTTATGTAAACATTATTGGCTACACATTGGACATGTTTCGATTATAGCTGTAAATCGTATATATATATATATATATATATATATATATATATATATATATATATATATATATATATTGTGTGTGTATTTAGGCAGCATTTTTTCATTAATGCATGTGTTGTTGAAAACGACAGAACTCTTCTGTTTAGTGATTCCTTTTTTTATTTTTTCCATTCGTCGAGTGATCTTTTTGACGTTGAAATGGAATGAATTAATGTAGGATCCGTGTGTTTGACTAACGTTTTCGATTCTCTCCGGAATCATATTCAGATCTATAATGGCAAAAATGAATAAAAAGCGAGTGAAAGAATGGAATTTCTTTAAAAATA
This sequence comes from Sepiola atlantica, assembly GCA_963556195.1. Taxonomy (NCBI): domain Eukaryota; kingdom Metazoa; phylum Mollusca; class Cephalopoda; order Sepiida; family Sepiolidae; genus Sepiola; species Sepiola atlantica. Next base: position 75,294,243 of record OY744537.1, on the reverse strand, counting down.
CGGCGGCAAACCGTTCACGTAAAAAACGGATGTCTACATTTTTAAATGTGACGATTGAAACAGTTCTTCGTTTATTATTATTCTTCTTCTTTTTTTTATTTCATTTTTTTATCATTTTAATTTAAAATAGTGGCTGATTAAATTTGGTCTAGTCTAATAATTATGGAGAAGGAAAATGGGGGATATATATATATATATATATATATATATATATATATATATATATATATATATATATATATAGAGAGAGAGAGAGAGAGAGAGAGAGAGATAGAAGAATGAAAAGGAATTAGAAAAGCGACGAAGGCAGATCTTTTTTCAATTCAGTTGCTCAATGCAAGGATTATACCTTGCATTGAGCAACTGAATTGAAAAAAGATCTGCCTTCGTCGCTTTTCTAATTCCTTTTCATCCTTCTATCTATCTCTCTCTCTCTCTCTCTCTCTCTCTCTATATATATATATATATATATATATATATATATATATATATATACTATAAATCTTTTTTTTTATTAAATATTAAAGTGTTTGTACCTAAAGACAATATCGTTTCGGGTTTTTACCCTCACTAGTGCAAAAGTGGTGGGTGCAAGCAGTCGTATGGGATCGAACGCAGTTCGTAGATTTAAGCTAGAATAACGAGACAAACGCTCAGGACCACACGGTTATCGGCAATCAGCACAGACTGTAATTAAAATTAAGATACATTTACCAGGGGAGGCAGGGGAAAGTGTTATTGCTATCCACATGTTCAACGCTCACGGGGAACTATATATATATATATATATATATATATATATATATATATATATATATATATATATATATATATTGGGTATTTAGATCTGTATGGCTAGGTTTCCTTCCTCTTATCTAATTACTTTTCTGGTACCTAAGGTACTTAAGCTTTATTTTTTTTTAATGACACTTTAATTCCTATATTATTTTATTGCTAGCTACCATATTGCAGAATTGTTCTTGGATGTAGTGTTTAGATAGTATTATTATTATTTTTATTTTTTTATTATTGTTATAATTAATGTTATTTGATATGCAAATTACTATATCATACGGTAGTCTTAAGGGTAATATATTATTATTTTTATTATTTTATCATTATTATTATTTATTTATCTATATATTAGTGATATTTTAAGCTGAATTATTTCGACACTTGATTATTGGGGAAATAGTAGTATAATCAGTACCATTGGAGAGCCATGAATATTATAACTGTCCTGTTTTTAAATCTCCGAAACAGTTACATGGTAAACAGTTGATGAACCCCGTGTTAATATTAGACGTTTAAGGTCTCCTGTTTTTGTTTCACTCTTAGATAATTAACCCCCCCTTTTTTTTACTTATATTTTTTCATTTATTAATTTTCCAATGAATGTTAAGTCTGCAATATCTTGGATTTAGTTAGTTTGTCTGGGAATTTAAACTGCATTTTACATTTTTTTTTAATGACTCAAAGCTTCTTTAGACTATATATATATATATATATATATATATATATATATATATATATATATATATATATATATATATATATATATATAATAAAAAAAAGAACGAACAATATCTAAAATAATTTACCTCCCGGCATGCCCTGGCATTTCCGTTCTTCTCAAAACCGCCTATTACAACTTAGCGGATAACGTCACACCAACCCAAGGACGTCTTACTTATAAACAAAAGTAAAAGTTTGTTTATTTTATAAAAAAAAAGAGTAAAAATATATCTCTGATGATGGAAGATTCCTCCGAAATTAATTGGAAAAAAAGAAAAAATAAGTAAATTTGTCACGCATTGTAAAAAGGGCTTTTATCGTCATTTATATTATATATATATATATATATATATATATATATATATATATATATATTTAAAACTCTTTATGTAGCTTTTAGTAGATTTCTATTAACGTGTTTGATGTTTTTATTCCTACTATTATTATATACATAAATGTGTAAATATGCACCCCCTTATACTATCTGTTAGATATAAATCTTTATGCAACCTATTCACCTGTAGGTGCATCGACATATGTTTCCGTCATTTTAAACAATATATCAATATAAATATTGTCAATTATTCTGTTGTATTTTCTTCAGCTGCCTGAAGCTTTTATCCTGCAATAAATTATTGTATCCATTAAATCCTTTGTATATCTCAAATGATTCAGTTATAATATACGAATTATCATTTTATATAACTCAGTGTAATTCCATTTAGGGGGGAAGGTTTCCAGTGTAAAGTTTTATTTTGTATTGCTAATCTAATATATAAAGAAAAGTAAGTTGGATACCGGAATTTAGATCCCTATCGTATTGCATCTGGCAGTATTTGCTACCGATTTCTTTCTTTTTATTCTTGCACTATGTTATTTACACTACAATGCTAATCACTTCTGTTTCACTTGAAAAATATACATTCCTGCTAAGAAAAATGTTAAAATTGACCATTTTTTACTTATCACATACATTACATCTCCTGTTTATGTCATTAATCAAACAGTTTCTACATTTGTTATTGTTGTCAGCTTCCATATAAACTTTTGCATTTGTTTATCTAAAATCTTTATATATTTATTTTTAAAGATAGTTTAGAATTATAATACTAGGTACAATTATTTTTCTTTTAAAACAACTACTTATATTATTGTTTTATGTATATGATATAAGCGACAGTCCCACATTGGCTTATTCTTATTGTCCGCTATGATGCTCTTTTTTATTTACTTACCACATTCAATCCAAAAATAATTAGGAATGATTTTTCCTTCATAACATATACGAACGGACAAACTAGGTTTCATATGAAAAGATTTTCACTTTTTTTAATGTTTCTCATAATTTTCATTCTTCAACATTTTATTTCGACGCGAATAACCAAATTCAAAAGGGAAATTTCGTTTTATGCTCTTTTGAACAAAACGGAAAAATGATTTATACCAAATAAATGATGTTACATTAAACGGAATAAACAATTAAACAAATACAATCAAACCATGTTCTGCTGAACCGTTTCACATCTTACCACAAGGTCATTGATTTGTTACGATGCCAAAATTGAAAATAATTTTACGCCTTTAAACTGACGACTCGAAGTCATTCATGTCGTAAATTAAATTTTATTTTCTATATTCGTAGATGATCAGCTGTTGGTTCCAATGCGAAAATTTAAAACAAATTTCACGCATTTAACCTGTCTATTATAATTCATTCCGCTCTTTTCTTTTACCTATATTCGCCCCAAACAAGGCATATCGCCACTGAGACATAAGGGACTACTGTGAATTAAGGAACCAGCTTTCTAGGAACATCCTAAGTGGAATGTTGTGAAGCGAGATGTTTGTTCACATTACATTTAAATGTCTGCATATTGGTTCAGTCGATGAAACACGGACAGGGAGGGTATTCCAAAGGCAAGCAGTTTGAAGAAAAAAAGCTCTAAGAATAGAAAGCTTTCCGGAATCTGGGGGCATCTAGGTGAAGGGGTGGGATTTTGCTGATTGTCGAGTTGGTCGAGAGTATTTACGTTAAGCGGTACAAGTGTAGCAATTTGTCGGGCTCATTCTATTGAAGTACTTGTAAAACAAACACAGAGATGCAACATTGCGGTAATGGGACAGTGACTTGGGCTTGATAGACAGTGTGGAATCAATTAGATTAAAGGCTATTTTGTCCCTGTCTAAAATGGGGAGACTAGTGGTTGGTGCACCAGCAAAGATATGGTAGGTGTGAAAGGTTTTCTAACCCTGTAGGGGGGAGTCTATTTTCTTTTCAGCAGACTTGTCAGTATCTTTCATTTCTTGAACAACATTCAAGCAAAAGGTACACGTAAAGCGTTCTGCTACATGCACACTTTTCTAAATAGAACAAACCATGTTATTCTCGGTCGAGTTAATTCTCTTGTAGAGACGTAATAAGTCCGCGCATTTATCCGGTTCGAATCAGTCGATATATCGAGCCTTGTGAGTTTTCCCTGCCTTCTTTTAGCCTTGCGAGCTCAATAATCGTTGACAATAACATAATCTTTCCATGGAATAAGTTATACTTTTATAAACTTCGGTTTGATTAAAATTAATGCTCAAAGTATATCTTATTAATTAAAGTTCACTTTAAGCATCTTACGTTAAAACAAGACGCTTTCTTAAAACAACACAAAAACAGAGGTAGAAACAACACATCATTAAATAACTGACAGCTAAAACTATTAGTGTTGCTATCACGAGCACCTAATTACGCTGTTAGTTGGCTTCTCAGATTAGTAAATCGGCTGCCATTTTCTACGGGAAATGTCTTTTTCGACGAAGTAAATGAAACTAGAATGCTACAAGTCTATCAACATGAGTCCGAGCTTTTTTCTGGTTTCACTCGAACGACATATCGAGCCGCAAGCATTTAGACGCTTCGTTATCGCTTCGCTCGATTTTCGAAGAAAGTTATACTTTTATATAGTTCCGTTTAACTAATAATTCACTGAGTAAATGATACCATAATGAATTAATTTCACACTTTAAAAATTATTAACAAAAAAGGAATTTCTGTAAAAAATATTTAGTTGTGTTTTAGATTTAGTTTAAATGATCTCTTATTTTAAACTCAGGTTATTAAAAAAATAAATGAAGGGTTAGGGGTTAGGGGTTAGGGTTAGCGTTAAAGGAAGCATTCTTCTATAAGTTGAAGCTGTGTCATGAAGCAGCACATGCATTCTGTCCTTAATTATATTTCGCACTCAATCGAGCGTGGTGAACTCCGACACATATAATTTACACAATTAAACGTCATAACTTGTCCGTTCTTCCCCATGTCCTTAACTTGTCTTATCATTTTTTAATTGTTTCCTTTTCTATTAATAATTAATACTTTTTTTTCTATTTTTTGCTTTTCGGTAGTTTTTCTTGGTACTTTTGTATGTTAACACACACGTGTAATATGGCAGTTATAAATTAAATAACAGGAAAACTTTTCGAATTACTTACTTGTAGTGGAAAAATATTAACCGTACACTGAAATTTATGGAAAATAATCCAGTAGAATTTTAATAAAAAATAAAAATTAAAAGTAGCGGTTTTACGCTTGAATGACCCCATTTCTTGTCTTCAAGTAAAAGAAATTTGACTCATCTCCCCTGAATAATAATGGCGTCGTTTTATGACATTGGATAGAATTTGAATTTATTAAATTAAATAAAAAGTACTAGATTAATTTCCCTAAATTTTAGTGTACGTTAGTATTTTTCCATCACAAGTAAGTCATTTCTAAAATTTTCCTGATATTTTATTTATAACTACCATGTTTCACATATGTGTTTACATACATAAGTAACTTTTTATTTTCTGTCTTTACTCTTTCTCTTTATTTTAACTTTTATTTCATTCTTTTGTTTAAATTTTGGTTTTAACCTTATCCTTAGCGCAAAGTGTCCTACTGTTTATCAGTTTCAATCTATTTTTAGGTTAACCTTGTATTTTAGTTGCAAAAGGTTATTAACAATTTATAATCGTCCTTTCGTTCCTCTCGCGTAAACATGCACTAGGCGATTGCATGTTCGTGGTGCATGTTAATAACAGATTTGTTGCAAATTAGAATATTTACCTAAGAAAAGTGAAATCACTAAAGACATTGGAAATATGTTTGGTGTGGTACTTGGACCACCCAGAATTCAATTTGTTCATTTGAAAAAAAGTTAGTCTCTTTAAGCGAGCAAGGTTCTTGAGAAAATAATAACCGACTAGATACGGGACTCCCTAGACAGTAGTTTATATTATGTTCATAGACTCACATTAGATTGGCTTCTCCAAGTGTATGCTGGGTAGTCATAATCTCAAGTAGTCTTTCTGGGGTTGTCCCGGGGATATCTTTATATATATTTGTAGCAGATGGGCCCTCTAAGCGTCTCACAGTCGGAGTTGGTTTTCAGGGTGTCTCACGGTCAGGTAGATCTATGTACCTCTCAGAGAGAGAGAGAGAGAGAGAGAGAGAGAGATGAGCACTTTGGGCTCTGAGATATTAGAGTTGTGTTTTGATTCGGTCGGGTTGAGATTTCTCATTTGTAAGTCTGTTTTTTCAAAAACGAGTACCATTGTAACGTCCAAAAACTAAAGCTCTGTCACTTGTTCAAAACTGGACTTTGTGGTTTTTTTTGGACGGAGAGTTATTCTGTTACAGCATTGACTGAGACCACACGGCTGACATTGTGACCGGCACAACGAGTGGACGATCATGACATGTGAAGTATTATTTACTCCTCACCAGGAGTTAGGCACAAGGCCAGTTTTATCCTACTCCCACAAGTAAGATGTGACCCAAGGTCGGGTCGGAAAGTGGGGGTTGAAAAGCCAGCGCCAGAGAGGTGAGCACTCTGACCATCAAAAATTGCCTGGGCAGCCCCGTCGGCATTCCCCGGTAGGGGCGCCTCAAGCAGTAAGCAATTAACTTACTCCTCCCCAAAGAGGGGAGGCAAAGCCTGGGAGGGTGGACCTCCTAGAACTGCACAGGACAATCCCATAGACCGGCGTAAATCAAGCCCCGAAGGCCAAGACAATACCAGTCTATAGGGTGCAGTATGTGAAGTGAACGCACGCAGACCACGTTCACACTCGTCTCTGGTCGTACGCCTGACTTAATGTCCTCTCGCTGCTTGTTTTTTACACCTTCTCTCCATTCTATCACGTCACGAACTTTTCATTCTAGCCATTCTTGTCGAATTTTTCTTTTTCTGTTGTTTTAACATAGAGTTTGTGAGCTTGTTATATGTTTTCGCGTCTTTTTTTTCTTATCTCCTGCAATATATTCGCATTTAAAGTCGTGGTTACATATTTTTCGGTGGCATCTGGTGTGCTCAACTTGTCATTGTTATTTTTCCTTTACATGTTTTCGAGTTGAGACGCCTTCGTCAGTGTTTTTTTTATCCTAAACTGTCCGCTCTCTCGGCCCATCTAATTACACAAGCACCCTAAGAAAATACTATAAGCTCAGCAAGTGGATTTCGCATAAATTTAATGAACATCGAATAACTCATCTGTTTGAGGTTTGGTCAATGCTTCTTTCGCGGAACAAAAGCGACCAATTTCTTAATCGTTTTGTCATGTGCGACGAACAGTGGATTAGTTATAATAAACGGCGACGATCAGTGTATTACTTAGATAAAAGTGAAGCAAAGAAGCATCAAAATTATGGGATAAAAGTGAAGCAAAGAAGCATCAAAATTATGGGATAAAAGTGAAGCAAAGAAGCATCAAAATTATGGGATAAAAGTGAAGCAAAGAAGCATCAAAATTATGGGATAAAAGTGAAGCAAAGAAGCATCAAAATTATGGGATAAAAGTGAAGCAAAGAAGCATCAAAATTATGGGATAAAAGTGAAGCAAAGAAGCATCAAAATTATGGGATAAAAGTGAAGCAAAGAAGCATCAAAATTATGGGATAAAAGTGAAGCAAAGAAGCATCAAAATTATGGGATAAAAGTGAAGCAAAGAAGCATCAAAATTATGGGATAGCGACTGTTTGTAGACAGATGGATGAATAATCTCCTCGGATTCCGGCAAAACGGTGCGTACTTTCACAAACCGACGAGATGTTCCAGATATTAAAGCGTATGCGTCCAGCATTGGTCACTGGAAAATACTCAATTCTATTGCACGACAATGCTCCAGCATGTGTCTCACATATTTTACGAACGTTTAACAAATTGGGTTATTAAACTATGCGTCATCCACTGTATTTTCCTCGAATATTATTTTTCAAGCATTGGAAAATGGGGGTATATTACCTGCACGAATGACGCTGGACTTGATGAATAAGGGTGATGTTGTCGCTTTTGTTTAAGTAGCAAAATAATGCTGATGTTACCCTAAAATATACAATGGGCTATAAGGTATACGCATGGCTCCTATTTATTACTCAAGACATTCAATCGTCCCCATTAATGAACGTGGTTACTGGTTAATTATTTTAGCTAGTAAAGTTTAGAATCAGCTGCTTATACGAGTGCCTAAGAGGCAGTAGTTCAGTGTTCCTCATTGTTACCTGACAAAGGTAATTTTACATTGCCTAGATAACACTTGGCACATCCTGCTAGCTGTGTGCCCGACACTTTTTTCTATATGAAATATGGTTTATTACGGTCCAAGCAAGTGTACAATTCCAAACATTGCCTTGTTCAGGCGGTGGTTTGGTTTGCTGCCGATCTCCTGATGCGCCCCTACGGAGAATCGCGACGAGCCTGTTCTCCGCTATTTTTGTATCTAACCAGCGCCTCCGAGAGGCCGCTGTTTTATTGCCACCTTCTTACCTTATGCCACATCTTGCTGCAGTTGGAAGCAAGTAAATCTACCTCTTTGCTACCTGACACGTAGTTCTACTTAACTAAGGTAACTTTAACTACAGCATTAAAGCCAGGTGCTTCGGGATCACTTTTACAATTAAGTAAAGTAGTTACTAATTGTTAACATTCGCACCCTTTGCTTGTTCAGTTAACTAACGTAGCTCGTTGAATAACAGCAATTCCACGACGTTTTATTCTACCTTCACGGTGTAACAAGACCAAGGGATAGTGAAGAAAACTGTGGAAAATGATGGGATCTATATTACTTATGAGAATAACGCTTGTTCGGTTGGGTGTTTGTGGTGGCGTTTGCTTTGTTAATATATCATGATGAGGCCGAAGCCACCTGAGAAAATTTAGTACGGTTAGTTCAAATACGAAGTAGGGCATGTCTTCCGTTTATGATGTAAGACCTGCCATTATCACTATTTAGGTCCTTTATGCCATTATTATTTATTCCTTATGTCTTTTGATCCTTTAGCCGCCAGTTGAGACTACTTGTACGGTTGACTAAGTAACTTGGTGAGTCATGTAGTTACTATGCACATATCTTACTCATTCATTTAATTTAGTCACTAGGTCCGCCACAATGCTGCAATGTCACTTCTCATTTGTTCGATCTCTTAAAGTAGCTTGTGTCTAGGTCTTTTCGTTCTAATTTCACAGTCTTACCGGACTTCGGACAGTAGATCGTGTCTCACAAACAGACACTGTTTTACAACCTTTCGAACTCGACCGAGCAATCACCTGCTTTCCCATGCTCACTATCGTCGAATGGGCTACGTTAGACATCCACTGTATCATGGGCTAAAGACCTATTGTCACTGTTGGGATTATCATTCCTCAAATGCAGGAAATACTGGAACACCTGGCGATTAGTAGGAAGTTGAGAGCCCCTGATGCTGGAGCTGGGTTGCCCAATGAGATACACATCACTGAATGACCTTGTGGCAAGAGTTGCCACCTTTCTTCTCTTTTCAGTTGGTTCATCCCGTTCACTTGTATCGCTGACCACTTTCCCACAGCATAGTTGTCTTCCAGATGCCATGTTGTCAGCAGTTCACAAATCAGCTTTAACTTACAATCTGAAATGAAGAGATAAAACATACTTAGTGATAATAAATTATATACATGGATTAAGAGTAACATTTTTTAGATAAAGTTATGTATTATATGATGGCATCCTTTCCAAGCATAAAAAATATATATGTTTGTGCATTAAAATTAATTAAAATTAACACAGGTGTTCATGTGTTTACTACCATATGCAAGAAAATTTTATTAGCTTTCATTTGGTACCATTTTCAATGCTATAGCATCAACCTCTGGAAAGCTACAATGAAAATAAGGACATAATATCCCAAATTTTGCAGCGTTTTTGAAAAACGTCAACAATAAAATTACATGGCTCTTGAGGCAGGCATAGCCAAGGTCCAAGATCACAATAACTGGTATATTTAGCTAATTTAGACTTTGGAGAATGGGAATAATAGCAGTTTCCATATGTTTGAAGAAAAAGGTCAATTTTGAAGAGGTCTAGGGCTACGTTTCCGACAGCATCGAAACTTTTTCTTTCGGAGTAAAATTGTCACAAACAAATATGCGACCTAATATGACTTTCGAACGCGTGTAGAATCACGGCCAATTAGAATACATCAAGTTGCCTCTGTGTTTCTGTGCTTCAAACATATATGGATTATTACGATTTTTTATTGCGATTAATAACGTTGAGTCGATGTCGCCTCGCTAAACGCTCAGCATTATAAGGTGTGGGTCAAGGGTAAGTGAAGCAATCCAGATAACGAGATTGCCACCCTCCCCTACATATCGGTGTAGTATCTAATGAGATGGGATCTTTCGGGTCGACTTCGATTACGGTCGATCCACTTTTTCGGCTGATCTAGGGGTCAATAATAAACATTATATTTTTACAATTATTTTCTTAACTAAGAAATCGCTTATTTCCTTTTTTTACAACATAATGAAACAGATCGATTCTATTTATCTTCCTCCCACAAGGTAAGATGTGACACAAGGTCGGGAAAATGGGAAAGAACCAGCGCTCGAGAATTTGAGCATTCTGGCTGTTTAAAAATTGCCTGGGCAGCCCCGTCGGAATTCCCCGGCAGGGGCGCCTCAGACAGTAAGCAATAAACTTACTCCTCCCCAAAGAAAGGAGGCAAAGCCTGGGAAGGTGCACCTCCTAGAACTGCACAGAACCAACACCCCCCAATAGACCGGCGTAAATCCAGACCCAAAGGCCCGGGCGATACAGGTTTATTAGGCGGGGTATTTCGCCCCGGCAGGTCTTAAATAATACATTTATCGTTGTTTTTGTTTTTCCAGTAAACTAATAGTAATTATTATATGGGAAAAAATATACCTTTCGTCGTCGAAATGTTCGTATTTACTTCTAGTTTGTTTCTAGTGTGAAGACGTTGATAGCAAAAACGCTGACTCGGGCACGAAGCAATTAATAGGCAAACGCATGCGCACTTCGACATGTTCGCTCCCGCCAAATTCGCCAGTTATCACTCATTGATAGCTTTTTAATTTTATTTTTACCGCCACCGGCCTCAAGCCGCCATTAATAATTTTACAAAAATATAACCGAAGTAGTAGGAATCAAAAAGAAGTATTATTATACTTCCCGATCGATAATAAATGTCTGAAAAAAGAAAGTGTTTCGTAATTGACGTAAATATATATATATATATATATATATATATATATATATATATATATATATATATATATATATATATATATATATATTCCGGCGCGCGTAACCACTGTTACGTCGATATTACTGGATAAATTTAATGTTTGCATGAATTCTATAATTGGATAACGAAATAGCAGTACATATGCCCTAATGCCTATTTTCATTATCGATAAATGGATACCTGCGTCACTGTTTACGTACGTACCTTTTCATATCTACATACACACCTTCTGCGTTCCGCTAAAACTCAGACCAATAGAAAATAAAAATGCAATTAGTAGCAAACTGCTGACTATTTGATGACTATGTTTTTAATTTTGTAACTTTAGTAATGATTATTTTTAGAAGAACTATTATATATATATATATATATATATATATATATATATATATATATATATATATAAGTGCAGATTAGTCGTCCGAGGCTATAGCAATGCGGTGTAGTTGCCGTAAGATGGAACAGTGAAAAGAAATAAACGATTTATTAATAATTTCACGAAAAACTGATTAAATACCAAAATAGTAAATATTGTCTGGTAAGTAACAGTTCGGCAAAGGGTAATCTTAAATTTTCGAAAGAAAAACTTTCATTTTCAGAAGACAACAATAAAAGACCGAGTGGGTCGAAAAAACGGGAAAAACCGGTGTCAAAACATAGAAATACGGCAGCAGACAATTGGAAGTAGTAGGAACGCAGAGAATGTCAAAATCAACTAAAGTTAAAATTTTATAAACATTTGCTTATTAATATACTAATTATTATTATTTTATTATATTTTATTTTATATGATATGGGCGATGAAACAACAACGTAATGATTGATAACGATGGTTAAAATTGGGCAGACTTTGATTATTTAAGCAGACGGCTGAACAAGAATTTGTTTAGATTTGACTTGAAAACGACTATGTTGTATTCAGCCGGGAAGCATCCCCGCAGTATTGTGTTCCACGGATAGAAAGTTCTAGGAAATAAAACGCCATTTAGTTTTAGGTACACCAAGGGAGAAAGGGTAATTATTGACAGTTGTTGTAGCTAGACGAGTCTCTGAATTTTTACAGGGGGCCATAGATTGGAGCTCAGTCGAGCACATACAATTAAAATACCGATAGAGCAGAGAAAGACTAGCAACACTTCTTCTGCGAGAGATTGACTGTAGAGAAGGGAAGAGTAAATCCCCACTAGATTTCGAAGTCGGTGTTGTACTCTGTCAAAGCAGAAAAAGGTGCTCTCGGCGGCATCCTCTCCCCAGATGTGGCAACAGTACTCGATTTGAGAAAAGTCACTATAAGAGTCAGTAAAAGAAACCGAGGAGAAATATCTAAAATAAACTTAGATTTAAATTCGAAAAACGATATTAACTTCCATTCGGTAGATTTTAAAATCCAATATATATTTTATTTTTACTTTTATTCATTCCAAACAGGACACATTGCCACTGAGATGTAAGGGGCGCTGTGATTTAGAGTTGTGCAACGAAATGTTTGTTCACATTACATTTAAATTCCTGCATGCTTGTACAAGTCAGGGAAACGTGGAACACGGAGGGAATTCCAAAGTCTAGCAGTTTGAGAAAATAAGCTATTAGAATAGAAAGCCTTTTGGCATATAGGGGGGCTCTACAGCGAAGATGTTGGAGTTTGTTGATTGTCGGGTTTATCAGAGTTTATTTACGTCGAGGGTAGGGGCAGTAGTGCAACAAGTTCATCGGAGCACATTTCACTGAATTTCTTGTAAAACAAGCACAGGGATGCAACATTGCAGCTATGGGACAGGGACTGAAGTGCTGATAGAGATTTGAGGAAATGAGAAATGTCCATAAGATGTCCGATGCATAGAAAAGGCAGATTCGATATCAATTCGCTAAAATAGATAGTCAGCAAACTAAAAGTGTTATATCATTCTAAATTTCACATGCACATGCAGGATAGTTACTAAATATATACCATCTGGATGTTAAACCTGGATATGATAGATGATGCCACTTATTCTGGTAGGGTATTTTAACGAGCAGAAACATGGACAGAGAATGCTGCTTTTCTTCTAATGAGCAGAAACATGGACAGAGAATGCTGCTTTTCTTCAGATGAGATGAGAGCGGCTATTGTAAATCGTTGGTTGGGTCTTGTGCAGACCACGACTTGGCACTGGCGTGAAAAACTCTTAGAAAGGGTTGGTGATGTTTTACGCCAGAATCGCGGCCCACGTAGTATCCTTTCCCACTCAACTAAACCGTCTTCTTAAATAATCAAATTCCGACAAGTTACAACCATCGTTACAAATCCTTGTGATGTTGTCTCCCCGTCCACCCGATAAACCCATTAACCCGTATCCTTGAATGATCTTTGGGCCTTGATAATCGGTTATGTGTTACTAAAAAGACAACGACACAGAAAATACAGTAGACAGTTTTAGACATACATTTATGTGTGTAAAAGTATTGGTGTGTGTACAAAGGTGTGTATGTGACATGCTGTGTATGTTGTATCTATATTTTTCTATTTGGGTTTACGAAGTTCTATTTGGTTTCAACTTATATGTGGTTTGTCGGTATCACTTGGTTATTTGGTTTGGTTTTCTTGCACTCGAAGATTTTTCTTAAGATGTCGGGTGTTTTCTTCGGTGTTCTGTTTTTATGGTTGCATCTTCTCTTTGATTTTAAGTCTTTTTCCAGGTTTTAGAAACTCTTATTTGTACTCCTAAAATTATTGTTATTTTGTCAGTTTTAGTCACGTTCCATATTCCTTTCGGTTCTCTAGTAAGTTCAATCTATGTGTTTGGTTTTATTTCTGTATTTATTAGTTTCATTCTGTGAAGGTGAAATCTACTATTTTGGTAAGTTTCTTTTCTTTCTTGCTGAGTAGTAACATGTCTTCTTACTAGTTATTCTTATTAAGCTCTACTATGTACAGAGCACTCTAAAAGTAAACATTGAAAAATATCCACAAAATATGTTTCAATATTTTGAATATATATATATATATATATATATATATATATATATATATATAATATTTATAAATAAACATTAACTATTTATTACCTACAGACATCGATGTTTCATGCTTACGCAATCTTCAGTGCAGGAAATTAATTTCCGACGGTCGGCGGGCGCGAACTCCGATCACAAATCGCCACTGATTCGACGTCAAGAACCCCTCCCGTTGGCCACCACAAATTAAGAGGGAATTTAACTTTGTAAACATAATATATATATATATATATATATATATGCAGGGTAGCCCAGAAGTCCCTACGACTTATTGTAAACATCAACAAGTGAACAAGTAACAAGACTTTTATTTAAAGCAACAGCAATTTGTTATAAGAAAATATGGTAATAACTGTCCAGTGATCAAATGGATCAACATGTCCATTATGCTCAATACATGTTTTCATTCGTCTAAATGTTCGGTTATGAATAGATGTCAGTGTAGACGTATTAATGTGTATAATTTCCTGTTTGATGGTGTCTTTCAGTTCTTCCCTTGTACAACATTTTGTGGACACGGTATTGGGCTTATGCATTCCCCACAACGCGTTGTCGCAGAAGGTTTAGTCTGGGTTTCTTGTTCACTTGTTATTTTTTACAAAACGTCGTAGGGACTTCTGGGCCACCCTATATATATATATATATATATATATATATATATATATATATATATATATATATATATATATATATATATATATATATATATATATACTACACATGGTCTAGACCTGATTAACCTCATTCCCCCGAAGATGAACCCAGAAGGGTCCGAAAGTACTTGGGAGACAAATGCAAATTCTGGCAAATTCATCAGCCAATTCCCCTACGAAACTAAGATCCTAATTCGGACTATTGAAAGGATTTACCAAAGGATATCTAGACATGAGCTGTCTCTTATATTCAACAATACTTGCCTGCAAGAGAAGATGCTGCCTATATATATATATATATATATATATATATATATATATATATATAGAGAGAGAGAGAGAGAGAGAGAGATAGAGATAGAGATAGAGATAGATAGATAGATAGATAGATAGATAGATAGATAGATAGATAGATAGATAGATAGATAGATATAAATTTAAGTCAGTCGGATTTCGACATTAGAACTACATAGCCTTTAAGCTGACAAGTCAATATTTTATTCAACTTAGCCAATGTTTATTTTCCCGCTTTTCCTCATGTTTTTGGCAACAGATTAATGTATTAGTTTCATTACTTTCTTAAAAATACCTTGTTCCGTCTAGGTTTGACGTTACAATGGAGACTTTTTTTTACTGATGACCGTAACCGATTCTGCTGTTTACATCATCACTTTAAAAATACATAAATCGACATCGATTCGGTTGTCACAGCTTTTGATAACTTGAACATTAAATAATTACTTCTTGCATATCGTTAATAGACGGTACAATAATTTGCCATGTTGCCTTTTTAACTACAAACCGTTTTAACCATAATACAAATCAGAACATGCCCTTTGACTTTCGACAAACATTTCTTGTCGCTTGCGTCCAATACACATCAAAAACAAATTCGCTCATACAAATAAATTTATTAAAACAAAAAAATCATAAATAATTTATTTTGTCTACGTGAGCAAAGATAATTATTTATACTTATTAAAAATAACTCGAACAATAACCAACAAATTATCGTAAAATTCAGCTTTCTTCAAAACGATTTATCTCCCTAGCTATACAAACTCAGTACTGGATCAAATAGTCTTACTTATAGATATTACAAAATGAAAAAAAGGATATGAGTTCGGGACTGGGCGCAGTAGATTCTGGGTTGTTTAATTTTTTCCGGGTAATGATTATCAAAATACTAAACTGATTGTTGAACTTCATTTTTTTTTCGTGTAGCGGAAATTCGGACCCCGAGCGACACCGAGTAGCCATGCTATTAATTATACAGTTAAGAGTTATAAATAACAAATTCGAAGGTAATTACGCGATTTGACTTTCACTTTTGCGTAACATGTTCTAGATATTAAAAATTAAATATTAATCTGCTGTCACTCATTTTTCACGGGCAATACAAAACAAATATTAAACTGTGAATACTCACGGGCAGTGCTATGTCGGGACTGCTAGTACAGATACGTAAATAGATCGGTTCGTGAACAATTTGGTATATATTTACGGGTGTAAAATTGTTTATGTGGGTGCGTAGGTGGGTGTGTATGTTTGTATGTGTTTGTTTCTATTATTCTTGATATTAACATTTGTGGACGAAATATCACGTTTAAAACTGCGTATGTGTATGTGTGTCTGTGTGTGTGTCATGAACTACACTTGGAAGGTTAACCGCCATATTGCTTAAGTTAAAATGGCTTTCGACTAATCATATTCAAAAAATGTATTCTCTAATTTCATTAAGCTCTTCTCTCTGCGTGTTTTAAACTATCTGATTATCTATACAATCAGAAGAAGAAGAAACAGAGGAATGGTAGAGGCTTATCTTCGTTGTCATTTGATTTGGCGTTACCAGGCCGCGCTAAATCCTTATATTCAAACTCTTTATTCAAAGCGACCTCAAATCTCAAGAGTAAGATGTTTTTTTCTCATCGGATATTTCTCCCAATTAGGAAAAGGAAATAGGAATTCCCGGGAATAATTCAATTCTTTTATTATCCAAGTCAATTTTTTTGGTTTGGTTTTGTTAATCCCTTCAAACATTTCTCGAGTTTGAAAATTCAACGTAAGAATGGAAAAAAATGTGCATGAAATCAATTTCGACCATAAAATTCTATTTTAAATAACAGAATTAATTCTTATTATCATCTTTTTTAAATTTTGCTGAATTTGAATGGGCGGGGGAATGGGATGGAGTACAAAAGGGATAAAAATGGATGAAAATAGACAATAGAATATTATTAATGGAATAAAAGAACGAACAAACGAGAAATGTGAAGGATAATATGCTAATGGAAAGAAATGTGAAAGAAAAATGTGAAAAATGTGAAATATGAGAAAAATGTGAAATATGAGAAAAATGTGAAATATGAGAAAAATGTGAAAAAATAAGATATGGAATGTGACTAACGTGAAATATAGAAAACCAAAGACAGGAAACATTCAAGAAATACTGGGAATAAACATGAGAAAAATAAGGAATAAACCACCCGCTAGAGAGTTGGATGTTGGAGTTGGATGTAGAGGTCTTGTAACAGACAAAGCCGATCCGAATGTTGGATATTTTGGAGTGTGTCAAAAGTTGACCCCATTGAGTTGTCAAATAAAGTGCTGATTCTCTCATAAGTAACAATCGCAGGAAACAGCCTCCCAAATCATTCTAGGCATCAGCGTGCTTTCTTCTTAAAAATAAGAAATTAAGACACTCAACTCCAAAACGTGAAAAAACGAGAATCAACATTATACTACTACTACTACTACTACTACTACTACTACTACTACTACTACTGATGATGATGATGATGATGATGATGATGATGATGATGATGATGATGATGATGATGATGATGATGATGATTAGAAGAGAAGAAAAAGATTCGAACGTTTGATATTTTAGAGTATGTCAAAAGTCGACCCTATTGAGTAAAAGAGTCTTAGGAAATGTCATCCTGAATCATACTATGCGTGAGAGTAGTCTCCTTTAAAAAAATTCAGACACTCAACTCCAAAACGTGAAAACAGAGAATCAACATTTTACTACTACTAATACTACTAATACTACTACCAGTAATGATAAGAAGAAGAAGAAGAAGAAGAAGAAGAAGATCCGAATGTTGGGTGTGTTGGTGTATATCAAGAGTTAAGCCGATTCAGTTAAAGAACAAATGACTGCCAGTATCAGGAAACAGCATCTGAAATCATGCTAGACATGAGCGTTCTTTCTTCTTAAAAATATGAAATCAACTACAAAACGTGAAAACAGAATCAGCATTATACTATTACTACTACTATTACTACGACTACTACTACTACTACTACTACTACTAATAATAATAATAATAATAATAATAATACTAATAATGATAATGATGATGATGGTAATAATCAATGGTATCACATAAAACTGTCGTGAAGAGTTAAGGAGAATGAACAGACCGAGGAGGAAGAGCACCAACAAAACCTATACTGGAAGAGAGTAGAGAGTATAGGAACCTTGGAGGGGGGGGGGGGCTTATTGCCACTAAAATTCCATAGAAGACCAATGGTTGTTACGAGCAGGAAATCAATGGTAAACAGCTGTTGCGATAACGCGAAGGGATTTGCAATGGTTATCGAACCAGGTGGAGGGTATCGTGAATCTGGGGTGATTTGTTGTCACTCAGACTCCACGGAACAACACATGTTATTGCCAGTGAGCAGTCCATGATAATGACTTGTGTGAAAAATCACTGTGGGTAAATAATAATAATAATAATATAAGAAGAGGAAGAAGAAAAAAAAGATCATCGAGTGCGGAAGCCAACCTACATAAGCAGGCGACACTGACCAATCATATGTAAGCTGAAATAACGAGGCGTAAAGAAAGATGAAAAGAACATTACAAGGAGCTGAAACTCTCAGGGTAAATGCGTAAGAGATATCCAATAATCTGATCCCCCTGCGACGTCATACAAATAAAAACGATAGCACCAACATCGGTTTGGTCCCACAAAAACAGGTCGTGAAGGGTCTGGGAGGATGGACAAACCGAGAACGGAGCAGCACCGTCCAGACCTCCACTCAAAGGGCACAGAGAGTACTTGAATCCAGGGTAGGCTGATTGTCGCTCAAAATCCAGAGAAAGCTCATTCATTCGTTTCGTACGAATCAGATGATTCTATTGTTGTCATTGGTTTCGCCGATATCTTTCGAGTTAAAATTATTTCTAAAAAGACATCGGGTACTTACGGAATGGACAACGTGAAGTTTGCCAACATCCTAAATGAAAGTGTTTCTGTGGAACGAACTGGATTCGAACTTGGCACACCCAGTTTGTCAGTTCGTGTTGTTAACCACTGAGCTATTGTCACCTCCCAGAGAAAGCTAACAGCAGCATCAGTGAGAATTCTGTAGTAAACGGATGTTGCTTGAACACCAAGTGATTGGCAACGGTTGTTAAAACAAGCGGAGAGTACGATGGATCTGGGGAGACTTTTTTTCTCCCAGATTTCAGAAAACAGCGCCGTTTTTTGTTGTACGAATGGACGGCCACTGGTAATGACTCGTGTGAGTGCCCCTAGTGAGTAAGAACTAATAAAAATACCACCAAATTTAGCACGAAGGACTCTTTAGATACACAGCATGTCATAGAAGAGGTAACATGATAATACTACTATTTATACTGCTATTATTTTTAGTAAGAGCAATAAACGCTATTTAGTTTACACAGACCTATGGGTCAGGCTTACAATAAATTTCGCATAAAGTCTTAAGATATATATACAGGGTGGGCAAAAATAAGGGTCCTATTTTTAAAAATTCATAACTTTTTTATTTATTGATTTTTTTTTTTTTTTAGAATAAGTAAAGGACCCCTTCCGAAGCAAGCATGAGCCGTATTAGCCCTAAGGAACGTACCCTCATTTAGAAAACATTATTTTTGCTTAAAAAACTCAAAACAGTGTAAAAAACAATACTTTAGTTTTTGTAAGTTTTAAGAAGTGTTTTTCGGCTAAAATTTGTTTTGTTTATTTCAAAAAATCTCGGAAGGGTCAGTCTACACACATAAAGTTTGGTGAGTTTAACTTTTATTTTGTGGAAGTTATTCAAATTCAAGTTATTCAAATTTAAAGATAGGACCCTTATTTTGGCCCACCCTGTAGTTCTAATCTAAAGAATTCAATTTCGAAGCTTTTTTTTCAGCCTTTATCCTTTCTGAAATAAGATTATATATATACAAGATGCTTGTCCACGAGTTTCTCTTAGTTTTGATGTATAATAACCCATTAGTAAAACAAGACATGTAAGCGGATTGTCAAGGCTAATTCCAAAACTCAGTGAACCTCTACATTAAACTCTAATTGCTGCGTTAAATATAGAATTTGGGACAAGAACATACTTTGCAATACAGTACAGGAATTACTAGTAACTCTCGAAGAGATTAGTTTTAAAGCCAAATTTGATAAATTTATTACAGAAAAAGACAGAAATCATGAGTTGGTAAAAAGAATCAAATTCCGGAAACATTTTTCTTGTAATAGTAGTTTGTTATATGGTGAGCGTGTGGTAATATCGACAATGACGAAGAAAGTATTGAAGGAATTTCATATTAGAGGAGATCCCAGAATCATAAGGATTAAAGATTTCCTGATGAGTTACGCTTATTGGCCTTACAGGGAAAAAATCGAAGACCTTCTAAAAACCTTTTGATGCACAATGGCAGCAAAGGTACAATCAGTAAAGATTCAACCATGACCGAAATGGACAAAACATGGTAAGGGCTACATATTGACTATGCACAATTAATGAATGGAATTTATCATCTTATCGTAGAAAATAGTTGCGCGATAGTGGATGGTCCAAGGTTGTCGAATGTAGAGAACCTACGTGCAAAAGCACAAAAACGATTTTACACAAAATCTTTGCAAGATTTTTTTATTCCTGATAATGTAATAATGGAACTCAATTTACGGCTAAAGAATTTGGAGATTTCGGCAAAGAATGTCTAATTAATTATGTGACGATCGCTTTGTTTCTAAGGTTTCATAGCAAAGCAGAACGCTTTGTATATACGTTGTATATGCGTTAAAGTAAGAGCATTAAATTTAAAAAAATGGGCAGAAGTGAAACGTGAGATGTTCTTGAGGAGAAATCGACTCTGAAACTTCTTGGTCTTTCTTTGTCATCAAATCGGTACTCTCTATTGCTCCCAAAACTTCCTCACGCGTGAGGCTATTCTCTATCTCTACAATTCTACTACAAATCTACTACTGCACATTATATGGAGTACTATTGTCATACTTGGGCTGGTGAATTTCTGTCCTATTTGTGGGTTCTTGATAATGTTCAGAAGCGTATCTCTAATTTGGTTTGTCCAACCTCTTCTTCTCTGCACCCTCTCTCTCACAGACGTAATGTTTCTAATCTCAGTCTCTTCTATACGTACTATTATCGCATCTGTTCTTCAGAATTGTCTGATTTATTTCCTGCTTCCTTTGTTCCAGCTCGTTTGATTCGTTAGTCTAGTGGTCCTCATCAATTCGATGTTACGGTACCTCGTTATAATACATCTTCCTATTCCAGTATCTCCTTTTCAAGAACTGCAGGCCTGTCGAACTGTCTTACTATTGACTGGTATTTTCAAGACTAAAGTTAATAGGGATCTCTTGCCTTTTTGTTAATCATCATTCGTTATTTTTAGCTCCTTACATCAAGTGGCTTCATATCTTGTCTGGGGCGACTTCTATAAAAAATGAATTATCACAACAATTTCACAGGGTGTACTGGACAATGCCGAACCAGATCACAATTTCGAGAATATCACCGACGGAACTTATGTTCGCAAGAAAGATTCAGTCGGCATTTTGATAAATGAATTCCTAAGAAAACCAAAAAGTTTGAAAATTATAATATCGATACAACAAATTATTTTAAGCTCAGCGCAAAAAATCTATTATAACAAGCCGCGCATGCGTGATCCCCCTCTGTATGTGACTCGATGTGGCGAGTGTAAAATGCAATAAATTTGGGCAATTTGGGGCGTTTTTGACCCCCCTTTGACCCCCTGGGGCGCGAACCAGAATTTCTCTGAGGTCAAAGATGCTTGTTTTATATCCAGAACAATTGCCTCTACATTTTGGCCAAGTTTCAGAAAAACTGAATGGATGGATCAAACGTTATGGGAGAAAAGGGTAATTTTTTGCCATTTCGGGGGCTTTTGACCCCCTGGGGCGCGAACCAGATTTTTTCCAAGGTCAGCAATACTTATTGTCTATTAGCAACAATTGCATCCACATTTCGGCCAAGTTTCAGAGATATTGAATAGATGGATGAAAAGTTATGAGGCAAAAAATGTCATTTTTTTGCCATTTTGGGGCCCTTTGACCCCCTGGGAGGCTAACCAGATTTTTTTTTTAAATCGGAGAATGTCACTTTCTAACCTGACCAAAGTTACAACTTTATGCAAAATTTCAGAGAAATTCAATGGATGGTTGCGGAGAAAAATCCGGACGGACGGACGGACATGCCTCAAAACATAAGTACCCCGATTTATAAAATCGGGGGACCAATAATTGAAATAGTAGCTCGAAAGAATAGCAATATTGAAAGACTAGCGTCTATTATTAAACTTCTCAAATTGATCGTTTCAAGACACTATAACTAACACTACAACAAAAATATACACTAAAGCAAATAATTGCAGGAGAACAGCTTGTGAAAGGAAGTTATTGTTAGTTTGAAGTATCAAAACATCAGGTATCACCAGAACAGAAGAGACGGAATAATTGAAAATTGTACAAGCAGAATGATAAATTATTAAGATAAATAGACAGATTTTTTAAGGCATGCGGTCACAAAAGAAAAATTCTACTAAAAAATTGGTCTTCCCGTCAAACTTCATGAACGATCCGACTCGGTGCTTCACAGATTCCTATCTCGGACATTTCCAATCCTTCCTCAACTTTTTTGTTCCTACCTAAAATTCTTACGCATGACTTCACCGTTCCAGATCTGCTTATACACACGCATACATATAAGCATTATTCTTACATACCATACACACTTAAGCGTAAATTTCCATAAACTTTCTGTGAGCACGTCTAGTTTCTGTAAATATAGCCAGAGATCAGAACTGGCCCTCTTCAACGTTTCTTACTTTCCTACAGACAAAATCAAAAAATAATAAAAATATTAATATAAAAGATAATATATAAAAGATAAAATATAAAATAAAATAAAGTGAAAGAGAGAGATATGATAAAAAGGGTAGAATAAAAAGATAGATAGATAGATAGATAGATAAAATGAGATCGTCTACGATCTATTTATATATATATATATATATATATATATATATATATATATATATATATATATATATATACAGCAGAACAATAGCCCATAAATGACTATATATATATATATATATATATATATATATATATATATATATATATATAGTCATTTATGGGCTATTGTTCTGCTGTATCAGAATTCTTCAATGTGGCTATAAAGTATGTTATAGCAAATTCTCCAAAACCAAGCTCGCGGACCAAGTAATAATTGGATGACGCGTTAAAAGTTGCGTTTAATATTGTTGCAGAGTTTTCTTATGAATAAAAGAAGATATAGCGTCATATGTGCTATTTATGGATGTTCGACGCAAACGAAGACTCCATTATATAATTTAAACAACCTCTAATATAAAATTGATTTTACTCGAGTAAACTTGTGTTTGGACTTGGTATGAATATTTGCTTTCATTTACATCTTCAAACAGACAGATATATAGACAGACAGACAGACAGACAGACAGACAGACAACATAAATATAGTATATATTATACTTATATTATTCCAAATATCATAATTCCCACTTAGTCTAGGCGCGCATATATTTTTTAGTTTCACATTTTTCTCAATATTCGGAAAATAAAAACGTGAGAATATAATGTAATGTCTTTAAGAACTATGACCTAGTTTTAGTCACAGACGAACAGACACCAAATATCTATTATATATTTTGTATTAATTTAATATTTTTCATCAGGTACAAATTTATGTAGTTTGAGAATATGTGTAAATGTTCGGTATCTCGCTAAAAACTGGGGCGTGGTAGATAAAAAAAAAAAGACTGACCGATGAGATCGAAATAATTTATTATGGGCATTTTATCTATTAGTTATTCTAACGCTAAGAATATTAAATCAGTCGAAAGTATTTTATTTACTCTGTAAACTAGCAATTAATATTTAAAAAGTACATCTTTATTCATTTATAAAATTGAAATAGAATGTTTGGTGCGAAATGTGGCAGTTAGAAATAAAATAACAGGAAAACGTATGAATATACTTACTTATCAGTTGAAAATATTGGTGTACACCAAAAATTATAGAAAATAAGCGAGTAGAATTTTTATAAAATTTAAAATTTATTTATTATTAGAACTCCACAATTTCCGAACGATGAGATCGCGTGGCGTGTTTATATTAGAAAAAGAAAAATGATCTTCTACGCAACGTTGGTTTGGAGTCCGAATAGTAAATTAATATTATTTATTACTAAAATTCTACTGGATAATTTTCCGTAATCTTTTGGTGTATGCTAATATTTTCAACTGATAAGTAAGTATATCTATAAGTTTTCCTTTTATTTTATTTTGAACTGCCATATGTCACTTGTGCATCAATATAAGCCAACACCGAAAGTTTAAATTTATGTTAGTATTAATTATTCTATCGTGTCTTATTTTCTATTTGAACTTCCTTTATTATTTTATTGGCTCAAACAAGACGGAAGATTTATTTCTCCCAAGTGGTATGACGTCATATCCGTGCGACGGTAAATTAAGATCGTTTATATGTAAGCGTGTTTGAGATAGATTTACAGAAACGATTATACAAGATTATAACTATAAATTTATTTTTGTCTCTCTTTCTGTTTCAGAACCAAGAAAAGCAGATCAATCTGGAGTATTTTAAGCAGCTTTCTTGCCAATATTTCCAGTCGGAAGAACCGAGTGACCTGGGGAATTTTATCACTGGCAAACTGGATTTCCTGTGACAAAATTTCAGGCGAACGTTTAATGTCCAAATGTACGCATCTGCACACAAACACGCGCAGAACATCGCATCCACCAACACTTACACGAACAATAGAAAAGACAAACACAATGACTAAAAAAGGAAGAAAAAGAAACGATGCAGCGGTGGAGTTCAACTCGTTCGCGCCAGTTCACGTGAACCGGCTAATAAAATTAAACATTTTGTCACAACACCCGTTCCTAAATTGTTTTTAAATTAACGTTTTCTCACATGCCAAACATTTTTTCAAATCGTAAGGCTTCAAAAAATAGTAAATTCTTTCAAGAAATGTCTAATTAAAAAGTATTGAAGTAAACTAGAAAAAGAAAACAAAACCTATACCCGTTCTTCGATGGGTTTATACTATAAATATTTATTTGATTACATTGTGTCAAAAAAATGGCAACCGAAATAGCTTGTTAATAATAAGCTAGAATGACTCGTGAAAATTCCACGATGCTTTCTGCATCAATCTGTATAATTTACTGTTAAAATAATAAATGTCTGTCCGCGTCAATACTATTAAGAAAAAAGTGACCTTTTCTTCTTCCCTAAAATAATTGTCATTGTCAGCTAAATATCTTTTAAATAAATAAAACGAATATGGCTCTTCTTTATTTATTTAAAACGCTAGCAATTAAATTCTTTTAAAAATGATTAATATAATTTGTCTTCTTGCCGTAAAAATAATTGTCAGCTAAATATTATTTAAATCAATAAAACGAATGTCACATTTTGAAATGTATTCATTTAAAATTGTACAGTTCTAGTCGACGGGGCGATACAATTTATTTTGTAACAATTCATTTTAAAATAGGTAACGTTGGATCCTTTTACCTTAGCGACATAAGATTAATCACCATCTTGTGTGATCAAGCGATTTTATTTTTCATGCGTGTGGAAGGTGATGATCTACCTACGAACATAGAATTCATTAGCGTATAATTATATAGATTAGATTATTGAAATTCAAAAGTCAGTCCAGAATGGTAAAATTCATAAACCAGCGTTTCTTAACCGATATTCCTCGATACTTTAAGGTTCCGCAAACGACCTTCAGTGTTCTGGAAGTATTAATTAAATAAGTCGCATTTTTTACTTTGTATTTAATTTAATATATGTACTATTATAGTAATATTACATATATGAAATTAAATAAAAAGCACGCAAAATACATTCTTGATTATTCTTGTAATATTGTAAAAGAGACATCATATATATATATAACCTATGATGTTATTAAAAGTATAGCAATTATTACGTATATATTTAATGGTGTATGTGCAGTGACAATCTGACACCGCCTTTAATAGTCATTGTCCACTCGTTCTGTTACATTTATTTTATATGCATAGTTCTATAAATTTGTTATCTCTCTCTCTCTCTCTCTCTCTCTCTATATATATATATATATATATATATATATATATATATGTGTGTGTGTGTGTGTGTGTGTGTGTGTGTGTGTGTGTGTGTGTGTGTGTGTGTGTGTGTGTGAGAGAGTTTTTGGAGAGTATACACGTGTAAACGTCTCGACAGAAAATCATAACCACACAAGTGGGTGAAAAATAAATAAAAAATAATAATGATTAAACAAATAAACGTGTAACTAACTATTCCGTGCTTAGTGTATAGGACAATTTTAGAAGCAAGGTAAATACGAATTTCTTTTTGTCTTTTTTGTTGGTATATTTTGTAAGAAAATTTTCGGGAACTACTCCCTTCTTCAGTCATCAATGAAGTGTGAACAGAGTTCTTGAAAACGGTGAACTAAAATTAATGTTTTCGAAACATGCCAGCAGAGACTACTTATCGCAGTTATATGTGTGGTCGCTTGCTGTTTATTTCTGTGACGGTACGGATCAATAATGACAAAAAAGAGATGAGAGAAGAGGGAAAACAAATGTTCTCTAGTTAAATATGCTTGTTCGGTGTGGGTGGGGGTTGTTGTCTGTGGTCGACATAGTTTCTTATGTGTGGGTGTTTTCTGTCTATTTCATATCCGTAATAAATGAGCAAATAAGGAAAAGAAATAGAAGAGTAAGAACCGAATGTTCTCTTGTTAAATCTTATTATCGAGTGGGATAGGGGTTATTATGTGATCGGCAACACTTTTTGAGAATCTGTATCTAAGATTTAAATTTCTGTGTTTTGTCTGTGTGTCTGGTTGTGATTTCTACCATAGTGCACAATTGTCTATATTTTGTGTTCTCTTTTTTCGTTTAGGATGTACGTGTTGTGTGTGTATGTGTACGTGTGTGTGCGTTGGTAGAGTGGATTGATTTTGTAATGTTTCATATGATTTGTTTTGGTATGTGTATACCTTTATATTTTAAAGAGGGAGTAGTAGTGTGAGTAAAATGAAAAGAATTTGTAGGTGCTCAAAACTCCGATATCTGAGTTCAAGTATTTAATTTGTAAATCTATTTGATTTCGTTCTTTCTATGGTGTTGTGTGGAACAGAAGTATGTCTGTAATAATATGCATTTGATGTTATCTATTGTGTGGTTTGATAAGTTGTAATGTCGTGCCATTGGTAAGTAGATGTTGTTGTCGCTGATCGCCTTTTAGTGGTTGTTGAACCTAACGCGAAACGGCGTGCTTGTCTCACCAACGTAACCGCTCTCATTTCAATATGTACAGTACATGTAGTAAATGACATTGGCACTGTAACACGAGAGGCCTGAGTGTTCGAGTCGTGCACGTGAGTTGAGTAGAATTATGGCGGGATCTGTAACTATATGTTTGCAGATCTGACAGCGGGATTGTGGTTTGATGTGAGAAATGATAATAGATGTAGTAGATTGGTGAGTACCCTGGATTACGACTGATATAGTGTGGTGGATGCCCTGGGGAGTTCGTTGTAGAAACTGGTGTTGTTTAGTTGTGATTCCACTTCGAATGTGTAATCCACCGTGTCCATGATGGTAATAGCCCCATTTGTTTGAGTGTTAGTATGATGATATTGGGATTGTGTTTGAGTGTTAGTATGGTCGATTGTTCTGCCTTTGAGAAGTTGTCTAGCTTGTATTGCTGTAGGTTGTTTTCCCGATAACTTTCTAAGCGTTTTCTAGCGTATTTGGTGTATATGTCTATGTGTGTGCTGTAGGTGTTACATCCGTGTGGTGAGATCAATTATGTGGTTTCATGTAATGTATATCGTTTCAATTTGGGATCGTGTGGGGATCTTGGTTGTGACGGCTGCTTCTCGAGTGTTATGTTGGAAATACTTATCAAGTTTTATCCTGCGTATATATTTTCCATGTTGTAGCATAAATGTTAAGCATTGATATTTTGGGAAGGCCGAAATAATAGCCTCTTGGGAAGTAGTGATATCTCCCCTTTCAATAGATTGGTGTTTGATAAGTTGGCGATCGTGGTGTTTTGAAGGGGATCGTTACTGTTGTGTATTTGGCAGCGTCTGGGTGAACGCTAGGACATAATCGGAAAAAAATCTCTCGTTTTCTTTGATATTTTTTTCCTGTATTTAAAATTTGTTTTTTAGATGGTCTTTTTTTCATATATATATATATATATATATATATATATATATATATATATATATATATATATATATATCATAAAATTCATTTAAAAGCAGTGGTGAGACAGTATTATTAAAATTGAAAATAGAAGACTTTATCAATGCAAGATTAATTAATTAATTTTGTTACTTTAATCTTATTAATTTGAGAATAATATTCCATAATGAGAGTTGAGCAGTATTGTGTCATTTTCTCAAACAAATAAAAATAAACAAACTTATTTTTGTTTTTTGATATAATGTCCTTGTACATGGCGGAGAGGTTCTTCGCGAACGAAGACGCACTGGTATGCTCGAAGTTTAAGAAGATGGGTCGTTATATATATATATATATATATATATATATATATATATATATATATATATATATATATATATATATATGAGAAAGGAAGGATGAGAGTAATCCGACGTAATGGGAAATGAAAAAGGAAAACCAAAAGATGTTTTTTTCATGTATTCATCAACGTTTCGTCTTTATTTATAAGACTTCCTCAGGATGATAATTTTAAGAAGACTGTTAGTCACCGACTTCTTTCAGCCCGGACTTTGGTCCTGTGTTCCCAGTAGTGGCTACTACTTCTTCTCATCAACCCATCATGTCAACCCAATATTTCTATGTACTTTCATGACATTTTTCTTAAAATTATCCCCTTTTTCACTCACAGCCATCCACATTAGTTTCACTTTCTGCCACTGACTCCTCTCAACCCGGACCTTGGTCCAGTGCTCTCAGCAGCCACGGCTACTACTTTTTACTCATTAACCCATCATGTCAACCCAATATTTCGATGTACTTGCATGACATTTTTCTTAAAATTATCATCCTGAGGAAGTCTTACAAATAAAGATGAAACGTTGATGAATATATATGAAAAAATATCTCTTGGTTTTTCCTTTTTCATTTTCCATTACGTCGGATTACTCTCATCCTTCCGTTCTCATATATATATATATATATATATATATATATATATATATATATATATATATATATATATATATATATATTCTCCTTGAATTTAGAAATTTTAATATTTAAACCAGAAAAAGTTGTCATTTTATTTCTATTAAAATAAAATAAATAAAGTAAAACAAATAAAAGATAAAGAGTATTAAAAACTGAAAATTACTCTTTCCCTCATCACCATCGACAGCTCAGACATTCTGCTTTTACCTCATAATTAAGATGTAACAGTGATAACATTTTAAAATATTGAAATGACAGCTGATTATTTTTTGGTTATAAATGAGTCAAAAAAAAACAACAAGTATGTATACTCCTGGGCTCAAATTAGGCGATCATTTGATTTATAAACCACGATTGTAATTTGAACATCTCTCGACAAACCCATGGCAGAGATTGTAGAATGAAAACTAAACAAAATAAATGTCTCTGCTAATTATCAGACTTGAAAATGTAAATTATGTACAATAATACACTATAACAACAAGTTGTGTGTAGTGATTAACAGATCGTATTAAATTGTTCTAAGTAAGATCACTTAGAAGCAAATAAAGGCCACATTTTCTGAGACAACACTTTTGTAATCATCTCCTGTGTCTTGCTTCGACCATATACACTGATTTGGAAGCTTCTGTCGTTAATTTGACTGATTTTTCAACACTTTCAGAATGTGAGGGCAAATCTGGCAACTCCAGTTTTGTGGCGTTCGTAAGTGACTCCAAAAGTTCATCTTCTGAAAATCCTTCTGTAAATGTAGGTTCGCAAACTTCACTTTGCAAAAAGTTAATTAAATCAAACCAATGATTGGCCTGAAAGTTGCTTATTTTATTTTTCATTTTCTTCTTGGCTGGCTTGTTAAATCATTATATTGATTTCCACATAATTTACCAAAGGGGGCCAGTGAAAATTGTAGCTCTAAAGGGAAGTTCATTTTTATAGAGAGAGCAAGTAATTGTGTATAATCTCTGTATTTGTTTCTTATAAAGTGTTACAAGTCCAGCCTTACAATTTGCATTTGTATTGGTGTTGTCTAGTAGAATAGGCCTACTTGTAGATACACTGTTGTATTCTTTCAAAACACCATTAGGTTCCTCTGCCAGAACAGTACCAGTTGCACCAGTATTAGGAATAGTCCTACGAGTAAGATATTCACTTTTGTGTTCCATCTCTTTTGTGAAGGTCAAGTTTCTATTTTTAATATTTTGTCTCTATTTGTACTGCAAAATGTCTTCACACAACAGTGTATCTTTGTCATGTCTTTCTTTTAACGATTAATACCAGTAAAATGAAAGTGATGTATTGCTTTGAAAATAACATTTATGCTGAAAGATCAGCTTATTAAAATAAACAAATTTATTTACTTTCAAAAATACATGGTTCTTGGCCTTCAAATTTAAAAAAAAAATCATACGAAAACAATGTCTTGAAAAGTGTGACCATCTTTTTTATTAAAAAACGCGCCAACCCTTCGTACACAACTAAACTTTCTTTTCAAACCACGCGTCAACAACACGAGACGAATAATTTACTGTACCCACATGAGGGCTACCCCTTTTAAGAGTTAATACCAAGAAAATGAAAAAAAAAGTCGTGCTTTGAAAATGGTATTTAATGTCGAAAGCTCAGCTGATTAAAATACATAGATTTATTTATTTAAAAAAATACATTGATATTGACTTTCAAATGTATAAAAATATCATAAGAAAACAATTTCTAAAAGTGTGACATCTTATAAATATATGTTCGTGTGTCTTTGCCTCTGTGTCTCCGTGCGTATCTGGTTTTGTGTGTGTATGCAATTGAAAAATTCTCTAATCAAATGCACATAATATTTTAATGTCACCTACGTGATTACGTGATCCTTCGGCGTATATCTACTGATATGATTCCAAGTCGGGTCGTGTTTTTAATTCTATCAAGTAATGTTACGTGTCCTTTGTGACGGTCTCTTCGTTAATACCACATTACTGAATATTATCGTGAAAAGAAGTTGACGAGAAAAATCAATTTCCGTACTTCCATTTTATTTCAAACTATTTATCTATGTATTTCATTGTTTAGTTTTGTTTAGCAAAAACGGAATGAAAGACGGTCTTAAGCTAAAAGTGAAAATAACGACGCTCTGATCAGATTCATCCATTTGTTTGCGTCTGCAAAAAGAAAGATGTCCGTCCTCTCTTTTCCCGCCCGATTAGCGAATGGTACATTCATGGATTATTTTAACGAATTAATTTGAATACAACGCCGGCTGTGCTTAACCGTAATCAATTTCGCATTTTGCCGGCGCCCAGGACCATCAAATTTATGCTTGTCTGCTGAATCGACATAAAAGAAAATCGAAGGACAAGTGAACGGGGTAGATGGCTGCCGACGGCAGAAACAACATTAATTCCGGAATAATTTGCTGCAATACTATAAAAAAAAAAGAGAAAAGTCTTTTATCTTTTTTTTTTTTGCAAACGTAAAATTATGAGAGTAATTGCTCGAATTGTCCTTATTCACTAACACTAACGATGCTAATTGCTATTGTTAAGCAAGTTGGACCTCTGCATAATAGAGTTCATGACGTTTATGCTTATGTAGTTTGCATGAAGTGTTGACAGTCTTACTCTGCTCTATCGTTATTTTCATGGTAGATGCTCGACTGAACTCCAATCAACGGTTCTTCCTTTGAAAAATTCACAACAAAAACTCGTCTAGCTACAACCACTGTCAATAATTTCCCTTTTCTCCCTATGTGTACCTAAAAGTAAACGGAGCTTCCATGAGCAGAGTTTCTTTCCTAGAACTAACCGTTTATAGAACACAATTTCGCAGGGCTGCTTCCCAACTGACTACAACGTAGTTGTTTACAAGTCTAATGTAAACAAATTCTTGTTGAGCCATCCTCTTAAATAATCAAATTCTTCCCAGTTTCAACCATCGTTACCAATTCTCACGGTTTTGTCTCCCCGTCAACCTGACAAACTCATTAACCCTTATCCTCTAGTGGCCTTTAAGACTTGATACGTCGTGACTCTTTAATAATATAAAAAAGACCATCTCGTTCGTCACAGCTATTCGTTAACCTGCAGGATTGCAGTTTTTATACCCGACACAAAGATCAGCAAGGCTCAGAGGTTGCATGCGAAGTCGGGGAGGGTTTGGCCTAGAAACGCACAAAGTAATGGCGCAGGAGCAATGTTGCCACTCGCACTCCATATATTCAGGAGCAATGTTGCCACTCTCACTCCATATATTCAGGAGCAATGTTGCCACTCTCACTCCATATATTCAGGAGCAATGTTGCCACTCTCACTCAATATATTACGGAGCAATGTTGCCACTCTCACTCCATATATTCAGGAGCAATGTTGCCACTCTCACTCCATATATTCAGGAGCAATGTTGCCACTCTCACTCCATATATTCAGGAGTAATGTTGCCACTCTCACTCCATATATTCAGGAGCAATGTTGTCACTCTCACTCAATATATTACGGAGCAATGTTGCCACTCTCACTCCATATATTCAGGAGCAATGTTGCCACTCTCACTCAATATATTACGGAGCAATGTTGCCACTCTCACTCCATATATTCAGGAGCAATGTTGCCACTCTCACTCAATATATTACGGAGCAATGTTGCCACTCTCACTCCATATATTCAGGAGCAATGTTGCCACTCTCACTCCATATATTCAGGAGCAATGTTGCCACTCTCACTCCATATATTCAGGAGCAATGTTGCCACTCTCACTCAATATATTCAGGAGCAATGTTGCCACTCTCACTCCATATATTCAGGAGCAATGTTGCCACTCTCACTCAATATATTACGGAGCAATGTTACCACTCTCACTCCATATATTCAGGAGCAATGTTGCCACTCTCACTCCATATATTCAGGAGCAATGTTGCCACTCTCACTCCATATATTCAGGAGCAATGTTGCCACTCTCACTCAATATATTACGGAGCAATGTTGCCACTCTCACTCCATATATTCAGGAGCAATGTTGCCACTCTCACTCCATATATTCAGGAGCAATGTTGCCACTCTCACTCAATATATTCAGGAGTAATGTTGCCACTCTCACTCCATATATTCAGGAGCAATGTTGTCACTCTCACTCAATATATTACGGAGCAATGTTGCCACTCTCACTCCATATATTCAGGAGCAATGTTGCCACTCTCACTCAATATATTACGGAGCAATGTTACCACTCTCACTCCATATATTCAGGAGCAATGTTGCCACTCTCACTCCATATATTCAGGAGCAATGTTGCCACTCTCACTCCATATATTCAGGAGCAATGTTGCCACTCTCACTCCATATATTCAGGAGCAATGTTGCCACTCTCACTCAATATATTCAGGAGCAATGTTGCCACTCTCACTCCATATATTCAGGAGCAATGTTGCCACTCTCACTCAATATATTACGGAGCAATGTTGCCACTCTCACTCCATATATTCAGGAGCAATGTTGCCACTCTCACTCCATATATTCAGGAGAAATGTTGCCACTCTCACTCCATATATTCAGGAGCAATGTTGTCACTCTCACTACATATATTTCCGATTCAGCGCCTGATACGCTTTTGCTTGCCACAAGCAGAGGCAGAGAAGGCCAGAGGACGACAAATTCTGATGCCGACTCCTCCGGGATTTTACAAGAGCCCTGTTGATCGTGTTGCGGCCATAATAATCATTTGTGCCAAACCTATTCGCCATGAGTTGCCCTGCCAGGAACCAGAGTTCCCGACGACATAGCTCTGAAACTATCACTTTCCCAACGTCCCTACCATGTTGAGAAACGGTTGAACTTAAAGGGGTAATAGTTAAAAAGGTGGGTATTTTCAAAGTTTTTTTTTTATTTCTGTCATCAACACTTTTTATTATTTAACGAGTGTACACCCTCCGTCAAAACTGACATAAAAATTATTCTTCGCCATTGTTCTAACTAATGTTCATATTCATATAAAATAATGTCTCAATCGGTGAAGTTATCAAAAAATAAGAAAGAAAGAAAGCAAACGTCTCAAACTGGAACGTTGTTAAAATGCAAAAACAGAAAAAAAACGTACCAATCGGTATAGAAAGTATAAAGAGAAAAACAAGAAAGAAAACGTCTAATTATAGAAATAATTTCCTCTTAATTTATTTCAGACAGCGGGGATGGTCTGACTTGCTATTAGCTTTCCTCATGCCTTTAAATAATTCAAATGGTTTCGTCCGGCGGGTTTTACTCTTTTGCGTAATGGGGTGGATATTTATATAGATACAAATCAATACACATTGGTCTCCATTGTGGAAGATAGTGAAATAAATACACTTGGATCTTTAGAAAGGAGAATGGCGAAACACATTACGTGAATGATTAATTGGATACGAGTATTTAAAGATTTGTAGAAGAGGTCAAACGAATATAAGTAATGTTTTATATGTTGTAAAAACACATGAATTATGTTGTGAAACAAATATTTTTATAAATATTTTAATTGTTTTAAACAAATTATTTTTCATAGGGATCACTAAAATACTTTATTTCTTTTCGTTTGACCTCCTCTTCATCTCCATTTTTATATCGACTTGAAGGCATGTTGGATCTATACCAGTATCTCGGCTAATGTCGGCTAATTTACTCATTTGAAAATTGTTTTATTATTTTCTATTTCATACATAAAACTAAGTTAATTTTCACGCCAATACGTTCAGTATGTTATAATCTTTAAAAATACAATTGTTTAGATACTGCATATAATCATTTCGATAAATTTAAATGTGTCGTGAAACGACGTGATTACCTAATCTTTTTGCACCCATCGATTGACAATTCTTTCGAAGATCTTTCATAAACTAAACGCGAAAGCAGCCTAATAGGTCGGTTCTTACTGTCGTACTAACTGCCGTACTGTCGGAATACTTTTTCTTTTTCAGGTCGTTATATGTATGCGGTTCCAGTCATACAGATTGTTCTCTTCAATCATCTGATTCAGCAACCGTGCCAGCGATGCAGCAGGGCGCCAATATATTGACAGAAACACCTCCACTAAAACAATCGTCTATAAGTCTGAGCAACTTCAACTCAAATATATACATTAATAAGCGTGTACCTTTGTTTTGTGTCACGCTATTAATAATACATACATAGATATTAATATAAGTTACAACTTTGCTATATACTCCTCTAAAGATTTCTGTGTAAATTTTTATTTTAAGCGAGAAACAATAAACCTATAACAACTTACCATAGTTCGTGCGTAAACTTATATTGTTTAGTGACAGACAATAAACAATGTAACATCATATTGTAACGCGTTTCTAGAATATTCTGTAGATGTCATGCTGTGAAATTCCCGCAGCTACTTCTAGTTAGTATTGTGTATGAAAAACGAATGCACACATTCAATAACTGAATCCTTAGAAAATTACCTCCTGTCTATAGTGGAATAGAGCCCAGAATAGATGCTTACATTCAATGCTACTAAGACAGCGTCCCTTTCCTTTAACAATTATAAGAACCCTTTCTAACCACCGATTGACATAGCTTATCCTCTAGTGGCGTTTAAGACTTGATACGTCGTGACTCTTTAGTAATATAAATAAGACCATCTCGTTCGTCACAGCTATTCGTCAACCTGCAGGATTGCAGTTTTTATCCCCGACACAAAGATCAGCAAGGCTCAGAGGTTGCATGCGAAGTCGGGGAGGGTTTGGCCTAGAAACACACAAAGTAATGGCGCAGGAGCAATGTTGCCACTCTCAACGCTACCTGAGAATCCAACATTCAAATCCATTGGTCAAACATTTACAAGTAACATGAACTGGAACAAATACATAGAAGATATTGCCAAGTCTGCTGCAAAGAAGGTTGGCTGCCTCTACTTGCTAGTATCCTATACCTCTACAAGATTACCATTCGCCCATGCATGGGGTAGTGTTGCTACATCTAGGCTTCTTATCTAATAGGTATCACACTGTCTACCAAACTCCAGCCCCAGTCTCATCGCCGCAATGTTGCATCCCTGTGCTTGTTTTACAAGTTCTTCCACGGAATGTGCTTAGATGAACTTGCTGCAGTTGTGCCCTCTCAACAATCAGCAAAATCCCACCCATTCACTTTTTTCCGGTACCAAAACACCCACCCACGACTATCGTTATTCGGTATGTTTCGTGTGTCACTCCTCTTAATTGGTTTCGGATATCGTTTACTTACGTATTATACATTATTAGAATCAGCTGTTTGTTATTTAACGCACTTGACACCCTCTAAACTATCCGACATTTGGATTTCTGTCCAAGACTTTCCTAATAACACGTTGCCGCGGGAATAATTCCCTATAGACTGCAGCATGGTCATTTTCAAGTCTAATGTCAACAAATATATGTCGAGTCGTCCTTTGAATTAATTATAGTTCCAATCTTTTCATAGCACTGTTCTATTATCCAACTGAAAATCTCACTAACCTTTATCCTCGAGTGGCTTATGGCCTTGGTAAATGATGAACAATAAGTATAAAATAAGATTTTTATCAGCTTAGTCTGGCACAAGGTCAATTCATATGTTACACTTGTGATGTATGTTCCGTTTTCTGATGACAAAGTAAATGTTACCGTATTGAAATCGGAATGTGATTGTGTGTGTGTTCTTAACTGTCCTCTTTAGCCAACGTTTGTAGCGCTGTTGACGTATTGGCCTGGAGTCGTAAATTTGGTCGACAACGAAATTGCTTCGCTGGAAACTTTGAAGTGTAATAAATTTTACTTCTCGGACTTTACCTCGTTTTGCATTAGGATAATTGCTTGCGGACATTCGTCCTTCTTTCGCTCTTTTCCCTTATTCCTTACAGTTTTCTTTCCCGGTCTATTGCTTACATCTACCTACCTATCTGTCTATTTATCTATCTATCTTAATTGATTCAGAATCTATATATTTCGAGTTCTATAAGTAAATTTGGAAATAATTCTAACCTCCAAGGAAGGGATTCTATTCCCGAATCATTTGTAGGAACATAATTAAATATTTAAAAAATAAACTGATTTCTGGTATTATCCTCTCTCTCTCTCTTTCTCTCTCTCTCTCTCTCGCTCTCCCTCTCTCTCTCTTTCTCTCTCCCTCTCTCTTTCACTCACTATATATATATATATATATATATATATATATATACATAAAATGCTTCAAGCAAACAACAGTAGTCATATATATATATATATATATATATATATATATATATATATATATATATATATATATATTCTTGTATATGTTCTTGTCTTTTAAGAGGAGTAGGGTTTGATCAAGCATGAGAGAAAATACTATTTTTTTTTAATTCTCGAAACGGTTTTTCATGGTAAACAACTGATGATCCCTGAAATAATGTTAAGACTAGCGTAAATTCTTGGAAGCAAACTAATATAGTGACAGTAAAAAATGAATTGACTTACAAGAAAAGTAATTTTCCACCGAAGAACTTGGGACAAAAGTGTGTTTTCCATATAGTTTTAATGGTTGAAAAACTTTCGAGACTATATATATATATATATATATATATATATATATATATATATATATATATATATATATATATATATATATATATATATATGCATATATATGCATATATATATATATTGGTTTTGTCGTCACACTCAAGTGTTTAAGCTCAATGGGCATTAGACGATCCTAAGGCTCTAAGATGTAATTCCAAACAGAACAATTATGAATTGAGATACTAACCGAGTCGCCACGTTAATTTAAGACAAATTGATGTTTTTGTGAAAACTTTCAATAGTAAGTTATTTTTTTCTGTAAATCTGAAGATATATTCGTCTATAAGGTTCAGACTTTGTTATTACCGATACTCTAATTTTTATTTTTTAAAATTAAAACAATTGTTGCCATATGCGAGAATGCTTTTGTGGGGAAATATCGCAATTTATATATATATATATATATATATATATATATATATATATATATATATATATATATATATATATATATATATATATATATTTATTTTTAAATACAGATTTTAATCAGACATGGACCAGTGGTTTCTGACAAGAAACGGGTTTAATTCCCGATTCCGTCTTCTTCAGCATAGTCTGAAATAGTAAATGATGGAATTTCTTCAAAAAACACTTATAACCGTTATCAAACGCTATGTACACAGAATTTTGAAATGGAGAACCGGCGAGACGCTTAGATCAGAAAAAGCCGTTATATAAGAGATTCTATATTTAGAAGTGAAGAACGAGAAGGGAGGAAGAAAGAAAGAAAGAAAGAAAGAAAAGAGAGAAAGAAAGAAAGAAGGGGAAAAATAAAATAAAATAAAATAAAATAAAATTTATAATAATAAAATATTAATTTTATATTTATATATATTATTTTTATATGTAGAACATAATTAAGGGTACGCAACTCTAATAAATTAAATTATCTAAAAAAGGGGAGGTAACTATTTATTATTATATAAAATATATATATGTAT
The DNA here is from genome assembly GCA_963556195.1 of Sepiola atlantica. Taxonomy (NCBI): domain Eukaryota; kingdom Metazoa; phylum Mollusca; class Cephalopoda; order Sepiida; family Sepiolidae; genus Sepiola; species Sepiola atlantica. Next base: position 75,255,476 of record OY744537.1, on the reverse strand, counting down.
ATATAAATTTCCGTATGTTTCAATTAATAAATATCAATTTAAAGTAAAAATATAAATATAGATAAATATATAAATAAAAAATCAATGAATAAAAAATCAATATATAAATAAAAAATCAATCAATATATAATTAAAATATCAATATATAAATGAAAAATCAATATATAAATAAAAAATAAAAAATCAATATATAAATAAACAATAATCAATATATAAATAAAAAATCAATATATAAATATAAAAAATAAAAAATCTATATATAAATAAAATAAAATAAAAAAATAAATATATAAATAAAAAATTCGATATATAAATATATAAATATATATAAAAAATAATAATATGCAAATAAAGAATCAAAAATCAAAATGTAAATAAAAATATAAATAAAAATATAAATATATAAATAAAAATCAAAAATCAAAATATAAATGAATGAATATATAAATAAAAAATCAATATATAAATAAAAAATAAAAATTCATATATAAATATATAATAAAAAATAAAATGCATTTATAAATAAAAATATATATATATATAAAAATAAAAAATAAAAAATCAATATATAAATAAAAATTAAAAAAAAAAATCAATATATAAATAAAAAATGAAAAATCAATTTATAAATAAAAAATTAATATATAAATAAAAATCAAAAAATAAATATACACATACACACGTACATATACACATATACATACACACACATATATATATATACATATATACACATATATACACACGTATGCATGTGTAATAAAAAAATCAATATATAAATAAAAAATCAATATATAAATAAAAATCAATATATAAATAAATAAAAATTCGAAAAATAAAATTTAAAAATTTAAAAATTTAAAATTTAAAGAAGAAAGAGGGGAAAATGGAGAAAGGAAAAAAGGGTTGTGATCAGGTTCGTAGAACGAGAAGTCTGCAGTGGAAGTATATAAGTGTCTGAAAAATGTATGTAGGGCTCTAGGAAGGCTTAAGTCACTCGATCCATCCAATAAATAAGGAGTGCTTGTTTACGATGTATACAGCCCTTAAAAACCTCATCGCGTACATTTAAACATCTGGTGTTTGGGTTCATGATGGCCTTAAAAATATGGAACTTCTCAGCATTACACAAATGGCAAACATTAGATATAGGTGAATAAATGGGTTTTCTCTCTATGATTTTCCAATTTATAGAAAAGGGAGTTCCTTCTTCTTTTAGTTCCCAAATTCGTTTAGCCAAAGATGTGTTTGCGCGATCTTTGTATCTAAAGGAATATAGGTGTGAATAATACCTTTGTTTAAATACTTTATATATATATATATATATATATATATATATATATATATATATATATATATATATATATATATATATATATACAACATATATATATACATCATATATCTATATATATATATATATATATACAACATATATATATACATCATATATATATATACATCATATATATATATACATCATATCTATATATATATATATATAAATACATAATATATATATACATAATATATATATACATAATATATATATATACATAATATAAATATATATATATATATAGTGAATGCTTTTATTCAAACATGTACAAGGTCTGCTACACTGGCATGTCGATGTTATCGATCTACAGCTCTCAAGAGCTGAGGTCTCATCAGGCAGAAAATTGTTTTTTGATTCAACTGGTTGCTGAATTCCAGGGAGAATGAAGTCAAGCAAAAAAGAAGAGGAGAAAGAAATAAAAGTCATGTGACCGATTTTAAAATATGATTGCCGTTAGAAATTACTATTTTCTTATTAATAAGAAAATAGTAATTTCTAACGGCAATCATATTTTAAAATCGGTCACATGACTTTTATTTCTTTCTCCTCTTCTTTTTTGCTTGACTTCATTCTCCCTGGAATTCAGCAACCAGTTGAATCAAAAAACAATTTTCTGCCTGATGAGACCTCAGCTCTTGAGAGCTGTAGATCGATAACATCGACATGCCAGTGTAGCAGACCTTGTACATGTTTGAATAAAAGCATTCACAATACAGCTCTATATTTTTATTGAGCACTCTTTTATAAACCCGGTTTGATTCCCTTTGGATTTCTACCCTGTGGATTTTTACCCTACCTGGATTACTATATATATATATATATATATATATATATATATGATAGATTCTCCACTCGATTTCGACATATGAGTGCCCCGCCCGCGCGTTATTGTATTTGCAAGAGGTGCGGAATCCTTAAAACACCTCTCGTGAGTCGGCACTGCTTGATTCCAATGGCAGACGACTGGAAACAATGCCGAGATTAGCAGGGAGCACATACAGCACCTGCTATTCCCAAATGGTCACCCATTCAGTACAAGCCAGGGTCGACGTCGCTTAACTTCGAGAACCGATTTGTCAACGTGATTATGCCGCGTATATATATATATATATATATATATATATATATATATATATATATATATATATATATATATATATGTAAAGGAGTAAGGCTACCAACATTTGTAAAATGTTTTTTTCAACATTTATCATTTTGTTATTTTATCATTTTATAATTTTATAATTATATAAAATTATAAAATGATAAAATAACAAAATAATAAATAAATGTTGAAAAAAACATTTTACAAATGTTGGTAGCCTTACTCCTTTACATATATACTTTTCCCACGTTGGAACTGCACTGATACTGCACTACCCTCTTATATATATATATATATATATATATATATATATATATATATATATATATATATATATATATATATATGAAGAGTTCGAATGCAAAACGCGATAAATCACATTTGTTTAAATTGAGGCCTTAATCAATAAAAGAACAGACGTATTAAATATAGACTTCGAATATAAGATTATTTTAATTGAAAGCAAACATTAATTATCCCGGTACTATATTATGTAAAACATAATTAGAGTGTCTGGTCAAGTGTTGAAATGTAACACTTTTTATAGTGCTAGCTTCATAATTTTTTAAATGGCGTTTATCGCGTTTTGCATTCAGACTCTTCATATATATATATATATATATATATATATATATATATATAAGTCTACATCTTTACTACGAAATTGGCTCAGGTAATTTAGCTTGCGCTTGCCTTAAAACAGATTTCTCTGTCCTTTATTTCGTTCAACCCTGGAATGATATCCATATAATTTACAAACGGATTAAACCACGGCTATTTTATAAACGGCCTGAGAAAGTGTTTAAGCCGGTCGATCAGCTAGCGTGTATATTATGAATTCTTTTTGCATTGTCATCCTGTCTTCAAACATTACCTGAATATCACTATTTCTTAAATTTTCGTAGCCAACATAATCAAAATAATAAAGTGATATGTTTTCGAACTTGATTTTAGTTAAATTTGTTTGTTTACTCTGTAACAGAAAATATAATTTTCATAGTCCTTTTCCTCGGCGAAAATAGCGCTGAATACAGTAAAAGGTTGAGTTTAAATTCCTCACGCTTGCGAATGTTGTGGGAATACCTATTAAATTATTTAAAATCATTTTAATTGACTATATATATATATATATATATATATATATATATATTATAAAATTGAAAATAGAAGCCTTTATCAATGCAAGAGTAATTTATTTTAAATTTTTTTACTTTAATCTTATTAAAAAAAAATTCAAATAAATTAATCGTGCATTGATAAAGGATTCTATTTTCAATTTTATAATACTGACCCAGCAATGCTTTGAAATGAACGACCCATTTCATCATATATATATATATATATATATATATATATATATATATATATATATATATTATCATTATTATTTTGAATTTCTTTTAAGTTCACAGAAAATCTAGGTTGAAAGGTCAATAGAGCGTATATTACTAAAGCGCTAAATATAATAATAAAGTAATTAAATTTCCCGTTTACTTTTCCATAAACAGAGTTTCTTTCAAAGAATTACCCTCTGTAGAACACGTTACCACTGGATTGCTTCCCCGTGGGCGACAAGATGGACGTCTTAAAATCGAATGTTAGCAAATACTAGTCCTCATAATCAATCCAGTTGTGTGCATTCCATTAATTAGTTTCAATCTTCTCATAATATTCTTCATCATTTCAACTGTGAATCGATTCCATCGCTGTACCTCTTATCCTCGAGTGTTTTTTGGACTTTATAAGTGGTGACTCATTAGTAATACAAAGAAAAGTTTCTAACTTAGCCATAGCTAGAGGAAACCGAACCGAATTTATAGCCCGTGACGGTATCCATAACATCAATCACGCACCACTCGCTACATTGTTTACGCTACATTAACATCATGCCACGAGATGAACCCTGCTAATACCGATAACAAGTACTCTTATACATTTCAAAAAAGAAGCAACACAAATTAAACCTTTGATCTTAATATTTTGATTCTTTTTGCCTTTCACGCATAATAATACATTAATCTCTTTAAAAATATTACAATAAAACCTTATATGCACGATCCTTTTCTTGAAAAAGGGGGCGCGCTAATGGACTTGGTCGGGCATTCGTGACCTAATTGCATGCTATCTGAAATCATCGTAGAGCGAGATCAAAGCGAAGTAAATAGACTCTAGCACTCTTTATATCCCAAATTATAAGGGATTAAAAGCAGCTTACTGAAGATGGCGTAATCATAGGGAATATTCTTAGATGTGCAAGTAACGGCTTACACGATTAACATAGTAGCGGGTTCTTTTTGTAGAATACTGACTCCTTCGAGAAATAATGTTTTTATCTATATCTATATAAAGCTTAATATATGTCTACGTTTATATGTACAGGATATATGTCTATGTATATGTTTATATGTACAGGATTAACTTCTAAAATAGTTAACCAATCATTATGAGTTTTGGAACACAGCTGTTAGGCGTAATGGGTAGTAATAGTAAGTATATTTAGTTTGATTTAGTTTCACGCAAATGGGGTAAAAATGATGTAGAAGGTGTTCTAAAATAGTTAACCAATCATAGCTGTTAGGCGTAATGGGTAGTAATAGTAAGTATATTTAGTTTGATTTAGTTTCACGCAAATGGGGTAAAAATAATGTAGAAGGTTTTCTAAAATAGTTAGCCAATCATAGCGGTTAGGCGTAATGGGTAGTAATAGTAAGTATATTTTGTTTGATTTAGTTTCACACAAATGGGGTAAAAATAATGTAGAAGGTTTTCCCGGGTACTTATTATGAATAAAACAAAGTAAAACATCGTCTTTGCTTTTTTATGTATGTCTGACTAGAAAGTTCACACCGAGATATCATTATAAAAGATTCTCATAATAAACTAATAGTTAAGTATATTCACATTCACTATTGGATTCTCTCAAACATCTAACAGTTTATAAGTCTTATCAAAAGAAAAAAAGGTGCTTATTTATATTGAGATACATGCGAAATATGGCAGTTCAAAATCAAATAACAGGATGCTTATGGATATACTTAACTATTAGTTAAAAATATAAGTGTACAGAAAGTATTACGTAAAATCATCGAGTAGAATTTTAGTAATAAATAAAATATAAAAATAATTTCTCATATTTCGACAGACTGACTTATCTCCCCTTTTACATAACATTTGTAAAAAGACGCAAAATGGTTAAAAATGACGTCGATACAACGTATAATCGGAAATGTGAGAATGAAATGAATTTTATTTATTACTAAAATTCTACTCGATAATTCTCCGCAATTTGTAGTGTACAGTAATATTTTCTTCGTCGGGTTATTTTAAACTGTCATATTTCGCATGTATAGAAATATAAATAAGTAGCAGAAAAAATATATAACATTTTTAATGATTTTTATCGACTCACTCAAAGCGATGAATGTGAACGCAAGTGGTACTCGTTTATAAGAAAACGCAATCAAAGAAATGTGTTATTTTAAATAGTTAAAAGTGCACAAATTAAAAACATGTTTATTGCATTATTTTTACGAATCAACGACTCCATTATCCTTATCATAGATTTTATCGCAAGTTCCTGAAAACCAAGCGCTCGGAAGGAATAATGATTAGCATAATTCAATTCGTCGTAAAGTCTTAGCCTAGAAAAATTGCGTTTAGTCTTGTTATAGGGCTTTTTTATAATAAAATAAAATAAATCGTTGTCTTTGATGTCCGGCAGGAACGAATCCTCAGATAAAAGTTATGTTTGATCTTTGTACAGGGATTTATTTGCAATTGCATTCTTGGGTAAATAAAAACAAATAGATACCGAAAGAAAGAGAGGGGAGGGCAGAGACATATACAGACAAACAAGAAAGATATATAGAAAGAGAGAGACGGAGACAAAGAGGCAAAGTATAGAGAGACAGAAAGAGAGATATGTAGCAAGAGAGAAAAAGGGATATATATATATATATATATATATATATATATATATATATAGAGAGAGAGAGAGAGAGAGAGAGAGAGAGAGAGAGAGAGAGAGAGAGAGAGAGGAGAGAGAGAGAGGAGAAAACAAAGAGGTTACAAACGACTTTATTGAGATAGTGTAGTAATCGCAAGTCATTTAATTAAAACCGGCTACAAATGCGGGTGATAAACTCGGTATCAAAAAAACGCAAATCTAAAAATACATTTGCAGGTCAAACAATTTTTCCACTGTTTCTGTGCCCAACTGTTTTCACGAAGGGGATGTTCACTGCAAATTATAACGTTTGCTTTTCTCATAGCAGCGGTTTAAAGGTCACGCCACTCTTTGGGAGAATCTTTCTGATGTTGGTCAATGTTCTTCGGAGATCTTTTTCCCGAATCAACTCTGTTATCTGCTATTAGACGTTTGTGCATTTTGGTTTTGCTCTTGTTTTGCGAATAACAAAGACAGTTATTTTGCCATACTTACTTGGTTCAGAAGCCTTCATTCTATGGAGGCGTCGGTGTCTGATATGTATCTTATTATAATGGATGCTCGATGTCTGTCTGTAATAAAAAAAAAAACACATCAAATGCCTAAAAAACATCACGTCATATTCTCAAAGTTTTTTGTTTTGTTTTTCTCAAACATTAAGATGCATTGTTCCCTATTGATACTGATATCCAATCTGTTTCTAAAGTTGTTGGAAAAATTATCGGATGACTCCTGATGCAATTCTCTATCTATAAGAAGGTTCCGTTCAGCCTTGAGAGGCAATGTAAGGGTGTATGCGGCTGTAATTGTGAAGCAAGGGTTGCGCAATTCCGAACCCTACCTCTCCTTAGTCGATATTGATTGATTCCAATAGCAAGAAGAAGTTCAAGATGACTGAAAAAAAAAATGCCGAGATCAGAAGAGAACACATAAAGCATATGCTATTCACAAATCGTCAACCATTTTAGTACTGGCGAGACTCAACATCGCTTAACTTTTGTGATCTAACGGGTACAAGTGTGTCAAAGTGATTATACCTATATAAGAGTCATATACATGTTATAAGATGAGCTCCTGCTGCCACATCTGGGGAGGTGCTGCTCAAACCACTCTTTTTTTTTTGTCTTAACAGAATTTAGAATTGACTTCATAATCTTGTGGAGGAAAGGGAAATCTCTTCTCTTCTCTTCTGCTCCTATCTCGCAGATGAGATGGTGTTAGACTTTCTCTACGTTATCGTTATTCCACGGAAGTACTCGACTGAGCTTCAATCTCTGGTTGCTCCTTGTAAACCATTCACAGCAAGAACTTGTGCGATACCACCACTGAAAAAAAAAATGTCATCTTTTCCCCCGGTGTGCCTAACATCTGGTTGAATTTCCATGAACAGGGTTTCTTTTCAAGAACTTCACATCTGTGAAACACGTTGCCACAAGAGTGCTTCTGTGGGGACTACAACATGTTTATCTTAATATCTGATGTAAATAGATACTGTTCACAAACTGTCTTAATAAATTATCAAATTGTATTCATTCAATGCATTATTTTCAATCCTATCATAGTATACATCATCATTCAATTAACAATCTATCCATCTCATTAACCATTGTCCTCAAGTTGCTTTTAGTCTTTGTAAGAGATGGTTCATTGGTAAAAAGAAATACTAAAGATACTATTTACGTAACACCGGAAGCAATTATATTTTTACTAATGGGTCACCACTTATCCAGGCCCGGAGGCCACTCGAGGATAAAGGTTAAACAGATTTGCAGTTAGACAATTTACATGAATACATGTTGCAAACAACATCATTCATTAAGATGTAGACACAATTATTTATTTAAGTCTCAAAAAAGATGTTTAAACTTTGTATTTTAAGAGGCAAAATTGAATTATGTCGATTTTTATTATAAAGTACAGACATTCGTTATAGATGAAGTTAAACATATAAGCACATATGTTGCAATACTGATATGTTATAAAATAAATTAATCTTTTAAGAGATAATATTATTATAAAGTACAGATATTCGTTATAAATGAAGTTAAACATATAAGCACATCTGTTGAAATACTGATATGTTATAAAATAAATTAATCTTTTAAGAGATAATATTATTATAAAGTACAGATATTCGTTATAAATGAAGTTAAACATATAAGCACATCTGTTGAAATACAGATATGTTATAAAATAAATTAATCTTTTAAGAGATAATATTGAGTTTACAGTCTATGATAGAAAGATGTGGATGTTGAATGAAGATGTGTTGATAAACAGTTGGAGAAGTTGACGGATACACTGTTGGAGGTAACCAACCCATTTGTGGGTGGACAAAATAACCTCCAAGCCATAGCGTTACATGGTGGTGGGATAACAAATTCCAATGTCAAAAACAACTATTAATGTTGTTACACAAGTACATTTGAAATTAAAAGTGGTTCCAATCAGCAAATTTACAGGACAACAAGAGAGATGCTTGGAAATTCTATCATGAGAGATTGTTTAAGGTTTGTCGTGGAAAAAAGAACATCAAAACGTTGCAGAAGCAGTATCCGGTTCAACTAAAAGAATAGTAATGGTACATAAAGCTAACAGGTAAGCGTTCAGATAGGGTTAGGGTTAGGGTTATGGTTAGGTTTAGGGTTAGGGTTAGTGTTAGGATAAACGTTCAACAGATTTTCAGTTAGATAATGAACGCCACCACGAGAGGTTAGGGTTAGGGTTAGGGTTAGGGTTAGGGTTAGGATAAACGTTCAACAGATTTTCAGTTAGATAATGAACGCCACCACGAGAGGTTAGGGTTAGGGTTAGGGTTAGGATAAACGTTCAACAGATTTTCAGTTAGATAATGAACGCCACCACGAGAGGATTGGGATCAAATGGGTAAGATTGGCAAAAGATTACTTAAGAGGAATTTATTATTCAGTAGGACGGCTTCACAAATATGGGTTTAGATTAGACTTGAGGACGACCATGTTGAAGTCGGCTGGCTATTTTGTTCCACAGATCGGATATTCTAGGAAATAAACTTTGTTTATGGAATTTTCGTGTTGGTTTCTGGTACAGAGAGGAGGAAATGAAAAGTTCATTTCTGTGGTTGTAGCTAGGCGAGTTCTTGCTGTGAATATCTTACTGTGGGCAGGGATTAGAGCTCAGTCGAGCACCGACCATGAACATAAGGATACAGTAGAGAGAGGCTAGCAACATCTCTTTTGTGTGAAAGAGGTTGTCAAATGTTCGACTGTATATAAACAATATTCAGAGCCGCCGAGTCTCGTACAATGATGCTATTCAATATTTGATATTATTAGTAAATGTTAGTCTATAGTGATTATCTATTACCCTGCGAAGTCGATACATTAACTAGTATAAAAAAGAAAATTGAAGAGTTACGTATCTTTCAATGGTCTTTTTAACGCGATGAATTTGTACGATGGGTGCCTAGAGCAAGGAATTATCTGCATGAAGACAAAAATACTATTAAATGAGAAAGGGAATATTTATTTATAATTTTTTGAAGACATTTTGTGTAAATTGATAAATATATTTAAATTCGATTTTC
>OY744537.1:75168021-75243021 GCA_963556195.1 Sepiola atlantica | reverse complement strand
TGTTAAAACACAACTTTATTAAATCAAATTGTTTAATTAAAATAATAATCGATTTAAAAAATACTATATAAAAACGCGCGCGCGCACGCCCCCCCCCCCCCCACACACAGTTCAGGTAAACTTTTTCTTTCCGAGAATTAAAAAACTTTTCGTGTTTACTGTATTTGATTTCTTAATACTTTCATATCGAATATTATCATTTTTTCACGACCTCAACAGAATTTATGATTCCATGTTTTATTTATTAAAAAAAAGATGTGATTTTTTTTCTTTAATGTCAACAAAATAAACTAACACATTGTACTGGAAAACTATACAACTGATTGTAGAATCAAATTGTTTAATTAAAAAAAAGGTCATTAAACAACCCCCCCCCACACACTGTGTTCACTGTATTTGATTTTTTGGTGCTTTTTCATTTTAGGACCCACGCTAACTTTGACCCCGTCGTTACAGTTAGGGTTAGGTTTGTTTTTTTTCCTTTTTAATTAAAAATATTTACATGTATAGGGGGGGGAGGATAAAAAAATTGGGGGAAGGCGGTCAAAAAATTTTTTTTTTCTCAACTAAAAAATATTTCTATGACTGGTAATATAAAAAAATTGAGGGGGGTACAAAAAAATGTTTTCTTTCTATTTAAACTACAGGTCTTTCTATTTATGGGCGAGGGAAAAACAAAATCGGGGTAGGGTCGAATTTTTTTTCCTTTATTTTCAACTAAAATATTCTTGGTCATAAACACAGAAAATCAATGTCTAACCACCACAGAAATATGACTGGGGCTCCATTGGCTTACGCGTGAGCCTTCATTTCTGATGCGGCAGCCTAGCAAAAATATGCGACCGGAGGGAGCATATATTTGCTAGTATATATAAAGAAGATGATTTTACGCATATATATATTAGTAAATGAAGTCATATATATATATATATATATTGACACAACAAAGGAAACAGGATATAGGCAAATCTATATAAAACAGAACAATAGAACAGGATATAGGAAATAACACTAACAAGACCTTTGTTCGTGGGAAGCCCAACGATTGGCTCAGAGAACAACAAAGAATATGATTGGTTAACAAGCTAGCCGTGTATATAAAAACACCCGGCAAAATAACTCCATGCATTTTAGTCTGAATATTCCCCCCAGGGGATGAAACGCGGGAGCCTCTGTGTAGCTTTATTGCCATAAATATATTTTCATAGCTTACTATATATATATATATATATATATATATATATATATATATATATATATATATATATATATATAAGTTGAGATAAATGAAATTAAAACATTACTTATATCAGTTCAAAAGAATTCAAACACAACAAAAATTGGGCGTATAATCGTCTCTAAAACCATTTGGAAAATATATTTTGTATTATACTTTAGATTATTGCGAAAGTTCTATATATCAGCATCCATTATAGCATTTCATATAGAAGTCAAGCAAAAAAACATCAAGTTTGACTATCATTTTAAAAATACATATATCCAATTAATATGGAAAACAGAACCTCTTATCTTGCAATTTCACACAACTCCATTTGTAAGATCAATAATGATTATAGTAATGAAAATATAAAGGATACGGCAAATTAAAATATTGAAATACAGAATAAATTAAGTAGAAAAATAAAACTACTAAAAATAAAAATCATAACAGAAAATAAATGATAATAATGAATCACAAATCGAATAAAGTAGAGGTTAAAGGAAAAATTAAAATAATTTGAATATAAAATATCTATAACAGTTAACATATAAATATGTAACAAAATAAATACTAAAATTATAAATATAAGAAAACATATACTATAATAAGGAAAAAATAAAAATAAAAACAATGAAAAGAAAAAATGAGAATAATAGAAAAAATAGAAAAATATTTATTTTAAAGTTGTTAAAATATATTATATCTCTATATTACTGAAAACGGGCACATATATAAAACACACACACACAGACATATATATATATATATATATATATATATATATATATATATATATATATATATATATATTATGTATATATTTATATATATATATATATATATATACATATATATATTATATATATATTTATATATATATATATATAACATAGACCTAACATAAACATGGTCTATGTTAGGCCATGTCCTACAAATGGACCCTGACACTCCCGCACACAGGGCACTAGACTTTGCCGTTACTGGCTCGCAAGCGTGCTAACCGCGACGAGGACGGCACTGCACAAATCTGCTGGGCACACTACGTGCTGACCTCAAGCAGGCGAGACTAGGACCACTACGTGCAGCGAAACAACTTCATTGCCTACGACAACTTGCGCATGACAAGGCCAGATGGCCTGTGACTAGCATGGAGGACTAATTGCAGCTACGGGATGTCATTTGACTACCGTAGCCGCAGAACACAGTTTTAAGAAGAAGAAAAATATATATATATGTCAAATCAAAACAAAAAAAAATTACAACTCGTCAAAGAAAATCTAATTAATAATATTAAAAAGCAAATACAAGAATTAAACTAAGAGGCGAATTAATTCTTAGATTAAAACCTTTTAAAAGTTCCCATCGAACCAATCCATGGGGGGGGGGGGAATGAAAAAGATGCGGATTACTTTAAGAGTTTGAAGTAAAAGTTAAAGATTATATATTTTATAATATCAAAGTTAATAGATCAAAGTAAAACCAGAGAGCAGATGTCGTAGAGTATATATATATATATATATATATATATATATATATATATATATATATATATATATATATATATATATATATATATATATGACGAATAAAAGTAACAATGTTTCGGACAAAATGTAAAATAAAAATGCAATAAAGGATAAGCAAAACAACAACTAGCAAAAATATAAAATACAAATTAAAAGAAAAAAAAAGTTGTGCTGCCAACCGATGATGATTGTCCTAACAATTGAAATATTTTGGTAGAACTATTCAATATGTGTTTTTGAGTTTATATTTTTACTAGTTGTTGATTTGCTTATCCTTTATTCCATTTTTATTTTACACATATATATATATATATATATATATATATGTAAATATATATATATATATATATATATATATATATATATATATATATATATATATATATATATGTCTGCACCCGCTTCTAGATACATATAGATCTTAATTCCCTTAATCATGTGACAGTGTCTGGTGGCCGCGAGGAGAGGGCGACTACTTTCAGATTCTAAGCTGACTCTCTGAATCGGGTGCTCCCCTCCTGACCGTCTGAAATTGTTATTTTTCATGCACTGACGAGAGAAATAAGCTTCAAACGCTAGCGTATGTAAGTTATATATAATTGAATATTCATTCATAAATAATGAATAAGAAATTCAAGTCGAGCACTCTCTATAGAAAAGCTTTAATGCAAAGTTCCGAATTAATTCGTCGTACCTTCTCGGTTAATCTTCTCTGTGTCCGCTTCTATCTACATATAGGTCTTAATTTTCCTTAATCCCGTGACAGTTTCTGATAGCCGCAAGTATATATATATATATATATATATATATATATATATATATATATATATATATATATATATATATATTAGAGAATGTCATATATAAATATACATGTATACATATACACACTCAAATTTAAATTACTTAGAAAAGTCTTTTTGAGTTGACTCCAAAGATCGATCATCAACTGCCAAACACCGAACAGCTTGATATTTATTTAGATAGAGCTGAGTATATATATCTATGTGTGTGTAATTTTGATGATTTAAATTATTTTCAAATAACATTTAAAATAAAGAACATATTCAAATGTATTAAAGTTTATTACAGCTGTTTCAAATCAAGCTGTTAAATTTTAGTCCTCCAATGCAACATAAACATTGTTCGAATAGTGACATTCTCCAAAACTTATTTACATTTTTACAAAAAAAGACAACAAACAAAATCTGAAAAAAAGAAGTAAAAATCACAAGAATAAATCCATTGTCAAATACCTCGGTAAGATTTTACTTTTTTCCACGTCAAAGTGCCTATTAATCGATGAGAGAGACGAGATGTTCGGACGGTTTTTAAATTTAAAAAAGTCGCCAGTCATCGCCATTTTGCAATTTTTATACATGACTAAATAAAAATGTCGACTTGACTTGTAAACAACTTTAATACTTTGATACGCTCTTAATTTAGAACACACACACGTACTATATATATATATATATATATATATATATATATATATATATATATATATATATTAGACATTTATTGTGAGATGCTATATAATTATTACCATAATCAGACAACGCCGCAGCCCACATAGGCAATAAAAGCCACAGAGCGAAGGTCCTAGACTCAAGTTTAGCTCTGCCACCAAGACACCACGCCACATACAAGAAAGTCTATAACTTACACAGATTAAGTAAACTGCGACAAAGGCCGACTGTGGAATGTACCTACTCTTCTCAACAAGGGGTTTAGGCATTCAACTACTAAGAACCCCTGGCCGATGTCTCTGGTGGCAGTAAACAGTTTCCAATCCTGAGTTCGGATATTTTCTACTGATGAGCCCCAAAAAGGGCGAAACTTCAGTCAAGGACTTCCGGTCTGTGGCTTTCGTAGTTGGTATGGACTGCGGCGTTTTCTAATTGTGGAAATAATTACACACACACAACCACACACACACACACACACTCGGCAGCGCTCGGACGCTTTCGCGACCTGCCCGATCGCTGCGGCCGAGCAGTCACGGAAATTAGGCGCATGGCCTGGAGTAGTACCATAAATTCAAAGGAAACCTTAAGTATTGAGGGGCCCTTGCAATTGAGTAGTTTAGCTTTTTGTATTGGATATTGAGTTATCCAGTGGGTTAAACGGTTAAGAAAACCATTGATACTGTGACATCCTAATTGGTAATGATAGTGGGTTCGATTAAACTAGATGGATGGGTTCCTTCTATGTTCCATCGGGGTTAAACATGGAGCTATGGAGAGATAAAAGGTTACTTAAGTAGAGTTTTAACAAGTCTATTTTATCCGTATAAGCTACATTAGAATTCATTGGATTACTAAATAATGTTACGGTCACTGCCTTATAACAAGTAAATTAATTATTTAGCGAATTAGTAACTTAGTCCGTCTTTATCCTTCTGGGGTTGAATTAAATTTATGAACAAGGGAGAATAACTCTTTAATTCTAAAAAATAAGAGTTACCGTCCATTTCTGTGTGGTTAAAACTCTCTATAGGTTGATGGTCGATCTCGTAGTTTTAAATAAATAAATAAGATCAACTAGCGCTATAAATCCAAGATAATTGTCCGTCAAGTTGAGGATGCCATTTTGGAAGATCGACGCATTACTATTCGCCAAATAGCATAAGAGATCAAGATTAGTACAGGGTATGTGGAAACTATCATTCATGGCCATTTGCATATTCATAAGGTGTCTGCCAGATAGATTCCCAGGTTGCTCACACCTTTCCAGAAGCAAGAACGCGTCGAGTGCTCGAGGATGAATTTGGAGATCTCCCAAGATATTAGTCAAAGTTTTTCAAAAGACTGATTACACAGGATGAAACTTGGGTCCATCACTATGATCCAGAGACCAAAGTCCAGTCAATGCAGTGGAAGCACTTGGACTCACCACCTTCAAAGAAGGCAAGGGTGCAGCCCTCTGCTGGCAAGGTCATGCTCACAGTCTTCTTGGACCAGAACGGAGTAGTTATGACAGATTTCCTGGCAAAGAGTACCACAATTACAGGAGCCTATTACGCTTCACTTTTGATGAAATTAAGAGAAGCTATCAAAATCAAGAGGCGGGGCAAGATCAGCAAAGGTATCCTCCTCCTGCAGGACAACGCTCTGGTCCACAACTCACATGTCGCCAGATCAAAAGCACGGGCGTGTGGCTATGAAATCCTCCTCCATCCTCATTACTCTCCTGACCTTGCACTCTATGACTTTCATCTCTTCCCAGCCATGAAGTTGTTTTTCAAAGGAAAGCGTTTCCAAGATGATGCAGCCTTGATTTCTGAAGTTACGACGTGGTTGGAGGACCAACCTGGGATGTTCTACAAAAACGGTGTCTAGGGCTGCATCAAACGATGGGAGAAATGCATAACTCTGGGTGGTTCCTATGTAGAGAAAGACTAATAACTGTGCCAAGTTTCATTAATCTACTGCTATGGGAAATGGGTCAGGAGTATAACTTATTGAACCCCTCTCGTATGTTTCGGAATTGTTTAAATGTGGATTTATAATTTGTATTATTTAGATGATTCGGACTACTATTCTTATCTTGAATGTCATTCTTACAACGTTCAGGTCGATGTAACTGTCGACCTTTTTAGATTAATCTTGTCGAACAGGGAAACATTTATATAAAACTCGGAAATCTGTACGGAATTCCTAACTGAACCCTTAATTTAATCCACGAGGGTAGTTTGTTCTCATTCCGTCAGCCATGACTGGGTGAAAGTGTTAATTAATTCTTTTTATTTTATTCTTAGGTATTATCGTCGGTAGTGAGGATTGAACAATGAACCTCCATCAGACTATCACTTAGAACCGATTGTTAATCAACGCCTTTATCCGTTGCGCCAGACGCCCATGTTACATAGGCTTAAACGTTATGAATATAACAACCAAGGTGGGAATAGTAATCCGAATAATACAAATAATAAATATTATGAATCCTTATTTTTTTTTAAATCAAACACGAAAATATATTATTCAGTCTTACCCATTGTCTCATGTTCTCTTGCTGAAAATTTATAATTTATGTGCGCTCTACTCTTTCTATCTGTATCTATCTATATATATATATATACATACATACATACATACATACATACATATATATATATATATATATATATATATATATATATATATATATATATATAATAAATTATCCACATACGTATACGTTTCATCCTTGCAAAATCTTCAAACCGGTCACACGATTAGAACCCCGCATGATTTAATTCAATTCCAAACGCTCTAACCAATTAGACCTACTCCAATCGTTACACGACGAGTAGAGAAATAACTCCTATTTATGTCAAATCAGGCGAACAAACATAGGCAGCCGTCTTAACAGTGTTCAACGAAACACGTAGAAAATAAACGGTTTATATCATTTCTTATTAAAAGGCACGGTCGGAAAGGTGCTATAAATAATTATTGCAGAATATTCAGTATATATATATATATATATATATATATATATATATATATATATATATATATATATATATATATATATATATATATCCTTCTCTTGCTCGCTCAACTGATATAACACGCTATTTCTCAATCTTGTTATATATAAACACGTGTTAATTGCTCCCATTTTTCCGTCTGTTTTAACCCTTTCCCCTCTTTTTAACCTCTCTCTATATATCTATCTATCTATCTATCTATACTTCTCTCTCTTGCTCGCTCAACTGATATAACACACTATTTCTAAATTTTGACACATATAAACACGTGTGAATAACCCTCTTTTGTCTCCTCCGTCTGTTTTAACCGTTTCCCCTCCTCTTCCCTTCTCTAGATATCTCTATATCTATCTATCTATCTATCTACACTTCCCTCTCTTGCTCGCTTAACTGATATAACACGCTATTTCTTCACACTTTGACATATATATTCACGTGTGTATCACTTACTCTTCCCTTCTCCGTCTGTTTTAACCCTTTATCATCCTTCTCTTCCTCTCTCTCTCTCTCTCTCTCCCTCTCTCTCTCTCTCTCTCCTCCTGCCTCTTTCTGTCTTAATATGTATGCTGCTAGCTGCTTTTGAAAACTATTGTTACACCGTTGTTACAATGGAAACTAACTAAAGTCTAACGTGCGAACGAACGAATGGGATTACACGCACGTATTAATATATAGAGTGATTATCATTGATGAGATGATAGTCAAAAAAATAAAAGAAAGAAACTGCTCGGCAGATGTTGAGTGCTTAATGATAAAATATATTTCTCACGGAGCATCTTCGTGTTTGGCTTACATAATAATTAAAAAACAAGGAACACGCAAGGGATTTTTCCATCACACGCCATCAGTATACAGAGTATCTGGAAAGCTACTATTTTGAAAAATAATTGTAATTTAAAAAAGAAATGAATGATGACATGAACATTAAAATATTTAAAAGTATATGCCGCAACGGATCAGTGCTCTACATTACGACCATTAATATCTCTATAAAACCCAAAACGACAAGTTTCTTCACAATTTTAGACATTGTTTTTTTACTTTTAGGTTTGTTTTTTTTACAAATGTTTTTTTACAAATGTTTTTTTACAAATGTTTTTTTACAAATGCTAAAACTGCCATGATTATCTAGATCTGTATACATTACTCAGTATTTGAACATAGTGCATTAAAATCCAGTTCGGGAACCACGTAATTTCGTAATTTTTACTTTGATATATTTTTGTTAATGTTGAACCATTTATGCGTTATAACTGATGTTTTTATTGTTTAAATGTCTACTACAGAATAATAAAATAGTTTATGTTTTTAACAGAATGTAGAACATTGTTAATAATATGAAGTTCCATTGTTTTTCATAAAAGGGAAATTTACTTTCATTTAAATTTTTGAGAATCTGGTTATTCAACGTTTCCTCTTTTTCTCTTACTACTCTATTTTTTTCCACCTTTGTCATAGTTTTATTCACTTCCTCCTCTCATTTTCTCTCCCTCCTATCATTATTTCTCTTCTTTATCTCCTAATCTTTCCACTTTTTCCCCTATTCCTTCCTCACTTTTCTTTTTTCATACACCTGTCTCTCTCTCCCTCCCTCCCTCCCTCCCTCTCTCTCTCCCACTCTCTCTCTCTCTCTCTCTATATATATATATATATATATATATATATATATACATACATATATATATATATATATAAGTTATGTTTTATCGTTGTTTTTATTGGCGATAGTAACAGTGTGTGAACACTGCTTTGTATTTTACTCACTTCCTAAGTGATGAGGAGTTTCTTCCCTTCCGTGCAAATGTCTGCCTTACGTCGCCCCATAACTGGGCGTATTTTTATTTATTTTTATATTTAGTTTATACGTACATAAAATTATCTATGAACACGTGTTCTTTTTTTGGTATCGATCAGTAATCAGAATGGCTGACTTTGACAAGAATCGAACCCACGACAACATTGTCTGTAGTCTGAAATGTTATCGGTGAGTTACGATTATTTATCGCTTAAATATTAGCTGTTATTTGATTGGCGGTAGTGACAGTGTGTGAATTTTTGTTGTATTTGACTACTTTTCTAAGTTTTTTAAAATTCTGTTTCGTTTTTTTTTAACATAGTTTACCCCAAACAAGGAAACTGCCACTGTAGACATAAGGAGCTACTGAGAGTATTTTTGTTTGTTTTTTTAGGGGGGCATCCTAAATCGGGAGTTGTGCAGCGAGATGCATGTTCTACATTAGTTTTTAATTTTTGCATGTCGGTACGGTCGGGGAAACAGGGAACAAGGAGGGAGTTCAAAAGGCCGGCAGAACGAGAAAAGAAGCTATTGGGGTAGAATGCTCTCCGGCATCTGAGGACCTCCACAGTGACTGAATGAGATTTAGCTGTTTGTCAGGTTGGTCTAGTGAATTTACGTTGAGGGGGCACCAGAGTAGCAAGTTCATCGGAGCACATTCTATTAATATACTTGGAAAACAAACCCAAGGATGCAACATTGCGGCGATGGGGCAGGGACTGGAGCTTGGTTGATAGTGAGGGATCTATTAGATTAGCGACTCTTTGTTGGACCTTGTCTAAGAGGGAGAAACTAGTGGATGGTGCACCAGCCAAGATGTGACAACAATACTCTATGCATCGGCAGATGGTGGCTTTGTAGAGATATAGGGTAATGTCAGGTGCGAGAAGTTTACTAGCACGGTAGAGGAAGCCCACCTTCTTTGCAGCGACCTTGGTAATGTCTTCTATGTATTTGTTTCAATTCATGCTACCTGTGAATGTTAGGCTAGGGAGTTTGAACATTGGACTCTCTGGTAGGGTGTTATTTGCCATGACAATCGGTGATTGAAGAGGTTTCTTTTAGTTGGTGAAGGAAACGTGATTTGTCTTAGCAGCAGTAATGACCCCATTCCACTACAGACTGGAGGTCACTTTCTAAGTATTCGGCCATGCCTCGGATATGTGCGTATCCGTTTTGCCCACATGACGAGAGTAGAGCGTGATGTCAACAAATATACCCATCTCAAATACAATGTCATCAGGCAAGTCGTTTATGAAAATCAGGAACAATAAAAGTCCAAGGATCGATACCTTCATGTATTTCATGTTTGGATGGACGGACATCGAGGACAACCTGGATCTTTCTTTTGGTTAGGAAGGATCTAATTATATTAAATATATTAATACGATAGCGTGTGTGTTCGTGTGTCACGTTTACATCAAAAGCGCTGCGCATGCGTGCCGCACCTTGATTTGGAAAAGCAGTCAAGTCACCCTTTTTTCCTACATTGAAGGGGGAAGGGATGTAGGGAGGGGACGACAGGGAAGACACATATTAATACGATAGCGTGTGTGTTATTTTGTGTTTCACGCTTATATCAAAAGCAACCACCTTCCGAATCTTTGTATGCTACTCATGAATTGGAGCCAAATTTAATTTAATCTAAAGCATTAGCAAAGTAATGTATAGTTTAGGAACAAGATAATTAGTATTGAAAACATTATTTCGTGTCATTTACACTGGTCTCGCTAGTATTAAATATTCGTCTAGTAATAGAATATGAATTAAGTTTTATGAGAAGCCCTTTATGCTAGACCTTGTGAAAGGCTTCGGATATATCAAACGTAATCTCTCTAGCTCAACCTGCCGTGTCCAGTGTATGATATATGCGTTCAGAGATGACCGTTAGGATATCTGCAGTAGAGCGTGCCGTAAACCGTGCTTGCCTAAATCCAAAAAAGTTTAGCATTTACAAGGTGACGGATTATCGCTAGATTGATTGAGGACTCAAAGATTTTAGCGAATAGCGGGAGTAGACTGATGGGGCGATAATTCTGAGGGTCAGTACTATCTCCAGAATTCTTGAAGACTGGTACCACAGAAGCAATTCTCCAGATATAAGGGAAGCAAAATTCGGCAAGGCATTTGTTGTAGAATTTGAAGAGAACATGGGCCAGTTCAGGAGAGCATTTCTTTATTACCTGGTATAATATCAGGTCCACATGCTTTGAAGGTATCAAGGTTTTTTATGATATTCCTGACATGTGATGGGGTGATGACCAACTCATCAAGTGTGGCTTCAGTCCGCAATGGGAATTTAAGGAGGGAGTGGTTTGCGGAGTCCAAAGTGGAGTTGAAGGCAGAAACGCTAAGCAAGTAGTTCAGCCTTATCAATTCAGCCTTATCAGTTTCCGTGCAAACGACATCATTGTGATTTGATAGCGGGTGAATTGTTGATTGTCCATTGTTTGCCACACTATTGTAGATTTCCCAGAAATCACGAGTACTTAGTTTCTGCGACTGAATACGTTTTCTGATCATTTCTGTATACATTCTGTATACCTTCTGTTCGTTTCACCTATCACAGTCTTACCATTTTTTCTTGACTTTGTAAATGTCTGTATATGCGTAGTTGACTTATAACAGCCGAATTGTCCGGATGCTTGCTGCCTCTGAGCAATAGCAGTTGCACATTTCGAGGTGGATATTTTTGGAGAGTGAGGCTTGCTGTAGAATTTTCGAATGGGGACATATGCTTCAATGCCTGTTTTGAGCGATTCGGTCATATTATTTACGCACTAATCAATAGAGAGAGAAAAAAAAAGTTTCACTCCATGGGGCGTCACTGATGTGATCTCTGATGAATTCCCAATCAGCCTGCTTGTAGTATCTCGTCTTTTTAACCAACGGCTCATTAGCTTTGAGACGAGATTTTACGGTGATATCAATCATTACCACAAGATATCAGCGTTCCCGAGCGGGCTATGGGAATTTGTCACACAAGCCTCTGGCAGTGAGGTCGGGAAGTGATGCTTTATAGTCCAAACGATCAGAGAGTTGGGTCGAGAAAGTGACAGTCTGTGAGAGACTATACGTGGAGTTAACAGCTGAGTCTGTATGCCTGGAGAATACCAAGCAAGTCACGGTGATGTGCATTCAAATCCCCGAATACATGTATTTGGGCACTCGAGTCAAGTAGAATGCTGTATCTTTGCTCTCAAAGACAAAGTATAGCAGAGTACAGTCCTGGGTCAAAGGAGAGTGGTATAAGAAATATAAGTAACTAACGCTGTGCTGTAAGGCCTTATCATCTGATTCTACCCTATTGGGAGGGTGTTCCGAACATAAATTCCTAGACTATATATATGTTTGTCAGAGTCTTTACGATAGAGTTGGTGTATTCAGTCATGTCAAAATGGTGTGAGGAGATTGACTATTTGTAGGTATGTTTCACTAAGTTCTAGGATGCCCGTTGAGTTTACTAGGAAAAAGGTTTCTACGTCATTGATTTTGGTTCTAAGGCCCTTGATATTTGTGAATGCTAGCCTCAAGAGCAGAAGCGAAGATGTTTTTTTAGTGGGTGTCTGGTTTAGGTTTGTTTCTCTTTCTTTGTATTGTCATTATGGTTTTAAATAGAGTGGGTAGATCAAAGTGGGTGCTTGTTTTGTTCCAATAAGCTCACAAATCCAGACCATTAGTCGGGACTTGATATGAGGGTTGTGGCCTCGGCAAAGCCCATTATGAATAATTGAGAGTCTCTTTCCATGCGCGACATGGCACATAGTTACCTACGACATTACACTACTGTTGATTAAGCAGCTGTTCTTAGCGCTACCTAAGCGTTTGGGCTCCTGTACTACCAGTCGGAAACATCAATCAGACAAGCTGTCTAACCTGTACGCTTAACGCTGTCGGAACGAGTGCGACACAGCCTTTTCCCAAGTTGCCCAGATAGAGAAAAAGAAAGACGGCGTTCATTGTTCTAGTCAGGAAACAAGGCCAAGCACTGGGTGTCTTTAGAGTGACCCTGCGCTAGTACCTCTGCACCTGGCTAATAAACATAAAAGGAATGCAAATTCCGGGCGATAGGAAAGACCCATCTACTCCTTAAGCAATTATAGGTTTGCAAACCTGGATATTTTGTTCGAGACACCAGCTCTAAGAAGGTTGTCGATCAGGTCTAAGGAGCCCTCCCCCCCTCAAAAAAGTGATGAGGAGTTTCCTTTCTTATATGCAAATTTCTGCATTACGTCGCCCCATAATGTGACGTATTTTTATTTATTTGTTGTACATAAAAGTTATCTATAGCTATCCATCAGCCATCAACCATCAGCATGGCTGACTTTGGCAATAATCGAACCCACACTACATCGTCTGTAATATTAAATGTTACCGCTGGGCTACAACGCCTTGCCTGAAACATGTACGATTAAATATTAAGTTATGTTTTTGTTGTTTTTATATATAATTTTTTTTTAAAATACGTCACGGTATAGTGTTACGTAATTCAGACATTTGCATGTAAGGGAAAAACTCCTTATAACTTAGGAAGTGAGTCAAATACAAGGCAGTGGTTCATACGCTGTCACTATCGCAATGAAAAAAACAAAAAAACATAACTTTATATTTAAGCGATAAAAATCGTACATATTTCAGACCATGTAATTGAAGGTTCGATTCTTGCCAAAGTCAGCCATGCTGATTACTGGCGGATACAAAAATAACACGTATCCATGGATAATTTAATGTAAAAAAATGAAATACGTCCGTTGTTGGGCGACGTAATGCAGATATTGTCCTGTAAGAGAGGAAACTCCCAATCAATTAAGAAGTAAATCAATACACCCTGTTACTGTCGCCAATAAATTCAACATAACTTAATATTTAAGCGATAAAAATCGTACATATTTCAAAGTCCACCGGTAACATTTCAGAGTACAGACAATATATGCTGATAACTAGTGGATAAACAGAAAAAAACACGTGTCTATGGATTACTTTTATGTACGTATAATATATATATATATATATATATATATATATATGGAGTAAAGTTGTATGTATCCGTGTATGTGTGCCGTGGCATCACAATTAAACGATTGATCTAAGAGTCAAAAGAACCGCATATTTTGGAATCAGCACTTTCTAGTCGATGTTTTTATCGATATCAGAAGTTCTTGAACCATTTTTAAAAATGATTATTAAAAATTAAAAGTACGTAAAAATTACATTCTGAAACAAATGTTCCGACATTTTAGCGCTCCCCTCCGAAGCCGACCGAACAACTACTTTTTACGTCAAATCATCGTATGTGTTTTGAAAAAAAAACATTTATCCTTTTTTTTTACAAAAAATAGATAAAAATATTTAAAAAATGTTCAGTAATATAGTTGTAGTTTAATAAGGGTTGTCTTTAATTTAAAATTCATGTTTCTTTATTTATTTGAGACAATCGAACTGGTTTAGATAGATGCCGAGAGATCCCTACGCCGAACTGATAAATACTATGAACAGGTTAAAAAGACAAACTGTTTTGTTTGGATCGGTGGTCTGTGGATAATGGAATTGCATTTTGTTCTAATAGTTTATGCCATCGTGGGTTCGAATTTCACTCTAGACAATTGTTTTGATTGTTTTCTTTTAATTTTTATATTATTATAAAACAAACTAACCCTAAACCCTAATAATAACTGTAACATTAACCCCCCTACCCAATATTTCAGAATAATTATTTTTCAATATGTTTTAATTCTGTTATTTTCAAGAAAATGAAATAATTTTTGATAGTTTTGGGTCGTTAATGATCACATATTCCAATGTGAATAATTCGGTAGATCACATATGGGATTAAAAATAATTCGGTAGATCACTTTTTAGAAGAGCATCCATATATTCCACAACACTATTAACTGATATATAATCAATTATCCGAAAGGGTTCTAACGCAATACATGAGTGAAGCATAGTACTATAATAAAATATGCGGGTATCTTTCAGAATGATCAGTACGCTGAAAACGCTCAAAAAACAAATATACAACAAATAAAAGTAACTGTCGTCGATAAAAGTTAATTTAAAACTGACCTGTGATATTTGTTTGTATTTTTAAACCGTTCCAACTGCTATTTAGTAGAAATCAATAGTTTTATCACGCGAACTTGCAAAAAAAAAAATGGCGCTTGCTCGTAAGACGCCATATTGTCTAAAAAAAACGAGTAAAAAATGAACAAGAAATTTTTTTTACATCTAATAAAACCCCATTTATAGTACGTAAAAATACAAACAAATATCATAGGTAAGTAGACAAATATCTCTTCTCGACGTAGGTTAAACTCACTTGTTGCATATTTATTTTTATAACCCCGTTCTCGTTAGTTTTTTGGACCCCGTCCGCGACTGTACTGATCATTCTGAAAGATACCCAAATATGCTTATGGCAAGCAAGCTACACAGAACCGTTTCTGTTTCGGTCTCAGAGACCTTATCATGAACGTTTCTCTGTATCTTTCTTTGCCATGTGTATATTTTTATACTGTATATAATGTGTGCGCGTAAGTCCAGTTCATTGTTCTGCCAACCTGTGACCTTTTAGCCTCCTCGATGGCATGCAGAGGCGACTTGATTCGCCAACATAAATATCAGTAATTGTTTTAATTCATTTTGGCCACAGGGCTTTTCAAGTTTTGTGCAACAAGCGGTCGACCCCTTCACAAATGCCACGTGGCCGTTGGGCGAAACTGTCTATAATTAGGATTCCAATTAGAATCGATTATAAAAAGCCCGGGGAAAATGTTGACCCTCATTGTCAATTTGAGCGGAAATGTCCGGCATCGGATTTTCGGTATCTGACCCACGATTTGCAGTCCGATACGTGACCTCGTGTTATACACTTGTGTTGTTGGTAACGAAGAAACACAGCCGTTAAAAAGAAAAGAAAAACTAGGACAATAAGTGACTAATTTACGTCGCATATTATGAATAGAAGGACGGATGTTCGTTAGATACGTCCTTTCAATCTGCGCCTTTAACGACGGACGTGCGATTTGAAATTTAAGCGTAACAGAACAACGCAAATTAGTAAAGGCAAAAACGGGGACAATTGTTTTAGTAATAAAATAGAATAAGAAATAAACAGAACACAAATAGGCAGTGTATGAAAATGAACGAAAGATATGCGTACATAGTATAAATTTTTATTTGTACGAGCATTTTTCGCTACATATGCGCATACATGTTTTAACTGCAGCCTCTCTTCAAACAATTCTTTAAATGTTACCTTTAAGAACTTGGTATAAAGAAACTTAGTTTAATAAGGCTGTAGTTTAAAAAGTATATGCACAAACACACGCAATTAATAATATCAATTACGAATCTAGCCACAATATTTTAAAGTGCCTAGCTTAGTAATTGATTTTGCTGACAAAAAATAATTTTATCCTTTTTAAATATTGCAATTTTCACAAGCGACATCTCATCATCCATGTGTACGTTTTTAAAAAAGTCATAAATTGCCGCACCGTTCGACGAACTCAGCAGATATGAACACACCAGACCAATACCCCGCGTGAAGACGATTGAATAAATCAATCGAAAGTACTCGCGAAAAATAGAACATAAAACGTACGGATCTTACATACGACACTTTGACAAAAGATTAAACAGGACTTATTAAGGAGAAATATTCCGTAATGTTCAATAACGGTTGTCTTAATATACATATTTATATATATATATATATATATATATATATATATATATATATATATATATATATATAGAGAGAGAGAGAGAGAGAGAGAGAGAGAGCGAGAGAGAGATTTATATATATATATATATATACATATATATACATATATATATATATACATATATATGTATACATATATATATATAGAGAGAGAGAGAAGGAAAGATATATATATATATATATATATTAATAATGGAGATTATGTATATGTATGTCTGTCTGTCTGTCTGTCTGTCTGAAGCCGAAACTCCATCAGAGTAATATTACTATTTACTTAGTCTGCCAGTTTCTATATATAGTACTATAAAAACCGCCGTAAACATATAAATAAAGTAGAAAGTAATTTCAAGGCGAGACTGCGATTAGAACAGAAAACGTGTCAAGAATCTTACTTAAACTAATATTATTTTTCAACTTCCTTATATACTCTACAATAAGTCGCTCAGACACTAGACGGTTTTTGCCATTTACATAATTCATTCCTTTTAAACTTCAATTAAATTCATATTTACAAATATACGCTATTATGAAATGTACATATGTATTTACAATATTTTCCGATAAGGTGATATTAATAAAAATTATTCATACAATTAATTAAACACATTTCATTAAGAAACCAGCGTGTTTTAAACTATACTTTGAATGGCAAGACTGTTTATATTGCAAAGTCATCCTTTCGGAAGTGACATCATTTTGAGAGGATTTTTTTCACCTTATAATTCTTTATTTTCATTACGTTGTTAAGACAAGGTGTTTTGTAGTAAATTGAAGTTAAGCAAACCATATCCCAGCCATTAGTAAATGGGTGACCATTTTGGAAAAATAAATTGCTAACACATCCTTCCGGTCCTTCCGGAAGTTATGTCATTGTGAGAGAATTTTTTCACATTATCATTCTTTATTTTCATTACATTGTTAATACAAGGTGTTTTGTTGTAAATTGAAGTTAAGCAACAAATATCTCGGCCATTACTAAATGGGTAACCATTTTGGAAGAATAACAAAATTGGTTCTTTGATATTACGTAGGCGCCTTCAATAGCATATTTAAACATGAGTTCTTTGATATGACCGAGGCGCCTCCTAATTTTGTTTTCCTTTTTTTAACTATGTTTGGGGAAGGGTAAAAAAACATCTTATGGGGGTGGGGTCAAAACTTTTTAACTAAAATTATTCTTATGTATGGGGGAGGGTAAAAAAAAATTGGGGGTGTAAAAAAATTTTTTTTTTCTTTTTTCAACTGAAAATATTACTATGTATGGTGGAGGGTAAAAAAAATGATTGGGGGGGTCCAAAAAAATTTTTTTGTCTTTTTAATTAAAAATATCTATATGCATGGGGGAGGATAAAAAATGCGGGGGTCAAAAAAAATTCTTTTTTTCTTCTTAACTAAAAGTATTTCTATGTAGCGTAAAAAAAATTGGGGTCGAAATTTTTTTTTTATTTATTTTTAATTAAAAATATTCTTGGTCGGAAACAAAGAAAATCAATGCTTAACCAACCGAGAAATATGACTGGGGCTCGATCGGTTTTACGGGTAGGCGTTCATTTCTGACGCGGCAGCGTAGCAAAAATATGCGACCGGAGGGAGCATATATTTGCTAGTATATATCAATTAAACAAGTTATAATATGTTGATCAACTGAACTTAAAACCAATATTGTTTCAAAAGTGTTTTATACGAGGTAGAGCTTTATAAATATACATTATATAAACATTTAAAATGTCCTACATGAATGAAATTTTGTAACTTGAGCCCCGATTAAGTACAAGAAGTACTGAAACATAATTGCGTTTATGTAGGAAATTTTAAATGTGCATATATATATATATATATATATATATATATATATATATATATATATATATATATTTATGCATACATATATATACATATACATATATATATTACCTACACACATCGATGTTTCATGCTTACGCAATCTTTAGTGCAGGAAGTTAATTTCCGACGGTCGGCGGGCGCGAACTCCGATCACAAATCGCCACTGATTCGCAGTCAAAGAGCGTTACCCGTTGGCCACCACAAATTAGCTTGGAAGTTAGGAAGAATTTAACTTTGTAAATGCCAAGTCGGCGGATATTTACTGCAAGCAGCGAAGAGTGGTCAACAACAATAAACCGTGTTCAATATATATATATATATATAGAGAGAGAGAGAGAGAGAGAGAGAGAGAGAGAGAGAAAACTTCGTTTAAGAAGTCGATAAGATGCCAAGTTTGTTATTTTTATACAATCCATCAAATATTTTGGACGTCGATATACGTCCATCCTCAATGAAAATAAGAATTCGACATTAGTGTATATATATATATATATATATATATATATATATATATATATATATATATATATATATATATATATATATATAGTATTTCTCTACGCCAACCGTTAAAGAGCAAACTCAATTTTATTATTAACTGTCAGTGTATCGACTCTTATTTTCACTGCTCTTACATGTACTACTACCACACGGTCTGGACAACACACTGCCTCTATATTACAACATGAGAAGACGTCACCGTTGGGGAACTTGCTCCTTAACAGTTGGCGTAGAGAAATACTAATATATATATATATATATATATATATATATATATCAATGTCGGATTCTTATTTTCATTGAGGATGGACGGATATCGACTTCCGAAACATTTGATTTATTGCTTCAAAAAAATAATAAATCTTGGCATCTCATCGATTTCTTAAACAAAGTTCTACTTCATTACAAAGAATGAAAATAGAGGGGTAGGAGAGTTCGTTATATAACTCCCTTCTACAGCGGAAAAATAGTTAAGCACCCTGGCCTTCAAAAATGCTTGAGCCGCCCCATCGGCATTCTCCGGTAGGGGCGCCTCATGCGATTGGGAATAAAATAACCCCTTCTCAATGTGCGAGAAGGTAAAGCCTAGAAGGGTGGAAGTCCTTGAGCTACACAGAACCATACCTCAGTCCGCCCGAGTAGGGTCAGAAGACGCCACAACGACCCACCCTCTGTCGGACTGATCGACGGGGACGTATCATTGACTGGGGTTGACAGAAAGAAAATATCTTTATTTGCTGGTATTTTCGGCTTTTAATGTGGAAGAAATTATGAACATGGCTGCATGTAAAGTTAGTACAATACGATGTGCACTACCTCCGGCGATACACAATATCCCCTCCCCGTTCTCAGAAAAAAGGTGGTAATGTCGGATTTTTTTCCTTATTTACATGTTTTCTCACGAAGGTACAACTTCCCACTTAGAATGTCCCTATAAATCTGGCCCTTAATTCCCAGTAGCCTCTTACGTCTCATTTGCAATTGTACATTGTTTGGAATGAATACAAGTAAAAAAAAAGAAAAGAAAAACTAAAAGAAAACGAACCAATGACCAAATTTCATAGTCACTTTCTTTGTCGATTTTTCTTTCTCATCTTTTTAATCCTTAATATTTTCGCCTCATCCTCTGTCTGTCTGTCTGTCTGTCTGTCTGTCTGTCTGTCTGTCTGTCTGTCTGTCTGTCTGTCTCTCTCTCTCTCTCTCTCTCTCTCTCTCTCTCTCTCTGATGTCCCTCTTTTTTCTTCATAATTTCTTTTTCTGATTTATTTTTTATCTTCCATACTTTTTATCTTTCACTCTCACGCACGCACACATACAAACTCAAACGTGCATCTTTTTCTTTATATATCTATTTATATCTATCGTTGTCAGCTTGTCTGTCTGTCTGTCTGTCTGTCTGTCTGTCTGTCTGCCTGTTTTCCTATCACACACACTCAAACAAATAATATTCTCCGCCTCTCTCCCTACCACCCTACTTTATCTGTCTCTGTTTCTGTCTGTCCCTCTCACCCTGTCATTTCTATCAAATTCATACATTGATACCGTTGTCAATACCTACGTATCTACTTCTTGTTCACTTTGGTCAGTTTCATTTTACTCTTTACTGTCAACACACTCTCTCTCTCTCTCTCTCTCTCTCTCTCTCTCTCTCTCTCTCTCTCTCTCTCAATCGCACACACACACTCTCTCTTTCTTTCTCCTTCTCATACCTTCACGTGTACACGCGTGCACACTCACACACTACACAAACAAACACATATATAATTTTCTCTCTCTATCTATCTATCTATCTATCTAACTAACTATGTATATATCTATCTATTTCCCTCTCTCTCGCACATACTCCGACAAACACGTAATTCATATTTTCTCTTCCCTCAATTTTAAAGATACACATGCGCACACACACGCAAGTACACACGTAGTCATCTTCTCTCTCTATCTCTATCTCTATCTCTCTCTCTCTTTCTCTTCTTCCCTTCTTCCATCTCTCTTTTTCTCTATATATCTCAAATAGACCGTCTCTCTAGCAGTTATATAAACGGATGACATCACCTTTCTTATCCTACTCTGCAACAAACAAATCGCAACTTCCCTGGGGCCGATCATTTCTCGTTTTTTACGCATCCGCTCGAATACGCGATCTAACTTCCTTTTCACTGACTACACGCTACTCATCATCTCATAAAATATCGCACACTTTTCTTTTTTAAACGCATTCTACCTTACATTACAAACCGATTTGCATTCCACATCATCAAAATCATGACCGCATACGCTTATACGCTGCCTACCACTCGACCAAACACCGAACCTCTCACTCTCCGATTTTCGCGGCTACAACGCGTAAAAAAATAATCCCCTCCGGTATATAATCCGGCCCAGTGAGTAACTCATAATCCTTATAACAATTCTATCTCGGGTGGGTGCCATGTAAGACCGGGTTTAATTGGACGTGTGCGTCCCCGAGTCCCTGCTCCATGGATTTTTCTCATCCATCACGAGAGTTTTTATAAAAACCTTTTATCAAGTTGTTATATAAACGATATTGATTCTTTTATATTTCTTTTATTTCCATCGGTCGGTTCACCAGTCCGTCACACGTTTGAAATAATATTTTCGTCGGTCTCTCATGCTTCAGTATCAAATAGCATTTTTTAGATGTGAATCCATAAAAGATTTGCGTCGATGCATCTTCATAAGAAGGTCCGTCCTTCAGTCATGCTTAACTTTAAAATAACACTCAACACCCGGGTCTATACGGTGCTTTGAAGGTATTTTGCCTCTTTTCTTATTCTTAATTCCTAATAGATGCTTACAAAAAAATATGAACTCTATATTTTATATATATATATATATATATATATATATATATATATATATAACAGGAAGAGTTGTTTCAAATTCCGAGAGCAATTTTTGTTCAGAGAGGTTCTTGAATTTTTGTCACCATATTTCATGTGAGTTTATGTTTTCATGTATTTTGGGTTGCTGTTATTTTCGTCAAGACTTTTTCTTAAAATGTTTCCATTTTTTCCTCCGGTGTTTGGAATATGTTTTCCAATTACTGTTAAAGGAACTACTGCTCTGATGATCAGCAATGTCAGACTAAAGTCTGTATATTTCATCTTGACTTCACTGTGAAACGCGCGTAAGTTTTAGGAAAGGTATTAAATTTGGAGAAAAACATAAATAAATTTAAAAAATATAAAATTTGTGTTAATTCGTCGAATTATGAAAATTATTCGTCTCACTAACAAAAATTTTATATATTTTTTATTTTTTATTTTTTCCAAATTTAATACTTTTTCTAAAACTTACGCGTTTCACAGTGAAGTCAAGATGAAATATACATGAAAATTATGGTTTTGGATTGATTTTTCCTATGGTCATTGAATGTAACTATATCTATCTATCTATCTATCTATCTATCTATCTATCTATCTATCTCTCTCTCTCTATATATATATATATATATATATATATGTATATATATATATATATATATATATATATATATATAACCTGACATGTAACTCTAAGATTTATTTAATTTTAATGTTAAGTAAACTTTAGTTTATGAAGAGAGCAACTTTCCATAAATTCACTAAAAAAACAGTTTTTATTGGCATTACATGAAATTCAAATTAATTAAAAGCCTTATTATCACACTATTGAGCTATCACATGAACCTTTGTTGTTTATACAAATATATAAACATATAAATATCTCTCTTTTATATATATATATATATATATATATATATATATATATATATATATATATTTATATATACTATGTTAGTTGAGATTAATATAATTTGCAGATTGTTCCAAGAATTCAAAACGAACAAGCATTCAGCGTACACTCGTTTCTAAGACTTTTGGGAAAAATGTTATTGTTACTTTTTTTTTGTTATTTTTGATGATACCAGAAAGTCTCTTCGTCAGCGTCTTTCCTACCATCACGTACAAACGCTTCATGAAAGGAAGCATCGGGTTTTCGCATAAGAATTAATGGAGGGCTGTCCATCGGATGTTTCTGACAAATTTATTTAAGCTTCCGATAAAAGCTCTTCTGCAGGTGTTACATATATAGTCAGTTTATGTTACTTAATTATATTTTTTAACATATTCATGTCATTTAATTAAAATTCGTATAGGAACATCTCACTTAGACGTATCTGACCGAATTATATTTATGGTATTCAACAGTATTGGCAATTTCGAAAGACTATCATTTCGTATTTCTTTGTTTTATGCGATTCTATGTAATAAATGCTTTTAACGTGAAAACAATGTTATTTTACTGCTTACGTCAGAAACCTGATCTAATAGCCATTTCCTTTCAAGTCGAGCTCTCTGAGAAACATATAAAAAGATTCTAATCAAGCAATATTGCGACAGGCCTCTCCCTTTATGACAGACCTAACACTTTCTAAGACTTAGTATGTTCGCAAATAAATATAGCGGCTATTTCTCTAATATTATGTAATGTGAATGTCACGGCGGTTGAATGGTAAAGAATGTTGGATTACAGTTACTCGTGTCTAGAGTACGACAGAGGGAAGAATTGTATGAGCTACACTGATGATTGATAGTGAACATGAAACATATATGTCTGTGGATAATAGATATTTATTTATAAAAAAATTATCATGTATATTAATTATTAATGTAATTTGTGTTAAAGACAATAGAACCAGCAAAAATCTACACGACAACAAGACAAAATACAAAAAAATAATCATCGTGGTCTTTAAAATAACTGGCATTAATAATTACTTGCTGCCGATATATATATATATATATAAATGTGATATTTAGAAGGCAATACAATGCAGAGGTGTGACGGATAGACACAAGTTGGAGCAAATAAGACATATAATGGTGGAACAAATGAATTAGTTTCAACCTTAATACAATGTGTACATACACATATATATATATATTTATTATTATTTTTTTAATTTTATTTTGTTTTTCCCCTTTCAAAACACATATATATCTGTCTATCTACACAATGTTATGTTACAATACTGTAGGGCCCCATTATGCAAGGCACAGTAGGTTAACTAGTATCAAATAGCTAATTTTGTTATTGAAAAATAGGTTTTGTTTCTGGACTCAGAAGTGAGTCAGAGAAGTGTTTGATCCAAGAATAGTCATAATAAATTTAGACACCTGACGTGACCTTTGAGTCAGAGATCAGAGTGAGTCATTTTTGTCCCCATATCGTGCGTGGGAATGATGATTACGTCACCACGGAAAACAAAAACTTAGCTTTTTAGAATCAGTCTGAGCTTAGAGGCGATACCGTTCAGACCGGGTGCGAGCATGTAGCCGGCAAACCGGTAAGGCCCCGTTCTGGGAGGGCAGAAGATATCCCAAAAAGAAAGAAAATAGCCGAAGTATGAGAGAGTCGAGACCGGAATCCCCCTGACAGCAAACGAACCAAGAGATAAGAAAATTGTGTGAGAATAAAGAAACTTGTGTGAAATTTCCCTTCAAGAAAATTCGTGTCTCGTGTGTTCATTCTGTCTGAGACAGACCTCCTCCTTCGATCAAGACGACACAGCCAGCGAAGACTAGACGAATCACAGGCCAAAGAAGAGAACAGAAGATAAGGTAAACCTTGAGATTTATTTGAGAACTTTTTAGAGACTTTAAGATACGTATAAATGAACAGAGGCCGTAATTGAAAAAGGCTTGAGATGCCGTGAACAGATTCGTGGTTTTAAAAAGGCCTGAAGGGCCGTAAATTGATACGTGAAGATTTAAGACTGTGGTTACGAAACGTATAGAGTAAAATGAGATTTAAGACTGTGGTTACAAAATGAAAAATAATAAGATAATGTAGCGTGTATCGTAACATTGGTTTTAATTTGGTAGCCGTGACCTGCCGTTTCCAACATGAAACGGTTCGATATCGATCTGGTGCTGTCATGAAGTACGAACACATCGTGTGGTCCAAAGTAATAGAAAAAGGAAGAGAAAAAAAGGACGAGACACGGAGGGGAAAATTGTTGAGATACACAAAAGAGAGACACATCTAGTTAATTATTAAAAGACACAGAAAAAAAAGAAAAGAAAAAGGAAAAGAAAAAAGACTCATTTTGTTAAAAAAAGAAAAGAAAGAAGAACGCACACACAATTATTAAATTACGCAGAAAGAGAAAAAGACACATTTTGTTAATTGTTAAGATTCACAAAAAAAAAAAAGAAAGAAAGACACATTTTGTTAAAAAAAAGAAAAAAGAACGCACGCACACACACACGCAAAAACAATTGTTAAGACCTTGTAGGAAAAGAACATTCTAGTTAGAAAAAAAAGGACGATTTGCCGTAATTATGTTTTTTTTTGTGTTGTGTTTTAAGAATTTGTTGCTGTAATTTTTTTTTCTGGTTTGTGTTGGTGGGGGACAAAGGTGAAAGCAATAACGGGCGAAAAAAGAAGAAAAAAAACGAGGGAGGTATGTGATTAAAAGAGAGAGAAAGAGAGGAAGAATGGAAATGTTAAAAAGGGTGGATGTGCTGAAATGACATGTGCACGCGAGGACAGAATATGCGTATTTAGAAAAAAGAAAGAAAGAATGTATTAGAAAGAGAGAGACAGAGACAGAAAGAGCATAGAAAGAAAGGGATTGATATGCCACTCTGTGGCCGAAATCTTTTGTTTTTAGAATGTATATGCGTCTTAAAAAGAGAGAGAGAGAGAGAGAGAGAGAGAGAGAGAGAAGAATTGAAATGTTAAAAGAGATTGTTTAAAAAAAATGTGCGCGCGAGGTCAGAATATGCCTGTTAGAAAGGAAGGGAGAAGCGAGAGCGCATAGACAGAGAAGAGAGAGAGACAGAGAGAGAGAAAGAAAGCGCCCGTGGGTTTTGAAAACTGCTAAAAAAGTGTTGCAGGAAAATAACGACGACAGCGGCGGGTGATCTGATGGTGTCCGGGTTGGAGTTTGACGACATGTCAATACGTTATGGTGTCGGGCGCTGTTCTCTTTTCCCTTTATCTTTTGAATTATGTTGTATTGTATTGTGGAGATATGTTCTCCATTGGTTCTGTCGGTTTCGGTTTGATTTTTTTGTTGTTGTTGGGTGGAATGAATTTTTTTTTTTTTTTTTTTATGTATTTTGATGTATTTGTTACATGGAGGATTCCGGGTTCCTAATGCTTGAGTGAATGATATTTTACTATTTAGAGGATGGAGAAATTTAAAAATGTAATTAAAAAAAAAAAAACAGTTCTTAAATTGAATGTTACGTGGGTCAGCAAAGTGTTAGGGTTAAAGTGATCTTGTATTTGAGTTGTTTGGGGGGCACTGATAGCAGGTTTGGGTCGGTTGATGGAGACCCCGGACGGGGGTCAATTAGGTTATTTCGCAGAATATCCCTGTGCACAGAGTATGTGCAGCCCAGTTGGGTCTGCGGGATCAATAAAGTTCGCTCGCGTGGTTTTCGCAAACGAGGCGGCCATGGGTTTTGGCTCGGAGAAGTATGGGCAAAGGTGCTCGAACTCTACACGCGTTAAAACTGCGAACCGGTGGTTAGACGACAGGACAGTCGTATTGGTGCGCCACGATAACGGTGGTCGATATTGAAGTTGTGATTAATTTTCGTGACCCAGGGTTGCTCCCTTATCACGTCGGTAGACCGTGTATGGAAGTGGAATAGATTTAAGCTTTATATTTAAGAGAGGGTACCTCAGTCAAATTAATTTTGGTTTAGGGAAGAAAATGATGGACCTGGATTGGTGACCCGATGTGTTCCAGGAACGGTGGTGTCGACATTTCACCCCCGTCGCGCCGTTTAGTTCGAGCCATGGGATGGGTGCCACGCCACGCCAATGGGGTTGGGAGTTAGAAACTGGGTGTTTGTTCGCTGTCATTCGCGACGGGAGCACGGGCGTGTCAGAAATGTATGGTCCATATATAGCAAGCAGTATAGCGACGGTACCTTCAGTAAGCTTCGAGGCTGACCATTAGAGAATAGGTCAATGAAGGTTTTTTTGTTCTGTTTTTTGTTCCCCTATTTCGCGAGAATAAAACGCGCAGTTAGTTTTAATCGGTTGTGTGCCGACCGTTTGTTGAAGTTATCTAAGAAAGTGATGGTGGCCCGAAAGTGCAACATACCGGGAATTTTTGGGAAGTGGTCGAGCACGGAGAACGTGTGTGAGCAAGAGCGAATTTATGTGGTAGATTTTGCAGGAGATATAGGCGAGAAACGCCTGATGTTGATTTATGACAGGGGATGGCTTTTTTTAGC
This sequence comes from Sepiola atlantica, assembly GCA_963556195.1. Taxonomy (NCBI): domain Eukaryota; kingdom Metazoa; phylum Mollusca; class Cephalopoda; order Sepiida; family Sepiolidae; genus Sepiola; species Sepiola atlantica. Next base: position 75,215,662 of record OY744537.1, on the reverse strand, counting down.
CGGTAACGACCGTAGGGAGCAAACTCTCCCACATCCCGGAAACATTGTCATGTGGTGCCGAAGGAAATTCCGGCAGTGGTGAAATGATGGTAACCCCAGGAGTGCCCAGGCTCGGACCTTTACCAGTCCCAGGGAGGGGTTGGTTTTTAAAAAAAAGAGAAAATCTTGAGATTTTTTGTTTTTTTTGTTTATAGGGAAGGAAGGAGTGTTACAATACTGTAGGGCCCCATTATGCAAGGCACAGTAGGTTAACTAGTATCAAATAGCTAATTTTGTTATTGAAAAATAGGTTTTGTTTCTGGACTCAGAAGTGAGTCAGAGAAGTGTTTGATCCAAGAATAGTCATAATAAATTTAGACACCTGACGTGACCTTTGAGTAAGAGATCAGTGTGAGTCATTTTTGTCCCTATATCGTGCGTGGGAATGATGATTACGTCACCACGGAAAACAAAAACTTAGCTTTTTAGAATCAGTCTGAGCTTAGAGGCGATACCGTTCAGACCGGGTGCGAGCATGTAGCCGGCAAACTGGTAAGGCCCCGTTCTGGGAGGGCAGAAGATATCCCAAAAGGAAAGAAAATAGCCGGGGCATGAGAGAGTCGAAGCCGGAATCCCCCTGACAGCAAACGAACCAGAAAGAAATAAGAAGCTTGTGTGAGAATAAAGAAATTTGTGTGAAATATCCCTTCAAAAATTCGTGTCTCGTGTATTCATTCTGTCTGAGACAGACCTCCTCCTTCGATCAAGACGACACAGCCAGCGAAGACTAGACGAATCACAGGCCAAAGAAGAGAACAGAAGATAAGGTAAACCTTGAAATTTATTTGAGAACTTTTTAGAGACTTTAAGATACGTATAAATGAACAGAGGCCGTAATTGAAAAAGGCCTGAGATGCCGTGAACAGATTCGTGGTTTTAAAAAGGCCTGAATGGCCGTAAATTGATACGTGAAGATTTAAGACTGTGGTTACGAAACGTATAGAGTAAATTGATATGAGTAGACATGTAGGCGTGTATCGTTACAGTTACACTGTTATGTAATACCTGCATCAAGATGGTCTGGTGGAAATTCCGTATGATATAATATTTTTTAATAATAAATATTATATCATACGGAATTTCCATAACATTGTAACATTGTGTAGATAGACAGATATATATATGTTTTGAAAGGGAAAAAAAACAACAACAAAAAAATAAATAAATAATAATAATAAATATATATATGTGTATGTCACATTGTATTAAGGTTGACACTAATTCATTTGTTCCACCATTATATGTCTTATTTGCTCCAACTTGTGTCTATCCGTCACACCTCTGCATTGTATTGCCTTCTAAATATCACATTTCTATATACCAATAAACAATGCTTCAAGCAAACTACATAAACCTCTTATATATATATATATATATATATATATATATATATATATATATATATATATATATATATTGTCAAAATTTCACAAAACTCGGTGGATAAAAAGTGATAAAAAGTGGGTGGAAGCCCTCTGTAAGATACAGACGGCTTCCACCCACTTTTTATATCTTTACGACCTCTTACACCTAGCAGCTGTTTTTCAAAATTCATAATGATTGGTTAATTAGTTTAGGAGTGACTCCTGTACATACTAATATATAAGTATATTCACATATCTAACTATATATATATATATATATATATATATATATATATATATATATATATATATATATATATATATATATATATAATCACTGCTAACACAAACGACTTAGCTACGTCTAATTTCGGACTTCCTATCCATGAAGTCATATGCTAACACGTAACTCTAATTCTACTCTTTAACTTCTAACGGAATTTTCCGATTTCTCTTTATTCTAGCTTTACGTGAAAAATTCCGTTTCTACCATTATTTTTACACACACACACCTAACTTTACTGCACTACTAAGCAACGACTGTCCGCGTTATGTAGTGTTGTAACAGAAGTAAAGCCTCAAAGTTACACTTTTCTGTAGTACAAAGAATGTAAGCTTTTATTTAGTTATGACAGAAGCAAAGCATCGAAATAAACTCTTTTCTGTAGTACATAGGATACAAGTTTTTATTTACAAGGTCGGGTGGCGATTGAAAAGTCATTCCACTAGAGAAAGTACGCTCTGACATTTAAAAATGCCTAAGCAGTCGCGGCAGCATTTCTCGGTGGGGAAGCCTCAGGCGATAAGCAATAAACTAACCATTTTTTTTTAAAAGAGAAGGTAAAGGCTGGAAGCATGAACCATCTAGGACATTACAGAGCAATACCCCAGCCTCATGGAAACAAGATCACCAGCTTACAAAATGGCTAAAACTCTATCGGATGATTGTCGAGGACGTATTTTCGACTTGGTATTAAAGCCGCTGTGCAAAGCGTTATGGAACGACAATGACGACTGAATCATTGTACAGACTAGCTGACAGACAAAGAAGCAATTCTCATCTCTAGATGGATGACACTTTAGCTATTTTTAGTTCTAAAAGTGCGACTAATGGATTTCCCCATTGACTTAATTTCATGTATCAGGAATGTAGATTTACTACGGAAGGTGATAAGGACAGCTGTCTGCCATTCCGTTGATGCGTTTTGTAGAAAGAACGATTTATGGTTTCGATGCCAACATCTTTAGGAAACTTACTTTCGCAAGGCCTTATATCAATCGTAATTCTTTCTCTCAGAACGTTCAGTAAGACAAAATTGACCAATACTCTGCTAAAGTACGCCCTAATTATTCCTTCCAAATGTGGGTTGTCCACAGAATTAGAAATGATTTGAAGGATTTTGATAGAAAAGGTTATTTGTAGTCCCAATAAAATACGCTTTCAAAAAAAGGAGAATTCTAAATGATAACGGTCCGAAAATGGTGCTGATTAAGGTGGGGGGGGGGCGGACACTGACTGCACAAATATCTAAATGTTTAGCAAATCTTTTCGCAAAAATGGCATAGCTGTTTCTGAAAAGAGTTCTTGTCGCGTGTCAGTTTAGATGTCAGTACGGACATGGCCTATCGAACCACACAACGTTAGAAAACTATTGAATATATATATATATATATATATATATATATATATGTGTGTGTGTGTGTGTGTGTGTGTGTGTGTGTGTGTATCGAGGCAGCATTTTTTTCTCTAAGGCACGTATTATTAAAAATAACCGACAACTCATGTCTGGATATTTTTGTATGGATCCTAGATTAGGACTTTAATCTGGAAAATGGAAGGGATCCATAGAAAAATATCCAGACATGAGTTGTCGGTTATTTTTAATAATATATATATATATATATATATATATGGATAAAACTAGGGATAAAATGATCCGACGTAATGGAAAAGGAAAGCCAAAAACTATGGTATTTATGTATTCATCAACGTTTCGTCTTTATTGAAAGACTTCCTCAGGATGAAGAAAACAATGTAGAAAAATCATACAGAATATTAATTGTGATTTGTCAGAAAGTGTCCAGACTTGGAGCTGGCTGTAGACGCGAACAAGTAAAAAATGAAAATCATGTTTTTTGATATGGCCTTATCACCAGCAGCCTGTCTCATTCAAAGGGCGCAAAAACTATATGTTGATGGCTTCGAATTATTAGCTTCACATGTTTATTTTTAGCTGGGAAGTTTGACTGGGTCAAAATATGTAATAGCCAATCTACCGTTAATTCTAACCTGGAAAAGGGAAGAAGAAAAGCAAGAATATAAAAAGGGGATGAAGAAAAGAAAATATATAATAAGCCCCTAATATATTATAATAAGCCTTTTTAAGAAATTAAAGTCAAACACTCCTGGGGATGTTAAAAATAGACTGTTTAAAAAGCTCTAATACAAAGTTCCAAATTGGATCGTCGAACACTCGCGACTAGTCTGCTATCTGTGCCCGCTTCTAGGTACATATAGATATTATTTTTTCTTAATGTCGTGACAGCCATCCACATTAAGTTCATTCACTCCCACCCTCCACTTTTTCACTCACAGCCATCCACATTAATTTCATTCCCTGCCACTGACCTCTCTCAGTCCGGACCTCGGCCCTGTGCTCCCAGTAGTGGCTACTACTTCTTCTCATTAACCCATCATGTCAACCCAATATTTTCATGTACTTGCATGACATTTTTCTTAAAATCATCATCCTGAGGAAGTCTTACAAATAAAGACGAAACGTTGATGAATACATAAAAACACATATTTTGGTTTTTCCTTTTTCATTTCCTATTACGTCGGATTACACTCATCCTTCCTTTCTCATACATATATATATATATATATATATATATATATTCCATGCTTTCGCTAGATGGAGCACTTTAAGTAAGTTGACAACAGGTCGTCATTTACCATGTAATGCAACAATCTAAGTCCCGCTTATTGATTGCTCTTGATGGCTTGCTTATGGCTACCGAATTTGTCATTAAAATGTTAATTTACTCTCCAATTTTCGGATAATGCGTGGTGGGCACATCGGTACGCGCTCCGACTACTACGTAAAAATGTGACTTCCATACTGGGGTTCGAACCGTGTGACCGGCAAGTATTGTCTCCTCTTATGTTGATGATTGCAGGTTTGGCATGAAACACATGTGTATATTGGTTTTGTTTTTAATATTACTTATAAATAATTATATATATATATATATATATTAGGAGAGAGAGAGAAAGTGAAATAGAGATACAGATCGTGGTATATACACGCATAGATAGATAGATAGATAGATAGATAGATAGATAGATAGATGAGAGTGAACATAATGGAAATCACAGGTCAGTGAAGCGGAAAATTGTAGGCAGAAAAGTTTTCATGGCGGCATAGGTTCCTTGTCGTTCGGTTGGACAGTATACTTTTCTGAAAGCTATCTATCTCTTCTCATGTAAGAAGATTGCTTGAAGGCAAGGTGTCACCTATGGTGGAGGGTCAACCTGTGGACTTATCGATTCATGACAGTTGGGCATTGCTAAGACTAGAGATAAATTATTGAAATTTTAGGGACAACGCGGGAGGAGTCAGTGGAGATCTACCCACAGCGATGACGTCGAAAGTGTTATATATGTAATAGAGGTTCTACAGAAAAACAAAGAGAGACAGATAGATAGAGAGAGGGAGAGAGGGTAGATAGATAGATAGATAGATAGATAGATAGATAGATAGATAGATAGATAGATAGATAGATAGATAGATAGATAGAGAATGGAGAGAGAAAGTGGAGAGATAGAGGGAAGGGGATAGATAAGGGGAGAAAGAGGAGGAGGTAACGTGAGAGAAAGGGGTAAGGATAAAATAAATAAATAGAAAAGAAGAAAGAGTAGAAGAATATAGAAATCAGTAGATATTAAGTAAGAAATCGGGAAAATAGGAAAAATAAAACGAGCGAGAACGAATGCTTAGACGTAGTGTTTGTTATATAGTAATGAGTCAGCACTTGCCAAGACCAAAAGCCACTTGAGGATAAGGGTTAACGAAATTGTCTGCTGAACGACGAACAACACCTTGCGACGATTGAAAAATATGGACGGAATAAACAAAACTTTACTACTCAAGAGGACGGCTCGACACGTATTTGTTGACAACCATGTTGTAGTCTGCAATAGCACAGTCCCGTGGTAATGTGTTCCACGGATGGGAAGACCTTGAAAAGAGACTCCGTTCGTGGAAATTCCGTTTGGTTTGAGGTACACAGAGAAAGAAAAGAAACGTTCATTGCACTGGTAGTAGTGAGACGAGTTTTACGACAGGGGGGAGGGGAGACCACTAGTTGAAGTGTAAGATAATGGTCATCTGCGTGTATTTTAATGCTGGGTTTGTATGCAAGGATATATTGCTACAGCCTGTATCAAAATAGAAACACTTATTGATTTTGGACAAGACTATACAACGACGACGATCACGAATCTCATATATATATATATATATATATATATATATATATATATATATATATATATATATATATATATATATATATATATATATATGTATATCTAGGCAGCATCTTCTCTTGCAGGCAAGTATTGTTGAATAGTCCGAATCAGGATCTTAGTTTCGGAGGGGAATTGGCTGATGAATTTGCCATAGTTCGGATTTGTCTCCTAAGTACTTTCATACCCATCCGGGTCCATCTTCAGGGGAATGAGGTTAATCAGGTGCAGACCATGTGTTAGTATTATAGACGGTTTGGGCGGGAATTATGTAATAAGTACGAAATTATATTTAGAACTATAGACATTTTAGTATATTATTACTCATATTAAAGTTAATTCTATTAATTAAGGTTTTTTTGGTTTTTATATATAGGGCTTCTAATATTGAAAGGATCTACCAAATGATAGCTAGACATGAGTTGTTTCTTATATTCAAATATATATATATATATATATATATATATATATATATATATATATATATATATATATATACTAGTAGTTCACCACTTACAAAGGCCAAAAACAACTCGAGGATAGGGGTTAGCAAGATTTTCAGTTAGATGATAAAACAGTACTATTGAAAGATCATGAACTATGATTAATTCATAGGACGACATGACCGTATTTGTGCACATTGAACTTGAAAACGACAATGTTGTAGTCTGTAAGGAAACATTCTCGCGGTACCGTGCTCAACGGGTGGGAGGTTCTTAAAAATCTCTGTTCATGGAAAAAAAAATTATTTACACAGAAGAAGAAAAATGAGTCTTTGCAGTGTTGGTAAAAAGACAAGTTCTTTCTAAGAATGCTTTAAAATAGAGGGACAGAGATTGAAGCTCGGTCGAGCACCTACTATGGAAATACCGATAGAGTAGAGAAAGACTAGTAACGTCTCTTTTGCAGGGAAGAGAAAAGATCATCTCTCACTCGAATTTGTACTTTGTCAAGTTATTTATCTTCCTCCCACAAGGTAAGATGTGACACAAGATCGGGAAAGTGGGATTTGAAAAGCCAGCGCCCGAGAAGATGAGCACTCTGGCCATTAAAAATTGCCTGGGCAGCCCCTCGGAATTACCTGGTTGGGGCGCCTCAGGCGATTAGCAATAAACTAACCCCTTCTCAAAGGGTGAGAAGGCAAAGCCTGGGAGGGTGGACCTCCTAGAACTGTACAGGACAAACCCATAGAACAGCGGAAATCTTTTTCTTTTTCTTTCCTTCGCCCCCCCCCCCTCTACCCCAGCTCAGCGTTGGATAAAAAAATAAAATATGAATTTCTAACGGCAAATATATTTTTTAAAATCGGTCACATGACTTTTATTTCTTTTTCCTCTTCTTTGCTTGACTCCATTCTTCCTGGAATTCAGCGACCGGGTTGGATCATTAAAAACTTTCTGCCTGATGAGACCTCAGCTCTTGATAGCTGTAGATCGATAACATCGACATGCCAGTGTAACAGACCTTGTACATGTTTGAATAAAAGCATTCACAATACAGCTCTATATTTTTATTGGGCACTCTTTTATAAGCCCGGTTTGATTCCCTTTGGATTTCTATCCTGTGGATTTTTACCCTACCTGGATTACTATATATATATATATATATATATATATATATATATATATATATATATTGGTGTTCTATCGCTAGTAAAAAGAATAATAAACAATAGCTGCGCAACATCATAGACGATATAAAGTCGTACATAAATCGTAGGGCATCCTGGTCTGGTGGTAAAGCACTAGACTATAGACATTTACATTGAGGGTTCGATCCCTGCCAAAGGGTAGTAATGCTAATGGCGGTTCATAGCAATAAACACGTGTCCATAACTTTTTTTTATGTACACAAAAAATTAATTCATAAATAAACGTATTAATATATATATATAATTATTAATGACAATATATGTATTAGCATATACTATCAGTGCCCTTTTACTTTGCAGTCTCCTTAAAAGATTCAGCTCGATGATTGTCAGTTAGTGACAACGGAGCAAATATAAGTCAAGTTCATATTATATTTCAATAACAATGTAAAAATTGCGTATTAGTGGGTTCCCCCACGTGTGAGTATGCTCTTTTCTTTGTTTTTTGTTTGGTTTCACCCAGAAATGAATCCACTATATAATGTAGGTTTTTTAAGACACTTTAATCCAAGAACTTTTTACTCTTTGTGATTTTTTTCTGATAATTTTGTAATGTTGCAGTGACGACATTAACATGATAATGTTGTTTGGTACAAGACAAATGAAACGGACCGTAAAAAATATATCTCACAGAAATGTTATGCTTTTTAGAAATGTGAAAAAATAAAAAATAATAAAATTAAAACATGGTTATTGGAATATAATATGAACCTGATATATATATATAAACAATAATATTTTTTATAAATATTAAATATTTAAAATATACCTAGAGACATCGATGTTTCATGCTAACGCAATCTTCAGTCTAGGAACTAGTTCTCAACGGTCACCGGGCGCGAACCCCGAACACAAATCGCCACTGATTCGCAGTCGAAGATCTTACCCGAAGGCCACTGGAAACTAATTAGTAAATAAAGGGGAATTTCAACTGTAAATAGTAGAATTACTACTATCCACCAAGTAATTAAGAGTGATCTACGAGTCGGATCATTGCATATAGCTATTTGTACTACTTGTTATTAAAGCTCCTCGAAAAGTGCCCAGCCTCTGTGGGAGGGGGCTGATAAACAATAATATTTTTTATAAATATTAAATATTTAAAATATACCTAGAGACATCGATGTTTCATGCTAACGTAATCTTCAGTCTAGGAACTAGTTCTCAACGGTCACCGGGCGCGAACCCCGAACACAAATCGCCACTGATTCGCAGTCGAAGATCTTACCCGAAGGCCACTGGAAACTAATTAGTAAATAAAGGGGAATTTCAACTGTAAATAGTAGAATTACTACTATCCACCAAGTAATTAAGAGTGATCTACGAGTCGGATCATTGCATATAGCTATTTGTACTACTTGTTATTAAAGCTCCTCGAAAAGTGCCCAGCCTCTGTGGGAGGGGGCTGATAAACAATAATATTTTTTATAAATATTAAATATTTAAAATATACCTAGAGACATCGATGTTTCATGCTAACGCAATCTTCAGTCTAGGAACTAGTTCTCAACGGTCACCGGGCGCGAACCCCGAACACAAATCGCCACTGATTCGCAGTCGAAGATCTTACCCGAAGGCCACTGGAAACTAATTAGTAAATAAAGGGGAATTTCAACTGTAAATAGTAGAATTACTACTATCCACCAAGTAATTAAGAGTGATCTACGAGTCGGATCATTGCATATAGCTATTTGTACTACTTGTTATTAAAGCTCCTCGAAAAGTATATATATATATATATATATATATATATATATATATATATATATATATATATATATATATATATATATTTGTTGATTCTGTGTTAGATAGAATTAAATTAAATACAGTCCTCAATTATTCTATAAGAGCGTAGTATGTATTTATAAAATTTACAGGAGTTTAGATCACATGATATCAATGCTTTCGCAGACAATCAGAGCCTGGTGACGAAAACATTGGGCTTCAATCTGATTCATCGCTCTTCAGCTATTTCCTGATCAAGAAAATGGATGAAGAGCAACGAATCTGATTTAAGATCAATGTTTGTTTCACCAGTCTCAGGTTGTTTGCGAAACCATTGGTATCATGTTATCTAAACTTCTGTAAAATTCATATATATATAATATTTATAAATAAATATTAATTATTTATTACCTACAGACATCGATGTTTCATGCTAACGCAATCTTCAGTGCAGGAAGTTAATTCTCAGTTCAAAGAGGTTTCTTTAGCTTGGGCTGGCAAATATAAGTTGGTCAGATATTACACTATTGACACCATGACATACATATCTTTTGAGTACCAGATACGCACACATATAACAATTACACAGGGATACGCAATTTCTGAGTCGGGAAATGAAATAGTAGTTATGTTACGTTAAATGAAAAAGTAACCTAATTTGAGTAACATTTCTCAGGAACTTACGTGGCTTAGCAGAATATTTAATAAAATTTAGGATTAAAATAATAATAAAATAATAATAATCATAATAATAATAATAATAATAACAATACTATGAATAATAATAATAGTAATAATAATAATAATAACAATACTATGAATAATAATAATAATAATAATAATAATAATAATAATAATAATAATAATAATAATAATAATAATAATAATAATAATAATAATAATAATAATAATAATAATAATAATAATAACAATAATAATAACAATAATAACAATACTATGAATAATACTAAACTATAAAAACAAAATTCATAATAATAAAAATAATATAAACATTATAATGATTATAATCACAACAAAAATATAATGGTGATACATGGAATATAATAAAAATAATAATAGTACTACTACTTCTACTACTATTACTACTACTACTGCTACTATTACTACTACTACTACTTATAATAATAATAATAATAATAATAATAATAATAATAATAATAATAATAATAATAATAATAATAATAATAATGATGATGATAAGTATAGTTATAATGGTAATTCTAGTAATAATTATCTAGAAATAGTAACTGTGTCTGTGTGTGTCCGCCTGATATTTGTGTCTTATGTTCACCCAAACCGCTGGACAGAATTGCTTGAGAATTGGCATGTGGAATACTGACCTATCAGTGAAAGTTATAGGCTATATAAGCTAAATGACCAAAAATGATGTCTATTCCCAAAATTTCAGAAAATGTTGATGATATTAAGATAGTCCCCGGAGGCACAAGCCCTCAACTTAAAACTGTTTTCTCGTTAATTCAAATTATATATATATATATATATATATATATATATATATATATATATATATAGTGTGTGTGTGTGTGTGTTAGAGTGAAATAAATTCCAGAAGGAAATCCGAGTATGAAAGCTCAATGTAATAAACAGAGCAATAATAAAATAAAATAACATTGAAAGACCATCGGGTCAGAATAAATTATTGCACCGGTGATTATGTGAGTCCGTACTATTTTATTTTATATATATATATATATATATATATATATATATATATATATATATATATATATATATATATATATATATATATATATATATATATATCTTATCAAGGAGAACACCTCTCTGTCTGGGCATGTCTGTTCTTAAAAACAAAGACATACTAGGAAGTGTACTTTCAATATAATTGTATTTACATGCACAATTTGCATGTGAACATAATGGAAGTATTTTTTAGTCTCTGGCTGCCCCTTAAAGAAGCTAATGACAATTCTCAAACATGTTATACAATAACATTAATCTATTTATTAGTGTTAGTTTAAGAATATTAACATATATCTGAATAGCTCGGGGAGTAAGATATCTAGCTGACAGCATCAAGGTTGATGTTAAAGTAAACTTTCGCTACCAGTATGTTGCATATTATTCTATCCCACACTCTAATCTGGGCAACACCGGGTAGCTCTGCTAGTTGTTGTTATTATTATTATTATTATTATTATTATTATTATTATTATTATTATTATTATTATTATTATTATTATTGTTATTGTTATTTTTATTATTATTATTATTATTATTATTATTATTATTGTTATTATTATTGTTGTTGTTATTATTATTATTATTATTATTATTATTATTATTATTATTATTATTATTATTATTATTATCACAATGAGGAGTGTAAGTAAAGTAGGATGGATAGAATAGATAAGAAAAGAAAATATAGTATTTTTTTAATGTATCAATTTGACTATATGCTCTTAAAGAATACATATAACTTAATAGTTGAGCGGATATATAACTATATATATACATATATGTAGATAGTTTTGGGTGTATTAACAGGATATAATAAGGGGTAGGGGATTGATTATGACAATAGTTAATACCATAACATGGGAGAAAGTATTCAAACACAAAGAAAGAAAATGAGAAAATCATTAAGAAAGAATGATGGGATAAGTAACGTCCTTATATTGCAACTTTTCTGGCATAACAATCTTAAATTCATACTTGTTTTATTAGTTTTACACATGCTTTCGATCACTCTTGAAGATGTCTTTTGGTTGAATAAAGGCGAAACGTCAAATAGACTTATTGCATCTATTTGTCATCTCCGTGCCATTTTCTTTCATACAAAATACAGTGCGAATAAACATAGGTTTTACATATATGTATAGCGTACGTCGTTTGGCGTTTTCGGTTTCGCTTTCTTTCGATGGTTGTGGTGGTAGACATGGCAGGTGTAGTGGCAAATGACGGGCAAATTGCGAGAGTCGTATATCACTGTCTCTCTCGTAAGAATCGGCGGTGTCACATTGGGATTATTGCGAAGGCGACCCGAAAGAGATATTTCAATGACTCTAACCATTACGCGCAAAGGCTCCGCTTTGCAATGCCTTCGTAATTTATTAAGGGGATTGAAATTATAGACGCCTAAACTCCCAGATGGACAGTTGCTCGCACTTCATATTTCATTCCCGTTGTCACTAGCGGTGCTTCTTTTTATCCCGATGTCGTTAGGATGAATTCTTCTTTTTTTTGTTTGTTGCATCTATCACCAGGAGTGTCCATCGTACATCGATCTAATTGATTTATTCTAAATTTCTCTTCTATTATTTTAAGGTGCGTCCTCGCCGGTCGATAAGAGGCCATGTTCGTCGGTTGGTCAGACGGTAGGTTGATCTATCACGATTCGATTTTAAATAGTATTTTCATTAAAAAATACAAACGTGCAGATTGATCGAGCGTGTCTTATTTGAGATGTTTGAGACATTTCCATGAAAAGCTGTGTCTATTGGTTTATCTGTCATGCTTAAGTTTGAAATAGCATTTTTATTGTTCTGTCACACTTATTTGAAATAGCATTTCACTGGTCTGTCACACTTGTTTAAAATAGAATTTTACTGGTCTTTCACATCTGTTTAGAATAACATTTTATTTATATGTCACACGTGTTTGAAATAGCATTTTACTGGTCTGTAAGACCTGTTTAGAATAACATTGTTCGTTGTCTGTCACATCTGTTCGAAATGTTAAATTACATTTCGAACAGATGTGACAGACTATCACACCTTGTTGAAATAACATTTTACTGATACATCACACCTTGTTGAAATAGCATTTGCATCGCGCAGATTGAATTGGCGCATCGGATTTTAGATGCAGCCAAGCACACACACACACACACACACACACACACACACATATATATATATATATATATATATATATATATATATATATATATATATGTATATATATATATATAAGTATTGCATGTATCCCCATAAAATTTTGTAAGGAGATATAATTTTTTATGTATCAATTTTCAGTATTTACTTCAACAGTGCTCGATACGTAAGTAGAGCTAGGTAGTAACCTGAAGATTCCTCCCGGGGATGAAATGCGGGAGCCTCTGTGTAGCTTAATTGCCATAAATATATTTTCATAGCTTTCTATATATATATATATATATATATATATATATATATATATATATATATATATATATATATATATATATATATATATAGTGTGTCTGTATTTAGGCAGAATTTTCTCATTAATGCAAACAGTGTTAAAAATAATAGAATTCGTCCGTTTAATTATACCTTTTTTATTTTTTCAATTTTTCTTATGGTCTTTTTTGTATTAAACTCAACAAAATTAATAAATGTTCTGTTATGCCATCCAGCGTTGCTGAATTTAAATCGTCAACAACTTCCTGGAAACATGCGAAAAACGTTCTATGCACGTTTCTCCGCCGTCTTTTTAAAATTCTCTTCTTTTTTGTTCATTTGCTTTTGACACCTGAGGATGATTCGACGAAGAATCGAAAACGTTATTGAAATCTGTAAAAACGTATGGAACATTTTTTTTTTTATTTTAGTACAAAAAAGACCATCAGTAAAAATTGAAATAATAAAAAATACGAAATCTGTAATTTTTAACAATGTCTGCATAAATATATAATACTCGTAACCCGGGGGTTTTGAATCACACGATCAGTAGTGAATAGTTATATCTCTATGCTGATGAGTCCCGATTAAAAAGGACGAAACCTATACGTACATAGATAATAAACAAAAGAAAACAAATATGTATTATTTGTAGGCCTTAGAAAACTCTCTAGATGGGCACTGTAAGTGTAGTATTAACACAGCATGACGTTGTTAGCTATAAATGTATCGTTCTTTTCATTAAGTAGAACGCTTTTAAGACGTCAAGCCGCCGAAATATGTGGCTTTCATTGTTTCTTTAGACTGCGGTGTTATCTCTGATTGTGGAAGTAATTTTTCAATATTTAAAATTAAATCATTTTTATGGAAATCCCTCCAGACAAGACGTGAAGCCACTTGATGTATGGAGCTAAAAAATACTAAATGAGCAGGTAACCATAAGTGTAAGATAGATAGAGCTCGACCCAGAAAACAGCAATTCTTCCCACTTTGTAAGAAACCCCGGACTACGAGTATTCTATATGTATGCAAACAGTGTTAAAAATAACATAATTCGTCTGTTTAATTATAACTTTTTTTTATTTTTTCGATTTTTCTGATGGTCTTTTTTGTATTAAAATCAAAAAAATTAATAAATGTTCCATAGGTTTCACAGGTTTCACGAACGTTTTCGATACTTCGTCGAATTCTGAGGCGTCAAAAGCAAATGAACAAAAAAGCTGTAGAACGAAGAGAATTTTATAAAGACAGCGGAGAAACGCGCAGAGTACGTTTTTTGCATTGTTCCAGGAAATCGTTGACAGTTTAAATTCAGCAACGCTGGATGGCATCACAGAACAAAATCGCAATATATATATATATATATATATATATATATATATATATATATATATATATATATATATATATATATATATATATAAAAAGTGGTGTACTAAAAGCGAACTTTTAGGAAAGGAAAAACCTATTGTGAAGAGTGTATTCGGGCAGAGTTTTGCCCTGTGTTTCTTTCCCTACAACTTTTATTTCATTTTTTCAAATTTTAAATCTTGGCCATTGCCAACTTATCTATCCCAGCGACTTCCTCTGATGATAAGATTTTGATCTTTGAAAAGCCTGGCTTAAGGAAAATTTAACTTGAATAAATTGCCTTTTTGCGGAATATACCTTGCTCTGAGCAATTGAATTGAATTTTGATTTGGCTTTTGCTTCTCTAATTCCTTTCCATTCTTCTTCATATATATATATATATATATATATATATATATATTATATGTATATATATATTATATGTGTATATATATACATATAATATATATATATACATATAATATGTATATACATATAATATATATATATATATATATATATATATATATATATATATATATATATATATATATATATATATATGAGAGAGAGAGAAAAAGGATGAAGGTAATCCGACGTAATGGGAAATGAAAAAGGAAAAACCAAAAACGATGTTTTTTTTTATATATTCATCAACGTTTCGTCTTTATTTGTAAGACTTCCTCAGGATGATAATTTTAAGAAAAATGTCATGCAAGTACGTGAAAATATTGGGTTTGCATGATGGGTTGATGAGAAAAAGCAGTAGCCATTACTGGGTGCGCAGGACCGAGGTCCGGGCTTAGTGAAGTCAGTAGCATGGAATTAAATAAATGAGGATGGTTCCATGCTACTGACTTCACTAAGCCCGGACCTCGGTCCTGCGCACCCAGTAATGGCTACTGCTTTTTCTCATCAACCCATCATGCCAACCCAATATTTTAACGTACTTGCATGACATTTTTCTTAAAATTATCATCCTGAGGAAGTCTTACAAATAAAGACGAAACGTTGATGAATATATGAAAAAAACATCGTTTTTGGTTTTTCTTTTTTCATATCCCATATGTATATACATTTGTGTGTGTGTGTATATATATTGTATGTAACCAATGAGATGAAGACATGTTTACATGTAGAGCCGTGTGTGTCCATTCCAGTATATTAAAACTTAAAGAGATCAGTAACTTGGGTGGCGGCATTGTAGACTTATTGCAAAACTTATGTGTGACATAAAATGTTATGGTGTACACACACACACACACACACACACACATATATATATATATATATATATATATATATATATATATATATATATATATTTTGATTTTATTCCATATATAATATATATTTTGCTCTGAATTTTCATTGAGCACTCTCATAACCCCGGTTTCAACTTCCTTCGGATTCATACCCCCTGGATATTTGTAACAAGTTAATTATATATATATATATATATATATATATATATATATATATATATATATATATATATATATATATATATATATATATATATATGCGTAAACATACACATATATACATATACATACACATATATGCATATACATACATACATATACATGCATGCACACACACATACACATAAACTTACATGCATACATTTATATTAAACGGGTCAATATACTGATTGACCTCAAATAAATCGCAACATTTTGCTTTATGGTGGTTTTAGGTTAGGTTGGGTCTAGTCTACAACATACTAAAAGTTGGACATGATCCGACCTGGGGAAAGTGTCAAATTTCGAATATGATTTATTTTGGTTTACAAGTCATTTTCCATTTACATGTGAAGCACTAACTCGGTCAGTTTTCACGATAAATCAGTACATCTTGGATTTTTACCCAAGTTTTCAGGGTACATCTTTTACATGAATGTTGTAATTTTTTGAGGTAGGGGTACTCTGGCAGTATGTTGACTCGTCTATATATGCATATATATTGTGTATTTAGGCAGAATTCTTTCAATTAAGCAAACATTGTTCAACATAACAGAATTCCCCAGCTTTATTAAACTATTTTTTATTTAATAACATTTTATAATAATCTTTTTTGTTTCAAATTTAAAAAAATAAAAAAATAAATGTTCTATATTTGTTTTGAGACAAATTTAGTATATAACACGAAAATAATGTTCTGAAACTAATTTTTTTTAATCAAAAATACTCGAAGTTGTCTTTATAAACACCCAGCAACATACACTTAATAGCATTACGTATGAAACGAATAACAACAGTTTTAAATGCTTAGCATAATACAATGTATCCTGTGACGGCAATTCTGGTGTCCCGTAATTTAAATTGTGGAACTACATCGGTTCGTTCTTTTGACGTCTAACTGACTTCTTTTTTCTACCTCTTTGTTCATTTGTTTTCGAAAGTGCTAGTGATACATATGAAATTTTTTTTAATTATTTAAACAAAAACAGATTATTAGAACAACTGAACAGAATAAAAACGGTATAACCAAGTAAAAGTACGAAATGTTTGCTTCTCAGACTACTGAGTCAAATATGACTTTCGTATTGTGATACGAACACATGTGTATATGGGTTAATTTGAAAATATTATTTATAAAAGTAAGTTAACAAGCCGTTATTTATAGCGTAATGCAATACTCTTTGCCCAGCCTATTCAGTTCTCTTGGCGGATTGCTGAAATGGCTACTGAATTTGCTATTTATACGCTGAATTACTCTCCGATTTCTACGACAATACGTGGTGGGCATATCGGTACGTGCTTCGACTACTGAGTCAAATATGAGTTTCCTATTGGGATATGAACAGTGTGATCGGCAGGGATCGTGTTCTCCAATACTGATAGTTGCTGGTTTAGCTAAATATAGGCATAAGCTCTATGTACATCTGGTTTGAGAATAAATTATTATAAAATCATATGATAATATTTGTTTAGCTAAATATAGGCATAAGCTCTATTTACATCTGGTTTGAGAATAAATTATTATAAAATCATATGATAATATTTGTTTAGATAAATATAGGCATAAGCTCTATTTACATCTGGTTTGAGAATAAATTATTATAAAATCGTATAATAATATTTGTTTAGATAAATATAGGCATAAGCTCTATTTACATCTTGTTTGAGAATAAATTATTATAAAATCATATGATAATATTTGTTTAGCTAAATATAGGCACAAGCTCTATTTACATCTGGTTTGAGAATAAATTATTATAAAATCATAGGATAATATTTGTTTAGATAAATATAGGCATAAGCTCTATTTACATCTAGTTTGAGAATAAATTATTATAAAATCATATGATAATATTTGTTTAGATAAATATAGGCATACGCTCTATTTACATCTGGTTTAAGAATAAATTATTATAAAATCATATGATAATATTTGTTTAGCTAAATATAGGCACAAGCTCTATTTACATCTGGTTTGAGAATAAATTATTATAAAATCATATGATAATATTTGTTTAGATAAATATAGGCATAAGCTCTATTTACATCTAGTTTGAGAATAAATTATTATAAAATCATATGATAATATTTGTTTAGATAAATATAGGCATAAGCTCTATTTACATCTCGTTTGAGAATAAATTATTATAAAATCGTATGATAATATTTGTTTAGATAAATATAGGCATAAGCTCTATTTACATCTTGTTTGAGAATAAATTATTATAAAATCGTATGATAATATTTGTTTAGATAAATATAGGCATAAGCTCTATTTACATCTTGTTTGAGAATAAATTATTACAAAATCATATGATAATATTTGTTTATCTAAATATAGGCACAAGCTCTATTTACATCTGGTTTGAGAATAAATTATTATAAAATCATATGATAATATTTGTTTAGATAAATATAGGCATAAGCTCTATTTACATCTGGTTTGAGAATAAATTATTATAAAATCATATAATAATATTTGTTTAGATAAATATAGGCATACGCTCTATTTACATCTGGTTTAAGAATAAATTATTATAAAATCATATGATAATATTTGTTTAGCTAAATATAGGCATAAGCTCTATTTACATCTGGTTTGAGAATAAATTATTATAAAATCATATGATAATATTTTTAGATAAATATAGACATAAGCTCTATTTACATCTGGTTTGAGAATAAATTATTATAAAATCATATGATAATATTTTTTAGATAAATATAGGCATAAGCTCTATTTACATCTGGTTTGAGAATAAATTATTATAAAATCATATAATAATATTTGTTTATATAAATATAGACATAAGCTCTATTTACATCTGGTTTTAGAATAAATTATTATAAAATCATATAATAATATTTTTTAGATAAATATAGACATAAGCCCTATTTACATCTGGTTTGAGAATAAATTATTATGAAATCTTATAATAATATTTTTTAGATAAATATAGACATAAGCCCTATTTACATCTGGTTTGAGAATAAATTATTATGAAATCATATGATAATTTTTTTTAGATAAATATAGACATAAGCTCTATTTACATCTGGTTTGAGAATAAATTATTATAAAATCATATGATAATATTTGTTTAGATAAATATAGGCATAAGCTCTATTTACATCTGGTTTAAGAATAAATTATTACAAAATCATATGATAATATTTTTTTAGATAAATCTAGGCATAAGCTCTATTTACATCTGGTTTGAGAATAAATTATTATAAAAATCATATGATAATATTTGTTTAGATAAATCTAGGCATAAGCTCTATTTACATCTGATTTGAGAATAAATTATTATAAAATCAAATAATAATATTTTTAGATAAATCTAGGCATAAGCTCTATTTACATCTCGTTTGAGAATAAATTATTATAAAAATCATATGATAATATTTGTTTAGATAAATCTAGGCATAAGCTCTATTTACATCTGGTTTGAGAATAAATTATTATAAAAATCATATGATAATATTTGTTTAGATAAATCTAGGCATAAGCTCTATTTACATCTGGTTTGAGAATAAATTATTATAAAATCAAATAATAATATTTTTTAGATAAATCTAGGCATAAGCTCTATTTACATCTGGTTTGAGAATAAATTATTATAAAATCATATGATAATATTTGTTTAGATAAATATAGGCATAAGCTCTATTTACATCTGGTTTAAGAATAAATCATTATAAAATCATATGATAATATTTGATTAGATAAATCTAGGCATAAGCTCTATTTACATCTGGTTTAAGAATAAATTATTATAAAAATCATATGATAATATTTGTTTAGATAAATCTAGGCATAAGCTCTATTTACATCTGGTTTGAGAATAAATTATTATAAAATCAAATAATAATATTTTTTAGATAAATCTAGGCATAAGCTCTATTTACATCTGGTTTGAGAATAAATTATTATAAAATCATATGATAATATTTGTTTAGATAAATCTAGGCATAAGCTCTATTTACATCTGGTTTAAGAATAAATTATTATAAAAATCATATGATAATATTTGTTTATCTAAATATAGGCACAAGCTCTATTTACATCTGGTTTGAGAATAAATTATTATAAAATCATATGATAATATTTGTTTAGATAAATATAGGCATAAGCTCTATTTACATCTGGTTTGAGAATAAATTATTATAAAATCATATAATAATATTTGTTTAGATAAATATAGGCATACGCTCTATTTACATCTGGTTTAAGAATAAATTATTATAAAATCATATGATAATATTTGTTTAGCTAAATATAGGCATAAGCTCTATTTACATCTGGTTTGAGAATAAATTATTATAAAATCATATGATAATATTTTTAGATAAATATAGACATAAGCTCTATTTACATCTGGTTTGAGAATAAATTATTATAAAATCATATGATAATATTTTTTAGATAAATATAGGCATAAGCTCTATTTACATCTGGTTTGAGAATAAATTATTATAAAATCATATAATAATATTTGTTTATATAAATATAGACATAAGCTCTATTTACATCTGGTTTTAGAATAAATTATTATAAAATCATATAATAATATTTTTTAGATAAATATAGACATAAGCCCTATTTACATCTGGTTTGAGAATAAATTATTATGAAATCTTATAATAATATTTTTTAGATAAATATAGACATAAGCCCTATTTACATCTGGTTTGAGAATAAATTATTATGAAATCATATGATAATTTTTTTTAGATAAATATAGACATAAGCTCTATTTACATCTGGTTTGAGAATAAATTATTATAAAATCATATGATAATATTTGTTTAGATAAATATAGGCATAAGCTCTATTTACATCTGGTTTAAGAATAAATTATTACAAAATCATATGATAATATTTTTTTAGATAAATCTAGGCATAAGCTCTATTTACATCTGGTTTGAGAATAAATTATTATAAAAATCATATGATAATATTTGTTTAGATAAATCTAGGCATAAGCTCTATTTACATCTGATTTGAGAATAAATTATTATAAAATCAAATAATAATATTTTTAGATAAATCTAGGCATAAGCTCTATTTACATCTCGTTTGAGAATAAATTATTATAAAAATCATATGATAATATTTGTTTAGATAAATCTAGGCATAAGCTCTATTTACATCTGGTTTGAGAATAAATTATTATAAAAATCATATGATAATATTTGTTTAGATAAATCTAGGCATAAGCTCTATTTACATCTGGTTTGAGAATAAATTATTATAAAATCAAATAATAATATTTTTTAGATAAATCTAGGCATAAGCTCTATTTACATCTGGTTTGAGAATAAATTATTATAAAATCATATGATAATATTTGTTTAGATAAATATAGGCATAAGCTCTATTTACATCTGGTTTAAGAATAAATCATTATAAAATCATATGATAATATTTGTTTAGATAAATCTAGGCATAAGCTCTATTTACATCTGGTTTAAGAATAAATTATTATAAAAATCATATGATAATATTTGTTTAGATAAATCTAGGCATAAGCTCTATTTACATCTGGTTTGAGAATAAATTATTATAAAATCAAATAATAATATTTTTTAGATAAATCTAGGCATAAGCTCTATTTACATCTGGTTTGAGAATAAATTATTATAAAATCATATGATAATATTTGTTTAGATAAATCTAGGCATAAGCTCTATTTACATCTGGTTTAAGAATAAATTATTATAAAAATCATATGATAATATTTGTTTAGATAAATCTAGGCATAACCTCTATTTACATCTGGTTTGAGAATAAATTATTATAAAATCAAATAATAATATTTTTTAGATAAATCTAGGCATAAGCTCTATTTACATCTCGTTTGAGAATAAATTATTATAAAATCATATGATATTTGTTTAGATAACTATAGGCATAAGCTCTATTTAAATCTGGTTTGAAAATAAATTATTATAAAATCATATGATTATATTTGTTTAGCTAAATCTAGGCATAAGCTCTATTTACATCTGGTTTTAGAATAAATTATTATAAAATCATATAATAATATTTGTTTAGATTAATATAAGCATAAGCTCTATTTAATGCTCAGTGTTGAGCTTGTTACTTTGTAAGTGAAACTCAATCCCTTCAAAAATCATTTTGATCTATACAAGTGTTATTAATATGATATAATCTGTTTAAAAGTAAATTTTAAAAAAAGGTAAAAAGAAGAAAAGGGGTCAAGAATACGTATTTTTTATCCTTTTCTTTCTCTTCTTTCTCTGTTTTCCCCTTTTTCTATTTTTTTATTCCTGTTTTATTTTATTGTATTTATGTTTCATCTCTTTTTTACTAATATTAGGTGTTTAACGATCCAATATTTAGGTTGGTATACATATTATTGTTGGCTCTGCGGGCTTTTAGATATGGCGTTTATAAAAATAAACGTAAACTTATATTCTTAATTGAATCTACATATATAAATGCTTTGGTGATGCGAATTTTATTATTTTTTGTTTTTATTTCCTTATGTTTTGGAAACATGTTTTACCTTTCTTCTGATGAGTGACACTCATACACAATAGCAGGATATATAACTCCGATTGTTTGGCTATCTAAACCGATTCGAAACAGTTCGTCAACAAATGATTGTTTCGGAAATGAATTAAGACATGGTTATTGGAGGGTGTGGAAAAGTGAAATTAGTGACATATTATATTTAAGTGAAAGCGACATATTGTGAAATAAAAATTCATGAATTTTTAGTCATTTCCTTAAAATTAAAGTGCAAACACTTTTAAACATTTCTGTTTATTCTTCAGTTAAATTGGCAATTAAACTCGAGTACCTGGGAGATTAGGGATTATTTTGTAATTACACACACAGATACACTCACAAACACACACAAACATATATATATATATATATATATATATATATATATATATATATATATATTTATATATATATATATATATTTATATATATATATATATATATATTTATATATATATATATATATATATATATATATATATATATATATATATATATATATATATATATATATATATACTAAAAATGGAAATAATATTCCAAGGTAATGGAAAATAAAAAAGAAAAAACTAAAATATTATTTATGGATTCATCAACGTTTCGTCTTTATTCCAAGACTTCCTCAGGATGATTTGTCTGAAGAAATAAATATACAAGTCTAACTATTTGAAACAGTTGCAGTAGGAGTAGTAAAGCTCAAAAGACAGCTTATAAAAAGATAAATTATGAGCTACAAATAGATGGCAGCAGTGGGAGAAGTTGAGTTAACTGTGGAAAGTGTATAGAGAAATGGTAGCGGTCGGAGTTATTAAAACCATTAGGAGCGTGTTTTATATAATCCTACAGGGTCGCTTATGAAAAGATAAATAATGTGCTCAAAACGATGGTAGCAGTGAGAGAAAATAAGTTAACTGTGGAAGGTGTGGGGGAATTGATAGCGGTCGGAGTTATTCATACCATGATGGACAACGGTAAGCGTGCGTCATGTTTATTGATGTCAGATAGGTGGTTATCGAAGCAGAAGAACGGGGTTAAATAGTCACATAAGGGAATGGTGTATGAGGGAGAGAGGAGGAAAATTAGTTATAGGGAGGGGAAAGTAATATACTAATATTATATATATTGTTATATATATATATTGTTATATATATATTGTTATATAAATATATATATATATATATATATATATAATATTAATATATTACTTTCCCCTCCCTATAACTTATAATTTATTCCGAAATATAAGATTAATGTAAAAAAATATATATATATGAATTAATCTCGCATTGTTAATGGCTTACATATCAATTTTATTAATATATATATATATATATATATATATATATATATATATATATATATATATATATATATTTCACGACGTCCTCGGGATGATTGATTTGAAAAGAATAGTCGTTAGTATATTAAAAAAAATGTGGTTTTGTTCTTTTTTCGAAACAAAACATAGCTGTTGGAATTTGAAATGCGTGAAATGTTTATGAAATGAAACTGATGTTTAATTGTTTTTGTTATTTATTGTTTTTATTATCAATATTATATGTAAAGTATGTTTGGGGTATGGTATAAAATAGCTAGCCTGAATCTAAATTCAAGTTTTGTTTATATATATATATATTATATATATATATATATATATATATATATATTATATATATATAATATATATATATATATATATATATATATATATATATATATATATATATATATATATATATATATATATATATATATATATATATATATATATATATATATATATATATATATATATATATATATATATATATATATATATATATATATATATATATATATATATATATATATATATATATATATATATATATATATATATATATATATATATATATATATATATATATATATATATATATATATATATATATATATATATATATATATATATATATATATAATATATATATATATATATATATAATATATATATATATATATATATATATATATATATATATATATATATATATATATATATATAATAACCATGCTTTTATTTTATTATTTTTATTTTTTCACATTTCCAAAAAACATAACATTTCTGTGAGATATATTTTAAGATCCGTTTCATTTGTCTTGTGCCAAACAACATTTGTATGTCAATATCGTCATATATTGACATATATTGACATAAAAATGTTGTTTGGCACAAGACAAATGAAACGGATCTTAAAATATATCTCACAGAAATGTTATCTTTTTGGGAAATGTGAAAAAATAAAAATAATAAAATAAAACCATAGTTATTGGAATATGATATGAACTGACTTATATTTGCTCTGTTATCACTAATTGACAATCATCGAGCTGAATCTTTTAAGGAGACTACAAAGTAAAAGGAACTGATAGTATATGCTAATACATATATTGTCATTAATAATTATATATATATATATATTATATATATATATATATATTATATATATATATATTTATATTGTTATTTATATATTAGTCAAAGCTGTTGCTAGATTGAGCACTTTAAGTAAGGTAACAACAAGCCGTTATTTATAGCTTTATGCGATACACGGTACTCCGCCTATTAATTCTGATTGACGACTTGCTAGATAGCCGCCAAATTTGCCATTTAGACATTAATTCACTCTTTCATTTCCAGACAATGCGTGGTCGGCACATCGGTACGCACTCCGACTGCGTAGTCAAATATGACTTTCTTATTGGGGTGCGAACCGTGTTACGGACCGTACTGATGATTGCAGATTTGGCATTAAACACATGTGTATATGGGTTAATTTGATAATATTATTTATAAATAATTATATATATAGTAGTATGATTTTTAAAAGGCTGAGGGCAATGCAAAGTCCCGGGTATGATGTAAGCTGGTAGGAACAAAAATAATAAATCGAAATGGGACTTACTACTTATTTTTTCTTAAAATCTTACATAACAGCAAGTGTAGTGTTAGCTGTGTGTGTGTTGCCCGGGTGATTATTAAAAATCATTTATTTAAGATTTCGGGAAAAAACGAAACTTCCCTTTGTCAAAAATAATAAACCCCAAAGGAAAACTCCGTCTGAGCAGAGAATCTACCAAAATGGATGCCAGAGAATGAATATATATATATATATATATATATATATATATATATATATATATATATATATATATATATATATATATATATATATATACAGGGTGGCGCAAAAGTCACGCATTAGTTTG
This sequence comes from Sepiola atlantica, assembly GCA_963556195.1. Lineage (NCBI taxonomy): Eukaryota > Metazoa > Mollusca > Cephalopoda > Sepiida > Sepiolidae > Sepiola > Sepiola atlantica. Next base: position 75,189,577 of record OY744537.1, on the reverse strand, counting down.
AATCAGTAACAACTGATTCAAACTAATGCGTGACTTTTGCGGGATTGTTTGGCGAGCGCTTAATTAGCAGATTTTCTGATTTTAACTGCCCTTCACGTTCACCGGATTTAACAGCCCCTGACTTTTTCCTTTGGGGTTATCTTAAGGAAAGGGTATATGTAAACAAGCCTACAACGATTCAAGAGCTTAAAAACAATATCAGACATAAAATCCAAGAACTAGAGCCAGTTATTCTAAGGAGTCTAATGGAAAATGCCCTAACTAGAGCCCGTCTTTGTGAGGCCGAAAATGGTGGACATTTAAAGTATATTATTTTTTTAAACTACTGCAGCAAAATTACTAAGTAAATGTATTATTTATCAGAAAAGCCTAGTTTCTATCACCTAAACAAACCAATGCGCGACTTTTGCGCCACCCTGTATATATATATATATATATATATATAAATATATATAAATATATATATATAGTGTGTAGATTTCAATTTTGTGTAGAGAATTTGAATAACAGAGCTCAATGTAATTTAAACAGAGCAAAACGGAATTATAAAAAGAAAAACTATACACACATTAAGGTTGTACACATAATAACTTATTTCGACCCCTTTAATTAGGTCTCCTCAGATGTATAGACAACCACTCAAAAAAAAAAAAAAAAACCCTTTTTTGTTTGTTTTTTTTTTGTTTTTTTACGTGGTTGTCTATACATCTGAGGAGACCTAATTAAAGGGGTAGAAATAAGTTATTATGTGTACAACCTTAATGTGTGTATAGTTTTTCTTTTTATAATTCTATATATATATATATATATATATATATATATATATATATATATATATATATATATAGAGAGAGAGAGAGAGAGAGAGAGAGAGAGAGAGAGAGAAGCATATATACATATTGTAAACGATTCATGGCATGAAATTAATAGCTCTTTCACTCATATTTGTGTGGTTTAGTTTTAAATCGAAAACGTTGCCAACAGTATTAATGCGCAAATAACAGTGATATATTTAAATCGGCTTTAGGCGATTCCATAGTCGCCAACGCTATCCATTCAGCCGATCACGCGCACACACTTTGCAACTTATTCAAAATCAACGCGTAAATGGTAATGGCGTTGCCAACAAAAGGCAGCATAGAATATCCGACAACCGAAAAGAAAACACCCCGAGACAAGTAGAGCAATCGAATAACTACGGCGTCGTTCTTGCTTCATCTCTCGTCATCGCCGTCATCATTGAGTCGAGGAACGCAAGATGATGAATTGGCCGTGGAATTACTGCAATTGATAATAGGGTTACATTAGCCGAACCCCCGAGGCACTGGCCTTCCGATTCACGATATTGATAAATACACGGTGACGGATGGATAGTGTTTCAACTGGCTGTAGCGGACAGATTTATGGCATGCTGAGGTTGCGAGAAAACTAAACAGTAAAACCTAGTCCGGTTTGCGTAGTCTCGCGACAGTTGTAATCTCATTTGGAGACGAGAGTGTGAGTTCTTAGTTAACGCATACATCAACACCATAACTATTATGTACATATATAAATAAGCGTGTATATAGACATAGATATTAGGATAATGGGATATATATATATATATATATATATATATATATATATATAGGTAGGTAGGTAGAAAATCAATAAACTGGATAGATAGATAGATAGATAGATAGATAGATAGATAGATAGATAGAGAGAGATAGAGAGAGAGAGAGAGTATGTGTATTTTATTTAACGCATACTATAATTATATATATATATATATATATATATATATATATATATATATATATATATATATAAGTATGTATGAAAGACAAATAGGACAAAAATCAAACACAAGAAAAAGTATAAATGAAACAAAGATTTGACCGGTTTCGTTCGGCTCAATTAACGTTTTCAGAAAAAGTGAAGATTTGAAATTTAAACATAGGAACGAAGACGCGAAACAGGATCTTTTTGACACGTGCGTAACTATTTTTTAAAATGCAGCCCTTGCGAAAAAGATATTAACTGGGAAAAGAGTAAGAAAAAGACGAAAAGGAAAAGGAAAAAATAGAACATGGATAAATAGCAGCAAGGACATTTCTTCCCAATCCGGCATCTATCAAAATAAAATGTTCCTCATGTCCGATGTTTTATATCGACGAGACGGCCATACATATCAAATCCCGTACTTAAAAACATAAACAGGACAATCCAACAAACGCACTCATCATACACATGAACGCTTTTATTCACAATTTCGACCTTAGAAATTGCACCCTTTTCAAGGCTAAGTCCTCTCTCCCACGGCGCAAGTGCATCGAATGTACTTTCATCATTCTCTCATCGCCATCTAACGCACACCTTAGGCTTGGCTTTTACTCCCTAACCAAACATCTGGCAAATATCGCATTCAAACAATACAACATACCTCACTACCGCATTCACAACACCGACTTCAGTAAAGCACTACTTATTGTTACTGCTATTATTCATGTTTCCGTTTTTTCTTTTCTTTTCCTTTTCTTTTCCTTTTCTTTCTCTTCCCCTTTTCCAATTAACGTATTTTTCGTACGCGCCGCATAATTTTTCAAATAGTTACGCACGTGCCGAAAAAAATCCCGTTTGCGTCTTCTTTCCTAATGTTTGCCGTTTTTAAATAAATTTCAAATCTTCACTTTTTTCTAAAAACGTTCGTTGATCCGAACGAAACTAGTCAAATCTCTCGTTTTATATTTACTTCTTCCTGTGTTTAATTGGTTCTCCTTTCTGACTGTCATACATTCTGTCTCCGCGACATTTCATTTTGCGATATATCCTGTATATTATCTACATATATAAATATGCGTGTATATCGATGTGTACACAGATAGAGAAATAGATGTAGCATAACGGGATATAATGTATGCATAGAGAAAGCGAAGACATACAGGCAGACGGGTGGCGAATCAATGAACATAGTAGATAGACGGATAGATAGACAAAGACACAAGGAACATAGATAGATAGATAGATAGATAGATAGATAGATAGATAGATAGATAGATAGATAGATAGATAGATAGATAGATAGATAGATAAATAGATAGATAGATAGATAGATAGATAGATAGATAGATAGATAGATAGATAGATAGAGAGAGATTTGGATAGATAGATAAAAAAATAGATAGATATAAACAGACTGAGATATAAATATATATATATATAGAGAGAGAGAGAGAGAGAGAGAGAGAAAGAGAGATAGATATATAAAAAATAGATAGATCTAAACAGACTGAGATATATATATATATATATATATATAGAGAGAGAGAGAGAGATAAAGAGAGATAGATAGATAAAAAATAGATAGATATAAACAGACTGAGATATATATATATATATATATATATATATATATATATATATATATATATATGGAGAGAGAGATAGATAGATAGATAGATATAAACAGACTGAGATAGATAGATAGATAGATAGATAGATAGATAGATAGATAGATAGATAGATAGATAAAAAATAGATAGATATAAACAGACTGAGACAGACAGATAGATAGATAGATAGATAGATAGATAGATAGATAGATAGATAGACGAACAAACGTATGCGGCGCTCGGAACAGGGATATATTTGCTAGTATTACTTTTTTCTCAACATTCAGAAAATAAAACATTAAAAATAACTTTCAGAAATATGACGTAGTTTTAGTTACAGACATGCAGATACGAAATCTCTTTTATATTTCTCTTATTCATTTGAATATTTTACAGATTCATATAGCTAAAGGATATTGTTGTGAATGTTCGGCGTTAACAAGCGAGTCGCGTTTTTTTTATTTATCCGATTTTACTGCATCACAAGCAAAAGAGAGAATGTAATACATTAATCACTATTGTTGAACGAATCGACTTCTGCACAGAGCCCACCAAAACCATGCCTCATGATTGTATGGTCTACATGAAGTCGTCGCTATTCGGTATACGATTGCAGATTTTTTGCAGCCGACTCCGATAGCAGCAAAGCCCAGTGGTTGCATACGAAATCAGGGAAAGTTTGGCCTATAACACACAGACCAGTGGCGGTCGCACCTTCGTAGATGCAACGTGGTTATATTAACTTCATGAATGTGCAGTTCCGCGCCTGGCACGTCCTTGCTTTGCACATGCAGAGGCTGAGATGACCAGAGGACGACGGATCCCGAACTAGACGTCGGTTCACGGATTGTCTAAATAAAACATGATCAAGGAGCTCACCCTCATTCTCCCCTTCTCTTTCTCTCTCTCTCTCTCTCTCTCTCTCTCTCTCTCTAGATGGCGTCATCATTTTGTGATTCAATCCACTGTGCACGGTTATCCCCGATCTCTGTTTAATGGAGTACGTCATTCTATAGTGACGTTATCCACTGAATACGGTTATTCTTCTTTTAGAATTACGTCACAAAACGAAGACTTTATCGAGTATGTACGGGGACAAATAAATTAACAAGTAAACAAGCAAAATCCACAGTTTTAGTATATATATATATATATATATATATATATATATATATATATATATATATATATATATATATATAAGTGTTTAAAGTTCATATTTTTTGTTTTAAAAAGCATCTATTGTTAAATTTAAGAAGGAACAGGTAAAACAAATACCTTTATAAGCATTAAGATGCGATATCAATTTTTTTTTCCATAAAAAAAGAAAAACATTAGATCGAAACCGATTTTTTTTTTCGTTTTCTTTTTTTTATTAAAACTAGCATTTTTTTGTTAGTTTAAAGTGATACAGATATTTCGCCAAGACCTGGCATCATCGGTGTGTAAATATATCCTGATGTCATCGGATTAGTATTTTTTTTATCTCTTAACGGCTTGTTGTTATACAGCCGAATGGGCAAGATGTCGTTTCCCATCATCAAATATGAAGAACGTGATGCAACACGTGATTTGTATAAGTGTTTAAAGTTCATATTTTTTGTTTTAAAAAAAAAATCGGTTTCGATTTAATGTTTTTCTTTTTTTATGGAAAAAAAAATTGATATCGCATCTTAATGCTTATAAAGGTATTTGTTTTACCTGTTCCTTCTTAAATTTAACAATAGATGCTTTTTAAAACAAAAAATATGAACTTTAAACACTTATACAAATCACGTGTTGCATCACGTTCTTCATATTTGATGATGGGAAACGACATCTTGCCCATTCGGCTGTATAACAACAAGCCGTTAAGAGATAAAAAAAAATACAAATCCGATGACATCAGGATATATTTACACACCGATGATGCCAGGTCTTGGCGAAATATCTGTATCACTTTAAACTAACAAAAAAATGCTAGTTTTAATAAAAAAAAAGAAAACGAAAAAAAAAATCGGTTTCGATTTAATGTTTTTCTTTTTTTATGGAAAAAAAAAATTGATATCGCATCTTAATGCTTATAAAGGTATTTGTTTTACCTGTTCCTTCTTATATATATATATATATATATATATATATATATATATATATATATATATATATATATATATATATATATTAGCATAGTTCACTCCAAACAAGGCAGGCCGCCACTGTAGACGTCAGGGGCTACTGAGGAAAAAGGGTGAAGGTTCTTGTTGTGGGGGGGGTCAACTTAATTTAGGAGCTGCGTAGCGAGATGTCTGTTTACATTAGTTTTAAATTTCTTCATGTCAGTAATGTCAGGAAAGCAGGGAGCAGGGAGGGAGTTCCAGGGTCCAGCAGCACGAGGAAAGAAGTTTTTGGAGTAGAAAGCTGTTCGGCATATGGGGACCTCCACAGTGTATGGATGGGATTTGGCAGATTGTCGGGTTAGTCTAGTGAATTTACGTCGTGGGGTTACCAGAGCAGCAAGCTCATCAGAGCACAATCCATTGAAGTGCTTGTAAAACAGACACAAGGAAGGAACATTGCGGCGATGGGACAGGGACTGGAGCTTGGTGGATAGTTAAGGACCTATCAAGTTGGCGACTCTTTTTTGGACCATATATATATATATATATATATATATATATATATATATATATATATATATATATTGAGAAAGAGAGATAGAGGGGGCGACAGAGAGAGAGATAGGGTTATTCTCAAATAGAGGAAAGTTGAATATCGATTTAACTAGATTTATTGAAAAAACTAAAAGAAAGTTATACTGCAGCTGTTACTGCAACTCAAATGAGTAGATTATCATTTATTGTGCGTCTTACGCCAGTCAGGTGTTCACTGTGGTCGATTGGGTGGGCGGTTTGTTCACCAAATGCCGCGATAGCACTTGAACGTGTTTGCATGTGTCATAAGTATCAATTACTATTTACTGTAACCAATTATCGATATAATATAAAATATGTTCCTTGCTTGCTTGTTTGCAAATTGAAGTCATTAGATGATATGTAGAACATCAACTGAGATTATTCGTTTTGGGAGGAGAGGAATTGGGAAAGTGTTGGTGGGGGTGGGGACAGATGTAATAGTAACCGACAGAAGAGGAGAGTAAGAGTAGAGTAAGAGGATTGCTTAAATAAATAAATAAATGACCTAAATAAAGAAAATAAGAAGTCTAAATTATTATAAGTATTATTATTATCATTAGTATTATTATTAGTAGTAGTAGTAGTAGTAGTAGTAGTAGTAGTAGTAGTGACATCAGTAACAGCGTAATGTTAATAACATAATAAATAAATGACGTAAATATAAATGAAAAAAAAAATTAATTACAGAGCATTATTAAAATTATAATATCGGGTTCAGAGCTGGGACAGGAATACACAACAATCCTCATTAATCCACAGGCAATACCGATTGGGCCTAATATATCTATCATTATAAAGTTAGGTATGTTTATATGGTTATACGTTTATATATGTGTATGTACATGATACGTTCCCAAATTAATTAATCGACAATTATGAATTTTGGAAACCAGCTGCTAACCATGAGGCGTGTAAATGTTCGCTATATTTTGTTTATTTTAGTTTTATGCTAAGGGGGCAAAAGGGGGTTGAAAGTCATTCGTGAAAACTCAGATTTTAACAAGCCGCGCATGCGTGGTCCCCCTCTGTATGTGACTCGATGTGGCGAGTGTAAAATGCAATAAATATGGGCAATTTGGGGCATTTTTGACCCCCATTGTACCCCCTGGGAGCGCGAACTAGAATTTTTCTGAGGTTAAGGATGCTCATTTTATATCCAGAACAATTGCCTCTACATTTTGGCAAAGTTTCAGAAAAATTAAGTGGATGGATCAAACGTTATGGAAGAAAAGGGTCCTTTTTTGCCATTTTGGGGGCTTTTGACCCCCTGGGGGCGCGAACCAGATTTTTTCCAAGGTCAGCGATACTTATTTTCTATTAGGAACAATTGCCTCCATATTTTGGCCAAGTTTCAGAGAAATTGAATGGATGGAAAAAAGTTATGGGGCAAAAAATGGCATTTTTTGCCATTTCGGGGCCTTTTGACCCCCTGTGGGGCTAACCAGATTTTTTTTTAAAAAGTCGGAGAATGTCACTTTCTAACGTGACAAAAGTTACAACTTCATGCAAAATTTCAGAGAAATTCAATGGATGGTTGCGGAGAAAAATCCGGACGGACGGACGGACGGACGGACGGAAATGCCTGAAAACATAGGTCACCCGATTTTATAAATCGGGGGACCAACAATAGGTATTAGACATACATTGATAAATATCCCCCAAATTTCAGTTTCTTAGGAGTACTTTGTAGGAGTTTTAGGGGGCATTAATATGGGCACAACCTCCCATGTGAATATTCAAATATATCAGATTTGCTTTGAATTTGATGCATAGTTATTACACACCAATTAAGCTAGATTCCTTGAGTTTCAATTTTTTCTTAAGACCCCCTTAAAGCCGTAAATTTGAGACATTTTCTAGAGTCAAAATCATGAATGTTGATCAAATTAGAATAAGGAATCTAGACATAAGGTTTAGTTGTATTATATCTTGATTTTTATATCTTCGTAAGGGGACATGAAAGTGGTGCAAAATTGTTATGTTCAGAGAATAAATTTTACCCGTTCTGGGACGGGTATCCTTCTAGTTTCTTTATAAATATCGAAATATTAGACGCGAAGTAATATACACGTGATGTTATGAACTTAGTCTCAAGAATTGAGAGATAAACGATTAGGCATCTTGAAAACACAACCGACGTAATATCTTTCAACAATGTTTATCTATATGTGTACGAGCAGAAGCACCGAGCGTTTCCCGGTAAGTAATGAAAATTCTGTAATATTCATGAACCCCATGCTACCATTTTTAACTTTTTTTTTATATCTAATATAAAGTAAGACATCATCTTTGCTGTTTATGGATATCCAACGCACACATAGAACCAGTGATACCATTGTAAAAATTATACTAATACAACATTAATATAATCAACGGATTCCTCGTAAAATTTTACTCGGGAAAAGTGTTTGATCTTTGTATGGGTCTTTCTTTTAAATTGCGTCTCCGGTAAACAATAATTGGAATCGTTAATTTGACCTTAGTGACGCCAGCTAAAATAGAAGAAATTTTTGAATAGTATCATTAAAAGGGAGGGAGTTCCAGAGTCCAGCAGCACGAGGAAAGAAGTTTTTGGAGTAGAAAGCTCTTCGGCATCTTGGGGCCTCCACAATTTATGGATGTGATTTGGCAGATTGTCAGGTTGGTATAGTGAATTTACGTCGTGGGGGTACCAGAGCAGAAAAAAACAAAAAAAGATTTTTTTAAACATAGCTTCCCAAAGCCAATGCATATTTTGTGATTAAAATATATTGAAAAACGCCTTATGGAAACAAACGTTGATTAACTCAGCTTATATTTAATAGTTTATAAACTCTTCCCAACTTCCTCATCACAAACACGGCAATGTATACAAGTATAAACCGGACCCCACACTCTTCAACACCGTGGGTATCTTGTTGGCCACTCACGCACAGGTGTTTGATATCCTGGTCGCGGTGCCAAGTATAACATATACCCCACTCTGATCCTGCGTCATGAAACCAGATATAACATAGTACTCCACTCGTGTCTCTATCTCTGTGCTCACGTCTATGGTTCTCTATACAGAGATCTTGCCAGACCGTGAACACTCTCTGGCCGAGCGTCGTAGTGGCAATAAAAACTTATCTCGGTCGAATTTCCTCCGGTCGGGATGATGATGATGATGATGATGATGATGATGATGATGATGATGATGATGATGATGATGATGATGATGATGATGATGATGATGATGATGATGATGATGATGATGATGGCTTTGTCGATCTCGTCTCTGTAAAGGCAAGGTTATTCAAGCAGAACAAATCAACAATAATAATGCAAACAACTTGGCGAATTCTTTTTGTATGAAATAATTATTAACAAAGATAAAAGAATTGTTTTTAACGTTGAATTACTGTCTACCGTATGAGAAGTGGCTGTTGTACTAAGCTATTCGTTGTCTCTCTATGCGTGTGTGCGTATCCATTCACGATTATTTTCACAAGTTGAACTAACTTATCTAAATGAAACGATGGGGAGTTTACTTTTCCACGTTTGCGCATCTCATGGCCGAACCAACACGCGCTGCAAGATTGCGACCGTTCATGTCGGCGCCCAGCTCGTTCTGTCCCAAAGTCCTTTCTCTTACCGAAAGGGTGTATCGTCACACCCTTTCTTTCTCCCACATCTCTTTCTATACCCCCCTTCTTTCTCTCTCAGTGGTTTGGGGGGAGTGTGTTTGCACGCATAGACTGCTTTCAACGATTCAGATAAAATGGCATTTCCCTTTTTAGATTTTATTGCTATTATGATAAAACAATTGCTTTCTTTGTCTCCCAAGTGTTGACACCCCACTAGCCCATTGGTGATTAAGAGATGTTGACTAAATTCCAATCTTCCATCTGATTTTTCTCGGATTTGTGTGTGGGTAATCGCAATGGACACCCAACACCACTTTTGCCAGACAACGTGACGTCACTTTCTCTCCTTGTTTGGATAGTCGATTCGTATTGAGTATATGTACTAGTCTTATATCTCCACCTCGTTTCTACGTAGGGTCTAGCATCATCACCAAGATGCATACTAGTGCGCCACTAGGGTACCCTATCCCCGTCGGCCTCGATCGCTCTGTCATACAAGATCGTATGTGGTCTTTAATGTATCGTGTGAAGTCTATGGCTATTTTGTCATTTGGAATGTAACTCTGATGATCACATGACTATGAATAATTCCCTAATAAAGAATCATCTTTAAAAGGGCCACATCAAAAGTCATTGCAATCATCGTAGAAGCAATGGAACAAAATATCGAATGGCTGTGCATAAAGTGGTCGATTTTCTATACTGCAGAAGATGGAAATACATCTTAAAACAAAATCCTATTGTAAAAACCAAATGAAAAGAAAAGGACCAGGCTAGAACACTTCGTAAGATAATCAGGATCCTTTAGAAACTAAACAAAAGAAGTTCACAAGGACGTAGATCAAACAACTAGGTAACTGTTGTGACACTATAAAGGGTCTGGGAAGAAAACACGAACTCAGAGTTTAAAGAAACAAAATATATTGAAAGAAGATAACAACAGTGGTTGAACGTCTGATTTGACTGCCAGTATTAGACCGAGGTAGTTACAGCACTGACAGGCATGTGCTAACAGTATTTATAATAAGCGGAAGAGTTCATGCAATCCGTAAGGTAAGGTACATAACATTTCCTCCCAAGTCTTACCTCCTCAAAAGTCACAGTATCGTTTCCTTTTTAGATTAACGCTGTTCTGGGTCTGCTTGGGGTAGATACCCCAAGCAGACCCAGAACAGCGTTAAGTGTCGTATATGGTAACATAAAGTGTCGTATATGGTAACATAACTTCTTCCTAGGGAGTGCTGTCGGTGTCGTCCGACAGTCGTTTTCTAATTTATTTAGGTGTCTCTTATGAGAGAACTGAGGGCCTTGGATTATGTAAAACATATTTCCAATTCTCTTTTCTATTGTGCCAACAACTCTGACTCCCTTATTTTGCACGATTTAATATCAGCTTCAGAATCTTTGCAAAGTTGCTTTTGTTCTTGTAGACTTCTTTCCTTTTCAGCAAGATTTTCCTGGCCTCTATCAAAATCAGATTTTATATCCTCCATCAGTTTAAGTCGTGTCCGGAGTTCTTCAATTCTAAACTTCTGATTTTGGAGCACATCTTTAAACTTTGAAAGAGTGTATTCTTAGCTTCGACATTCATCTTCAAGGCAAGTCACTTTATCTTTCATAGTCTGTAGTATTTCTAAAACTCCCGTTGGTCATTTTTCCAACGCTCTTAAACCATGAGTTCACTCTCTTTAACCTTCAACTGGGTATCAAGAGAATTTGACTTGATTTCTTACAGTTTGGCGCTAGCTATTTGCAGCGTGAATTTTAGGTCCTTATGCGCTTCAATTTCTGCAGACAATTATTTTCAGTCCATTTCATACGATTTTTAATGATTGAAACAAATTCTTTCTTTTGTGTTTCTGTCTCGGTCGTCAGATTTTTTATTTTCTGGCAAAATGTGTTGGCTGGTTACTCCCATATGTTGAACTGTTGCATCAAGTCTGTGACAAATATTTTCAAATTTTTGTAGTTCCGTTTAAAGTAACGTTTGTAATAATTTCACCCTTGAATTTAATTTTTCATCAGTGGCTTGAAGATGAAGGTCAAAGCAAAAAATACACTTTCAAAGTTTAAAGATGTGCTCCAAGATCAGAAGTCTAGAATTGAAAAACTCCGGACACGACTTAAAGAGCTGGAGGGTAAAAAAGTCTGGCTACTGTTTTCTATGTATGCAGGCTTATTATCGACACGTCTGAAACATAATCTAATTGTAATTTTACATTCTTACTCAGGATTTTACCTGTACGTATTTTTTTAATATTTGCCGTCCTGTTCGTTTGTTTTTTGTGGATTGAATCAGACTTGTAGTTTTTGTATTCCTTCTGCAATGTGAACTCTTGTGTCTAACTTTATTACAAGTTAGACAGGGTTTAAAACGGTATGAGCAATCCATAACCCAATGAAGAAATCATCAACGGAAACAGGGACTAGGTGGTAATCTTTCCTGTTTTTATCGTTTTTCTAGGAGCGTGAAAATAATCCTTCTTTTTGGTCTGAATTGTTTTTGAAGGAGAGTTGAAATGTGATTTCTGACGTATCTTTCTTATGTGAGCAATGCCCGTCTCTTCAATATCTTTAGACTTTTGTTTAAAATTTACAAACCTCTGGTAGTCTTGGGATAATTTCTGTAATGTTAAATTTGGCTCACTTTCTTACTTGTTCTGAACTCTCCGTCTTATTTCTTGCGTCTCTGGCTGATACAAGTCCTTGCACGAATATTAGGCATTTAAAGTTATCCACGCTAAGTTCATCTAGTTTGAAATCGTCAGTGTTTATTAACGATTGACGCGAAAGTCCCGGAGTCTTCGCTGTTTTTTACTGGTTAAGTTCATGCACTTCCACCGTTTGTGGAACAGGAAGGTTTTAGAACTAAATAATTCTGTTAAAAGTTTAACAGCTTCAAAAAAGACAAGTCTTTGGTTTTTCGGGGTAAAATATAGTCTACGAATTTTGTATGTTCAGTGGTTCCTAATTTTCGGAGCAGTAGGCGAACTTTTTTAGTCTGCTCAATTTTCACAATTTATTTTGTATAGATCTTCATCCATTCTGAAATATGAAGCAAAAGTTATATCCTCATCTGGGGAATATAAGAAATTGTCAATTGCACTCCAAACAGCATTTCGAGAAAAAGCATTTTCGTTTTCGTTATTTTGACCCCTATTCGACATTATTTGCGGTAATTCTTCATTTTTTTATTTTGTTCCTGTGTAAGTTTTTGAAGTCTTTCTTCGGTTTTGTGTTACTGTTGCATTTGGTATTTCATGTTTTAATTGTCTTTATAGAATACGGCTTTTAGAAGTTTTCTTTTATATTGAGCTGCTGACGTAATATCAGTTGTAAAAAAAGAATAGTATAAAACCTCTTGTCGACAAAACAAATCACTTTTTAGTAATTTTTTACGTAACAGTAGGTGTTTCGGTTCGCACTTAAACAGTAAAAATAAGTTGTTTTTTTCTTTCGGCGGTTGAACTTTTTATCTTTTGGAGAGAAAAAAAATATAATGCATTTCTTTCTTGTTAAATGTTAACACCGTGCTGGAATAGCAATAAAGAAATCACTTACCTTCTTCTTACTTTGAGTGAATTAAGTTGGTTCCTTCGTAATAAAAAAGAAAACAAAGGAATCCACTTTGGTTTTTAAAAATCCAACTTACGAGATTTCTTTTTGTTTTTAGTCCGCCGGTAACGCCTGCTTTTGGAACTTTGAAGATTTCCGGGTAAATTTGGCGTTTATTTCTTCACATTTGTCTTTTTTAAGGTACTCAAAAAGTCCCTTCATATACCTTGTCGCCAGTTGTTGTGGTCCTGTGAAGAATCCGGAAAGAAAACACGAACTCGGAGTTTAGGGTATATTGAAAAAAGTAAAATACAACAGATAACAGGAGTGGTTAAACGTCATTCCTGACTGTCAGTATTAGACTGGTGTAGTTACAGTATTCATTTGGTAATAAAAATCACACAAGTGTGGCACAAGGCCAAAAAGGGGCGGTAAAAGGGTGGTCTTCTCTAACATTTAAAACTGATCTGACTTAGCTAGTTTCAGTCGCATAACCATTATGTATCAAAATACAACATCCATACTACATTCGTGCACCATACACAAAAAAATGCATACCATGACTATTCTACTAAAAACTTATATATAAATAATATGCAATGGGGTGTTTGGGCGATAAAACATTTATATTGAGAAAAAAGTGAGAAATATGTACAATAGAAAAAAATGTGTTCGTAGAAGGCCCCCCCCATGTTTAAGCTGTGGAAGGTATGTAGATTTGCCAGTCGAAAAAAGGGGGTTGATACAGGCCCCAACGCGTTATTACTTTCAAATCCTTCGAAAGTTTCTAAAGGTGACCTGCATCTTTGGCAAATCAAGTTATCTGTCCCCTAATTGTGGAGAGGGTTGGAGAATTATCAAAACTTAAATTGGAAAAAAAACGGTGGTGCAATGACAAAAATAAAATTAGGGGCCTAATGGATTCATCCATACACTAGCAAAGTTATTAACTTAATATTAACCAAAACAGGTCAACTTAACTAGACTTAAACGAGGCATAATTAAAGTTCGTTGAACAAACTCAAAATCCTTTGCCTTAGCACATTTCACTCGCCACAAACGTACAATTCTCACCCATTTTTCACCAAAGTCTGCCGGGGGAGGTTTTGTCTTCTCGGCACGAATGCGAATTTTCAGACGATATCGGAAAATTCGAATAGGGTTGGGAGCAGCGAAGGTCACACCTTCGTAGACTACTTTCAAACGTGTCTGCCATATCACGCTTCTCTAAAGTTCTAGCAAGCAATAAAACACAAAACGTTTTCCTTATCATTTGTCGGAGCCCAATTGCTACATACATTAATAGGTTCTAGGTCAAAAGACGTCACATTCAGTATGCGAACCATGAGACCGAGAACAAACTTAATCAGCGGTACAACGATGCGGCAATAAACGAAGGCGTGACTCACAGTATCGTTCTTGTCACCGCAACGAACACAAATAGGCGAAAACACCAAACCAGCTGAATGAAGCTTCTTGCCGACCCAGAGTGGCTTTCTTATCACCAGCCAGACCATAGATGCCTCGTCATTATCGAAGCATCTTAGATCAGGCGCCCAAGTCCAGATCGAGCAATTCTCTCCCCTGGACAAACCTATGCGCTAAATTCTATCATCTCGAACAGACCCCTCATCATAACCCGATATAATGCTTTTCGAGAGAACAGTTGGGAGTCAGAGAGGTTTATTTCACCCGTAAGAGGACATTCAATGCCCGTCGACATTCGTGATAAAAGGAGCACTCGCCTCGGGGCAACTTGTACACTTTTCAAAGCCGGAAAGGCTTCTTAGTGTCTCCTTTTCCAGAAGACAGCGTTTCCGTCAACTGGTGTACACATTCGTACCAGGTAGTGTAGCCGTAGCGTATGTTGACGAATCTCAATGCTTGACATACCCAGACCGCCTTCAGAAGGATGTAGATAAGAGATCTCGTGATGAACCTTAGGGACCTTAGCAAGCGATAAGAACTTGAAAATGGCCCGCTGCAATTCAAGCAGCGTATTCGACGGGAGTGGAAGCATTGATAGACGATATATGGTGATCAGATGGATGTGTGAAATACACACTTCCGCTCTCCCCTTAAATGAAAGATTTCTACGGGTCCACAGACCAGCAATACTTCGAACCATTTTGTCTTCAGCTGAAGATCCTGATCAAAACAGACACCGGGTAGCTTGCAATGCCCGTCAGTCCAGCTTAAGTGTTCCTGTAGGCACCAATGCGCAAGCGCACAGACTTGTCACGGTTAGTGTTTGCCTCTGTTACCGTTTCATACATTCGGATATCTCTGTCGACAACACTAATCTCGGCACCGCTGGTTACAAGCACTGTTACGTCGTCGGCATAGGCAGAGTACTTTAACGTGGTGCAAGCATCTGTCAAAGTAATCCCGCGTGGGACCGGATTCGCCCTGAGCCTGTGAAGGAAGGGTTCTAACACAAGCGCATAGCGCATCGGTGAAAGCGGACATCCCTGACGAATGCATCTGGATAATCCGAAATGCTTCGACCTCAAACCATTCACTTCCACCAGTGCACCGGGCTTTGCATACAGAAGATGAATCCAGGAGTGAAACTGCGGGTCAAAACCGACCGATGATAAAACAGCCTATAAGTAACGATGGTCCAACCTATCGAATGCTTTGGACTGATCTAAATTGAAAAGCGCGGTGTCTGTGTCGACTTTCTCAATGATTAAACGTATCGCGTGCAAATTATCTTCAAGTCTGTTCGGGGCTAATCAGACCAGCCAAAACACCCTGTAGGCGATTTGCTAAAATCTTGGCCAAAATCTGTAACTCTGTATTCAGTATAGTTAAGGGCCGAAAATACTCGATCCCATCCCACCATCTTTACTCTTGCGTAACAATTTCACAATCCCCTGGTAAAGTACTGAGTTATTGACTCGTACCTAAGCCAAGAATTAAATAAAACTGTCAGCAAGGGTACAAAAATGTGCGACATCCTCAAATACACATCGTATGGCAGACCATCGATCCCACGAGACTTATTACGGCCGACCTGCTTTAGGGCTTCCAAGACTTCATCTTCCGTTATGCAAATTTCGCACCTATCCGCTTCGGTCGCCCTGAAAGAGAAAGGTCGGACAAATAGGGGTCGAAATGCGCCAAAAGAAAGACCGGGCTCCCTGGTAAAAAGATCCTGGAGGTGAGAAGGAAACACCTCCAAAATATTTTCGTTTGTAGTCACAGGACCGTCATCCCGCAATGTGACACGTACGATATGTCGCAGTGAAGCGGTACTATTTGTGGCTTTCTGTAGCTTTTTAGAACCTATACCTAATTAAAGTAGCCTGGGACTCCTTAAAATACAAAGAGGCCAGCTTCGCCTTAATTAACATTAGTATTATCCCCACCACCACCGTTCGGTGTTATCTTGGTCTAGTGTCGCTTTTTCTGACCTAGTTTCTAAATGGAGTCGTCGGCTAAAGCCGGCAGAAAAAAAAGCCTAATGGTTTTCTGAAAGTTGTCCTACCATCTCTTCCCAATTACAGTACCCGTCACTTCCCGCTGATATATTAGTACAAGCTTTTTTCGGTAACCCTTCGGATCGAACAACGAAGTGTTGAGTTTCCAATACTCAGCCATCCTAGGTTTAAGTCTATCTAAGTTTACACGAACCCGAACAAGTCTATGATCCGAGTAAACTATATTATGAAAAGTTTGGCACTCTAATAATTCTACGTCGGCTCTCCGGTCAATATAACTCGAACGTTGTACTGAACCGGAACCGCGTCTAAATGTTCAAGTCTATACTACATCACGCGGCTTCTCATTTCGGAATTTATCGATAAGATCAAACTTATCGGGACATTCGTGAAATGTTTTAGCATTTCGATCTGTGTTAATGCCCCTAGAAGGATTACCCGTGCGATCCAGGGCCGCGTTCCAGTCTCCCACTAAGATAACCACCCGAGAAGTGTTTATGAACCGCTCGATTTGCCGAAAGAAAGCAGCACGCTTAGCTGGGTTATTGGGTGAATAACTCCCAATGAATCGAATAGCCTCATCTGTTATGGTAACATCCAGAACGCAAAGTATTCCTTCCGGAGCCATGAAACAAGGGTCACACGCCGCATCTAAAGTTCGTTTCACTAGCCAGGAAACCCCCTCGAATTAGAAGTGATATATGCTGAATTAACATGAAAATCCCTAGAGAGAGCACTCAAATAATCGCCTTGACCTAAGTCGGTGACCTGAATACAACATACATTCTCTCCAAGGTTTTTATGGTCCTGCAAGAATCGCAATTTCCGAGAACTGACCCTAAAACCCCGGACATTAACGCTTGCTAGCAAGATTGCAATTGCGGTATCTTAGGGTTAAGTTTCTCCAACGAACATTAATGGCGACCAGATGTCGATGGCTCTTCTCATGGAATATTATCCCACCTGAAGACTGATAAGAGCATCCGGAGACACACCATCGACATCCAAGGGGAACGTTAGTTTTGATGCCCTTTGGTTAAGATCAATTTAGTGACTAGATCACTGGTGGCTCAGTTACTTTTTTACGATCCACAACAAACATTTGAAGCGTCCTTTTTGATTTTTCCTCAAGTCTGGGTAAATCAATCAAGAATCCCTTTTCCGTGACTAAGTGCACGCATTTCTTGGCACGTTCCATGAATTCTTGAACATTGCTAATAACTTTAGGCAGTTTACTCCAGCCGGAACTTGGAGGGAGGGGAGTAAGGCCTCGACTGACCCCTTGTTGGTCTTCATTGCATCAGGGTTTTGTGTAAGGGGGCTGAGGGTCGCCATCGCCAAAAACTAAAAATTATGTGGAATGAAAACAAGTTATCAAAAGATAACAAGAAACAAAAGTCACGTTTAAAAAAATCCGGCACTATAAAAATAGTGAAAGTATGTTAACAATAATAGTTAACAATATAAATAACAATCCAAGTTACAATGATAACAAAAATAGTAACAAGCACAGAGAAAATATTCACAACACAAACTGACAGACTAGGAGTGATATTGTGACTGGGGTAGTTACAGGTAGTTACTTGCTTCTCACCGCAGGAGGATATGGCACAAGGTGGGGAGTCTCAAGCCACCGCCTCTATAGAAGGAGCACTCTGGCTTTTTAAAAATTGCCTAGGAAGCCTCGTCGGCATTCCCCGGTCGGGAAGCCTCAGCCAATAAGCAATAAACTTACTCCAACCCTAGAGAGGGGAAACAAGGCCTGAGAGGATTGACCTCCTAGCACTACTCGGGACTAATGCCTCAGCCCGACAGATAAAAGGCCACCGAAATAACCCAGTTCATTTCGGACTGAGGTTGTAACGGTTTTAAATTCCTTCCCAACGCAGGAATATGTGACACGAGGTCGGAATATGGTGAGTTGCAAGCTAGCGCTTCTAAAGAAGGAGCACTCTGGCATATCAAAAATAGCCTGGGCAGCCTCGTCGGCATTCCCTGGTTAGGGCCCCTCAGGCAGCAAGCAATAAACTTACTCCGCCCTAAAGAGGGGATGCAAGACATGGGAGTGTGCACCTCATAGGACAACCCAGGACCAATACGTCAGCCCGACAGATAAAAGGCCACCGAAATGGCCCAGTTCCTGCCGGACTGATTGTCGAGAACGAATCGTTGGTTGGTATTACCTTACCCCATCCTAAAGTCCTCAATAAACCGAGGTTAATAAGAGACTAGACAGGCTGGTTTTTAACAGGTATTTAAGTGCATCCCATCGCAGCAATATGTGACACAAGATCGGAAGGTGGAGGAAAAATCAAGCCAGTGCCCCTAAATCTATAAATCTATAAATTTATATTTTAAATTTTGATATTATCCTTTCGATTCTAAATTTCATAACGATTTGTACAGAATTGCTCCCCTTAGACCATTTTGTACGGTTAGCAATAACTGTGAATTACGAGATTTTTAAATTATTTTTTTAAATAATAATAAAAAAAATTATTTTTTAATTTTAAATTCTAAATTTTGATTTCTTATTTCTTAATTTTTATATTTATTACCTTTGAGTTCATAAAATTTTTACCTCACATATCTTTCTTTAACACATAATTTTGAGGAAACTAATGTGATCCTTCAAAACAAATAACGCCTCAGATAAAAATTAAAAAAATAGCCGTTAGAAAAAAACTGGTTGACGGCATTTTCTTTTTAAATATTTTTTAATTTTAAATCTTAATTTTAAAACTTTTATTCTCCTTCTTTGGACTTTATAAAACTTTTTAATTTCATATATCTTTCTCTAACACATAATTTAGACGACACTAATTTAACCCTTCAAAGCAAATAACGTATCCGATCGTGGCTTATACGAAACCCTCCATTTTCTCCATCAAGTGAAAACAAAGCTGAAACCAATGGTACTGATGTCGTAATGATTTTCTGTACCGAATAATATATATATATATATATATATATATATATATATATATATATATATATATATATATATATATATATATATATATATATATATATGGGAAAATGAAAAAGGAAAACCAAAAAAATGGATGTTTTTTATGTGTACATCAACGTTTCGTCTTTATTTATAAGACTTCATCAGGATGATAAAATAGAGAAAAAATGTCATGCAAGTACAGATACATGTAGGGTAGACATATTGGGAGGAAAAAAATATGAAATAATGGCCCCTACTGGGTGGACGTCCGTACTTGTTGGAGAAATAGAAATGAATGTTGAAGAAAATGAGTGGGGAAAAAAATGGAAGGATGGGGTGAGCAAGGACTACTGTGGCTGGTGGTAAGAGAAAGAGGTGGGGGATGAGCAGGGGTAAAGTGGATGGCAGAGAGGGAGTGGAGGAAGAGGGGGGAGGGAGGTGTTTGACCAGATGGCTGCGGTCAAGATTGAAGGGGAAAGGTATGTTGGAATGTTTGTGTATGGGGGGTGTATTTTTTTTTTCCTCCCAATATGTCTACCCTACATGTATCTGTACTTGCATGACATTTTTTCTCTATTTTATCATCCTGATGAAGTCTTATAAATAAAGACGAAACGTTGATGTACACATAAAAAACATCCATTTTTTGGTTTTCCTTTTTCATTTTCCCATCACGTCGGATTACCTTCATCCTTCTCTTCCCATATATATATATATATATATATATATATATATATATATATATATATATATATATATATATATATATATATATATTTCATGTATCCACATAAAATTTCATAAGGAGATAATTTTTTATGTATCAATTTTCAGTATTTACTTCAACAGTGCTCGATACGTAAGTAGAGCTAGGTAGTAAGCTATAAAAATATATTTATGGCAATTAAACTACACATAGGCTCCTGCGTTTCACACCCGGGAGGAATCTTCAGGCTAATATATATATATATATATATATATATATATATATATATATATATATATATATATATATATCATCTTCTGTAAAGAATAGATTCTTCTCAGTTACAAGAAGTGCGGTAAAATATATGTAAACAAAGAAAGGGAATATTGAAATGGGGACAAGCAAGGTAACACGCTAGTAAAAATAAGGACACAAACATGTCATTAAAGCTGGACCAAGATATTTTGGTCGATGTGTTCAACCATATTCGTTTGGTGATGTTGCTTTGTTTGTTTATGTTTCTTTTAAAGAAACATCATCAAACGAATATGGTCGAACACATCGACCGAAATATCTTTGTCAAGTTTAATAATGTCTGTGTCCTTATTTTTACAAGCATGTTACTTGCTTATCCGCATTTCCATAATCAATTTTACAAACAAAGAAAGTACAGTACAGTATAATTTGTATATATATTGTATAGGACTTACATCGATATTTATGAGTTTTCAACCTTATTAACTTTTCAGAGCCAAATGGTTTTCTATACAAAGCCAGAAATATTTGCTTAAATGTAAATATGATATTGTTACATAGCCGTCTCGGAATGGGCCGTGGCAGTTCTCGCTTAAACAACTGATCACCGTCACCAAAATGAGATTTGTGTTACATAATCAATGAAAATTATTCGGCTCGAAACCAATAGTCTCTTAAAAGCTTCTCGAAATACGAAAACAATATGAAAAGTCTAGAAGCGTTTTCAAACTTTTTGGTTAAGGCATTCTTAAGCCTTTAAACTGACAGTCCTTTTAACCATTACGTTTTTAAACACTACTCGTTAAGCACATTTCTTTTTAAAGCATTTTTCTCGTTAAAACATTTCACTTATTTAAACCCTGTTCTTTTTATACATTGTCCTTTTTAACAACTTTTCTTTAAACATTGTATCTCAAACAACTTATTCCAACCACTTTTCCTTTTAAACATAGTTCTCTGTTTAACATCGTACACTTCTTCTTTCCGTTT
>OY744537.1:75125521-75160521 GCA_963556195.1 Sepiola atlantica | reverse complement strand
GGTTTTGTGGTGTATGTGACTAAAACAGGCTCTTTTTACCTGTGATCCTGTCACAGGTAAAAAGTTTATTTATTTATCTAACCAACAATAACAATGCACTATCGCGCAAACACACACATAAGCGTTTCCGAACATATAGAACATAATCTCGAAGTTATGCTATCAATTCCCCAAACATTCTGTATATATAATCCAATCATTATGCAGTGATAATACATTTTTAACATTTCAGACAAAAACCGATGTGAAATATTTATACCAATTTGCATCCATATATGTTAGTGTGATAGCTTACGAAGGCAGTGTTAGTAAGATTAATTGTTTAGAGTAATTAAATACTTCAGAATCATGGTGTAGTCATGTCAGTTCTTAGCTCGTCATGTTCAGCTATTAAGGGAAACAGATACGGGACGATTTTCTATTGGTCCGACTGTCGTATCATAATCTATACCATATTAGTGAACGTACGTGTGTACGGCTCACTTCAATAATCACATATGCAAAGAAGGAGAGGATTAATCTTAATAATAACTGATAATGAAAAAGAAAGGAAAGAATAATCACGTATGTTAATTTAAACTTGATGAGTACAGAAGGAGAGGCTAAATCTCAATATCTGATAATAATAAAAAGAAAGGAAAATATTGATTTCACTTTTTATATTAAAAGTGAAATAATTTTTTGTTCCTTTCCTAAATATTTCCTTATTATTATCATTATTATTAAAACAGAACTAAGAGAGAGAAAGAGTGTTGTATTCTTTTTCTTATCGATTAGTTTTGTCTTCTTTTCTTATCGATAGAGAGAATGAAGGGGATTTTTCTTATTTTTCTTATCGATCAGTTTCGTTTCAACGATTCCATGTGGTGGAGAGGAATTAAATTACGAAAAGATAGCTTCTCTTATTTTTGTTTGGGTCATCCGTCAATTGATGGTAAAGAGGCTTTCCTTAAGGTGTATTGTATATACATAAGTCAAACCTGGCACTCCACTAACTAGAGCAGTTATGCCTTCCCATTGTCAAATATATATGAACATCTGCGAATGAGTGCAACTGGAACTACTGCTACTCGTAGAATAGAAGGAATTGTGTTCAATGTTTACTCATCTAGATCCCCGTGTTCTGTCTATGCCCATATGAACAAGGTAACCTCCCAACACGCACTGACGGTCATTCACTATGAACAGGCTATAGTTTGAGCATAGCATAGTGCTGGGATGTATAGAGATCAGTCGAGGAGACCCCTAAAGGTCAACTGGGAAAGGTACTACCCCTCTGCATAACCTTTATCCCTAAGCTATTCTAATATATAAAGTAGAGACGATTTTTCCCCTGTACCTTCTCGGGGTATAGGAAAATAACCACATGCATCACACGCTACAAAACTCACCACTATACTACCCTTATTCACTCGAGCGTGTTTTAGTAAATTTGTTATTATTTGTTTCTACTTAACACTAAATATTACATTTGGCCCACTATCAACGTCTCTCCGAAAAACCAACTCCATATGGGTGGAAGCAAAAACTTTTCTCCCTAACAATTCTGTACTGTCACTCTGCTCATCGACACCGGGAACTAATACACACAGTTTAATTTTCACAAAATACCGGTTCTTATTTATTATTTGCCTGGTATTACTTTACTACATAATATAAAGCAATACGCAAAGACTTAATGACCGCTCCCGTTCACTCAGATGATTTTCCGCGAATATCAGATTACGTTATTTCTAATTCTACCTATGACTTCTACATTTATATTTATTCCGGAATTAAGCGAATGAAATTAACGAACACAGTTCCTGCAACATTTATTCATTCAACATGGCTGCTACAATTTCTTGATCGAATCGACATTCTATTTAATTCAATAAGCGCCAAGATACTGGTAGACCCCGATACATTTACATTTTCAAAATCATACACCTTTAACACGCATATTATAGAAAATTTGCCCAAATCCATTCATTTTCATCAACTTCAAATGACCTAAACCGTGTCATTGCTGAATCTTAACATAACACGCATGCCCATAATCAAGCTTAGCTTAATTGACCTATTTTCACATGAATTTTTAACTCGAAACCGTGGCGTTGTCGTTAGGAAGGCAGGTTTCATGAGCACCAGTTTCAGTGTTCGATCCCATTCTACTCTACTACTTTTTTCTTTTTTTTTTAAATTGATAACATTTGCCAACATGGTAGAGGGGGGGGGGAAACAATAGGCCGTTCCTTTTTTTATTCAACGTCATGCAATACGTAGTACTTCCTCCCGTGCAACGCCGGGCGACGGGTTCCGCTAGTTGATAATAAAGTTGATAATAAAGAATGGCTACATCATCAAAATAGTAACTTCTAATCCAATACATTTGAAAAAGAGGTATTACTAAAAGTAATAATTATATATCATACGAAGATTATTATTTTTATTTTTCGGAAATGTTTTTATTTTTATTTATTTTTCACTATGAGACAATAATTTAATTGGATAATAATCTCTTGTTCTTTTTATTGTTAAAACATAACATTTTAGGAAACATTTTTGTTAAAGTTCACAAATTTTATTCATAGCTTGGTTGACCGAGAGCCTGCTGTCCTAAAATCAAAGCTGCTTATTTATACTTTCAAAAGAACTAAGTCGAGACAAAACTTGATCTTTGTACCAGATCACTAACAGTGAGAGGCTAGAGAGATAGAGAGAGATTGATAATAATTCTTTAATCATATTTCGTCAACTCATCTCATTTTATACGCATACGTTGCTTCGTGCTTCCAAACGGACTCTCTTCTCTCTCTCACTCTCTCTCTCTCTCTCTCTCTCTCTCTCTCTCTCTCTCTGAGCCATTTGACGTAATATCTGTTTTTTTTTCATTCCCAGTCTAGCGATCCTCACTTCGGATTAAGCAAGTTCACCCGGGCTATCATTTCATTTCCTTTTATTCTCAACTAACTATTTTATATACTAGTTGGTTCATACGTTCGATATCTAACATAACAAAATCAAGAGTGAAAACATCAATATATATATATATATATATATATATATATATATATATATATATATATATATATATAGTTCCTAGTTCTAGCGAACGTATGCTTAGTAATAACTCTACCAACGAAAAGGTATTTATGGGTAAGTGTAACTTCTATAATACAGCTCTAAAAACAGTGTGTATAATAACATGAAAGTTTTATAGTGGAAATCGCTCCAGACAAGGCATGAAGCCACTTGATGTAAGGAGCTAACAAAAACTAAAAGTGATTATCGCAAAACCAGAAGATGCCTATTGAACTTTGTCTTGAAAATAACGATGCTATAGGTAGGAGGAAAATAGTCAGCAGGAAGAGAGTTCCACAATTCTGCAGTTCTTGGAAAGAACCTACTGGAATAGGAAACTGTATTACAGTGAGGTATCAAAACAGCGAATTGATGGAGAAAACTAGACCAACGAGTACAACGAGCAGGAACAAATGGAAGCAGGGAATATATCAGACAACTCTGGTTAACACATGTCATAATAGTAGTTATAGAAAAGATTGATACTAGCAGCATCGCGTCTGTGAGCGAGATAGTGCAGACAAGAAGAATAGTTGGGCCTAATCAAATTACAGATACGTTGTTGTACCTATCAAACCCCTCAAATGGGACAGAGGTTTACCAGCACAAATATAGCAACAGTAACCTCCATACATGGTCTGATAGTAGATTTGTAGAGATCGAGAATAGCCTCAGGCGTGAGAAAATGTCTGGAGCGATAGAGAGAACCGACTTTACTAGAAGCAGAAAAAGCAATGGATCTAATGTATGAACTCCAATGAAGATTTGATGAGAGAGAAAGTCTAAGAAGTTTCAGAATCGATTTCTCCTTAAGAGCAGAGCCATCCATGGGTATCTTAGGAAGAAAAGAGACACGCTTACGATTGAAAGACACGAGCTTAGTCCTAACAGGATTAAACGAAAAGCTGTTTCGTACCTAATTCCACAACCGAACCCAGGTCAATTTCCAGATCAGTTGCATATTTCAAGTGATCCCAGGGAGATGAGTGAGAAGCAACACCAGAACAGAGAGGGGTATCATTAGCATATATGTTAATCTTCTGAATAATATTCTCAGGGTGATCATTTGTATAGAGAAGAAACGGTGTTGAGCCTAAAATGGAGCCCGGAGCAACACCAGCATTGATAGGAAAAGAGAATGAGAAGACGCTATCCAGAGTTACTCACAAGCTTCGATCAGCAATAAAAGACCTAATAATGTCATAAACCTTACCACTAATACCATAACTCTGAAGTGTGTGTAGAAGACTAGAATTCTACACTCTGTCGAACGCCTTCGAAATGCCAAGCGCAATGGCCCTACCTTCTCCTAACATATCTATAAACCAGCAAGCCCGACCAGTTACAATAGTTAAAAATTCATCAGTTGAACAAAAACTACGAAAGCCATAGTGTACATCACTAAACAGGCCCAGACTTTCCAGAAAAATAACAAAGTTTCCATTGACCAACATTTCAAAACCTTTGCTAATAACAGAGAGGAGACTAACAGGATGATACTTAGTTTGGTCAGACCGATCACCAGCATTTTTAAAGATAGGGACAACAGAGGATCCATTCCAATAATAAGGGAAATATAACTGAAACAAACAGATATTGAATAATTTTGAGAAGATAGAAGAAGAAAACTTAACGGTTGAATACTACAACAGAAATTGAATCAGGTCCGGAAGACTTAGACTGGTCAATATAAGAAAGAACCCTAGCAATCATCTTCGGATTGATGATGACAGAGTCAAGAGAGTAATCATTTTTCAAAGGAAAATCAGGAAGAACAGCACCAGAATTATCAAGAGAAGAATTGTCAGCAAAAAGACGAGCGAAGAGATCAGTCTTATCCTTAGAAGATGAAATAATCTGAAGACCATTAAGAAGAGGAGGAATGACAGGCAGCCACTATAAACAATACTATTGTAGATTCTCTAAAAATCACGAGAGCCAACCTTTTGGTATGAAATAGAGTCTCGAATTCTTTGGGAATAGCTAGACTTAGCCTCAGGGATTGCTCTCTTACAGACATTGCTAGATCTTTAGTGGGATTGTCTGGAAGCATCAGAACCATCCCGACGATACTAATTAAAGTAATGGCTACGATGGGTGATGGCAAAAGCACAAACAGATGAAAACCAGGGAGGAGACTGATGCTTGGTTCTTAACTTACTATGAGGAATGAGGGTGTCAGTTCCAACCAGAATCCAGTCAGTAACCTCCTTAGCAGCATAATTAGAAGACATACCAAAGATAGGACCCCATGGAACGTTACATAGGAATCGGCGAAGCCCATCCCAATCAGCCTTGCTGTAGTTGAACGTCTTCCTATAGAAGGGACGATCAATAGAAGACTTCACCGAAAAATCAACCTCAACATCAACAACAGCATAATTAGAAGAACCCAATGGTAGAGAAGAGGAAATATAACATGAGTCAGGAACAGAAATGAGAAAAGGATCAACTAAGGAAGGTCATTATCAGGAAAACGTGTGGGGGAGGTGACAATTTTGGACAAGTCTTGAGACAGAGAAAAGTTAAGAAAGATGGCACCAGCTAGATCTGTGCGATTAGAGTGAGGGATCCAGTCAGAATGATGAGCATTGAAGTCACCAAAACAAAAATGTAGCTTGACGGATGAAGTTGCAATGCATTATTAATACTGCTGGATATAGCATCAACAACAGAGTAGTCATTGTCAGAAAGGGGAGCGTTACAAAAAGAACCAATAGGAAGTGGATTAAAGCAAAGACAACCTCAGACAGATAAAAGGACACCCATGAGATTCAAGACTGAGGGCACGTGCAAAGGGGAGATCCTTGCGAAGAAAAAAAGCAAGACCATAGAAATGCGTGGATAAGTCTAAGCGGACAATAGGCTAATAGCCCTCCACATATAGATCGTTGCTATCAATAGAAGCATCCAGATTAGTCTCACAAAGAGCAAGGATGCGAGGATATTTACCCAAGAGAAAAGAACTGAACATCAGGAAAGTTAGACCTGAGACCTCTGATGTTACTATAGGAAATATCAAGGTGTTTGTTGTGTGGAATTGTAGAAGGCATAATGATAAAAAGAGAGAGAAAGGTAGAATCACTTTAAGATAAACCAAGTCTGAAAGATACCCCACCACCAACGTTCAATCTCTTGGATTCTAAACAAGCTAGCTAAAATGTAAGACCTTCAAGAGCTCAATAGGGCGGGAGGGGGTTACAAGGTTGACTGACAAAAAAGTCTTCCTCAAACCTGGTAACGTGGCTGACCAGAAATCCGTGTTTTATCGTGACGCCATTACTCTTCAACAAAGGCTAAAGAAGTCCTTCTCCCCAAACGGTAATATTGAACACGCCAGATATCAGCCTGGCATCTCGGAGTCGAGAGTGACCAGGAACTATACAAGACAAGGGTGTTCAGCTCCCTGAAGTATTTACATACCCATATATATGTTAAACTAGAGTGTCTCTCTTCTTTTTTGTTTGCTTTATTTATTTATGTTTAGTAAACTTTATTATATACTCACATATATTTTACAATAATAAATACTTAAACGGAATTAATAACAACACTCCACTATAGCTTCACGGTAAATCTGGTCGGAAAAAGTGTATTTCTATCCTAATATCCTACACGTCTGTATACACCCGAATGCGAGCTCAAACTAGCAAGAATTCGAATTTGAACGTTAGATTTCCGAACGCTTACTTTTCAAAATTATTTCACATGAAAATCACCTCATGAAATAATCTTCAATCACGGCTAAATAATATTGTTCAACTATATTATCTCTCTTTTATTTTATTTAGCATAACGTATAATATACTTACTCGCATATATTTAAAAAATAATAAATATTTAAAAGGAACTAATCACAATCTGATCGTCACGGGTGCATGAAGCGTGATCCGCCGATCTAATGAAAAAATATTTGTTGGTGTTTGCTTTTGTTTTTCTTTTCAAAATAATCGACTCTAGTGTTTGAAGCGAAATCCACCGATCTTATTTAAATTAAATTTTAATTAAATTTAATTTAAATTTAGATTTATCTACATATAAGACAGAAATAGCAAAACTAACATTAAAAAGTTAAGAAAGATAAATATCATTACTGTAACCCTGCAGTATGACAAGTTGCAGGTCAATTTCTAGGTCAGTTGCATATTTCAAGTGATCCCAAGTAGATGAGTGAGGAGCAACACCAGAACAGAGAGGGGTATCATTAGCATTAAACTAAGTAAAACATGTGTGAATCTTATTGATAATTATTACTAATCTTGTACATAAAATAATCAATAAAAATTATTTTAAACTGAGTATAGTTGCTGTAAAAATTTAGAAATGATAATCAAAGCTCACAATGATGAAGAATTTTATGACAGTAGTAAGGATAAAATTAAAATTAAATTTGAAGCAAAAATAACAAATATTATTATTTTTCTTATTCTTCTTCTTCTTATTATTATTATTATTATTATTATTATTATTATTATTATTATCATTAGTAGTAGTAGTAGTAGTAGTAGTAGTAGTAGTAGTAGTAGTAGTAGTAGTAGTAGTATGGCTACCCGGCGTCGCCCTGGACAATCTTTATATTAAAACTCCTATCTCTCAACCTCGTTCAATCCGCCTTTCTATCTTTTTTCTTTTTTCCTTTTCCCAGTTTTTCTACATCCCTCTCCACCACCACCGATCTTTCACCCCTGCCCAGCCCAATCCTCTTTCTTGTTTTAATGTATTAAAAATAATAATAATGTAAGTCATTGACCTGAGTTTTCAGTGTTAAAGTTATTACCCCCGGGAAAACCTTTCTTTATATAGGGCACACACACGCATACACACAAGTATTGAGTTTTATAGAGAAATTATTATTATTATTATTATTATTATTATTATTATTATTATTATTATTATTATTATTATTATTATAAGTAATAGTAATGACTCTAGTAAAAATAGTACCCAAATACATATACGAAAAATAAAAATTAAGAAAAAATGTAACTGTAAAATAAAAGAACATTGCCCTTTACAAAATAACTGTTTATTATACATTATTGTGCAATTCTTTACTACACATCTCCTGAACCGGCATTGCTTGAGTCCAGTAGTAATGAGAATTCCGGGACGATTGTAAACAATGCTGAGATAAGTAAAAAATGGCTGGTGTTATTTCGGAGTTTTTCTACAGTTAGACTAGTTGGGCAATCAA
The DNA here is from genome assembly GCA_963556195.1 of Sepiola atlantica. NCBI lineage: Eukaryota > Metazoa > Mollusca > Cephalopoda > Sepiida > Sepiolidae > Sepiola > Sepiola atlantica. The sequence continues at coordinate 75,152,264 of OY744537.1, read as the reverse complement.
AGCTTGATATTCTAACTTACCCTATATAATTTATAGCTGTGTGGAGCCTATATTGATGAGTCATACTGTTCGCAAAGGTAGGTGATGCAGTAGCCCCGACAGAACTCGAAACCAACAGGCCGTACACACAGACCGCGCCTGTAACCATAACACTAGGCCATTTGTGTAAATGTGTACAATTTCATATAGAAAACGGAAAGACTTTATTGATTCGATAAAACGTAATGTTTAATCAAATGTAGGTTTTATATCACGCTGTCAACGTAAAAGACCTTGCAGTGGCCTAGCAATCCGTCAACCACCTCTAACCACAGGTCCCTATCCTTTAAATATACCGCACCAAACTACCTCCACTAACCGATAAGATCCCAACCCACAGACTGTATCTTTTTTTCGTTTTTATTTATTTCTCTCCCGTATTGATTTACTCAGAGCGTATGTCTCTTATCTCAAGCTGCTCATTCTTTACGAACAAAATTGGATCTGGCAGATAATCACCGGAGAAATCGATGGTATACAAGGCGTCATTCCAATATGAAACACATGACCTTTTAATGGCAATTGTTCACCTTATAAACAAGAGGTCATTCATTACTTATTTCTTTTTTTCAAAAACATATATCGTGTAACAAACGCAGTTACGTATGAATCAAAAAGTTACATACGGCAAAATACTAATTTAAATGTATTTATTTAAAATTGTACCAACTTTATGTATTAAAATTAATTTAAAATAAAATGATTGCAAAGAGCCGGTTTTAAAAACTGTTCAAGTTGACAACGACATAATTTTATTTCATAACGTTATATATGATTTGGGAACAATTAATTTTAAAATAAATAAAAGTTAAATCCTTGTCAGCCAGCAACACCAGAAAATCGTCTTCAGCAATTTGGGCGGTTTTCGTATCAACAATCAATACAACAATAAACATGTAGACTACGACTCTCTCTAAGAAGCTTTATTCTTCTAATAGAAATATGTATATATACATATATAAAGTAAAGTTGCATGTACGTGTGTATGGTGGTCGCGGCTTCAAAGTTAAACGGCTGACCTAAAAGCCAAAAGAAAATTTGGAATCAGCGCCTTATTTTCTTATCGATGTCAGAAGTTTCTTAAACTCATTATTCAGACGTAAAAGTACGTAAAAATAACATTAGCCACAAATTTCCCGACATTTTTGCGATCCCTTTCCAATCCAATAACATACTTCGTGACATTTTGACTACGAATACGAAAAATAAATCAATAAATAAACATCTAAAAATAAATTTGACATCCTTTTTTTATTCAAATTTAACTTTTCGTTATGTTTCTTTATTTATGTAAGACAATTGAACTATTTTAGATATATGTGGAATTTGTATCCCTATGCCGAATTCATAAACAGTTTAAATAGGTTGCAAAGACAAAATATTCGAAATTCCAGGCAATAATTGTCGGCCATGTCGAAACGTACGCTGGCTTGGCTAAGTAAAAGTGACGATAACAAATGCATAAGTAATAAATCTTCGAAATCTCTAATCTACAGCCTCTTTTTTTTCAGAAGAGAAGTTGCTAGTCTTTCTCAACTCTATTGTTATTTCCATGGTAAGTGCTTGGCTGAGCTCCAATCTATGGTCTCCCTTATAAATCATTCAAAACAATCACTCGTCTAGTTACAACCACTGTAAATAATTTTACTTCATTTCTCTGTGTACCTAAACCTAAACGGAACTTCCATGAGCAAAGTTTCTTTCCAAAAACTAACTGTCTCTGGAACACGATACCACGGGGTGCTTCCAGGCTGTTTTCAAGTCCAATGTTAACAAGTTCTTGTTGAGCCGTCCTATTAAATAGTCTAATTCTGACCAGTTTTAACCATCGCTACCAATCCTCAAGCTGTTGTTTCACCGTCCACATGATAAACTCATTAACACTCATCCTCGAGTGGATTTTGGGCCTTTATAAGCGGTGAACCGTTAGTACATGAAATATAGGAGCTGCGCCACGCATGGCTATTTCGAGGTACAACGTTACGTTAGGATATGGCGGTACTGAAGTGGATATCGACGCAAACTGACGACTTGATGTGCCATATTCGAGTCCTTTCAATCCCTGAAGCTGCATATCGAGAAAACGGAGCTGTTAAACCTGACATAGTAATATGGGGCAAAATGGAGAAAGTAGCAACCCTAGTTGAAGTCAGTGTCCCTAATTATTCTGGCTTAAACAGAGCAGAAAGGGAAATATTACGAAATGCCAAGGTATTATGTACGACGTGAAAAGAAACTAGAATCTTAGGAAGATCTCCATCATCCCAGTAATTGTAGGAGCAACCGGACTAATGAAAAAGAATTTCAAAAACTACCTGGCGAATATACTCGGTGAACCAAGTGCAAGAGAGATACAAACAATTGCACTTAAAGGGACGGTTAGAATCTTAAAACGATGCTGGAGTGTCTGAAATAGCGGGTGAATGTCTGTCATCCGGTAGGATGCCCCATCCCTAGCAAAAACTAAAAGATAAGAAAATGTCAACACTGCTACTTTCAATATTGGTGTTAGCAAGATGGCCCCTCTAGTGAGTACCTGAGTATATCTGTGAGACCAATGCCAGTAAATTACTTTCCTAACTTGCTGACGCATACTCATTGGGTTTCCGTTCATGAGCGGTGGTAAATACTGAGACCATGCTATTTTTAAATAATAATTTAGACATGTATATTTACAGACAGCCGAGATGACTATTCGTTTTTCTCTATCTCTCCTTCATATTAGCCCAGTCGAATACTATTAAATCAGCAGTAACAATGAGGGTATATGCGTATAATATTAAATGTCAATTTTAATATGCAAAAAAAGAGAAGCAAAGAAGAGTTCTAAAGGGAACAAGTGAAATAGAATACGTGTGTGTCATTATCACTGCTGGTTTAATATTATTAAACTGGGCCAATGTTCTGGAGAACTTGATAAACGTACGAGATTATAGGTTATTAGGACTGCAATTGATTTGGTAAAAAAAAATGTCTTTCACATCTTGATTTAGACAATTTGGGTTAGGGTTAGGGTTAGGGTTAGGGTTAGGGTTAGGATTAGGGTTAGAGTTAAGATTTCTCATAAACTTTGGCTTTATCATTTATTCATGAAAATTAGACTTCTTTTCTTAAAGAGATTTTTCTGCTTCTCGTAAAGTCGGTTCTCTCTATCGCTCCAAACACTTTATCACACCTGAGGCTATTCTCTATCTCTGCAAATCTACTATCAGACCATGTATGAAGTACTTTTATCATATTTGGGCTGGTGAATCTCTGTCCCATTTGAGGGTTCTTGACAAGGTGCAGAAATGCATCTGTAATTTGATTGGCCCCCACCATGTCTTTTTCTCTGCACCCTCTCTTTCACACGCGTGATGTTGCTAGTCTAAGTCTTATATGTCATATGTTCTTCAGAATTGTGTGATCTATTCTCTGCTTCCTTTGTTCCAGCTCGTTTGACTCGTTGGGCTAGTAGTCTCCATCAATTCGCTGTGTTGATACCTCACTGTAATACAGCTTCCTATTCAAGTAGGTTCTTTCCAAGAACTGCAGAGTTGTGGAACTCTCTTCCTGCTGACTGTTTTCCCCCGTACCTATAGCCTTGGCTTTTACAGACTAAAGGCCAATAGGCATCTCTTGTCTTTGCGATAATCATATTTCGTTTTTGTTAGCTCCTTACATCAAATGCCTACATGTTACTAATCTCTTATATATCACTCTCACCCTCTTTTTTACACTATGTTTTCGATCCCTTAACCGCTCTTATTTTATACGATATCTATCACTCTCGATTCAGTCTCTCTCCTCTCGTCCTCTCTCCCGCTCTATCTCTCTCTTTCTTTCTCTTTCTCTTTCTCTCTCTCTCTCTCTCGCTCTCTCTCTCTCTCTCTCTTTATTGACTGTCGATGGTAATAAAGAAAAGAAATAATAACAAGATTGGAATAATCTATTACTAACAAAAGTGAATATCACCACAATTGTAATTCTATTTAACGCGTATTTAGAGAGTGAAAGAGAGAGGGAGAGATACTCGGCGAGTTAATTTAAAATTGCTGCTAATTAGAACAATTAAAATGGAATTTTTTTCAAACGTAACTCACAAAACTGGGGAATTAAAATATACATCGAAAAGGCGTTATGGAAAAAGCACGCTGATAAACTCACTTTTGGGAGAATAATAGATAGTCTACGCCTATAGTCAATTGTCACTGCTGGTTTGCTATTATTAGACTGGGCTAGCATCTAGGAGAGGTGAAGAACTATTATAGGTTGCATGGGGCATATTTAACTATAAATGTCTGATTTTCATAAATAAATGATTATATGGTTATTATTAGACTGGGTTAGCATTTAAGAGAGGTGAAGAACTATTATAGGTTGCATGGGCCATATTTAACTATACATGCCTGATTTTCATAAAGAAATGATTTTATGGTTATTATTAGACTGGTCTAGCATTTAGGAGAGGTGAAGAACTATTATAGGTTGCATGGGGCATATTTAACTATAAACGTCTGATTTTCATAAAGAAATGATTTTATGGTTATTATTAGACTGGGCTAGCATTTAGGAGAGGTGAAGAACTATTATAGGTTGCATGGGCCATATTTAACTATAAACGTCTGATTTTCATAAATAAATGATTTTATGGTTATTATTTGACTGGGCTAGTGTTTAGGAGAGATGGAGAGAAATTATAGATTATTTTGGCTATCTGTAATTATAATAGCCTGATTACCATAAATAGTTTTTTTGTAGGGATTATTATGCGAGTGTGTTAGTGTTCAGGGAAGATCGGAAACCATGTTAGATTATTTGGGTCATCCGTAACTATGACCGAGTGCTTTTCGTAAATAAATGGGTTTCATTGAAAATGATAATTTGATATTTTAATCCTACGTTGGATTTGAAAATACAGGATAACAAAAAAAATGGCGGGAAAAGAAGATAGCTCTATAAAAGTACAAGGCAAAAATGGCGGCGGTCCTGTAATTGCACAACGGATATTCAATTTGCGACTTATGCAGATGGGATCTTCGTATCCGATTCGGAGGCGCCTTTACTATGATTATTACAAGGCGCTCATTCTATTTTTTTTGGGGGGGGGGGAGTAGAGAAATTACATGGTAACGTTATTTATTTATTTTAGCCTTTCTCGCATTATTCAAAGTTGAATAATTCATGAACGACGGTTATTAAATTTGAAAAAATAAAAAGTAGATCATTAAGGGAGACGGAAATAAAAATGGCGGATGACGGAAGGAAGAAAAGAAAAAAGGAAGTAAGAAAAAGAAACAGAAAAGTATTTTAAAAATATGTAATGAATAAAAAAAAAACAAGGCATATAACTCTATATATGACTGTATGCGTGTATGAAGTGACCCCCACATACGAAAAAAGAAATGTCTGACTAAAAAATATAGCACATAGAATAGTTTATAAAATTAACAATCCCTTCTGAAATCCAACAAAATTTAGTACAAATAAACCTCAGTTTATGTCCGACTTGTCCACCAAGTTTTAGTCCTGAATGTTAAACAATCATCGTTCTACAATCAACAGTATAAAAAAAATAAATAGGTTATTTAACCTTTGTTGAGAAGTCAGCCGACAGACGGCGACACAAGGTCCAGATCAGGGCGATAATTTTGAAGAGACGCCAGCAAGCGGAACTACGTTTGACACTGAGAGACGCAGATGGTACCAATTGCAGTGCATCTAGTTGTCTCCAGGGAAAGAGTTGTCCTTGACTAATCTAATATATAAAGTAGAGACGATTTTCCCCTGTACCATCTCGGAGTATAGGAAAATAACCACATGTATCACAAGCTACTAAACTTACCACTATACTACACTTATTCACTCGAGCGTGTTTTAGTAAATTTGCTATTATCTTCTTCTACCTAACACTAAATATTACATTTGTCCCACCATCAACGTCTCTCCGAAAAACCAACTCCATATAGGTGGTAGCAAAAACTTTTCTCCCTAACAATTCTGTACTGTCACTCTACTCATCGACACCGGGAACTAATACACACAGTTTAATTTTTACAAAACACCGGTTCTTATTTATTATTTGCATGGTATTACTTTACTACATAATATAAAGCAATACGCAAAGACTTAATGACCGCTCCCGTTCACTCCGATTATTTTCCGCTAATATCAGATTACGTTATTTCTAATTCTACCTATGTCTTCTATATTTATATTCATTCCGGAATTAAGCGAATAAAATTAACGAACACAGTTCCTGCAACATTTATTTATGCAACATGGCGGCTACAATTTCTTGATCGAATCGACATCCTATTTAATTCTATAAGCGCCAAGATACTGGTAGACCCCGATACATTTACATTTTCAAAATCATACATCTTTAACACGCATATTATAGAAAACTTGCCCAAATCCAGTCATTTTCATCAACTTCAAATGACCTAAACCGTGTCATTGCTGAACGCAAAACCGTTAAAGTCAACTTCTTTAGCATTTTTCAGTTTCTACCAACCAGTTAATGTGTGTATAAACATTTTTCTGCCATTTTATTTGTTTGTTTCTTGCTTTAAACGACTAATCGGGTGGTCGTGAAAATCTCCGCAAACGTCGTTGTTTCGTCTAGCGTAAAATAGACCCCCTAGAATTTATCTCCCTTTGCCGGCCCTTTTTTCTTAGGGGATTTCTTCTAGTCGTCACTGGCGAGAGATTCTTCCGGTGCGTCGTCCCCGATCAATTGACCCGCTTTCTTCACAAAGCTTCATGAAGAGATTTCGCCGGTAAAAAATATTGCCTTTCTTACTCTCTAAAAATAAAATTAAATAATACTAGTATTATTTAATTTTATATTTTTTTATCTAGACGAACTTTGTTTACTTTTTCACCACGTGTGAATCTCACTTTAATCGCCTGTAACTCACCTATTTCCTAACATAATTGTAGTTCTTCCTTTCTAGTATCATATATTATGCTCAAAATATTTTCTATTCTGTACATTTATTAGCTTACAACTCCATTAGATGTTGGTCAACTCTTTGTTCCTGCCTCGTCTTCATTTTGTATTCGCGTGTTTCTGAAACAATGTTTTCGTTCTTTTTACAGTTTTACCTTTATCGATGATCAATAAACCTGTGTCTAAAATATACCATGCCTCAGAGTCTTGATTGCCGATAAGAGTTTATGCTAGTTGTCCGAGGGTTGGATGTTTCTTCGAAGCAAACGTATCCTGAAGACAGCACAGTTTTTGTTTTGTCGCCGTTCAATGATATTACGAGTCCATCTAGATACGATACGTGACAGGTAACGTTTACTCTAGTGTATTCATACATGGCAATGTATGTGTGCCCCTGTTTTTATCTCTGAGTTTATATTGTGTATATGTTTAAGAGTATGCATGCGCGTGTGTATATTTTTTTAATCATTTTAATTAATTTATCTAAAGAGATCAAGGGCCCCCTCTTGAGGCTAACACTTGATTTCCCTATGAGTAGAATTTATATCCGAGGGCTCTCTTAAGGATAGATGTTGTTCCTTTTAGGGCTGCTATCTGTACTTCCCTACAGTTTGGTTTTCCCGGGATTGTTTCTAAGTATTTTCTTAGATTTTTTTCACTAGACCAGTTGCCCCCACTACAACCGGTATGATGTTTATTTCATCGAAGGACCATGTTATTTTTAAATCATTTTTGAGGTCTTGATATTTTGTTATTTTTCTCCGTTCTGCTCTATTGAGGTCATAGTCATTTGGGACGGTTACATCAATGATGAGAGCATTTTTTTCTCGTTTGTTCCAGATGACAATGTCTGGTTTGAAGGCCTTGTCTTTTATGTATCTGCCCGCCTGTATGTCTTTATCATAGAACACTGTCACTTTTCCATTCGATGCCATGGGTGAGGGTTCATGTTCCCAGATGTTCAGTGATCTTTCAAGCTGCACCTCTCCGCAGATCTTCCAATGTAGGTATTTACATACTTTGTTGTGGCGGGCATCCAGACATTATGTGGCTTGGACTTTCAATGGCCGAGTGGCAGAACCTGCACTGGTCAGTTTTTTGTAGACCAGCCATTTTCTAAAATCCATTCGTAAGTAGGCCTTGGTCTTGTGCAGCTATTAGTATCCGTCCCTCATCTAACGGGAAGTTGCCACTCTTGAGCCATTGTAGTGAAGCCTCTTTGTCGATATAGCTCTGGTTAAGTTCTTCAATGAACTTCCCTGCTCTTTTATTATGTCGCCATCCTTCTAGTCTGGTCTTCAGCTCCTTTTTGTGAGTATGTGTGTCAAAGTAATCATAAATGTGTACACATTTGTATTTTCCACATTAGCCAACCTTATACCTAGCAGCTGTGTCCTAAAATTCATGATGAATGGTTAATTAGCTAAGGAGGAAATTCTATACATGAAAATATATAAACATATGCACATGCCTAATTTATATAAATACAAGAAAAAAACTACCCGCCATCCGGCGGCTATTCATCTAGCTCTAAGTTATTATCTTTAAATGTATAACTTACATTAGATATATTTAATATAAATCTATTGTAATTTTTAAAACTAATAGTTTTCACTTAAATTATCTCCCTTGAAAATTAATGACCATAATATTTTAAGAAATGTTTTGGTAATGTATCCTTTATTTATTCAATCACTTTAATTAATTACTGATAACGTCGAAAAAACTATTGCATATAGGAAATAGAACAATAAAATTATAAATAAATAGCACTAAGCATTAATGTAATATAAACTGTTTTGAAAAGGAGTTATGCAAATTAGGCATACTAATAGCTGCGCTAGGGTCTTTGTTTCCTACAATATATGCACTGTTTCAAAATGTTGTATTATTCATTTAAAGAACATGATAAAACATTTACATTTACTCATACTTTTATATATATATATATATATATATATATATATATATATATATATATTAATTTTAAATAAAACATATTAAATTATTATGCCGCTTTAAATTGTGTATAACAATCTCCTTACTAAACAAAAAATCCAAGTAGTTTAGTATACTAAACAAATTATTATCTTCAGAGCCCAAAACGAAAAGCCCGCGAAATGGGCAAATATACAGAGTTAAATGTTCATTCGACAATCACTCTAAAAGGATGACTTAACAATAGTTATGAGAAAATTAAAATAATCTACCTATTTCTTCATCTGTCGAATTTTTTGTGTTTTCATCTAAGCTCGGAAGATAAGAACTTTTTGTTTAGTATGCAGATTTTTTTTTTTTAAGTTGTAGACTGCAGGATTGGGTTTAGGTATAAATTATTATAAAATGATATAATAAAGACATGAGCTTAAATCGACTTGGCGTCGGTAGTTGCTGGATGTTAACGAAGAAAAAGCCGAATGAAAAGTCCGTTGCCTGCGTCGAAAAATTTCCAAATCGAGGCTGGATGCGCAATTGGAAAAAAGCGATGAAATGTTTTCTTTTCCACGTAATTTTTATAAAGAAATATTTCACTTAAAAGTGTTAAAACGGTGTTAGGGTTATAAAAAAAATTTTCATGGATAAGCGCTTCGACATTTTCCGGCCGTCTACGTAAACATTCGGAAACTATCGACGACAAGACAATTTAAGCTTGGTTCCTAATCTGCATAGGTACCTATTTTTTAAATAAATATATTTATGTATAAACACTATTTAATGCTAAGTGTTAACTTGTTTTTTTTTTTAATTGAAACTCTATTCCTTTCTCGAATTATTTATATATATATATATATATATATATATATATATATATATATATATATATATATATACAGTTAGTTATGAAAAAATATTTATGGCAATTAAGCTGCACAGAGGCTTCCGCGTTTCATCCCCGTAGGTAATCATTAGGCTAAAAGTCATTTTAGCATGATGATTCCTTATGGGAATGAAACGCAGAAGCCTCTGTGTAGCTGAATTGCTATAAATATATTTTCATAACTTACTACCTCGCTCTACTCACGTATTGAGCACTGTTGGAGTAAATACTGTAAATTGATACATATTATATCTCCTTATAACATTTGATGTGGATACACGAAATCATATACATATATATATATATATATATATATATATATATATATATATATATATATTATAATATAAAATGAAGTAATAAAATCAAATTTTATTAGAATTCAAAGTTCATGCAAAGCATCCTTAAGTCCTTAGCTTAGTTGACGCTTATATCTTTTGTTGGATTGCTTCATATATATATATATATATATATATATATATATATATATATATATATATGTAGAGAGAGAGGGGGGAGAGAGGGGGAGAGAGAGAGAGATATTTTTCGGTCCTTTATTTTGGTCCCATTGCAATGTATAATTTTCGAATTGAGAACTTTTTTTTGTTTTTCTGGTGAATTCAAAGAGGAAAGGTCCGATATTGACATAGAAATGTTTGTTGGTCCCCAACTAAACGTAATGGAACCGTAAAAATTGTACCGAAAATGTTTGTATTGAAAAAATGTTTCTTAAGATGAATAAAATCTTGGTCTTTGGAATGTAGCCACATCTTGTTTATTTATATATGCTCTGTTTTTAAAAGTTTAGAATCATCCAACTTTCAATTGGTATACATATAGAATAAAAGGTATATGCTTAAAAGATATATTCGCACTAGTATATATATATATATATATATATATATATATATATATATATATATATATATATATATATATATATATATGAAGAGTTCGAATGCAAAAAGCGATAAATCCAAATCGTTTAAATTGAGACATGAAGCAATAAAAGGACAAATGTATTAATTCTAGCCTTTGATTAAAAGCTTATTTTGATTGAAAACAAAGCGAAATGATGCCGGTATCATATTATGTGAAAGATCATTTTTGGATGCGGTCGAATGTGGAAATGCAACGTATTTTGTAGTGATAGTTTCGTAATTTTCAAAATGGCGTTTATCGCGTTTTGCATTCGAACTCTTCACATATATATCCAAATATGATTTAAGCTGAGATCGGATTTTAACTCTGTCTGATGACATTTCAGTTTATAATAGTTGCTGATCGATAACATCGACATGCCAGTGTCGCAGATTTTGTACATGTTTGTGTAAATAAAAATAATCATATATAATAGCTTTATTTGATATTGAGCACTTTTTATAAGCCCGGTTGAAATTCTTTTGATTACTCTCCTGTAGATGTTTACCTTGCCTGGATTATTATTATTATATATATATATATATATATATATATATATATAGAGAGAGAGAGAGAGAGAGAGAGAGAGAGAGAGAGATAGAGAGAGAGAGAGAGAGGGAGAGAGAGAGAGAATAAAATATGAAACTAAAAGTATACTTTTAGTAGATAGAGCCTATAGTGAAGTGGTTTAAGCTCAATATACGAAATAGAGCAATTATAAAGTCATATGAAAAAAAAGGGATAAACATGTACGAATGACAGATTTATTTCAACTTCGATTGTTCAATGCAAGGTATACTCGGTAATAAAATTATGTTTATTATTCTTTCTTTAAGCCAAGGCTTTTCAAAGATGAAAATCTTATCATCTTTGAAAAGCATTGGTTTAAGGAAAGAATAATAAACATAATTTTAATACCGAGTATACTTTGCATTGAACAATCGAAGTTGAAATAAATCTGTCATTCGTACATGTTTATCCTTTTTCTTTCATCTATCTTTATATATATATATATATATATATATATATATATATATATATATATATATATATATATGTGTGTGTGGGGGGGGTGTCTGCGTGTATGTCTGTACGTGTGTGTGTGTGTTTGTGTGCGCGTATAGTTCTGCTTGTATCTCTAAGTCCAAAGAAAGAAGATACAAAAAAAGTATGTGATACATACTATGTAATGGTAGCTTCATGCAGAAGAACGGAGTCTATATTAATGCTTTTAGGACGGAGGGATGCTATGTCCGTTGTTGTTGTTGTTGTTGTTGTTGTGAACTGATGGCAACGAGGAGGGGGTGCAGTGTTGGGAGTGTTGTATAAAACCGATGAGGGGGGAAGGGGAGGCCATGTATGACGTGGGAAGGAGTATTGCTGCTCCCGTGGAACTAGCCGGTTGAATTGACACGGCGACGACATTCTTGTGGACGCGATTCAATAATAAGAGCAAGGGAAAAAATAATACTGAAACGAAACGAAATCGGCAGCGTCGTAGTATAGAAGATGCGTCGTAGTGGGACTCGCTTTGGCATCTCTTCAAAAAAAAAAAACACGAAGAGGGAGGAGCAGCATGCTAACCCGCCTCTACCCCCATCGTATCTTACTATTATCCCACACCACAGCCCTACCCTATCACCCCTACACCGAAACCAATAACCAAAGTGCTTATCAGATTTCAAATAAGATAAATAGAAAAATCGATGGCAAAGTTGACCTTCCTCTTTTATTCCTCTTTTTCCCGTTGCGGCCTCCACCATCAACACTTCATTACCCCTCTCACATTCTCCGACTCTCTCTCTCTCTCTCTCTCTCTCTCTCTCTCTCTCTCTCTCTCTCTCTCTCTCTCTCTCTCTCTCGAGTGCTTGACCACCAACCGTTTCCCTTCCGTACATCTTCTTCTTTTTCTTCTTTTTCTTCTTCTTCTTCTTCTTCTTCTTCTTCTTCTTCTTCTTCTTCTTGGTCCATTCATAATTTTCGTGTGCATGTGACTCTACTCGAATTTTTGCACGAAATCGCCTCAGATGATTTTGGGGTTCGTGGAGATGCTATGACGACGTTGGATATATATATATATATATATATATATATATTTAAATAATTTTTTTTACTGTTTTTACGGGCGGTAGAACACCAGTGTGTTTATTTATATTTTTCTGCTTCCTAAGCGGTTAAGAATATGGAGAGTACTGCATTCAATCACCCTTAATCGTACGTGACATCAATATATATATATATATATATATATATATATATATATATATAAGTGTCCAAAGGTTCATATTTTTTAAAAGCATTTTATTGTTAAATTTAAGAAGAAATAGGTAAAATAAATACCTTTTGAAGCATTAAGATGCGATATCAATTTTTTTAATAAAAAAGAAAAATAATAAATCGAAACCGATTTTTTTTTTTTTTTATTAAAACTAGCATTTTTTTTTTGTTAGTTTAAAGTGATACAAATATTTCGCCAAAACCTGGCATTCTCGGTGTGTAAACCGGCTTGTTGTTATTACAGCCGGGCCAAATGGGCAAGTTGTTGTTTCCCACCATCAAATATGAAGAATGTGAATGCAGCACGTGATTTGTATAAGTGTCCCAAGGTTCATATTTTTTTTTAAGCATCTATTGGTAAATTTAAGAAGGAATAGGTAAAATAAATACCTTTTGACACACCGAGGATGCTTCAGGAGGTATTTATTTTACCTATTCCTTCTTATATATATATATATATATATATATATATATATATATATATATATATATATATATTAATTAATTTTTTCATAAATTATTTTTTACGTACATAAAGAAATCCATTTCCTTTCTTTTCATTCTTTCCCAATATGAACATCTGAGTGAAAGATCAGACATTTTCCGCCTGTGCATGCCTGTATAAATAAAATTTATTGTATGTATAGCTCTATTTACTATTGAGAACTAAATTCTGTGGATTTTTATACTGTGAATGTTTACTTTACCTTGATTACTATATATATATATATATATATATATATATATATATATATATATATATATATATATATATATATATATATATATATATATATATCAGCAAGGTATTTTTACATTGAATTTAAATGTCTGCATGTTGGTACAGGCGGGGAAACAGGGAGCAAGGAGGAAATAACAAAGGCAAGCTATTAGAGTAGAAAGTTTTCCGGCATTTTTGGACTTTTACAGTGAGGGGCTCGTAATTTGTTGCTAGACTGGGTTGTAGGGGTTATTTACGTTGAAGGGGTTCAGGTGCATTAAGTTCATCTGGGCACATTCCGTGGATGTACTTGTAAAACAAGCACAGGGATGCAGCATTGCGGTGATGGGACAGAGGCTGAATATTCGTATACGGTGCGGGACCTATTAGGTTAAAGACTTGTTTTGCACCCTTTTCAATAGGGGCCAATAATCAACTCATAAGCGAATGGTGGCATGTGTGACGAGTGTACTATATATATATATATATATATAGGATCCTTCTGAGCTTGAAACCGACGGGACCAATGTTGTACTATTTTTTCTGTACCAAATAATAAATAAATGTTACTCTTTTCATTTTGATTCTCAATTAATCGAGCACTCCGGTTATTATTTATTCCAATAACCATGTTTTTATTTTATTATTTTTATTTTTATTTTTTCACATTTCCAAAAAACGTAACATTTCTCTGAGATATATTTTTACGGTCCGTTTCATTTGTTTTGTGCCAAACAACATTTGTATGTCAATATCGTCTCTGCAACATTACAAAATCATCAGAAAAAATTCACAAAGAGTAAAAAGTTCTTGGATTAAAATGTCTTGAAAAAAACTACACTATACAGTGGTTCATGTTTGCGTGAAACCAAACAAAACACTACGAAAAGAGAAAACTCGTTACTATGGAATATTATCTTCGAAGTATCTGTAGCTAAAATCTTCAGGGATATGGAGACTCTACAGATACTTCGTAATAAATTACTAATTGAAGATAATATTCCATAGTAACGTACAGATTAGAACCGACACCAAGAAATAAAATATTTAATTATAAAAAAACGTGTCGAGTTTATTAGTGTTAGCAATGGTAATTGCAGTAATATCGCAGAGTGTGATTGACTAAACTCACAGTTCTGTGATGAGGACTTTAGTCAGAGATTAACGGGTAATTTGAACATCATCAGAGCAAAGAGTTCATTTACAAGTAATAGGAAAACACATTATTCTAAAAACAGAGGAACGGGAAATTTGAATGATCCAAGTAGAAGACTTAACCAGAAAAAAATATGTGGCAAGCTGAAATACATGAGAAAAACTCACACGAAGAATGGTGACAAAATCCAAGGAGCCCCCCCCCCCCCAAAAAAAAATAAAAAGAAACAAACAACGGTTCATCAAACGGTAGCTTCTTACTTGATACCAAACTCTCTCTCTCTCTCTCTCTTTAATATATATATATATATATATATATATATATATATATATATATATATATATATATATATATATATATATGGGAAATGAAAAAGGAAAAACCAAAAGATATTTTTTATATATTCATCAACGTTTCGTCTTTGTTATAAGACTTCCTCAGGATGATAATTTTAAGAAAAATGTCATGAAAATACATCGAAATATTGGGTTGACATGATGAGTTGATGAGAAAAAGTAGTAGCCGTGGCTAGAAGAGCACTGGAGCAAGGTCCGGGTAGAGAAAAGTCAGTCAGTGACAGAGAGTGAAATGAATGTGGACAGCTGTGATATATATATATATATATATATATATATATATATATATATATATATATATATATATATATATATATATGTGTGTGTGTGTGTGTGTGTGTGTGTGTGTGTGTGTGTGTGTGTGTGTGTGTGTGTGTAAGTAAATTTCGCGTACAACAAAATCGTAGGATAAATTTCAGAGGAAACAGTTTTAATCAATGAAACGGGCGGGTGGAAAAGAAAAGAAAACTGCTAAAATTTTCCATAGGGCCTTATCGTCTGACCCTCTAAGAGGAAACGTCAGAATAATAAATTAAGAACTAAGAAAATCGAATGAGATATGAGGGGAAAAATTGTTTAAGGTGTAGAAAACGATATATATATATATATATATATATATATATATATATATAGAGAGAGAGAGAGAGAGAGAGAGAGAGAGAGAGAGAGAGAGAGAGATAGATAGATAGATAGATAGATAGATAGATAGATAGATAGATAGATAGATAGATAGATAGATATTAGAATAATACGAGTCCCAGGACGGATAAAATAAATTTCCCTAACAGAACAGTTTGTACCACTTTCATTTCCTTTTATGTAATTTTTTTTTAATGGAAATCGCTTCAAACAAGGTATGAAGCTACTTGATGTAAGGAGCTAAAAAAATACCATTTTAAGGTCAAAAACTAGCCAAGTATAAGTGCTAGATGTTTAGATTCCGACCCATAAAACAGCAATTCTTCCCCCTTCGCCAGAAAAATCGCTCATAAAATGTGTAGACTAAAGGACAAAATAAGAAAAGCGAGAGTTACGAGGCTGCCGAAAGTAAACTCAAGGTCTACTTTCTACTCTCTTTATTGGTCCCCCGATTTATAAAATAGGGGGACTTATGTTTTGAGGCATGTCCGTCCGTATTTTTCTCCGCAACCATCCATTGAATTTCTCTGAAATTTTGCATGAAGTTGTAACTTTGGTCAGGTTAGAAAGTGACATTCTCCGATTTTCGAAAAAAATCTGGTTAGCCCCCCCACCCCCCAGGGGGTCAAAAGGCAAAAAATGACATTTTTTGCCCCATAACTTTTCATCCATTCATTCAATTTCTCTGAAACGTGGCCAAAATGTGGAGGCAATTGTTCCTAATAGAAAATAAGCATCGCTGACCTTGAAAACAATCTGGTTCGCGCCCCCAGGGGGTCAAAAGCCCCAAAATGGCAAAAAATGACCCTTTTTCCCCATAACGTTTGATCCATCCATTCAATTTTTCTGAAACTTGGCCAAAATGTAGAGGCAATTGTTCTGGATATAAACTGAGCATCCTTGCCCTCAGAAAAATTCTGGTTCGCGCCCACAGGGGGTCAAAGGGGGGTCAAAAATGCCCCTAATTGCCACAATTTATTGCATTTTACACTCGCCACATCGAGTCACATGCAGAGGGGGACCACGCACGCGCGGCTTGTAATCAATATATTATGATACTAAACCTTATGTAAAGAATCCTTATTCTAATATGGTCAAATTCTATTACATGATTTTCATTCTAGAAAATGTCTAAAGTTTAAAGCTTAAGCTTAAACGGTTTGAAGAGAAAGTTTAAATTAAAGGAATCTTGCTTTATTGGTGTCTGATGACTATGCATCAAATTCAATGCAAATCTGAAATATTTGAATTTTCAAATGAGATTTTGTGTCCAGATTATGCTCACTAAACACTTACAAATACTCAACAAAAATTAAAACTTAGGGTATTATTATTAATTGATGTCTGATACCTATTGTTCAAATTTCACAAAACTTAGAAACATCTGAATTTCAACGAAAGGCGTCCACTCCCTTTTTACAACCTTTGCATAAAACTAAAGTAAACTACATATAGCCTACATTTCGACTCTTTACGTCTAAAAAAATCATAAAGAACGGTTAATTAGTTTAGGAGTGAATCCTAAACATACTAATATATAAACATATAAACATGCCTGACTTTATATATATATATATATATATATATATATATATATATATATATATATAGAGAGAGAGAGAGAGAGAGAGAGAGAGAGAGAGAGAGAGAGAGATTGCCATTGAACCAAGATGCAAATGAAAGACGAAGGGGGGGGAGACTGGTAAAATATAACAAAAACATGGAGAATAAAATATGGGAGGAAAGAAGGGACATAATAAATTGAATTCGAAGTACAATGAATTGCATTATAAAGATTGAATGGGTTTTCTTTTTCATGCCAGTTTTTTTCTTTTTCTCAACACGTCTTCCATTATTCAATATTTTCCCACTAAAAACAAATTATTAATTTTTATCCCATTTCATTGGTTTTTATGTAAATTTTGGAATTCGACTGTTTTTTGTTTGCTTGGTTTTCGTTCTGTTGTTGTTTTTGGGTGTGTCAACCTTGTTGTTTCGTTCTAATTTATTTTTATTATTTGTTTTGTTTGTTGTTGTTGTTGTTTGTTTCTTTTTGTTGCTATTTAATTTTTTACTGTGTTATTGTTGACTTCTTTTTATTTTATTTTTTTATTTTTTATTTTTAGTGTTTCTTTCTATATTTTGGTTCCGCTTGTTTCGTTTCTTTTCGCTAGGGGTAGGGGGGCGGGTCAGTTGAATATTTATTAATTATTTTTTCCTGTTTTTCTGAACTTTCTTATTGAATTTATTCAAGTTCTTCATTATAATGGCTTTTTATCATTCTTCTTTTCTGTCTTCCTGCCTTTCAAGAATTTTTCCATCTCTTTTTTTTTTTTACTACGTTTGTTTCTCCCTTTATCTCTTTCTTTATTTCTTTCTTTATTTCTCTTCATCTATTTCTTTTTTCTTCTTCCATAATTCTGGATTACAACAAAAATAAAAACTGCCTCAGTCTAGCAGGATTTCACCTTCACTGACCGAAGACAGAAACGGTGAAGTGTTATATTAGAACAGAGACTACACTTTTCTCCTAGTCAAAATGCCAATTAGTTAAGCGTTTTTTTTATTGCGTCTCTGCATATCTTTAAGAGGCTCTCTCCGTCGGTCGCTCATGCTTAATTTTAAATAGCATTTTCATGTGTCCACGTATCCTTATTGGAGTATCTGTCTGTCCGTCTTTTTGTCAGTCTGTCACGCTTCAATTAGAAATAGCATTCTCATCGCTAAACGCGTAGATTGAATGGACGTATAGTAAGGATGTCCGTTCTTGTTATTCTCATTATGTTTGGGAATTTTTTAGATGAGGGTTGATAATTTGTAGTATTTGAATTAATCTTGATTATTTTCAGATCGTTTCGGCCGATGTAATCTCCTACCTTCTTCATGTACACCTTTTTGAACTTGGGAATATTTATGTCGAACTCAGATACCAATACTGAATTATCAACCGAACATTTTATTGAATCCACGGGAGTAGGTTGTTCTCGTTCTGCCAGCCACGACTGAGTATAAATGTTCTCTAATCATTATATTAATCTTCGTTATTATCACCTGTAATAAGTATTGAACCTGAAACCCTCAGAAAACAGGCACCAAGAACCGATTGTTAATGAATGCCTTTATTCATGTTCCACGTGTCAATGTCTCATCGCGTTTTTCATTCTTTTTTTTCTTTCTTTTCTTTCCTGTTATTTTCTCCATACCTATCTTTATTTTGGGTTTTTTTTTTCCTTTCTTTATCTTTTCTTTTTATTCTCTTCTTTCATCTTTTTTTATTTTTACTTATTTTACTTTATTTTCTTAAACCATCTTTCTTTCTTTCTTTCTTTCTTCCATTCTTCTTTCTTTATGTATTTCTTTAATTTTGTTCATTTGTTCTTTATACTTTAATTTCCTTCATATTTCCTTCTCTCTAACGCTGTTTCGACCTTCTTTATATCTCTCTTCTTCCCAAACTTATTATTATTATTATCCTTTTTTGTTTCAACATTTCCATTAGCCTCTTAGCTGATATCACAATTTCAAAATGTAATTATTGAACCATTTCGTTTCTCCTTATTCATTCAGCACAGATCTTAATCACCCATATTATTTGTTCATGGGGCATTTTCCCAGAGGTCCAATATGGTTCCTAAGATAGAAGACTTCTTGCAGTCTCGAACAATGTCACTTCCTTCGGGGCGCTCATGTTATGTTCTAGCAGAGATATCGGTCGTTGCTCGGGGGGATGGGTGACACTACCGAAGTTACAAAACTATGTGTGTCATATCTTTATATAAAAACATCTTCCTTTCTACACATTATTAGTTTGAACACACCTCTCCTCTCCCGATTGCCGGTTCTCTCTCTCTCTCTCTCTCTCTCTCTCTCTCTCTATATATATATATATATATATATATATATATATATATATATATATATATATATTACTCAAACAGGCATTATTGAACAATATATATATATATATATATATATATATATATATATATATTACTCAAACAGGCATTATTGAACGATATATATATATATATATTACTCAAACAGGCATTATTGAACAATGTATATATATATATATATATATATATATATATATATATATATATATATATATATATATATATTACTCAAACAGGCATTATTGAACAATATATATATATATATATATATATATATATATATATATATTACTCAAACTGGCATTATTGAACAATATATATATATATATATATATATATATATATATATATATATATATATATATATACATATATATATATATATATATATATATATATATATATATATATATATATATATATATATATATATATATATATATATATATATATATTACTCAAACTGGCATTAACAACAACGCGGAATTTTCGCGTTTGCATAACTTCTTTTTAAGGTGTTCGAGGCGTCGAGCAATCTTTCGGGTTTCAAGCGGCAGTCCATATAATATACTCCTGAGGACGACCGAGAAGGTCGAAAGCGCTAGAGAAATTGCTGAATTACGTACAATCGGCGAAATATTTTATGAACTGCCGCCTGAAACCCGAAAGATTCCTCGACGCCTCGAAACCCTTAAAAAGAAGTTATGCAAACACGAAAATCCCGTGTTGTTCAACAAAGCCTGTTTGAGTAATAACTTGCTGCCTATATATATCAACTGATTCAATAAATAGGAAAAGAAAAAAGGAAGGAAGAAAGAAATAGAAAAAGTGACTGACTGACTGACTGTTTGGCCTAGTTTCAATGCTGTTTTTAGTAAAAAGAAAAACTACCATATAGCATGAAAAAAAGTAAACTTTATCTACCGGACCCCCGTACTAATTTGCTCTCTAATGACCCAAAGTATATGAATATGGCAGTAGTTTTATTATAACTAAATCTTGGTCACACTGTATGTGATGATATATAGTTTATAAGTGGATCTTGTGTAGTTTCTGACTTTTTGCCGGACCAAAAGACAAGAGAACGACTTTCCTTTATACAATAGATTATTATTTCAAAAGAATTGTATGGAAGAAAAAAAGCAACAAAATAAACTTGCACTCATTATGGGATTTGGGTGGCAATAAGCCTCCCCAAGGTCCCAGTATTCTCCGCACTCTTCTAGAAGTGGTCTGGTTAGTGCTCTCCCTCCTCGGTCTTCCCATCCTCCTTGACCCTTCACGACTATTTGGTAAGGTATCAGCCAAGGCTAGTGCCATAACTTAAATGTGTGTGTGTGGGGGGGGGGGGCAGTTTATGAAGTTTCTTGTAGTTTCTGTTCCTTGGGTTCATGTGGGTTAGGGTTCTTCATGTGTTTTTTTTCCCTCCTGTTGTAACATCCATGTGACTGGTTAACGTTCGTAACTTATGCTGGTTGGTTTCCGCATTTAACGATTTTCTTTAAGATTGCAGCTGTTTTCATCATTGCCATCCATTGTATGGTCTCAGTGATCCCCTCGACTCAAATTTCTATCAGTTTTTCCCCCAGTTTTTTTAGGGGGGTGACTGGGAATTGCTTCTACAATTATTGGTATTATATTGACTTTCGTTATGCTACATATCCCTTTGTATTCTCTGGCAAGTTCCGTGTATTTGCTTAGTCGTTCCGTCTCCTTGATCTTCACTCTGTGGACTGCTTGGCAGGATTTTTCCTTCTTGTTTACTATTATCACATCCCGTCTCCTTGCTTGTATGAGTTTATTATTATCATTATTATTATTATTATCATTATCATTATCATTATCATTATTAGTAGTAGTAGTAGTAGTAGTAGTAGTAGTAGTAGTAGTAGTAGTAGTAGTAGTAGTATACCTTACTCGCTAGGAGTTCTCAGACGAATAATAAACAGCGATCGCTGACTAAATAAAAAATAGGTGGGTTGTTATCTCTGGAGTCTAATTGAAAACAAGTCTTCCTAAATTTCCAGCAATCTCTGCTACTTTTATAACCGTTGCAAATCATTTTGCGTTATCACAACAGCCGTTCACCCTTGATTTCTCACTGCTAACGACCGTTGGTCTTCTCTGGAATTTGAGTAGCAATAAACCTCCCTAATATTCTATTACTCCCTGAACCTTTCCAGTGGGGATCTGGATGGTGTTATTTCTCTCTCCTCGGCCTTTCTATCCTCCTTGGCCCTTCACGAGCATTTGGTCTGATGCCAGCTATGTTGTAGCACCAGCTTTGGCTGACACCACACAAAACAGCAAATGTAAACTTCACAAAGAGATGAAACAGCATATAATCTGCAATGACATAGAAAATACAAACAGGAAATTTTACTGAAGCAATAAGTTCGGACATAAAAATAATCAACTGATTTTGTCCTTTAGTCCTCACATTCCATGAGCGATGTTTCTGACAAAGGAGAAAGCGTTGCTGTTTTCTGTATCGGAATCTATACATCTAACTCTTATCGCTGGCTAGTTTTTGACCTTGAAGTAGTATTTTTTAGCTCCGTATATCAAGTGGTTTCATGCCTTGTCTGGAGCAATTTCCAGAAAAAAAAAGAAAATCCCTTCAATATAGTAGATTTCGCCGTCCCAGCAGAACCAATGTGAAGCTAAAAAAGCTAAGTAAATGTAGTATGATGGGATAAGGCAAATAAAAGTAATTATGATGAATAAGTGTTGTCATTCGATAGTGATGATGAAAATAAACATTGAAACAACGTATTAAAAAATGAATTCTGGAAAAAACCTTGTGTGAAAGATAAACAAAGATTAACTTATCCCCAGCAATGCAGCAATGACATTTGTTTTGAGTGAATTTCACAGTTACTCAATAATCGGAAATTAAGGTTAGGAAGTATGTTGTTGAAATAATCCATTGCTCTTTCTGCGTCTCGTAAAGTCGCGTCTCTCTATCGCTGCAAACATTTTCTCACACTTGCGGCTATTCTCGATCTCTAGACTTTGTATAGAGTACTGTTGTCATATTTGGGCTGGTGAATCTCTATCCCATTTTATGGTTCTTGATAAAGTTCAGAAGTCTATCTGTATATTTGTTGGACCCCACCCTTTCTTCTTCTCTACAATCTCTATCTCCCAGATGTAATTTTGCTAGTCTCAGTCTCTTCTATAAATACTATTATTGTATGTGTTCTTTGGCAGTATCTGATTTATTAGCCGCTTCCTTTGTTCCAGCTCGTTTGAATCGTTGGCCTAGTGGTCTTTATCAATTTGCTGTTTTGGTATCTCGTTATAATTCAGGTTCATATTCCAATAGCTTCTTTCCAAGAACTGCAGGCTTGTGGAATTTTCTTCTTGTTGACTGTTTCCCTCCTATATATAACCTTGATCTTTACAAAACAAAGGTCAATAGGTATCTCCTGTTTTTGCGATAATCATCTTTCGCTTTTGTTAGCTCCTTACAGCAAGTGGCTTCATGCTTTGTCTGGAGCGATTTCCATAGAAAAATTAATAAATCTAATAAAATTAAATCACGATTAACTTAAGGAATTTATCAACATCTAAATGCATAAATGGGAAAGTTGGGCCTATTTCTCGCACTAACGGTAAAGTTAAGATACCCTATTCCAAGTTAATTCAACTTCACACCCTATGTATCTACTTCCCACGGAGCAGAATGTGACACAATGTTGGAAAGTTGGAAGTTGAGAAGTCAGCACTCTAGAGGAAGAGTACTTAGGGGACTTTAAAAAATTGCCTGGGCAGCCCCATTCTCAGACAGTAAGCAATAAACTTACTCCTCCCCAAAGAGGGGAGGCAAAGCCTGGGAGGGTGGACCTCCTAGAACTGCACAGGACAGATCGATAGACCGGCGTAAATCAAGCCCCGAAGGCCAAGACAATACCAGTCTATGGGGTGCAGTATCCATCGGAACAGATACTACACTTTGATCGCGACGAAGCGGCAACGAATTCAACTTCACACAATAGACACACCATCTTTTTATATATATATTGCTTATGTATATACGCTATCAGTCGTAATGTAAACTCATTTGAATATAGGTATCGAACAAAGAAAATTGTCTTAATTAACTATTATTTAGCATTTGTGTTCAAATGTTCGTTTCTTTAGATAGACCGACTTTATTTTCAACAAGTTGCGACCTATTTCTAAATTGTAGGTGAAAAGACAAACTGATTTCTTCTTTCTTTTCTTTACGGTACAGTAACATTCTAAAGATGACTAAATGTGTATGGAATTCTCAAAATTTTAATGTTTATCAATCGATTTGAATGTATGAGAAAGATTTTGTTTCGTGTTTACAACAAGGTTATGAATGAAATGTTTATTATTTTAAACTAATGTTTCAAGTATTTCAAGTAGCGAGCTTGTAGATGTATATTGTAAACGATGCATTCAATTTGTTGAATGTTTCTTTCTTAAGTTATGGGAATAAAAAAACATTTGAGCTGAATTGAATATTGTTAGAGAGACAAAAGATCAGTAGGCAGTCGGTTTGTTGTCGAGGAGTGAGATTATATATAACTGATACGCAAACACACGCACCCATTAGAGCGAAGAGCGTCACATGATATATTTGATAGCAACAGGGAAATACGACACAAACACTAATACGAAAATAAATCAGCCGTGAACCGAACTCTTAGCTGAGAATTACTTCTTCATATTTTATGAAGTATTCCCGAAGTAATGCCACGGAGACATTGATAATTCAAAAACTATTTATCTGCTCAGACTGCAATTTTGCATGGCGGTTATTTTAATCAAACGACATCGGAGCCATACATACAATTTTGAAAAATAAGAAGTTGAAATTCCTTTGAAATTTCGACCATAACTGAACTTTTTAAGGCCACGATCAAAGGTTAATGTCATATAAGATGCGGTAATTTATTAGCTACAATGCCAGTGAAGAAGCGAATCTTTCCGAGGAGCAGAACTGAAGTAATCGCCAAAAGTGAAACTTTCACAATTTCTATAATCTTGACGTTGATCGTTGACCTAGATAGCCCAAAATTAAATCAGTTCGAAGTTAGCCTATTACCGCTTCCTTCGTTGGCCTTTTGGCTAAGATCCAAGTGTAGTATCTGTTCCGATGGATACTGCACCCCATAGACTGGTATTGTCTTGGCCTCCGGGGCTTGATTTACGCCGGTCTATGGGATTGTCCTGTGCAGTTCTAGGAGGTCCACCCTCCCAGGCTTCGCCTCCCCTCTTTGGGGAGGAGTAAGTTTATTGCTTACTGTCTGAGGCGCCCCTACCGGGGAATGCCGACGGGGCTGCCCAGGCAATTTTTAAATGGCCAGAGTGCTCACCTCTCGAGCGCTGGCTTTTAGCCCCACTTTCTCGACCCAATCTGTGGTCACATCTTACTTGTGGGAGTAAGATAAAACTGGCCTTGTGCCTAACTCCTGGGGAGGAGTAAATACCTTACCGCTACTTGGACCAAGTTTAGTGACGAATTGTCAAATAATGTGGACGTTAGGCAAACAAACATGATGACAAACACTATAATGTCAATAACTCTAGATGCACTATTAACAGTTTTTTTTAAAAAGAAACACGGAAAAAAGACTTGACGAAATTGGAATCCAAGGGAAGATTGAGGGAATATAACGCAAGTAAATGATAAAAATAGCAAAAACCTCGAATGGAAAGCAAACCTACATAATCAACAAATACTAACCAAATTAAAAAAAAAAACATGTGGTGGTACCAACCTCGGCTGGTACCATACAGAATGGTCATGAAGGGTCAAGGGGGATGAAAGACCGAGGAGAGAGAACACGAACCAGACCTACTGGAATAATGTGGAGAATGTTGGAGCGTTGGGGAGGCTTATTGCGATTCAAATTCCAAAGAAGACTAACGGCCATTACAAGCGTAAAATAAATAATAAATGATTCGTTGGAAATTTGAGGAGACTTGTTGCCACTCACTCAGACTCCAGGGAACACCACTGGTTATTTTAAGTGAACAGACATTGTTAATGATTTGTGTGAAGACTCCGAGAGAGTAAATATTACTACTACTACTACTACTACTACTACTACTACTACTACTACTACTATTACTACTACTACTATGACTACTACGATTTCTACCACTGATAATAATAATAATAATAATAATAATAATAATAATAATAATAATAAGAAGAAGAAGAAGAAGAAGAAGAAGAAGAAGAAGAAGAAGAAGAAGAAGAAGAAGAAGACACTTTTGGTGAACGCATACCATGATAGTATTTATAGAAGAGACTGGGGCCAGCAGACCACAGGGTGAAGATCAAGGAACTCGCCAGAGAATTGAAAGGGATATGGAGTATAAAGAAAGTCAATATAATACCAATAATCGTAGGAGCGCTAGAAACAATCCCGAAAAAACTGGAAAAAAGACTGTGAGAAATTGGAATCAAAGGGAAGAATGAGACCATACAACAGAGGGCAATGATGAAAACAGCTGAAATCTTAAGGAGAATCCTTGAATGCGGAAACCAACTCATATAAACTACGAATGCTGATCAGTCACATGGAAGTTGCAATAGGAAGAAAACAAAAAGTACGCAAAGAACATCATCACATGAAACCAAAGAACAGAAAATGCAAGAAATGTTAAACACACACACACAAAAAAGTGATGGAAACAGTCCCGGATGATACCACACAAAATAGTCGTGAAGGAGGATGAGAAAACCGAGGATGCAAAAGCAATAACCAGACCTCCACTGGAAAAGTGCGGATAGGACTGGAACCTTCCGGCGACTTATTACAAACCAAATCCCAGAGAAGATCATTGGTTGTTGCTAGCGAGAAATCGATAACCATTGCAAATGACTTTATACCATAACAACTCCCGTTTACCATAGATTTCTCGTTACCAATGACCGTTGGTTTTCTCTGCAATTTAAATGGCAATAAGCCTCCCAAGGTGTCAATACTCTCCGCACCCTG
>OY744537.1:75118021-75123021 GCA_963556195.1 Sepiola atlantica | reverse complement strand
ATGATGGACTCTCCCGTCGATATTTCGACGTATGAGTGCCCCACCAGGGGCTGCCCACGCATGAATTTGAAATTGCAAGGGTTGCGCAATCTCTAACAACCGCTCTCCTGAGTCGGCATTGCTTGATTCCAATGGCAAGTATAGTACAAGACGACTGGAAACAATGCCGAGATAAGCAGAGAGCACATACGGCACAATCACGTTGACACACCGGTTCCCGTTAAATCACCGAAGTTAAGCGGCGTTGAGCCTGACCAGTACTAAATGGGTGACCATTTGGGAATATATATATATATATATATATATATATATATATATATATATATATATATATATATATATATATATAGCAATAGATGAAGTGAAAGAATAAAATAAGGTGCGAATCAAATTTTATTACAATTCACTGTTCAGGCAAAGTTCTTTAAAGTCCTTAACTCATGAGTTTTCAAAGAAAATCTTCTCCTCAGAGGACCATTACCGCAATGACATTACTGCAGGTAATGAAAATTAAACTTTGAAAAGATATATGAAAAAATATATATAAAAATACATAAAGGTATATAAAACATCAAATGTATCGGCTCAAAACATACATTCTAGTAAAACTATACAGTTCATCCAAGTCAACAATTCTAAAATAGCTCCAGGCAAGATATCAACAAGGTTGATTAAAAAATAATATAATTGATGAATGGTGGTCCAAAAACGACAAAAGGTATCCAGGCGGGAAATTCGTTTGCTATTGATGCAGTAGATATCAGTGAAAATTGTATTCAAGGTGTATGCAAATTAATAAAACGATAAAAAAAACGATAGAGAAAACAAATCATATGTAAAGTTCAGAAAACTCACTTGGTGTTGCTATTAATGCTCTATCCAGTATATTGAGCTTTATTTTTGTCCGGATGTTCATTAATTATAGATATTAGTTGACTCTTATATCGTTTGTTGTATTAACCTTTTATATATATATATATATATATATATATATATATATATATATATATAATTCAAATTAAAAGTCAGAATTCTTTGCCTTAAACAGAGTATAAATGTACAATAGAATAAAGAACAGATAGTAGATATAGTTAATTAAAAATACAAGCATTCAAAGACTCCTAATTAAGGGATTATTAAAATCTAGACTTTTTGGAATCATCTAAAGTATAACACAAAATAAAATATTTTAAATCGTTTTAGAAACGATCGTACGTCAAATTTTTCTGTATTTGAATTCTTAGAACTGATATAAATTATGTTCTAATTTTATTTATCTCAACTTACTTTATATATATATATATATATATATATATATATATATATATATATATATATATATATATATATATATTACTCTTTCGTGGTCTTTTTATACTTTATCTTCTACATGTATCCTTATTCTCAAGTGGATATTGGCCTTGATAAGCGATGACTCAATAGTAAAAAAAATACACACACAGTTAAGTGTTACTCTCTCTCTCTATCTCTCTCTCTCTCTCTATATATATATATATATATATATATATATATATATATATGTATATATATATATCATATTAGTCTCCTTATTTTTCTAATATTCTCTCTCTCTCTCTCTCTCTCTCTCTCTCTCTCTCTCTCTCTCTCTCTCTCTCTGTGTATATATATATATCATATTAGTCTACTTATTTTTTCTAATATTCTCTCTCTCTCTCTCTCTCTCTCTCTCTCTCTCTGTGTGTGTGTGTGTGTGCTCATCTTTACTTTGTCAATCTCTCTATTCCTCTCTGCATAACAATCTATTTGTCGTGGTCTACATTTTCTTTATTTTGTTTCTCTCCCCCCCCATCTCTCTCTCTCTCTCTCTCTCTCTCTCTACTTTTCATTCCCAAATGTCGATCTTCTTGTATTCCCTCTCTCTGTTCCCTCTATATCTCTTTCTCCTCGCTTTGACCAATATCCCTTTTCTCTTAATTTTGCTTTCACTTTTACTTCCTCTTTTTATTTTGTGCAGAGTGAAAGGTGACTGTAAACACTGTTCGCGCCTTGTAACCTTTTGAAATTATAACCACCTACACTGATGATAACATAAGCTCAAAACGACGTCGTTTGTAAGTAGATATAATTTAATATATATATATATATATATATATATATATATATATATATATATATATATATATATATATATATATATATATATATATAATTTCATCATAACTTACCTCCTAAGTTAATTCACCTCATAACCTGGCATTATAAATTAATTTAACAACTTGCCCTTTATCACCTCACATCTAAATACATATAAAATCTATACAATTAATGTACAAATATAAAAATAAATATAATAAATAAATAAAATAAATAAAGAAATAAAAATAAATTAATTAAATAAAGAAATAAAAACAAGAGAAAATAAAGAATAAATAAGTAAACGATAATACACATATAAATAATATAACTTAATACACAGACTTCTACCGAGTGAATCTATAAATTTATTTGCATTCAAGACCCAATTTAATAACAGGCAGAGTTATTCCCCTCACACTTTCTTGCTATTAAAATACCCGAATTTAACTAGATTCATTTAAGCCTAAACTAGATTTAAAATCCTATAAGTAACATATTACATTAATTCTATAAACTAATTTAGTGAAACTCACAATTTATAATACTTTTTGAATGTATGATAACCAATCAATTTAATAAAATTTATGATAATAAAAAGAGATTAATTAATTACTTTATATTAAAAACAAAACAACAACAAAAATACGAAAATAAAACAACACACAGAAACAAATAAAAATAAAAATATATCATCAAAACTAACAGTTCATTCATCACCATACAATACCTATCATTTATCTAATATTACACACATATTTTCGAACACTACATTTATATTCCAAACATAACTTTAAAATTTATTAATTTCTATTTTCTGCGGGACTGGTTTGCCCCTACCCTACGCTCTGGCATCTATTTTTGGTGAATTTTCTACACAGACGGATTTTTCCTTTGGTGTTTATTATTTTTGACAAAGGGAAGTTTTTTCCGAAATATTGAATAAATGATTTTTAATAATCATCCGGACAACACACAAACAGCCTACACCACACTTGCTGTTATGTAATATTTTAAGAAAAAAATAAATAGTAAGTCGCATTTCGATATATTAGTTTTGTTCCTTCCAGCTTACAACCTACCCGGCCCTTTGCATTGCCTTCAGCCTTCTTAAACATACTGCTAATATATATATATATATATATATATATATATATATATATATATATATATATATATATGGTGATTCATAAGTCACTTAGCTATTTATTTTTGAAATTCTAAAGTTAAAAAATACGGTAATACAAAACGGAAAGTTTATTCAACAAATTCATTTATGGGAGTTTAAAATTACAGCAAATTTTCAAAATTTTCAACTTCGTTCTTCATGCATAGCTCCATTCTTTTTTGCAAGGAATTTACGACTCTTTGTAGCATATTTGATTGATTATGAAATAAATATATATAGAAACAAATATATAAACGAACAAATTTAAAATAACAAATAGCAGTAATTAGAGAGTAAGATAACAATTATCAAAAGTTCATTGTATGTTTGTGCTTCATATGGTAATCATTTTAAATAGCTAAGTGAAGTGACTTATGAATCACCCTGTATATATATTTATATACATATATATATATATATATATATATATATATATATATATATATATATATATATATATATAATATTAAATGTGAGGTAATAAACGTTTGTTAACTCACATTTAGTAGTATACTCTATCACAAAACTGGCCAAAGATTTTGGACAGAACTGTCTTACAAATGAGGCAGAAACTGACAACAGGCCTGCCACGGAAATAGCCCGCAGGAGCCGCCAGAAATACACCAATATCTTCCATTCCAGAAAACTGAAAGAATGGGCCAACCAATAACGTACTAAGAATTCCTAGGTTAATTATCCCATGAATATATAGATAAGGAAGGCTCTGTAGACTGCCTAGAAAAGAGGAACTCTCCGCTATGATCAAGAGAGAATGATAATTGCTGCTCAAGATCAAGGCTTTATGACCAATGCCTTTAAAATGATGAATGGTCTCAGCAACAAGTGCAGGTTCTGCCACACAGAAGTGGAGAATGTGAGCCACCTGACATCCAGTTGTAAGGTTCTTCTGAGGGATGGCTATTATACAATGCGACACAACGGAGTGTGTAAATATATTCACTGGACTATATGTAAAAAAAGTTGAATATCCAGTGTAGCAGCAAGACCTGGGAGCATATACCAGAAAGAACAGTTGGAAATAATTTATACACCACTATGACTATGCAATCCCTACAGCTGCATATCTAGAAAACGGAGCTGTTAAACCTCACATCGTCATATGGGACAAAAAGGAAAAATCAGCAACCCTAGTTGAAGTCAGTGTCTCTAACGATGCCGGATTAAACAGAGCTGAAAGGGAAAAGATTACGAAATACCAAGGTCTTATGTACGACATGAAAAGAAACTGGAATCTTAGGAAAATCTCCATCATTCCAGTAATTATAGGAGCAACCGGACTAATGAAAAAGAATTTCAAAAGCTATCTGGCGAATATACCCGGTGAACCGAGTGCAAGAGAAATACAAACAATTGCACTTAAAGAGACGGTTAGAATCTTAAAAAGATATCTCGGCTGGAGTGTCTGAAATACTGGGTGAATGTTTGACATCCGGTAAGATGCCTCGTCCCCAGCAAAAACAAAAAGATAAGAAAAATAAAAAAGAGAGGACTTGAATGCCTACTAGACACCACCCTCGGGTGTCTTCGGTCTCTCTGTACAGGGGTTTGTCAGAGACCCTGACATGAGGATACTTCTTATTTGAAGTAAACCCTAACAAAATATATATTAAAAAAATTTTTTAAATATATATTAAAATAAATGGTGCGCTGTCTCCTCAAACAATCCAGCATATATATATATATATATATATATATG
>OY744537.1:75095521-75115521 GCA_963556195.1 Sepiola atlantica | reverse complement strand
ATAACTTAGATGCGTACTGTTTATGTGCTGTTCAATCGCGCAATACTTTTCAATTCCATCTATCTATTTAACTATCTATCTATTTACCTATATATATATATTGATCTATTTATCTATCTATCTATTTGCCTATCTATCTATCTATTTACATATATAGTTATTTATCTATCTATTTACCTATCTATGTACCTAACTATCTATCTATCATATCTATCTATTATAGTTATCTATATTTTACCTATAATTTACCCATCTATCTATTTACCCATCTATCTATTTACCTATCTATTTACCTATCTATCTATCGATCATCTCTATCTTTTATATCTATCTATATTTTACCTATCATTTACCCATCTATCTATTTACCTATCTATCTATTTACCTATCTATCTATCATATCTATCTATCTATTATATCTGTCTATATTTTACCTATAATTTACCCATCTATTTATTTACCTATCTATCTATTTACCTATCTATCTATCATATCTATCTATCTATTATATCTGTCTATATTTTACCTATAATTTACCCATCTATCTATTTACCTATCTATCTATTTACCTATCTATCCATCATATCTATCTATCTATTATATCTATCTATATTTTACCTATCATTTACCCATCTATCTATTTACCTATCTATCTATTTACCTATCTATCCATCATATCTATCTATCTATTATATTTATCTATATTTTACCTATCATTTACCCATCTATCTATTTACCTATCTATCTATTTACCTATCTATCCATCATATCTATCTATCTATTATATCTATCTATATTTTACCTATCATTTACCCATCTATCTATTTACCTATCTATCTATTTACCTATCTATCCATCATATCTATCTATCTATTATATCTATCTATATTTTACCTATCATTTACCCATCTATCTATTTACCTATCTATCTATTTACCTATCTATCCATCATATCTATCTATCTATTATATCTGTCTATATTTTACCTATAATTTACCCATCTATTTATTTACCTATCTATCTATTTACCTATCTATCTATCATATCTATCTATCTATTATATCTGTCTATATTTTACCTATAATTTACCCATCTATCTATTTACCTATCTATCTATTTACCTATCTATCCATCATATCTATCTATCTATTATATCTATCTATATTTTACCTATCATTTACCCATCTATCTATTTACCTATCTATCTATTTACCTATCTATCCATCATATCTATCTATCTATTATATCTATCTATATTTTACCTATCATTTACCCATCTATCTATTTACCTATCTATCTATTTACCTATCTATCCATCATATCTATCTATCTATTATATCTATCTATATTTTACCTATCATTTACCCATCTATCTATTTACCTATCTATCTATTTACCTATCTATCCATCATATCTATCTATCTATTATATCTATCTATATTTTACCTATCATTTACCCATCTATCTATTTACCTATCTATCTATTTACCTATCTATCCATCATATCTATCTATCTATTATATCTATCTATATTTTACTTATCATTTACCCATCTATCTATTTACCTATCTATCTATTTACCTATCTATCCATCATATCTATCTATCTATTATATCTATCTATATTTTACCTATCATTTACCCATCAATCTATTTACCTATCTATCTATTTACCGATCTATCCATCATATCTATCTATATATTATATCTATCTATATTTTACCTGTAATTTACTCATCTATCTATTTACCTATCTATCTATTTATCTATCTATCCATCATATCTATCTATCGATCATATCTATCTATATTTTACCTATCATTTACCCATCTATCTATTTACCTATCTATCTATTTACCTATCTATCTATCGATCATATCTATCTATTATATCTATCTATATTTTACCTATCATTTACCCATCTATCTATTTACTTATCTATCTATTTACCTATCTATCTATCATATATATCTATCTTTTATATCTATCTATATTTTACCTATCATTTACCCATCTATCTATTTACCTATCTACCTTCTATATCTGTCTATCTGCTATATATCTTTCCAGCTATTTCTCGATTCCGTCTCTTCTTTTATTTCGTTTTTATTACGCTTTTACGTTCTTTGTTCTTCTTGTCTTTTCTCTCTATTCCCTTCCACAGGACATTCCTCCTGGATTCCCACCTTCGTTTTGTATTATTTTTGTTGTTGTTTCGTTCCCAAGACGCACTTTTCAGTAAGAGGCTTCTTCCTCGCTTGCTCGCTCGCTCGTCCGTTTTCTCCTGCTTCGATATTAATACCGCAACGATAAAACACTCACGGTTAGTAATAAATAAAAGCTAACTCTCCTGTCATGGAGGTCATAAAATGCTGCACTTGGCCTTCATCTGACAGGGCGTTCGCACGGCCAATGTTGTTACGATTTGGCAGAGTGAAACTTTTACGAGCCTCGGCGAATATGAACACCTCTGGAATTGAAAAGCAGACCAGCACCTGGAGAAAAGCGAAGAAGATACGAAAACTAATCACAGATCCGCAATAGCCAATGGTTATCCATCGATTTTGGATGACGTGTTGTAATAAAGTTAACAGAGAAGTATTAGCAATCTAATACGTTATAAGGGAAACATTTACTCATCGTTTGGATTATTTGGATTATTCGAACTAATATTCTCATCTCGGATTTTATTATCACAACATTTCGATCGATGCAACCTCCGACCTTCTTTTCGAACACACGAGCCTTTATGTCGAACTCGGGAATCGGTACGGAATTTCGAACTGAACCCTGAATTTAATCTATTTTGATAGATTGTTCTCGTTCCGTCAGCCATAAAAAGATGCATTGGAAGAAGGTCGGAGGTTACATCGGCTGAAACGTTGTGAGAATAACACCTAAGGCGAGAATAGTAGTCTAAATAATCCATATATAAATTATCAATCCTCATCTAAAAAATTCTTACACATAATATCGATGAATGAAACCGTTAATAATTTAGTTATTGTTATGGTGATCGACCCTATTTTTTCAATTTATGGACTTTTCTCGGCACTATGACTAGTAGTAACAGAGATACTCGCGACGACGAATCCAGAAGCCGTCTCTGGCAACCCATAACTTCTGTACTTTCCGTAAATACATACTTTTGTTAACTCTACTTCCTTGTCTTATTTCTTCTCGGCTTTTTAAGGCCACGACACATTTCATTCATTGTTTTAATCCTCTCATAAAATGTATTCATCTCACTAACCCTTACCCTCAAGTGTGTATTCATAGTGTCGGGAAAACTTCACGTATGAAGTCTTCCCGACACAATGAATGGTGGTAACAGAGAGAGAAAGTCGCTGATAACCGAGCCAGAAGCAATATCTAGCAATCCATTACTGCTGTACTTTCTGTACTTACATACTCTTGATAACTACCTCTTTGTTGTCTTATTTTTAAAGTTAAACAAATATAATTCTGATAGGTGAACTACCTCTTTGCTGTCTTATTTCTTTTTGGCTCTTTGAGGTCACAAGACTTATCGATTAAAAATAAAACTCAGGTAAAATGTTTACATTTGTATTGCTTATTTTTTAAGTTTAACAAATAATAATGAAATACTATTTTCTAACAATAAACATTAGACTGTTTCATGGTATAATAATTCTGATAGGCTAACTACCTCCTTGTTGTCTTATTTCTTTTCGGCTTTTTGAGGTCATAAGACTTATCGATTCGAAATAAAACTCAGGTAAAATTGCTTATTTTTTAAGTTTTACAAATAATAATAAAATCCTATTTTCTAACAATAAACATTAGACTGTTTCATAGTATAATAATTCTGATAGGTTAACTACCTCCTTGTTGTCTTATTTCTTTTCGGCTCTTTGAGGTCACAAGACTTATCGATTCAAAATAAAACTCAGGTAAAATTGCTTACTTTTTAAGTTTTACAAATAATAATGAAATCCTATTTTCTAACAATAAACATTAGACTGTTTCATGGTATAATAATTCTGATAGGTTAACTACCTCCTTGTTGTCTTATTTCTTTTCGGCTCTTTGAGGTCACAAGACTTATCGATTCGAAATAAAACTCAGGTAAAATTGCTTACTTTTTAAGTTTTACAAATAATAATAAAATCCTATTGTTTAACAATAAACATTAGATGTTTCACAGTATAATAATTCTGATTGGTGAAGAATCTGACGAATAAAGTTTCCTTTAATATAAATACAGCGATTATCGTATACCAAAAGAAAAATAACCTAGTTATGTGGGGGGGGAGGGATATCTACTAATTGGTCACTGCTTATCAAGGCTACTCAAGATTAAGGCTTAATGAGTTTGACAGGTGAGGCAACACCGTGACGATTGGTGACGATTGTTTAAACTAGATAGGATTTGATTATGTAAAAGAACGGCTCAACATGTTGCCTGTTAATAACACTTCTTGGCCTTTTGGCTAAGATCAAAGTGTAGTATCTGTTCCGATGGATACTTCACCCCATAGACTGGTATTGTCTTGGCTTTCGGAGCTTGATTTACGCCGGTCTATGGGTCTGTCCTGTGCAGTTCTAGGAGGTCCACCCTCCCAGGCTTTGCCTCCCCTCTTTGGGGAGGAGTAATTTTATTGTTTACTGCCTGAGGCGCCCCTACCGGGGAATGCCGACGGGGCTGCCCAGGCAATTTTTAAACCCCACTTTCCCGACCCGACCTTGGGTCACATCTTACTTGTGGGAGTAAGATTAAAAAAACTGGCCTTGTGCCTAACTCCTGGAGAGGAGTAAATCAATACTCATTGGAAAACATAAATAGCAGTACTTAGTAGACAACTATGTAAAATACTATTGTTATATAGTCACCTATTTAGCCACCTATTTAGTACTATGTAATATAGTAATATAATGAATTACATAATTATGTACTGAGAACTATGTTATATTGGTTTCCAATGAGACAACAATATAATTCTTAGTAACTAACTATATAACTCATTAAAAACCTATATAACATGTATTCATTTGATGTCTATAGCAAAAAGGTACTCAATTGATGACTATATAACATAATACTCGGTGAAGCATGATATAACATAATACTCAGTAATATGGTACTCATTAGATGACTAAGTACTGATGGTGAATATAAAGACATAATTCTCATTAGAAAATTATATAGCATAGTATTTATTAGAGTACTATATAACAGTGTACTTATTAGACGTCTATATAACATAATAATAATCATTGTATTTACTATACAAGATAGTACTTATCAAACAATTATATAACGTACTACTCATTAGATTTATTATAAAACATATTATTCACTTGGTACTATATAACAACTATTGTTATATCGCTATCTAATTAGTACTGCGTTGTATAGTGATATAATGAATTATATAGTTTTGTACTGAGAACTATGTTATATTGTTGTCTTACAAGACAGCAAGATAAGATGGTGCATAGTAGATAGCTATATAACTTATACACTATATAACATAGTACACATTAGATTGCTATATAACAAATTACTCATTAAACAATTATATAATAATACTAATTAGACACTACATAAGAGTATTCATTGGATAACATATTCATTTGGTATCATTGGGTTGGCCAAAAAGTTCGTTCGTTTTTTTTAAGTGGATATTAATGTAAATCTTTTTCCACTCTCGATTTGGAAATCTGGAGAATGTCTGCGATTTGTCTGGTTGTCAAACGGATATCTTTTTCAACTACGGCTTTCACTTGGTCACCGTCGATCATCTTTGGGCGGCCAGATAGAGGAGCATCTCTCACTGAAAAATTTCCTTTTCGGAATTAAGGAAACCATTTCTGTCACATACGTTCTGTAATAGCATTCTCCCCATACACATGGCATATCTTTATGCAGATTTCTGTAGATGCTTTACTTCTCTGTAGTAAAAAAGCATCATATATCAGTAGTGGTCTACTTGATCTTCCATTTCAAGGCCTAAAATACCAGCAAAAATGTAAGAACTCCTCTGTTCGGAGGCTTATTACACACTGACGTCAACATACTCGCTACACCAAATACATGATTTGAAGAATAAGAATATAAAACGATTTCAGTAGGCCGGAAAGATAACATTAAAAAACGAACGAACTTTTTGACCAACCTAATATGTAACAAAACCATCTTGTCCTCGTGAAAAGGCAAGTAATAATCCCCAACGTTTCGATTACTGCGTGGGTTGTGTGATACTTTCATTCGAGGCAGAGCGCCTAGATACGCTGTTTTTGAGCAGAAGTTCTGATCCGTGCATCAATAATCCTGACATTTTTGACGGGTATATATGCTAGTTGTTATTTCTACTCAATCACCGGGTTTTATTCCCAGAGGAGATTTCTTTTTGGAATAATCATATTTGGAAGAGGAGGGATGAGACCACTCGGCTAGCTTGAATACATATAAAAATGTAAAATCTGACGTGTCATAAAATCTTCCATAAATATGTCGATGTTGCCTCTCTCTCTCTCTCTCTCTCTTTGTTCTCTCTCTCTCTCTCTCTCTCTCTCTCTCTCTCTCTGACTCTATCTCTCTCTATCTATCTCACATAAACCCACCCTTTCTCTTTTATATATATATATATATATATATATATATATATATATATATATATATATATATATATACCCTCTTTCTAATTTCTATTTTACTTACTATATATTTTAACTTTATTTCAATATCTATCTGCGTGTATTTCTATCTTTTTATATCTGCACGTTCCGTTCTATTCCCTTTTCTCGTAATCTGGCTTTCTCTCTCACAATCTCTCACAATCTTTCTCTCTCTCTCTCTCTCTCTCTCTATCTCTATCTCTCTATCTCTATCTCTCTTGTTCTTCTTCTATATCTATATCTTCCTCTTTCTATGTCATTATCTCACTCTATCCCCCTCTATGTTTCTCTTCCTCTCTATATCTCAATTTCTCTTCCCCTCTTTCTGTCTTTCTTTCTTTCTTTCAATATCTATAACTTTCTCTTCATTTCTTTCTTTCGCTCTATCTATCTATCTATCTATCTACTTATCTATTTATCTATCTATCTATCTATCTATATATATATATATATATATATATATATATATATATATATATATATATATATATATATCATTGTCTATTTATCTTTCTCTCTTCTTCTCCTTGTCTTTTTTATTTTTCTTATTCTCTCTGCATATCACCCTTTCACCCTTTCTTTCTTTCTTTATTCATCTGGTTCTCTTTCTCTCTACATATCCTTTTTCTATGTGTCTCTTGCTGCCTTCCCCACACTCTTTCTCTCTTTATATATATATATATATATATATATATATATATATATATATATATATATATATATTTCTATCTATCTATCTAACTATATTTGTTTGTTGTTCTTTATTTTTATGAGGAAGGATATTATTTTTGTATTTTATGTTGGTGTTGGCTTTATTGCAATGCATTAAAATCAGAATCGATCACACATCAAATAATCTCCAACCCTGCTATGTGCTGATGTAATAAATAAAACTATTCGAACATTATAAAGCTTGCTTTTCATTAACTCTCTCTCTCTCTCTCTTTCGTTTTCTCTCTCTCTCTCTCTCTCTCTCTCTCTCTCTCTCTCTCTCTCTCTCTCTCTCTGAAACATTCTATTAATTAAAATCTACGGCTTCCGGTTCCATGCATGGAACATAAAAAGGTATTAATGTGAGAAAACGTATTGCTATTATTCCGACATCCTCTTTCTTTCCGAAAAAGAAGAAGACAAAAGTTTGGGAAGAGAGTTAGAGGCTAAATAATTGCTTTTAGTCGAGGTAAGAGGAAAATGAAGAAAAAAATGAACTCATAAAGGAAATGAAGATAGAAGGAGAAGAAAAAAAAGCAATCATAAAATGAATAAAAGAAAGATATTGACAATAAAATACATATACACATATTTCATCGAAAATTGATTATGATATGAAACATTTCCCCCCAAAAAATGATTGCGAATTATCGGTATCAACGATCGGCTCAGAAATAAAGATGGCCGACATTTTTTTTTATTTCATCGGTGATGACATAAAATGCTCCAACCACAATGCACTTGATGGTCACATGATAAACGAGTTGAATGAATTGCATCGAATAATTTATATGGAGGATTGAATGAATGACGACGTAACTGACAAGGGAAAAATACATAAATCTCAAGCGACAGAAAAGGAATCAGTGGACCGGCAAAATCTTTTTTTTAAACATATCATGTTTAAAAGAGTAGATATGGAACATGCATTATAACCCATTCATCATATAGATATATGTTTAAGATTATATTTAAGGGAATGCTTGCTTGGGTAACCTCGTGAGCTACGGAATCGGTTGCAAACCAAGTTCGAATCCTATCGGTTCTCTCATGTTTGATTACACACTAATATCATTGGTAACAGTATGAACCCCCAATTACCCACAGCTATTTGGCATAATGGTTCGAGTGTTAGCTAGTGAGTCGGGATACCTGGAAAGTTATCCCCC
Organism: Sepiola atlantica; assembly: GCA_963556195.1. Taxonomy (NCBI): domain Eukaryota; kingdom Metazoa; phylum Mollusca; class Cephalopoda; order Sepiida; family Sepiolidae; genus Sepiola; species Sepiola atlantica. The sequence goes on along the minus strand of OY744537.1, from coordinate 75,107,000 downwards.
TTTCTTTACTAGTTCCCAAAAATGCGAAAGGTGTTGCGACAAAAATGAACAATCGAAAAGAAGAAAGTTTCATGGAACAATGCGTCTTAAAAAAACAATGAAAACGTTATTTTGTAAAGTGCTCAAATCTATAAAAACAAAAATATAACAGAGCCGATACATATCTTAAAGTTACAGCTCACCCTACAGTTGCCAAGAAGTAATTTAAAAATTTTACATCTAACCTGTTTTATTTAGCTCTATAGCATAAACCGCGTAAACAAACGTTAAAATAACAGCGAAGAAGAAACATGAAGGAAAAAAAACGTGAAAACCTGAATAGAAAAACCACATGGGTGTCCGGTGTGTATAAAGACTCCTCTGTCATTGGTTACTACACCGTGATGTAGGGGAGAGCACCACTCTTTTTCCCTAACCTTATAATCCTGAGTGTTTAGCAATGGGTTGTCATTTTGTTTTAGTTTTTGGTATGACTCGACCGAGGATCGAACCCCGATCTGTAATAAGATTACCCCGTGTGATCGGAAAAAGCAGAGTAGTATATAAGAATTATAATCTAGATGGTAACGAAATGAAGGTCAAGGATATGGGTAGACGTCGTGTTTGGAATGCGACTGCGATTATATTTATAATTTAAAGTTCAAGACGAGAATTACAGTATAAACATATAATTGTTTAATTTTTAGGTAAGACGATTGAAGTATCTATTAAGAAGAATTGCAGAATGACGTCACCGATCGAGAGAGGATCGAGAAAAAGATCCGAACGAGACTTGACAATCGAAGGGAGCGGACGTTCCGCCTTTTGCTCCCTCCTGATGGGGACTGTGGAGTTGACTGCATCGCTCTTCCTCCCTCTCTCTCTCTCTCTCTCTCTCTATCTATCTCTCTCTCTTTATATATATATATATATATATATATATATATATATATATATAGTTGAAGTTTTCTTAACTGTACTAATTATTTCTTATTAGCCGTGATTTATCATTATCTGAACAACTCACTTATCTCTCACTTAGCTAACTATTCATTTCACCCGGACTGTCACTCTATGTTGATTTAACCATACTATAATATTTCTTATTAACATTAGAGAAAGAGTGACTCTCAATTTCAAGTTAATTTTCATAGTGTGTTTGTAAACACCGGAAACACGTGTTTATTTTCTATTCAGGTTTTCACGTTGTTTTCTCTTTCATGTTTCTTCTTCGCTGTTATTTTAACGTTTGTTTACGCGGTTTATGCTAGAGCTTAATGAAACAGGTTGGATATAAAATCTTCCTGGATCAATGTGTTTTTTAATTACTTCTTGGCAACTGTAGGGTGAGCTGTAACTTTAAGATATGTATCAGCTCTGTTATATTTTTGTTTTATAGCTTTGGCCATTTTACAAAATGATGTTTTCATTGTTGTTAAGATGTATTTTTCGATGATTGGAATTTCGAACTGAACCATTTATTTCATACACCAGGGATCACTTCTCATTCTGGATTCCATGTCTTTCAGATATTTTCATGGAATGTGCTCCTGTGAACTTCTTTCTCTGATTATTCGTTGTAAAACACGCGCAATAAACACTCATCTTACTACCACTATTAAAAGAGCTTTCATTTATTCCTTCGTATCCCTAACATCAAACGGAATTTCCATGAACAGCGTTTCTTTCCAAGCAAATACCATCTGTGCAACACATTACGACGGGGTTGATTCTCTGTGTGCTACAACACGATCCTCTTCTAATCCAATGTCAACAAATATTTGTCATGACCCGTCCTCATAAGTAATCAAATGTTATTTTATTCCATACATTACTGTCACCTCTCTCATCATTCAACTGACAAGTTATCCATCTCATTAACACATATCCTCAAGTGGCTTTTAGCCTTGGATAGCGGTGGCTCATTATTAAAAGAAATAAAGAATTTAAAATCTCGTATCAGTTAGAGTGTCTTCAGCGATTACATTCGTGCCTAGGTAGAATTTGTTCTATATTCATCTCCACTAAGATATGTGTCCAATAAATCAATCAAGCGTTATTTGGAAAGATTGATAGACATAATGTCTAATATGATTATTTACGTAGACCTGAAGAAGACGGAAGGGGACAACGACCGAAACGTTGAGAAATAATGTTTTATAACGGGTTGTTTTCTTGTGGGGGGCGGGAATCTCTTGTTTCTGATTGGTACTTTCTTCCGACTGGCTGCTAAGTTGGTCATCTCAGACTGGATCATTTAGTTGTTATTGACTACAACCTATGAAGCAATTCATGATATACTAGCTGTATTTACCCGGCGTTGCCCGGGTGGAGACATATTGTTGGGATAGGGGGCTGTAAAAAAATAATTACAAATATTGTCAATTTTATATTAATTTTAAATAGATTTTTTTTTAATTAGTTTTAGTTATGCCTAATTTTACTTTTGATTTTGTATGATGTCAAAAACAGTGAATCATATTTTACTTTTGATTTTGTATGATGCCAAAAACAGTGAATCATATTTTACTTTTGATTTTGTATGATGCCAAAAACAGTGAATCATATTTTACTTTTGATTGTGTATGATGCCAAAAACAGAGAATCATATTTTACTTTTGATTTTGTATGATGCCAAAAAACAGTGAATCATATTTTACTTTTGATTTTGTATGATGTCAAAAACAGTGAATCATATTTTACTTTTGATTTTGTATGATGCCGAAAACAGTGAATCATATTTTACTTTGTATTTAGTATGATGCCGAAAACAGAGAATCATATTTTACTTTTGATTTTGTATGATGCCGAAAACAGTGAATCGTATTTTACTTTTGATTGTGTATGATGCCAAAAACAGTGAATCATATTTTACTTTTGATTTTGTATGATGCCAAAAACAGTTAATCATATTTTACTTTTGATTTTGTATGATGCCAAAAACAGAGAATCATATTTTACTTTTGATTTTGTATGATGCCAAAAAACAGTGAATCATATTTTACTTTTGATTTTGTATGATGTCAAAAACAGTGAATCATATTTTACTTTTGATTTTGTATGATGCCGAAAACAGTGAATCATATTTTACTTTGTATTTAGTATGATGCCGAAAACAGAGAATCATATTTTACTTTTGATTTTGTATGATGCCGAAAACAGTGAATCGTATTTTACTTTTGATTGTGTATGATGCCAAAAACAGTGAATCATATTTTACTTTTGATTTTGTATGATGTCAAAAACAGTAGAACATATTTTACTTTTGATTTTGTATGATCCCAAAAACAGTGAATCATATTTTACTTTTGATTGTGTATGATGCCAAAAACAGTGAATCATATTTTACTTTTGATTGTGTATGATGCCAAAAACAGTGAATCATATTTTACTTTTGATTTTGTATGATGCCAAAAACAGTGAATCATATTTTACTTTTGATTTTGTATGATGCCAAAAACAGTGAATCATATTTTACTTTTGATTTTGTATGATGCCAAAAACAGTGAATCATATTTTACTTTTGATTTTGTATGATGCCAAAAACAGTGTATCATATTTTACTTTTGATTTTGCACATTTTATATCAGAGAAGAATTTTTAACAGAGTTCTCTCCCTTGCACTTATAGTACTTGCCTTTCTAGTATGTTTTTGGTAGTAAAGTGAATTAGAGTGAATTAGAAAAAATAAAACAACGTTATTTCTCTCTATTTATTGTCATTTGAATTCGTTTTGCTCAAAAGAGTCCCGTAGCGAGACAAACATCCAGAATCCGACTGACTTCAGTTTATCAAAGATATATATATATATATATATATATATATATATATATATATATATATATATATATATATATATATATATATATATGAAAAGTTCGAATGCAAAACGCGATAAATCCAATTACTTTAAATTGCTACTGTAAACAATAAAAGGTCGAATATATTAAATGTAGATATTGACTAAACACTTATTTTGATTGAAAGCGAAGAGAAATATTGGCAGTATCATATTATGTAAAATATGACTTTGGGGTATGGTCGAGTGTTCACATGGAACACTTTTCGTAGTGATAGTTTCGTCAGTTTGAGAATGGCATTTATCGCGTTCTGCAGTCGAACTCTTCATATATATATATATATATATATATATATATATATATATATATATATATAGAGAGAGAGAGAGAGAGAGAGAGAGAGAGAGAGAGATAGATAGATAGATAGATAGATAGATAGATAGATAGATAGATAGATAGATAGATAGATAGATAGATAGATAGATAGATAGATAGATAGTGAGAGAGGGGAGAGAAATATGGCAATAGAGAGTTACCAAATTAACATCCTAAAACGCTGCCCAAAGCATTACATAATACTAAGCACCATTAAAAACAAGAACCTCTCAGCACGCATCTGCCTTCTCAGACTTAACCTATCACAAGTCTTCCTCTGCGATACTACACATTAATTGTTGCCTCTGCATAAAACCTACTTCTATCTTTGAAAGGACAGTGTTCAATAACGAAATACCAGAAAAGCTCTGACAACGTGTAACAGAATATTGATCAAAGATGAAACATTGAGTAGGAAATGAAAAGAAAAGTATAACATTGCATTGCATGTTGTCGTTTTATGTCTACTTTATCGCGTTTCCATTCACCGCGTGCCCATAATCTTAAATCGTATTGTAAACCCTAAACTTGCATAGTAACTACGAACAATGCTTTAAGCAGATTACAGTACTCTCCTTAATATACATATATTTATGTGTGTGTGTGAGTGAGTGTATGTGCGTAGATATGTTTGAAAAAAATATTTCTTATAATTATTATTATTATTATTATTATTATTATTATTATTATTATTATTTATTATTATTTTATAACAAATGTTACGTGCTCTTAATGTGGCTCGATGTGAGATCCGTATAACATAATATTTCGGGAAAAATTCCCCGCTTCAGAAGATGGTTTTAATTTTTAAGCATGCAAAATGTGCAAAACGCGTCCGTTGGGTTAAATACTGCATAGGAAAATTTTCGAATTTAATAATGGTGGGTTTTAAGTGTTTTGTTTGATTTTCTTTGTTTTTAGTATTAGTATTCTTATATATTTTCTTATTTTTTATATATTATTTATGTTTTATAATTATTTTATTTTATTCATTCATTTGTTTTTTTTATATATTTAATTTGATGTTTTAATTAATTAAATTTATTTTTGGGGTCTTAAACGCCAGTGAATAAGAGAAACTCTATTTCGACCAGCTAGGGTTTTGTTTATTTACAAAAAATGGCATACATAAAAGAAAGGGAGAAAGCTGGGGAGATAGAAGACAGCAAGGAAAAAAGGTAAAGTTTGGATTTCAGAATTCTTTTAAAAAATTGTGTCTGTCATGCATGTCAAAATGTATACAATGTTTCACTTTTTCTTTCTCTGACTTTTTTTTTACTCATGTTTCCTAATCTATATCTTTATATTTCCGCAGTCCCCGTCCCTTTAGCTCTCATATCTCATTTGTATTTTTGTTAAATACTATCTATCTCTATTCAGCGTTGTTTGAGAGTCTTTTTTTTACTTTCAGTTTAGTTTCGAGGGTATCAGTTCCCCCTCCCGTTCCCCCTATTAAGTTAGTGTAACAAAATATTGACATTTTTTAAAAGATAATTCAATTTAGGAATATATGAAATGTTCCAAGTTAAACTTCATAAATATTTCCGATTTTTTTTTGCTTTTAACGACGAAATATAAATGGAACAAATAATACAATTATAAATATTTGCTGCATGTCGGTTCTTTTTCTTTTTTCTGTTCAATTGGATTTTGCGAAGTTTAATAGAATTTCTGACGACACTGCTTAATCATTACATTAGTTTAAAAAAAGAATTCTTTAAAATTATAACAAATTTTCAAAAAGGTAAATATATAAAAAGTCACGTCTGAAAAGAATTGCTTCTCGATCCGGTTAACAACCTGTTACCAACCTTTTGTTGTTTTTTTTCGAGGGGGGGGCAATGGGTTGATGGACAAGTGTGCACTGTAGTAGCGAAATATGATTCGATGTGTGTAGACCATTTTTAAATGTTTATATAAAGTATATTTATAAAGCTCTACATTATATTGAGCACTTTTGAACAAATATTGGTTTTAAGTTCATTCTAGCAATACTTTGAACTTTTCCAAAATATAAATAGTTTTTTTTATTTAATTCCACTTCACGAGGGCTGGATGTGACACAATGTCGAGCTTAATGCGAGGGTGGCGATTACTGAACGCTACAAGTTACCTATAAAATTGTATCCGTTTCGGATTATATATATATAATAAATTATGAAACTAAAAGTATACTTTTAGTAGATAGAACCTATAGTGAAATGGTTTAAGCTCAATATACGAGATACAGCAATTATAAATTTAATACCGTTTCTATATCTTTCACAGCAAAGTACGGAGAAATATATAAAGAGTTTGAATGCAAAACGTGATAAACGCCATTTTCAAAATCACGAAACTGTCCCTACAAAAAGTGTTACGGTTCAACACTCGACGACACTCCAAAACTATGTGTTACATAATATAGTACCGAAATAATTTCTTTTTGATTTCAATTAAAATCAGTTTTCATTCGAAGTCTAGATTTAATATATTCGTGATTTTATTGTTTAAGGTCTCAATTTAAACGAATTGGATTTATCGCGTTTTGCGTTCGAACTCTTCATATAGTCTTTAGTTAACATTGCTGATCATGAGAGCAATAGTTCATTTAATGGTAATAGGAAGACATTACTTCAAAGAGAGGAGAAAGGAAGATGTGAAAAGTTTAAGAAGTAGTGACAGAAAATAACGACATACAGAAATACATGACAAAAACTCATATGAAGAATGGTTACAAAAATCCAGGACCCCCCTCACCACCACCACCACCACCCAAAAAAAACCTGGTTCCGAAATGTGAAACTACTCCTCGGACGGTCACGTATAACTCAATCCCAACTAAGCTAGCCTGAACCCACTTCAAGAGCAAGGCAAAATCCCAATGGAGGAATTTCCCACAAAATAAAATCTTGAAAAAAAAAAGATAAATTATTATTAATCTCGAAGATAAATAATACCTGTGTGAAAAAATGTTAAATTCATATAAAAGGTAAAGTGTTCCACCATGGATACTATTATTTTTTATGTTTTAGCAAAAATGAAATTAAAAATTATTGTTATTCTAATTATTTATTTTAATTAATTTATGTCTAATTAAATTCACGAAAAATGACTAAAAAATTGACTATTTTATAAAACAGTTACCGAGAACAAAATACAAGGGACATAATTCACTTGAAAAATTCACGAGGTATTTACCCCTAGACCAATTTAAAATTAAACTTAAAAATGGAAACAAAAAAGTAAAAACTTTGTTATTCCATATTTAAAAACAGGACATCCGTCTCGCAAAGTGTATATAGTTTATTCGACTTCGTAGAACGACATATCTCTACTAAAATTCCTAGTAGTGAAATTTTCAACTGAAATTACAAGTTATAGAAAGACATGTATGATCTCGTTCATCTTGCACGTATTAGCATATCTACATAAGATAATGCTTTATAGCCGTTAACGAAAATTCATCATGAATAGTAACACCCATAAATGCACCCGTATCTGCTTATATAGGTGTTTACTCTTAACACTATAATTTCGATAAGTTGAACACGTTGATAATACTTAGCTTGATTATGTAATGTCTTACTAGGATCTCATCAGTGCTAATGAGTATGTATCAGTTAATTAAACATTCCTTCCCATGTAATTTAAGATTTCTCATTATTAGTGTTGTGGTTGCAAGGTTGAACAATAATTAGTGAGGAATACAATGAAGAAGCAAACAACAAGGAGAATGCAATAATAAGTGTATTAAAGAAAAGGTATAGTTACAGTATGTACAAATGAAGGTGTCGAGTCAGAGAGTCTTGGTGGGAGGACATGTACGCTCTTCGGCGTCACTTCCGGTGGCATTTAGGTAACACACACTAAGGCCAACCTAGGCTTGCCATTTATAGTGTAACGTTATTCGTATATGCAAATGAGTGGTTGCCACCACAACAATTAGTTTACTGGATAGTTACATACCTGTAACGAAACTACTAAAAATACCCCAACAGGCCTATTCTACTTAAAGTGCTATTGGATATATAGTTACTAAATGTATATCTAATCAGCACTATTTTATTCGTAACCCCTCCTTTTTAATTTCATAGCAATATAACCTAATGCATTTACTAGATCCATCATGAAGGTTCCATATTACCCCACCCCCAACTCCTAGAAAAAATTTTAATTTACTGGTTACAAAATAGTTAATAGTTAATCAGAATCTAATGCATATTTTATTTCAGTTTCATGAATTGTTAATATTTGTTTATGATCTATTAAATCTTGATAATTAATTAGATAAATGGGGAGGCAAAATACTATAGTCCCCCTTGTAACCAAATATCAATCCCCTCCATAAAACCCCAAACCAGCACTATTGGGATATAAAGTGCGTCAATACCCACATTATCGAGTCTACCGAACCCCCAACCTATCCGTAACCATTATTTGACTTTTTAAAGATGAGGGTTTACCAATACTATGCCCCCTTTCTTGAAAACATTTAAAATACACGAAAGAAACCAGAATTGGGGGAATATTTATAAATTGTTAATGTTCAGTAATAGTTAATAAGTTTAGTAGTTAATCTTGTACACATAAATATATGAAGATATAATCATACCTAAATGTATACATATATTGGTAAATATATTGGAAACATAGAAATTCATGCAGATAGACAGATTGACAGAACGAAAATTCAATCACCATAGTCCAACAGATTAAAACATATTTTTTTAGTTGATAAATATTTTAAAAAATAAACAAACACATCGATGCAGATAGATAGATAGATAGATAGATAGATAGATAGATAAATAAATAGATAGATAGATAGATAAATAAATAAATAGATAGATAGATAGATAGATAGATAGATAGATAGATAGATAGACAGATAGATAGATATGTAAATAGATAAAAAGAAACGCCAATCAATCAATTAATCACTTTAGTTGAACCCCCAGTTGATAATTAGATTAATAAACACATTTACCGACTCATAATTTGACAGAATAAAGTAAAAACAAAGAAAAGGGGTAATCATCTACCTTAGTTGATATCTGTAAACGCGTACGCAAACACATACACACACATATATATATATATATATATGTGTGTGTGTGTGTGTGTGTGTGTGTGTGTGTGTGTACGTGTGTGTGTGTATATACGTTAAGATAGATGGCTATTTTATCCTGCCTGTTCAGCATTTCAGGAGGCTTTCTTTTATTGACAGACAATCACTCATCTTCATCTTGGCAGCTCGAAACTTACTATTGCGACGATACAGCTTGAGAAATATTTGGCTACAAACTAATAAAAACACAGAAAGAGAGCACACACACACACATACATATATATATATATATATATATATATATATATATATATATATATATATATATATAAAGAGGTGTACTAAAAGCAAACTTTTAGGAAAGGTAAAACCCTATTGTGAAGAGTATACATCTCAATATCCAGGATAGAGCAGGTAGAAATGAAGAAGAATGGAAAGGAATTAGAGAAAGCAAAAGCCAAATCAAAATTCAATTCAAAAGTTCAAAGCAAGGATTATTCCGCAAAAAGGCAATTTATTCAAGTTAAATTTTCCTTAAGCCAAGCTTTTCAAAGATCAAAATCTTATCATCAGAGGAAGTCGCTGGGATAGATAAGTTGGCAATGGCCAAGATTTAAAATTTGAAAAAATGAAATAAAAGTTGTAGGGAAAGAAACGCAGGGCAAAACTGTGCCAGGGTGCAAGCAAATGTCCGATTGCCAAAAGTCCGGTGTCGAAGAGTCCAGCGGAGAGAATAAGATGTAGATAGGTAGGTCGTTAGAGGCACGAGAAGTAATGAGAGAGGTTTCAAAGTTAAATTCCAAGAAGCCACAACTTCAGGTACGGCGAAAATAGAAAATCCAAAAAGGGTAAAAGTCCAATAAGAGGTACATTTTTTGGCAATCGGACATTTGCTTGCACCCTGGCACAGTTTTGCCCTGCGTTTCTTTCCCTACAACTTTTATTTCATTTTTTCAAATTTTAAATCTTGGCCATTGCCAACTTATCTATCCCAGCGACTTCCTCTGATGATAAGATTTTGATCTTTGAAAAGCCTGGCTTAAGGAAAATTTAACTTGAATAAATTGCCCTTTTGCGGAATATTCCTTGCTTTGAACTTTTGAATTGAATTTTGATTTGGCTTTTGCTTTCTCTAATTCCTTTCCATTCTTCTTCATATATATATATATATTATTTCATGTATCAACATAAAATTTTATAAGGAAATATAGTTGTTTATGTATCAATTTTCAGTATTTACGTCAACAGTGCTCGTTACGTAAGTAGAGCTAGGTAGTAAGCTATTAAAATATATTTATGGCAATGAAGCTACACAGAGGCTCCCGCGTTTCATCCCCAGGGGGAATCTTCTGTCTAAAATGCATGGAGTTATTTTTGCCGGATGTTTTTATATACACGGCTAGCCAGTTAACTAATCAGATTCTTTGTTTTTCCTTCAGCCAATCGCTGGGCTTCCCGCGAACAAAGGTCTTGTTGGTGTTACTTCCTATATCCTGTTCTATTATTCTATTTTCTATAGATTCGTCTATATTCTGTTTCCTTTGTTGTGTCAATATAATGGGTGAATTTATTTTAACACATGGTTCCTTGTATTTCTATTTTAGGTTTTAATTTTTAAATTGTTAAGTTTTTGTTTAGTTTCATAAACGCAGTACACATATTAAATTCTAGCGGATATGTTTCGTTCCAGAAAAGAACAAAAATATTCTTTTCACGTCACAAACGGGCATAACTTTTTCAAATATTTGTACTTGTGTGTTATGTCTTCAAATCGATCATCCTGGCGAAGTCTTGAAATAAAGACGAAACGTTGATGAAAACAAATAAATTTGGTTTTCCTTTTTTCATTTTCCATTATGTTGAAATATCATTTCCATTTTTCAATAATGGAAATGATATTTTTGTTCTTTTCTGGAACGAAACATATCCGCTAGAATTTAATATGTGTACTGCGTTTATGAAATAGAATGTTTTTTTGTTTTTGTTTCAAACGAAAACATAGTTGTTAAAATTCAAAAACTCTGGTGCGAATTTGACATGAATGGTTTGGTTTTGTTTTTCGAACAAAACATAGCCGTTAGAATTTAAAATGTGTGATATGTTTGTGAAATGAAATGGGTGTTTTTATTCATTTATTTTTATTTTTTGTCTTTATTTATTTTATTATCGATGCTATGTGAAAACGTTTTGTTGAGTATGTACTGAAAAATTGCTAGCCTTAATTTAAATTCAAGTTCTGTTCGGATAGAATAAATGTGCTGATTAAAGGAGATAC
>OY744537.1:75048021-75090521 GCA_963556195.1 Sepiola atlantica | reverse complement strand
CGTGCGATGAAGCGTGTATATATGTATGGTGCGCGCGTGTGTATTTTCCAACATCGCAAATCTGAAACACTTCCGGGTTGAAGCTGTTCTTAGCCTCGTAGTTTAATGTTGTTTTGTATCAAATGTCAAAACTTTTTCTGCCTAATATTTGTTGACAACTGAATGAATTTGTTATTATTCTCGTCTTTTGCGAACATTCATCATTTGTATAGTTTTTTAACTCAATCATCTCTCCTTTCTTTGTTGTTGTTGTTGTTGTTGCCACTAAACAGTTATTAACGACATGTTTCGACATCTCGTTTCTTCTTTCTTGCCTTCGTCAATTATTATCTCTTTCTTGTATCTCGAAACGCCAATTGAATCAACTTTTATGCCAAACAAGCACTTGTTTATGAAAATTAGATTGTTATATTTCCGTATGGCCCAAATAACCTACAATGTTTCTCCATGTCTAACTAGTCTCAGACACAAGAGTAAATTGCCTCAGGCACCCTTGAAAAACCTGTTCGCCCCAACCCACAAAATTCTATCTTCACAAACCCTTTCTACCTTTTTTGCATATCCTATTTCTTAAAACTGAAACGTATTCAAGCTCTCTTTACCAGGATCAAAGTGTCGTGTCAAAAAAATTTGGTGGTAATTTTTAAGTAGAGTAAATGTGGTATTCTGGTGACTGAGATGATTCTAGCGAAGAGTAGGATGGTCAATTATATTACTTTAGATCAAGGATGGCCAACAACCCCCATTTTCCCCACACGTTTGATGGTTTTGTGCCTAATTTTTTTACTTTGTTGCAATATATATATATATATAAAATATTTGTTATTGTTTATATCTATGGACGTATACGTTTCGTCTTTTTTCAATCAAGACTCATCAGCATAGAAGTACGACTATTCATCACCGGTCACACGATTCGAAACCTTGGACTACAAGTATTTTCCAACTCCCGTCCAACGTCGCTAACCGCTAGGCCAGTTCTGAACAGCTTATAAACAATGATAATTTTAACACGTTAACGGCGGCGAAGCGAAGAGGCGTTCAAACTTCTATAAGTGAAGGAACGATGCATTTAAAGCAAGTGACGCTACGCTGTGTTACTACTACCATTTTACGGTGCTCTACTTTTTAACGAGGAGCTTCAAATATAAAATATTTGTTATTGTTTATATCTATGGACGTATACGTTTCGTCTTTTTTCAATCAAGACTCATCAGCATAGAAGTACGACTATTCATCACCGGTCACACGATTCGAAACCCTGGACTACAAGTATTTTCCAACTCCCGTCCAACGTCGCTAACCGCTAGGCCAGTTCTGAACAAACAATGATAATTTTAACACGTTAACGGCGGCGAAGCGAAGAGGCGTTCAAACTTCTATAAGTGAAGGAACGATGCATTTAAAGCAAGTGACGCTATATGTATATAAAGTTAATCAAACAGAAGATATAAGAGGCAACTAATATAGTTTAATTAGTGAAACATCCGGATAAAAACTGAAGCTCAATATACTGGATGAGGAGAAGAATTATCTTTGAAAACTCATGAGTTAAGGACTTTAAGATACTTTGCCTGAACTTTGAATTCTAATAAAATTGTATTTGCACCTTATTTTATTATTTCATTTTATATTATGCTATATATATATATATATATATATATATATATATATATATATATTAATTTTAAATAAATAATATTAAATACGTTAGCGTTTCGAGCTTTCGCTCTCATTAGTGCAGGGATGATAATCTCTGACGGTCGCACAGAATCAACCTAGACTCCGTAAGCAAGTGCTGTAACCTTAGGCCACGTGACATTACCACATTAAGAAGGGAATTTAAGTTCTATTTATGTAAAGGGCGGCATATCAAGAAATATATATATATATATATATATATATATATATATATATATCAAATAAATAATTAAAAGTGTAGTATCTGTTCTGATATTACACTTCAGCTGTTCTGCCCTCGGACAGTGAAAGAGAAATCTTTCTAGACTCGGGCAATTTTTATTTTTGTCCCAATCCCGAGTTCCTTTTTGGGGAAGAGCTGAATTTCCCCACATTAAAAGAAAAACCGACTTTGTGTCTAATTTTGCTCTTGCAAGTAAATAGGCACACAAAACTCCATCCGGCGGTGGTGACGCCCTGAATTTAAGAGTCTTAAGGAGTGTGGGGACACCTTTTAGTTTCCATTACTCCCAGGTCCATTCTGAGCCGAAGCGATAGTACCTGTCAGGGCTCCATCTTCGGGTTAACTAGAATCTATCATTTAGAGACTCTCGGTTACAAATTGTAACACTACTACGGAAATTGATCTACAACCAATTTTTTTTATACAAAACATATATTTACAGCATGAATAAATATTTGAAGATATGGGTTGGATGATTTGATTAGTTGTTTTTTAACGGCATATCGATCCTGTAAGGTCATTTAATACCATAAAAGGTAATTTATCGTAGATTCTTATGTGTGGGTTATTTGCAGTAGAATTGGATCGTATGGGTTTTTATTAAACGTATGGTGGTACGAATATTTGGGAGATGCTTAAAGAGATTTTTCTGTTTTTCAAATTTTATTGTAAAGTCTTGTAGCGTTTAGGAAATTGAATATATTGTCTATGTGAACTTTGTTAAATAGATCATTCAAATTATCTATTTAATAGTAGTTTTGTCTGATTAGTTAGAGATCTTTACAGGCAATGGGTATGTGTTCAACGGTGAAGGGTGACTGGCATGGTATGCATGTTGGAGGTTCTTCTCTCTTCAGGAGATATGAATGAGTTAAGTGAGTATGACCGATTTGTATTCATGCTGATACCACCTGTTGGGATTAAACGAATCTCTGAATACATCACTTTCTGAGAGTACAGAACATGTTATGTATAATGTTGTGTATACGGTTTTTTTATATTTGTCAACTGTTATGAATGTGTACATTTTCTTTTTGTTGTTAACCCCCCAAGCTAGGCATGTTATCACTGAAACGTAAGGGGCTACTGCGGTAGGGGCCAGATTTATCGTGAGTAACCTAAGTGAAAAGTTGGCCAGCAAGATGTTTGTTCTCATTACATTTAAATGTCTGCATGTTGGTACGATCGGGGAAATAGAAAGCAGGGGGGGGGGGGATTCCAAACGCAAGCGGCCCGAGGAAAAATAGCTATTACAGTAGAAAGTTTTCCAGCATCAAGGGGCATTAATAGTTAAGGGTGGGAGTCTGCTGCTAGTCGGGTGGATCGAAGGTTTTTTTTCTAATAAGAGGGGTACAAGTGCAGTAAGTTCATTGAAGCACATTCCGTGGTAGTACTTGTAAAATAAGCACAGGGCTGCAACATTGTGGTGATGTGACAGAGGGTGGGGTTTGGCAGACAGTGCGGGACTTATTAGGTTAGAGATTTATGTGTCATCCTGTCCAAAAGGGAGAGACTAGTGGTTGGTTCACCAGCCCAGCAATGTTCGATGCACAGGCGAATTATAGCTTCATAGAGATATAGGATACTGGAAGGTGTGGGAAGATGTCTAGCCCGGTAGTGGGAGCTTACGATCTTTTCGGCAGACTTGGCAGTATCTTCTGTGTATTTATTCCATTTTATGTTGATAATGTCAAGCTGATGGGTTTGGCGTTAATCTTTCGGGAAGAGTGCAATCGATGGTTCGAGAGGTTTCTGATGGTTCATAAAAGAAAAAGAGCTCAATTTTCATACCATTAAATGTGATTATTCATTTTTCGCTCCAGTTTACTACCGACTGCAAGTCATTTTCTAAGGATTCAGCCATTGCCTTAGATGAGCGTGCATTCAATTTGCCCACATGTCGAGATTAGAGCGTTGTGTCATCAGCAAATATACCCATCTCAAACGCAATTGCATCAAGACGGTCGTTTATGAAAATCAGGAATAATAAAGGTCCAAGCAACGATCAATTGGGGCAGACCTGCATTGATGTGGTGTTGTTTGGATATACAGTCATCGAGAACGACCTGGGAGTTTCTTTTGTTTAAGAAGGATCTCATTGTTATATTAAATATTCGTCCAGTAATACCGTTCGAGTTGATTGTCCTGATAAACCCTTATCAAAAGCCTTCGCTCTAGTTTCACCTGCCTTATCAAGTTCATAGTATATGGGTTTAGAGATTACCGTCAGGATATCCGGAGTAGAACGGGATTGTCTGAATCCATACTGTTAGTCAGAGAGAAGTCAGCATTTTCAAATTGCTGAATTAGTGGTAGAGTGATTAATGATTAAAAGATTTTAGGGAGGGGTATGGGGCAATAATTTTACGGGTCAGTTCTTTAGCTAGAGTTCTTGAAAACTGCTATCGCAATTGTTGAGCTGGAAAATTTTCCAGCTATCAGGAAAGTACGATTTTGCAAGGCATTTGTTATAGAGTTTTGAAGGGACAGTGGCCAATTCAGCAGAGCATTTCTTTATTAGAATAGCATAGATAAGATCTTTTGAGATGTCGAGATGCTTTATAGGTGCTAGAACATGGGAAGGGGTGATGATCAGATCATCTAGTGCGATCACCGTCCGTAGTAGGAAAATTAGGGAGGGAGTAGTTTGCAGAGTCCGAGATGGAGTTGAGAGAAAACTGCTCCGCATCATCATCATCATCATCATCATCATTACTAGCCCTATGCTTGCTTTCTCTCCATATCTCCTTATATATTGAACGGAATAGACCGTAATCAGATTGAACAACGTCTGGACTATATACAGGATGCGGCAGAACTTCCACGCATCATAATTAGTTTAACACGGCTCACAAACTTTTTTCCCCGAAGATGAATCATACCAATAGCATTTTCGTTGAATTATGATGTTTAACGTGTCAACTTTCCCCATACAACAAAGTATGTACATATAAAGAGCTCAATATATTTTCAGGTAGAGCTTTAGGACGAAAATACATTATAATAAATGTGGCTTATCTCAACACTTCACTGCAGATTGAGAGGTGGCTCTTATGAAGTGGATACCGACGTGGACTGACGAACTGGGGTTCCAAGTTCGAATCCTATCGGTTCCATAGCAAAACTTTCATTATGGATGTTGGCAACCTTCACGTACCCCCCCCCCCCCCTGTATGTACCTGATTCTAGCAAGAATCAGTGAAACCAAAGCTAACAAAAGAATTAAGCCGATCAAAATATTCGGGCAATACTGATTCATACGAATTTACGTTTTACTGCAGATTCATGGTGTATCCCCTCTTTATCTGAAAGAAATAGTCGATCTATTTTTACTAAGATAATCTTTTGTATAGTAGAGTAATTTATTTTTTGCTTTAAGGACTCGATAGAAATTCCATGGTTTGAGTGTGGTAAGAGAAATAGCGGCTATAGTAGTAAATAAAGTAGACACACCTTGTAGATATAGAAAGGGAGAATGAGAGAGGAAAACAGGCTGGCAATGAAAGAGGGGAGCATAGACAGACAGACAGATTGATAGATGAAAGAGGGCTGCGAAAACAAAGCGAGTAAAAGAATACTTCTTAGGTATGTTAGGAAGGACACTATTGATGTATGTATATTTTAAGTACGTGAATGCATTGACGAATTTGTTTCGTTTTTTAATACCGAGAGAATACATAAAGAAATAACATTGAGGTGGGGACGGGGAACTATTTTAACATTTTATCGTTATTAATATACGCTTATTGTTATGCACTTAAATACATTGGAAAATGTGTCTCATTCCTAAATATCAAATCAATAAACAAATATTGAACAGTGAAAATTGAGAGGGGAGAGCAATTTAAATCTTTTAGAATATTGATATCTATATATCTATCTCAGCATATTCATATATATACATATACATATATATATATATATATATATATATATATATATATATATATATATATAATTATTAATGATAATATATGTATTATCATATACTATCAGTGCTCTTTTACTTTGCAGTCTCCTTAAAAGATTCAGCTCGATGATTGTCAATTAGTGACAACAGAGCAAATATAATGAAAAAATGGCATATTAGTAGGTTCCCCCACGTGTGAGTTTTCTCTTTTCTTTGTTTTTTGTTTGGTTTCACCCAAAAATGAACCACTGTTATATATATATATAAGGCGATGAATGATAAGAATAAAAATTGGGTAAAATGCAATAGTTATTGAATCATCAATTGTTCGAAGAATGTTAATATAAAAACATTTCCCTTTAGTTAATCCACGGATTTTTTAAGATATGCTCTTATTATCAGAGGAGATTCGACTGTTTGACAATCGTTAGATCAATAAACATTGTATGATATCCAATTTTTATTCTTATCACTTATCTACTTATACTATTGCTCTATCTCGTATATCGATCTTTAACTATTCAAGATAGGATTTAATTTAGAGATATGATCTTCATCTTTATTTCTATAACCCCTTAAGACCAAGAATCTCCACACCATAAAATACAATTAAAAAATTAAAAAATATATAACATAGTCACCCTCCCTAAGACCTTTTCAAAATTATTTTATTTCTATTTTTTATATATATATATACAGCATAATACCCCCGGACATATTGCTAAATCACTCCTACTAATCCCAATACAACTTAAACTCATATCATATTAAACCCAACCACCACAATTATAACATTAATCAGTAGATAACCCATCTCTTTTAAAAGTTCTAACATGATAAGTACATAAATCCCACTAATTAAACACCTAGAAATATTACTATCAAACCCAAGAGATTAAATGCATTAAAGAGGCCTGATACCTAATCACCCTCCGTTTTACACAGACCCTACAATAAACTCATTAACTTTATTAGCTAAAGCCAACAGAATTAACTAAATACATAAACCCAAAACGAATGCATATGACAATGATAGTTAAAACATTAGATATTCCTTAGATGAACTCTTTCACTGACAAAATATACCCTCCGTCAACATGCAGCCACTACATAACAATTAATCCACTCAAATACAGATCCCCAAAAATATATAAAAAAATATTATAAAACTATTTCATAAAAATATTTTTTGAAAAAAAAAATACAAAAATACAAAACTATAAATAAATAAACAAACAAAAATAAATAAATAAATAAAGATTTTAATAAATACCACCCAGAGCCTTATCAATATACTATGCCACACAGTTATCCCTAAAAATAAACACACTTTTGAAGCAGTAAAACAAACAACACCCATCATTAATAATGAAAGTAATTTTAATAAAACTTAATTACGATTAAGACCCATATATTATATTTAACCCTACCCCAGTACTCCTTCAAAAGGGACACGTCAACAATTCACCGTTTTAAACGATGAATTCCGTAAATACACCACCAAATAAAATAAAAGCTTTTAAAACAGAGAACTATAAATAAAAAATAAAAATAAAATAAAACTCAATGAATCTAATCCAGTACATAAGATTGACCCTGTATCTTCTTCTAAAAGAGACTTAAGTATTACACCGTTTTAAACTATGAATTCAAACGCCGCCCTCTTCTGTTTTCATTTTTCAAGATGCCCAAAATCTATAGACGATCTTCAAAATCCAACCCTTTTAAAATAAAAATACAAAACTACAAATAAATAATTAAATAAAACAATTAGTAGAATAAAATAAAATAAAAACCTTTTTAAAACACAAACCTATAATCTTTTTTTAAAACTCAATGAATCCCAACCAATATACTTTTTTCCAAAGAGACCCTTCAGTAATGCACCGGTTTTTTAACGATGAACACAAACGCCATTTCTCATCCTGTTTGTTTTATCTTATTTCAAGAGAGAAAGTGTCGTCTGGTCTCTTGGCACCACGTGCTGATTTACTTGCAATTTTAACACCAGCTAAATTGCGAGGAAATAATAGAAAGTAAATTAACCCTTCGTTAAAGCCGTGATACGGCGAAAGTCTCAGAGGTATATATTTATGAAAAATGATTTTATTCATTTAATAAATATATATAAAGTTTCTTGTTTTTATTTTCGAAATTCGATAATACATTTTAAAAAGTGTTTTCTTAAAGATCTGTACATCCCTTCAAATTCATATAAGCGTTGCCGCGCTAATATACACATCTAAATGTTCACTTTCTTTAGGACGTCAACGAGACCAGACGAAACTTTCTCTCTTTGAACCACATGTGAATTTACTTTATATATGTGTGTGTATATGTGTGTGTGTATGTATGTATGTATGTATGTATGTATGTATGTATGTATGTATGTATGTATGTATGTATGTGTGAGAGTGTGCGTATATATATATATATATATATATATATATGTGTGTGTGCGTGTATGTGAATATATGTATGTATAAACAAAAACAAAAACACATGTATGCACGCGGCCTTGCTTATGTACACAGACCAAAACTAACCGCACACATCCATACACGCAGACAGAGTGACAACAGGGTCATAAAACCTCAAGGTCAATTCTATAAGCATTCTAAACAAAATGTACTCAACCACCGCACACGAAGATGGCCAGAAAGATTAAAGTCAAAATCACACATATTTTTAAAAAAAAACACATAACGTAGATCTAGAGAAGCAAAAGATATGAAAACAAATAGACATGTATGTATAAACAAAAACAAAAACATATGTATGCGCGCGGCTCGTCTACGTACACAAACCAAAACTAACCACACACACACATACACGCAGACAGAGTGACGACAGAGTCATAAAATCTCAGTCAATTCTATAAGCATTCTAAACAAAATGTACTCAACGACCGCACACAAAGATGACCGGAAAGATAAAAGTTAAAATCACACATACTTATAAAAAAACACAAAACGTTGACCTAGAGAAGCAAAAAATATGAAAACAAATAGAACCACACACGCGCACAAACATGCGCCAAAAACGTCAAACTGTTAAAAATAAAAACATTTTTTCAAATTGAAAATATATCTGAAGAGAGCAGCACGAAGGCTCGAAATGCGTTATAAAATGATAAAATGATAAAATAATAAAAGAATAAACAACTATTGGTGAAAATAGTTGTTTACAAATGTGTGTAGCCTCACTTCTTTATATATATATATATATATATATATATATATATAGAGAGAGAGAGAGAGAGAGAGAGATAGAGAGAGATGGAGAGAGAGACACACACACAGAGAAAGAGAAAGACAGAGCGATGGGTGGAGAGGGAGAGTAGTTGAGAGAGAGGGTAGATGGAGGGAGAATAGATCTCTCTCTCTCTCTCTCTATATATATATATATATATATATATATATATATATGTGTGTGTGTGTGTGTGTGTGTGTATGTGTGTGTGTATATATATAGATAGATAGAGAGAGAGAGAGAGAGATGGGGGTAGATAGATAGATAGATAGATAGATAGATAGATAGATAGATAGATAGATAGATAGATAGATAGATAGAGAAGTAGATAGATAGATAAAGAAGTAGATAGATAAAGAGATAGATAGATAGATAGATAGATAGATAGATAGATAGATAGATAGATAGATAGATAGATAGAGAAGTATATAGATAGATAGATAGATAGATAGATAGATAGATAGATAGATAGATAGATAGATAGATAGATAGATAGATAGATAGATAGATTCATTCTGTGCATATAAATAAACACTTATAACTATCTGCATGAATCAGATTTCGGAATCCTGTTTCTCAAGAGAACGCATTCAATTCTTAATCTGGTTGTTTCAATCTGCGTTCAAATTAATTTCCAGTTAAAAACAAATTCATAAAACGATTACAACAAAACAAGCTTGACACAAAACATGAACACAAAACAAACCATTCGACTCGCGCTGCTATTTTTTTGTAATCAAATTCTTCTTATCGATTTCGTTTCTTCGCCTATTGATTTTTCCCCATGAAAGTAAACAGAGACTTACTGTGTACTTACTGTGAAATTCTTCACAATAGCAGTGCAGTTTTAAAAAACGAAATCTCGGCGGTTCGTTTCGGTTACCATTTCTATTACATACATTAATTATTTTAAAGAGAATTACAGTTGGGGATTAGTAAAATAAAACAAATGGTTTGCCTACTCATTTGTGACTATTTTCCTATATAAAAAAATAATGTTTAATAGAAGTTATAATCCGTCAACGTTCGAGTAAATACCGATTCTGAGCAAAGTAGCCATATTCGTTTACGTTACTCCGTGACTAAGCAAAGATGGTTACTTTGCTCAGAATCGGTATTTACGCGAAATTTAAAAGCTTATAACTTTCATTAAATATTAATTTTAAAAGTTAATACGTAACAAATGAGCATGTAAAGCAAACTAAATTGTTTTTAACTAATTTCCCCAATGTATATCGCCAATAGTAATGTTTACATAGGTCAGAAATTACTTTCTTTTCGCCAGTTTAAAGGTTTCAAAATTACTTTCGAATTTCAAAGTTCTTTTTACGAATGGGTCACCGCTTATCAAAGCCCGAAGGTCACTCGAGGACAAGGGTTAAGGAGATTGTCAGTTGGACAATGAACGTCACCATGAGAGCTTTGGAAACGGCGTGTATAATGGACAGAATTAGATTATTTAAGGGGACGGCTCAACAAGTATATGTTAACATTTGACTTGAAGACAACCATGTTGTAGTCACTTGGGAAGCAGCCCGGTGGTATTTTATTCCACAGACGAGAATGGTTTTGTTGCCTTTAGCATTAAAGTTTAGAATTGTTTCATGGGCTGTGTTAATTTGTGGACACGTTTGTACATGATTATTTCGTCTGGATATTGACGACATCGATTTATTTTATTGTGGCGAACTTCCACACCTACTATTGATGTCCAAGGAATTTCTTAAACTACTCTGCTCTGATCTTCCTCGCAATGATTCTTCTTCATAAACTTGAAATGTCAAAGCAAGTGCGAGAATTGAACTTTCTTTCCGGGATTCAAAATTCCCACAATACTTTTAACGACAATCTTACTGCAAAACAAAAACTTTGTTAATAAAAAGTACTTTTTAGTTTTAGGTAAACAAAGAGAGAAAGGAAGGTTATTTGCTGTGGTTATAGCCAGACGAGTTCTTGCTGTGAATGTCTTACAGGGGGATTAGCGATGGGGGCTCAGCCGAGCATCGACCATTAAAATAACAATAAAGTAGAGAGAAACTAGCAACGTTCCATACTGTGAGATAGGAGCTGTAGAAGAGATTATCCTCCGTAAATTTGCGAAGTCGATTTTGTACTCTGTGAAAGCAAGAGAAAATGCTACGAGGGTCACCTCCCCAGATGTGGAAGTAGAACTCCACCTTAGGATGTATCTAGCTCTTATACAGATAGAGAGTTGTGTCGAAGAGCGGAACTTTCTGGAGCGATAAAATGATCCAACCATTCTTCCAGCGAACTTAGCAACAGATTTCATGCGAGTCTTTTATTCCAGGTCTGGATTGAAAGTCATTCCTATGACCTTATCAAGTAAATAGTCATTAGTTTTAGATGTAGAAATTTGAGGATATGAGCATTGGTGGTGAAAGGAGAGAGTCGTGGATTTAGAGATATTAAACGTAACATTTCCCCATTGCACCACGTGCTCCAAGTCGGAACAGAGAGAGAGAGAGAGGGAGAGAGAGAGAGAGAAATCTTGATCATCAATACTCTTCGAATCTCTGCCATGGATGGCTGTGTCATCTGCATAGATGTCAACGAATCATTTTAGAATATGATCAGGAAGATCATTTATGACGATCAGGAAGAGGGTTCGACCCAAATTGTATCCTTAATGCACGCCGATATTGATACTGTGTGCTTCAGACTTCATCCCGTCAACAACTACTAACGAAGAGAAGAATTTGATAATTGAGAAGAAATTTCTAAATGTTCTATAGCTAACAAACTTGTGAAGCAACCCTTTGTGCCGAAGACTATCGAAAGCCTTTGATATATCAAGAACTATCGTCCAAGAAACGAAGCCCCCGTCGATAGATTCACTGATCCTGAGCGATATCAGTCAGCACATCAGCTGTTGATTTTTTAGGACGAAATCCATATGGTTTGTCACTAAGTAGATAGGCTGTGCTGATGTAATTTGCAACTTTTTGATTAATAACAAATTCAAATAACTTACTTGTTACGCACAGGAGACTGATCGGTCTTTACTGAAATGCAGAAGACCGATCTTCAGTATTTTTAAATACTTGGAAGATAAACGTAGTCTTCCAATGTGATAGAAATATGTTATCCTTTAAGCAACGATTAAACAACTTTGTAAGGAGATGAGTTATTTCCAGTTGCAGTTTAGTAGGTACTATGACTACAATTTTGTCCGGGCCAGTTGTCTTGAATAGCATCAACGTTTTTGATCAGTTTGGCAACATCCGGGGCAGATATACGGGTGTAGATTTTGGTATTTACAGAGGAGTTCTAAAGGTAGCCGGCCCTGATCGCAAATGGGGGAATTTGCTGCAAAGTTCTTTGTGAAAAATCTTTGCCTTCAATCTTTGTTTTATCGCCGGTCAATGATATGCTCCAAATGCTTATTTTTGTGTTATAAGTGTTAGATAATGGCCCTATGGAAATGGACGTATCTGTTGGAGATCGGGTTTGACTTGCGCGAATAAACGCGGGGCAGTCGAGTGCAGAACAGGGCTTGTTCTCACAGTCGGAGCTGGCAGACGTGACAAGGTTACGTGTGACGAGACCCCAGATCAAGGGTCAGTCTACACCTGCGAGAGGCTCTGTGACTTCGCGGGCCTTGCGTGGGAAACAAATGGATCTGTGATGTCACTCGTTCTCGTGAGAAGCGAGTTTTTAGTCAGTCTGTTCCGGAAAGCGAACTGAGAGGACGTGCGATTCACAATGTGAAGATACGGGATATTTCGCTTCGGGGAAGACAAGCGCGAGAATCCTTTCATCCCCCCCTCTCTATGAATAGTTAAGAAAACATAAATAACTAACTACGATAACGTGGGATTTGCTCTCTTAGTCTCTCTCGGCGTGGTGAATTTCCCCCAGATGAAATAACAACGCTTGAATAAAATGAATTAAATTCAACAGCAGAGTTTGTCTTCGGGGGCGACATGGCTTTTATTGCAGACAACAGACGACGGCAGAGAAGAATAGATTCATCCACTAGACGACCACTCACTGGACGACACGACCAACCCTCTACCCGACGAGTATACGAAACACGTACTGCCGCGGTCCAAGCAGGAGAGGGGCTATGCAACGTAAGCACATGTGGACACGACGTGCAAAATTGACACACTCCTCTTTTGGCACTGAATAAATGGTTTTGTTGCCTTTAGCATTAAAGTTTAGAATTGTTTCATGGGCTGTGTTAATTTGTGGACACGTTTGTACATGATTATTTCGTCTGTATATTGACGATATCGATTTAGTTTATTGTGGCAAGCTTCCACACTTACTATTGATGTTATCCTTTCTTGAACTGTCCGAGGAATTTCTTAAACTATTCTGCTCTGATCTTCCTCGCAATGATTCTTCTTCATAAACTTGAAATATCAAAGCAAGTGCGAGAATTGAATATTCTTTCCGGGATTCAAAATTCCTACAATACTTTTAATGACAAAAACGAACGAAAGCAAGATTAACACAATGAGTGAATCTGCAAGGACCCATAGCGATGACCGGGTAGAAGTCTTAAGTTATTCGCAATTTGTAATTATATATATATATATATATATATATATATATATATATATATATATATATATATAGGGTGGGCAAAAATAAGGGTCCTATTTTTAAAAATTCATAACTTTTTTATTTATTGATTTTTTTATTTTTTTTTAGAATAAGTAAAGGACCCCTTCCGAAGCAAGCATGAGTCGTATTAGCCCTAAGGAACGGACCCTCATTTAGAAAACATTATTTTTGCTTAAAAAACTCAAAACAGTGTAAAAAACAATACTTTAGTTTTTGTAAGTTTTAAGAAGTGTTTTTCGGCTAAAATTTGTTTTGTTTATTTCAAAAAATCTCGAAAGGGTTAGTCTACACACACATAAAGTTTGGTGAGTTTAACTTTTATTTTGTGGAAGTTATTCAAATTCAAGTTATTCAAATTTAAAGATAGGACCCTTATTTTGGCCCACCCATAGTGAGCTCTAGTCATAAGTAGTAAGACTGCACATCTAAAAAAAATAGGTTTAAACTTCCTAAAATTAATACTAGAATTGTCGCGTAACTGATAAATTCAGTTCTAAGTGACAATATTCTAGAGATTGAAGGTTCAATCCTCAGTGCGGGCGATACTAAGAATACAATTACACGAATTACTTAAGACTTGTCCCCGGTCATATCTGACGGAACGAGAACATGCTACCCTCGTGTATTAAATAACGGGTTCCGTCTGAAATTCTCTACAGATTCCCGAGTTCGACAGAAATATTCCCGAGTTCGACAAGATACACCTGAAGAGTATCGGAGGTTACATCTGTCGAAACGTTGTGAGAATAACACTCAAGATGATAACAGTAGTCCGAATATTCTAAATAGCACAATAATGAGTGGGTCTTCAAAAAATATTCTCCTTTTAACATGTTATAGGGATTGGCACCAAGATAGAATTATTTTTTATTTACTTTTCAAATTAACTCTTTAAGTAATTACTGTTCATCTTCACTAGGGGGCGCTCTATTGAATTAAGGGAGATAATTCCATGATTAAAATAATAATAAAAGACACTAATCTATCTTTATATCCTAATCCAAAGTAGTATGCTTCACACAAAGTATATACTCTGGGGAGTTTCTGAGTAGATATTCCTGAAATTAAGAGACTGTCCACGATTGAGTTAATTTAGCTCTACATAATGGATACCCTGTGAACAAAGAGAATGTAAAAATTGTCTCCGGGGATCCAGTTTTCGTCATTCTTTCCCAATGAACTTATCCGCTAATACACCATCAGTGTATTTTTAACGTAGAGGACATTGTTATCTCATACGACACGCCATCTTTCTTATGAATTTCATCAGATGTTTTTCAAAGTTCAAAGAGTAATATTTTCAGTATCCTTCTTTTATTACTCACTGTTTAATCGCTAGTTATATTGGTTCTAGGATTTTACGGCACATCAACTATTTTGTGTGTCCCTATTTACTTGCCTCCCCACGAGGGCATAATTAGACCCAAGGTTGGTTTTTAATATAGAAGGAAATCTAGCCCCCCGCCCAAGAAAAAAAACTCTGAATTGGGACAAAAACGCATCTTAGTCTATGACGATTTCTTTTTTACTGACCAACGACAATAAAGATGAAGCGTAGTATCAGAACATATACAGGGTGGGCCAAAATAAGGGTCCTATCTTTAAATTTGAATAACTTGAATTTGAATAACTTCCACAAAATAAAAGTTAAACTCACCAAACTTTATGTGTGTGTGGACTGACCCTTCCGAGATTTTTTGAAATAAACAAAACAAATTTTAGCCGAAAAACACTTCTTAAAACTTACAAAAACTAAAGTATTGTTTTTTACACTGTTTTGAGTTTTTTAAGCAAAAATAATGTTTTCTAAATGAGGGTACGTTCCTTAGGGCTAATACGGCTCATGCTTGCTTCGGAAGGGGTCCTTTACTTATTCTAAAAAAAAAAATTTTTTTAAATCAATAAATAAAAAAGTTATGAATTTTTAAAAATAGGACCCTTATTTTTGCCCACCCTGTACTACACTCTGTTCCTGGCCAGCAGACCAAGGAATTGGTGTTATTTAATGCTGAAAGCAACACCTATTATAAAACAATACGTTGTATACGATTTATTGAACACACATTGCTATTTTACCCGTGGTTAGATAGTACAGATGCATGCCTATCTAAACGGGAATACTACGTAAACGAACACAGTAGATCTGAGGTAAAATTTGCATACGGCATGGTCAATGGCACGGTTCGCGATGGCATAAATTTCATCAAAAATACACACCTTTGTGGCTAGTCAAAGAGCCCGTCTATTCCGTGTAATAGTGTATCTATATTGTAATTACGTCTCTGTTCTCTGTCTGTTTATCTGTCACCTATAGGCTGCAAAACTACTCGTCAAATTTCACCAAATTTGACACGAAGCACCCTTGGAATAGCGGGTGTGATTGGGGTGGTAAACATTTTCACAACTACTGCTACAATAATTACAGATCGTACGATTTTTAATATCAACAGCAATAAACTTTCATAGGCTCAAAAAACGTTGGACAGAGTTCAACCAAATCTATGATTAAGAACGTTGTCGGACCGCTTATGGTGTTGATCGACTTTTAATCTAAACACCGGACTCTGATGTTCAACGCAATATATATATATATATATATATATATATATGTGTGTGTGTGTGTGTGTGTGTGTGTGTGTGTGTGTGTGTGTGTGTGTGTGTGTGTGTGTTATAATGGAATAATTCCAGGAGGAAATCTGGGTCTGAGAGCTCAATGTAGTAAACAGAGCAAGAATAACATAAAATATAATAACACGAAATCACATACTAACATAATAATGTTGAAATAAATTATTGCATCGACAATTATGTGATTTCGTGTTATTATATTTTATGTTATATATATATATATATATATATATATATATATATATATATATATATATATACTAGCAAAACCTACACGTGTCATTCTACTTTTTAGCGTCATTTTAACTTATTAGGACAGTTAACTAATATATTCGTAACACTAACCCTAACTCCGACTGGCACGTAATCGCCTAAAAAAGTGGGCCCCTCCCCCTACGAAATAAAATAACGCACAGAATAACGTACAATTTAGGTTAAATATATAGGAAACTGATCCATCACTCTAAATTCTAAAATATGTTTTCCTTTCGTAATCGCCTAAAAAGGCAGAATATATTTATTGGAGGGTGTAGCCGAGTGAGTTAATCTGCAAATTTACCTATATTTTATTTTTTTTAATCTTATATTTTTTCACTGTACGTCCCTTTTTCATTTTAATTTTAAGCAATTGAGTTTAGTGGCGTTATTTGTTCGCGTGAAAATTACATAAATAGCTAAATAATTAAATACCTTATTGTTCATGTGTAAATGACAAAAAAATATTTAAAGTTTTGGTATTATTGTAGATTAACACCATCAGCTACCCCCCCCCCCAATACGATTCTACTTTTTTAGGCGATTACGTGTGGATATCCAGAAAATCCTGACAGCAGTAGAAAACAACAAAATAAATATTTTAGAATGTAGAGTTGGGCAACAGTGTCGCATATAAATTTAACTTAAAATGATCCTCTATATCCGGGTCATTCTAAAGTTTTATGGCAGTTAACCTTTTTTTTTTTGCTAGTGGAGATACATTCTGTGCCTTATTTGGGGGGGGGGCAGAGGTCCACTCTTTTCGGCGATTACATGTAGTTTTACGACCTTGCCAGTCGGACTTAGGGTTAGTGTTAAAAATATATTAGTTAACTGTCCTAATAAGTCAGAATGACGCTAATAAGTAGAATCACATTGTTTAAACTTAGCTGAGGGTGTTAATCTACAAATTTATCAAAGTTTGTTGTTAAAATTATGGAAGTCTCTGAGTAAAACATTGTTTTAACTATACCCATCCCCAATTAATTGGTGTTTTGATAAAAAATAAAAAAAACTTTCGCATTTATTCATTTAGAAGACAGAAAAAAGTTTTAAAAATATGAATCTATTTTTTTATTATTATTTAAAAAGCTGGGAGGGGTGAGGAAGTTTTTTTTCTTTATTATAGTAAATATAATCATGTTGTTTTCCACGACGACGACGACTATTGAGTCCTCGTCGTCGTTGTCGTTGTCGAAAACAACAACACATTTAGTTTTAAAGATAAAGTATATATCTAAAGAAAAACTTTGTAAGTTATTTCGTTCAATGCGGAATTTAATTTTATTAAATAAATTATGCCAGGTAATCTAAGTTGTTGATTTGTGTAAACACACGCATACTTAACATGTGACCGGAAGTTATTCTAATTTAAAAATAATCATTTCGAACGTTAAATGTTTTCATAAAATCGTTGAAGTTAATATTACTACTACTACTACAACTACTACTAATAATAATAATAATCATAATAATCATAATAATAATAATAATAATAATAACATTAATATTAACAAAACTTTTGAATATATATAAGAAAACTGTAAAACGAAAATTGAAATGAATTGCTCTAAATACTAATTTATTAGAAGGTTTTATAAAATTATTATTCTAATGCAGCGTTCTGTTGGCTATATATAATGTATTTGAAACTAAATAATTGTACAATTGAATTAAATAAACGCAACATGTTTTGATACAAACATAGTTAGGAAAATAGAAAAATATTTCGCATTAATTCATTTAGATATATTTATATAATATAATGTACGCTCATATATATATATATATATATATATATATATATATATATATATATATATATATATATATGGGAGAAACACAACGTGAATTAAAGAAACGATTAAATGAACACAAAAGGGACATAAAAAACAACAACCCTCTTAGTGCACTTTTCTCCCATGCACTAGAACATGGTCATGCATTCAAATTTGAACAAGCCAAAATCACTAAATACATCCACAACAAATCTCGGCGAAGATTATTGGAAACTGCCCTCATCACCGCCTCCACCACCATCAAGCAACGAAATGGTTTCTTTAACCTATCACCCTTAATAAGCAAGATCATCCTCACAGAACAAAGACTCTTGCCTGATCATAGTTAACTTTTATTTTCTTCTCCAACCTTTATGACACTCTTCCATTTACTCACTCCCTTCCTTTTTCTCCTTGAATCTTCATTTTCTCCTTACTTTTTTCCGTTTTTTCCCTCACATTTTTAATACTGCAGTCCAAATAAACTTTCTCATGCTCCAAATATTTCAAATATTCCATACCCACCCTTTCAATCACCGCCCCCTCCACCCCTCCACCCCTCCAATCCCTCACTCATTGCTATCATTTTCCAAATATTTCAAATATTTCACACCCTATCACAACAAATCCTCCCTCTCCCCCTCTCAACTATTTTCTCCCATACCCCTTCTTAAATTCCCTCATTTTCTCAAAACGCTCTCTAAGACCATAACTTTCGCCCATCCACCAAAATCACAGCCCCCCTCCCTCTCTACCCATCCTCCTTTCCCTGCATACACCCCCTATACACAAACATTCCAACTTACTTTTCCCGTTCAATCTTGACCGCAGTCATCTGGTCAAAAACCTCCCTCCACCCTGTTCCTCCACTCCCTCTCTGCCATCCACTTTACCCCTGCTCATCCCCCACCTCTTTCTCTTACCACCAGCCACAGTAGTCCTTGCTCAACCATCTTTCTATTTTTTCCCCACTCATTTTCTTCAACATTCATTTCTATTTCTCCAACAAGTACGGACGTTCACCCAGTAGGGGGCCATTATTTCATTTTATTTTTCCTCCCACTATGTCTACCCTACATGTATCTGTACTTGCATGACATTTTTTCTCTATTTTATCATCCTGATGAAGTCTTATAAATAAAGACGAAACGTTTATGTACACATAAAAAACATCCAGTTTTTGGTTTTCCTTTTTCATTTTCCCATATATATATATATATATATATATATATATATATAATGTATGCTCATATATATATATATATAATATAATGTATGCTCATATATATATAATATAATGTATGCTCATATATATATATAATATAATGTATGCTCATATATATATATATATATTTTATAATGTATGCTCATATATATATATAATATAATGTATGCTCATATATATATATAATATAATGTATGCTCATATATATATATATATAATATAATGTATGCTCATATATATATATATAATATAATGTATGCTCATATATATATATATATAATATAATGTATGCTCATATATATATATATAATATAATGTATGCTCATATATATATATAATATAATGTAGGCTCATATATATATATATATAATATAATGTATGCTCATATATATATATATATAATATAATGTATGCTCATATATATATATATATAATATAATGTATGCTCATATATATATATATAATATAATGTATGCTCATATATATATATAATATAATGTAGGCTCATATATATATATATATATATATCATATAATGTATGCTCATATATATATAATATAATGTATGTTCATATATATATATATAATATAATGTAGGCTCATATATATATATATAATATAATGTATGCTCATATATATATATATATATATATATATAATATAATGTATGCTCATATATATATATATATATGAATATATATATATATATATATAATATAATGTATGCTTATATATATATATAATATAATGTATGCTCATATATATATATATAATATAATGTATGCTCATATATATCTATATAATACTAAAACTCTATTGTCTTGTATGTTTGCAATCAGCTTTCAGCTTTCCGGTTTTCAACATCCGGTTGCGCATGCGTAAATAGCATCGTCTTCAATCTGTTAGTCCAATTCCGTTAATCTCTTATGATTAACGAACGCATGAAATTTTTCATTCTGGAAATGTTTATATCGCTTTTAATATAAAACAATTACATTTAATTTCATCAAATAGTTTTTTTGTTTTCTCCACGGCTAAAAACATTCAACGGCAGGACTTTGTAAAGTCTGTCGCAGTTTCAAAAAACCTCCTCCCTTTTAAAAAACAAAAACAAACAAAACAACAACAATCATTATTAATATCAGCTATAATAGCGGCGGTGAACGAAACCACCTCCCACTTTCCCTCTCACAGATTTCACCACTCCTACTCCCTCTGTTTTCGTTACGTACGCGAGACAGCTTGCTGTACCCCCTTCTTTCTCAAATCGCCTTTATTTTTCTGTACTTTCAACTAACAATTTCATTTAAAAGATGATATATAAAAATTTGAATTTAACTATAATAAGTATTATGGTACCTGTTCAGTGCATATTTACCTATAAGTATGGCCAACTACTTATAATTCAGTAACTGTAATTTAAAAAAAAAACAATTATAATAAACAGAATGACGCATAGAAATCTATCTATATTCTTTTTTCAACAATTTCATTTAATTTCATCAAATAGTTTTTTTGTTTTCTCCACGGCTAAAAACATTCAACGACAGGACTTCGTAAAGTCTGTCGCAGTTTCAAAAAACCTCCTCCCTTTTAAAAAACAAAAACAAACAAACAAAACAACAACAATCATTATTAATATCAGCTATAATAGCGGCGGTGAACGAAACCACCTCCCACTTTCCCTCTCACAGATTTCACCACTCCTACTCCCTCTGTTTTCGTTACGTACGCGAGACAGCTTGCTGTACCCCCTTCCTTTCTCAAATGGCCTTTATTTTTCTGTACTTTCAACTAACAATTTCATTTAAAAGATGATATATAAAAATTTGAATTTAACTATAATAAGTATTATGGTACCTGTTCAGTGCATATTTACCTATAAGTATGGCCAACCACTTATAATTCAGTAACTGTAATTTAAAAAAAAAACAATTATAATAAACAGAACGACGCATAGAAATCTATCTATATTCTTCTTCCATTTTAATATACTTACATAGAAATGCTTCTGTTATGTAAAAAAAAAACCTATTTTCTTTATGCCACAAGTGTCACGCACATACATGAATTCCATAGCTAATATAACAAACTGACCCAACGGGTCACGGGTGGTCTAGTATAATATAATGTATGCTCATATATATATATATATATAATATAATGTATGCTCATATATATATATGATATAATGTATGTTCATATATATATATATATAATATAATGTATGTTTATATATATGAGCATACATTATTAAATACTCATATATATATATATATATAATATAATGTATGCTCATATATATATATATATAATATAATGTATGCTCATATATATATATAATATAATGTATGCTCATATATATATATATATATAATATAATGTATGCTCATATATATATATATATATTATATAATGTATGCTCATATATATAATATAATGTATCCTCATATATATATATATAATATAATGTATGCCCATATATATATATATAATATAATGTATGCTCATATATATATATATATATATATATATAATATAATGTATGCTCATATATATATATATATATATATATGAATATATATATATATATATATATAATATAATGTATGCTTATATATATATATATAATATAATGTATGCTCATATATATATATATATATAATATAATGTATGCTTATATATATATATAATATAATGTATGCTCATATATATATATATATATATATATATAATATAATGTATGCTCATATATATATAATATAATGTATGCTCATATATATATAATATAATGTATGCTCATATATATATATGATATAATGTATACTCATATATATATATATAATATAATGTATGCTTATATATATGAGCATACATTATTAAACAAGACAGAAGAATTTTACTGCTTGATTATACCTTTTCTTATTTTTTCGATTTTCCTAATAATCTTATTTGTGTCAAAATTTAAAAAAAGATAATGAATCTTCCATGTCTCACGAGTATTTTTGATTCTTCGTCAAATCATTTTCAGGTGACAAAACAAATGAACAAACAGCTAGAGAAGAAACAAAGAGAATTTCAAAAAGCAGTCGAGAACGCCATATGGGAAGTCGTAAGACGTCAAAATAACAACCCCGTGCAGTTTCAGAAAAACGTTTACAATTTAAATTCTGTGACGCCAGAATTATCATCACAGGATACATTGTATTTACGTTAAGCATTTAAAAATGTTGTTACTGCTTTCATACGACATGTTATTTAATGTAGGTTGCTAGGTTTTAATAAAGATAGCTTCGAGTAGTTTTAATTTATTTATATTAGTTTCAGAATGTATTATTTTCATGTTGTTAACTAAAAGGTGTCTTAAATCAGAGGGGGCAATTATGTATTTTTAAATGCTGTTTTTTTATCCTGTGACACTAATTCTGTCGCTCTGAAATTTAAATTGTAAACGTTCTTCTGGAACTGTGCCGGTTTTTTTCACGTCTAACGGCTTAACATATTTCCTTTTGAAATTCTCTTTTTTTTTCTCTCCAGTTTTTTGTTCATTTGTTTTTTTGGTTTTTTTTTGATGAAGAATCGAAAGTGCGAGTGATACTTATGCAACATTCATTTTTTTTTCATTTTGATATAAAAAAAAAAGATTATTAGAAAAAAAATTAAAATAAAAAAGATATAATCAATTCTGTTATGTTTAACAAACATTGTTGCTTAAATTAAACAATGCCACCTAAATAGACACATAAATATGTATGTCTGTATGTATGTATGTATGTATGTATGTATGTATGTATGTATGTATATATATAATATTTATAAATAAATGTTAATTATTTATTACCTACAGACATCGATGTTTCATTCCTACGCAATTTTAAGTGCAGGAAGTTAATTTCCGACGGTCGGCGGACGCAAACTCTGATCACAAATCGCCACTGATTCGCAGCCAAGAGTCTTACCCGTTGGCCACCCCAAATTAGCTTGAAAGTTAGGAGGAATTTAACTTTGTAAATGTATATATATATATATGTATATATATATATATATATATATATATATATATATATATATATATATATATATATATATATGTATATATATATGTATATATATATATATATATATATAGAGAGAGAGAGAGAGAGAGAGAGAGAAAGGGAGAGAAAAAGAGAGAGAGCGACAGACAAACAAAGAACGAAAGAGAGAAAGAAAGAAAGAAAGAAAGAAAGAAAGAAAGAAAGAGAGATATCTTGCTGTCATCGGGAAATTGACGTTATAAAAAGTAGATTATAAGAAAAGTAGCCGGCGGAGGTGATTGGCGTAATTATTTAAAGTGGGAGGAAAACACGGAGAGAGCGGAAAAGGAAGAAAGCGAGTGAGAGAGAGAGAGAAAGAGATGAGGCAAGAAAGAGAGACAAGGAAAGAGAGCGAGAAAAATACTTCAGTATTCATTCTAAATTGCCATATAAATTTAAACAAAGAGAAAAAGATTGACCATCGGTCAATCTATGCAGACAATTCCCATGCAATATGTGCGTACTTTCAAAAAGATCTCCAAACACGTGGTTAACGTTTTTTTTGTTAGTTTGTTTGTTTTTTTGGGTATTAGTCGAAGACGTTTGAAGTTATTGCGATTTGCATAATAAATTGAAACGTAGTGTAGGCTTCTTTTTTTTACTATAATTACAGGACTGAGGACCGGAATCCTGGGACGGTAAGAGTCGATAATATAGCACGACTTAACATACGAGGCATCTCCGTACTGATGCTAGTGCGTCCTTATGTCTATCTTTGATACACGGAGGATTTTCATTTTTAATCAATTAATGGTAAATCTTCTCGCCATCACACGGCTCGGTGTACTCACTGACCCGAACTCTATAGACTTTATCAAATTATCTCGATACTACGATGGATTTCCAATTGTAGTAAGCTCTTTTCAACTATTGACGATAGGATTTCTAGCGTTCTAATTCTAAAATAATTCATCTGCAACAACTACAACAACAACAACAACAATAATAATAATAATAATAATAATAATAATAATAATAATAATAATAATAATAATAATAATAATAATTACTACTACTAATAATAATAACACAGCAATCACCATAAGCTCTCTTCCCCCGCTCTCCCCCTTCCCTTCCGTTCCTCTTCTCTTTTCTCCCCCCCCCCACCCCTAAAAAATGGTGCCGTCCTAAGATGACCCACACAAAATATTTGTAGAGGATCAAGGAGGATGAGAAAACCGAGGAATGACAGCACTAACCAGACCTCCACTGGAAAAGTGCGGAGAGTGCTGTGACCTTGGGGAGGCTTATTGCCACCGAAATCCCAGAGAAGACCATGTGTCCTTACCAGCGAGAAATCAATGGTAAGCGGCTATTGCGATACCGCAAGGTCATTTGCGGTGGCAAGGTCATTTGCGGTGGGTATAGAAAAGAAGTGGAGCATACTGGCAATCTGGGGAGGCTTTTTGTCACTCAGACTTCAGGGAATACCACCAGTAGTTGTTGGTGGTGAGCAATCACTGACGATGACTTGTGTGAGAACTCCTAGTGAGTACAAATAATAATAATAATAATAATAATAATAATAATAATAATAATAATAATAATAATAATAATAATAATAATAATAATAATAATAATAATAATAAAGCCGTGGGACTCAGGAGAAAGACCTGAGTGTCATGATGGGCAGGTGCTCCCTCGTTAGCCAACATGGGGGACCCGGTCCGCATCCTGCGAATGTTGGCCCTTCTCATTTCAGAAACAAGACAACGGACAAGAACCAGGTAAGTAACCTCTCTTATTCCAGGTATGACAAGGACACAGACCAGAGACAAGAAAACCAGAGCGAAAACAGCAAACTGAAAAGATATAGAAAGAAATGGACCATGAAAGAGAACAGACTGGTGATGGAGTGCTATTATGAAAGCCGCTACCCTACAGAAAGAGGCTACCGAAAACGAATGAAACATCGCTGGGACATTGCTAGTGACTACCATACAACGGAACAAAGGATAGCAGATCAAGCAAGACAGATCCTCAAGCGAGGATGGTTCTCGGAGATGGAACTGACGGAAATCAGACAGAAGGTTAATGCCGAAACGGAGCAAGTAACACCACCGAAGGAGAAACCACAGGAAGAGGACGGGCAAAACATACACACTGAAACTGAAGAGATTGAAGACTACGGAATAACAGAACCAGGTGAGATAGAAGACTGCGGAACCACAGAACCTGCTGAGATAGAACTCAACGAAAAAGAAGCAAGTGAAGTGGAGAACATTAGACGATACATGTTAGAAAACAAAACAAAACTCCCATCTCTCAGGAATGAAGTAGCGAAGAAGTTACAAGCAGAAACAGAAAGAGTAAACAGACTCCTCACACACATCCCAACAGAAACTATTACAGACCTAAACAACCTGATATATGCTGGGGCAAAATCGGTAAGTATGAAACTAAGAAACGAAGACAATGGACAAAAGAGAGGACCGACAAAACCTGGATGGGAAATCAGACTGGAAACCCAGATCATCAAACTTCGGAAAGAAGCTAAAACCGTGAACAGAAGGAAGGAGGACATGAAACGATTAAGAAGCAAAAATCAGAAACGCAAGGAAAAACTAAATGAGAAACATGAAGAAATAAAACAAAGGATAGCAGCAATAGAAGGAAGACTGAGACGATACAGGTACAAATCAGAACAGAGCAAACAGAACAGGACCTTTGAAAACAATGAAAGCCAGTTCTACAAAAACGTAAATGGAGAAAAAACAACAACAGAGTTACCGAACCCAACAGAAACAAAACAATTCTGGAGCAAGATATGGGAAGAACCAAAAAAGCACAACAAGAATGCCCAATGGTTGAAAAACATGAGAGATGAACTGCAAGAAATCGAAGAAGGAACCGAAACAGAAATCAACAAAGAAACGATCAAGAAAACCCTAAAAAAAAATGGCAAACTGGAGAGCACCAGGCCACGATGGAATACATGCATACTGGTTTAAAAAATTCACGACCCTGCATGAAAGAATAGCGCAGAAACTGAGCGGATGTATCCATAAAACAGACGTACCAGAATGGATGAGGGAAGGAAGAACAACACTAATACAAAAAGACCCCAAAAAGGGAACGACCCCCGGCAACTACAGACCGATAACATGTCTACCAATAATGTGGAAAATTCTCACAGCACAACTGAGAGAACAAATCTACCAATCCCTGGACAATCGTGGACTGCTCCCCGAGGAACAAAAAGGATGCCGGAAAGGACAAAGAGGGGCACATGATCTACTATACATTGATCAAAAGACCCTGAAGGAGGTGAAGAGAAGACAAAAGAACATAACCATAGCATGGATTGACTACAAGAAAGCCTACGACAGAATCCCCCAAACATGGATAATTGAATGCTTAAAGATATACAAGATACCAGACAGGATTATTAATCTCATCCAGAAAGCAATGGAAACATGGAGACTAAAACTGACAGCCGGAGGACAATACCTGTCTGAGATAAAAATACAGAGAGGCATTTTTCAAGGAGACTCCCTATCACCACTACTGTTTATAATAGCCATGATGCCACTCAACTACATACTCAGAAAGTGTGATGCCGGATACAGATTTACGGATACAGAACAAAGAATAAACCACCTGATGTACATGGATGACCTTAAACTGTTTGCAAAAAACAAAAAAGAACTGGAAAAGCTGATAAACACAACCAGGATATTCAGCCAGGATATCCAAATGGAGTTTGGAATAGAAAAATGTGCACTGCTAGAGATCAAAAAGGAAAACTGGAGACGACAGAAGGTATAGAACTCCCCAACCAAGAGGAGATGAGGGTGCTAGGAGAACATGATAGCTACAAATACCTGGGAGTTCTGGAAGCAGACACAATCAAATATACAGAAATGAAAGAGAAGATTGGAAAAGAATATCTACGAAGAACAAGGAAACTCTTAGAAACTAAACTATATAGCAGAAACCTAGTAAAAGGGATAAACACATGGGCTGTATCACTAATAAGATACTCTGGACCATTTATAGGCTGGACCAAAGAAGAACTCAGGCACCTTGACCAAAGAACAAGAAAACTAATGACTATGCACAATGCTTTGCACCCAAAAGACGACACGGACAGACTCTACGTGAAAAGAAATGAAGGAGGTAGAGGACTGGTAAGTATAGAAGACTGTGTGGAAGACACCAAAAAAGAGCTGGAGAAATATGTAACCCAGAACACGGAAAGACTGATCACCACAGCAAGAGACACCAGCCCAACAAACAACCCCGGAAGTACTGAACCCAGAAACAAAAAGACAAGAAAGGAAAAGTGGGAAGAAAAACAACTACATGGACGCTTTACAAGACTCACAAGCGATGAAGCCAATGAAAACAGCTGGGCATGGCTAAGAAAAGACACCTGAACAGAGAAACGGAATCTCTGCTGACGGCCGCACAGAACAATGCGATTAGGACAAACTTTATTAAAGCAAAGATAGATAAAACCCAGGAAAACAGCAAATGCCGACTGTGTGGACAAAGAGACGAAACGATAAATCATATAATAAGTGAATGCAGCAAGCTAGCACAAAGGGAATACAAGAACAGACATGACAGCATGGGGAAAGAAGTACACCGGGAAATGTGCAAACAACTGAATTTCGAATATGCAAAAAAACGGTACACACACAAACCAGAAACTGTACTAGAAAACGAAAAACACAAAATCATATGGGATATGAATGTACAAACAGACAAACCCATAACAGCAAGGAGACCGGATATGATAATAATCAGCAAGAAAGAAAAATCCTGCAAAATCGTGGACTTTGCCGTTCCAGCAGACCACAGAGTGAAGATCAAAGAGACGGAAAAGAGAAGCAAATATACTGAACTTGCCAGAGAATTGAAAGGAATATGGAACATGAAGAAAGTCAGTATAACACCAATGATTATAGGAGCACTAGGAACAGTCCCAAAAAACATGGAGAAAAGACTGGGAGAAATAGGAATCAAAGGGATAACTGAGACCATACAAAGGACAGTAATGATCAAAACAGCTACAATCCTGAGAAATGTCCTCGAATGCGGAAACCAACCCACATAAGCAACGAATGGAGAACAAACACATGGAAGCACAAGACAGCAGAACCGGGGAAAATACAACCGCACGAGAGAGGCGCAAGCATAGGCTGACACCACGAAAATTATGGACAGCTGGCCAAGGAGGGAAAGCGCAAACCAGACCTCCACTGGAAGAGCGCGGACAGCTCTGAGACCTTGGGAAGGCTTGTTGCCACTCGGGCCCCAGAGGGGACCAATGGCCCTTATCAGCGGGAAATCGTTGGTAGGTGGCTGTTGCGATTACCGCAAGGTCATCAGCGGTGATGAACGAAAAGAGGTGGAGCATACTGGAGGCCTGAGGAGACTTGTTGTCACTCGGACTCCAGGGAATACCACAGGTTGTCGGCAGTGGGTGACCACTGACGATGACCAGTGTGATAACTCCTAGTGAGTAAATAATAATAATAACGCAGCAAACACTCGCTTTCTACCACAACGATAAAAGAGTTTCTTTCTCCTTCCATGTACAGAGCGTTAGGCGGAATTTCCATGAACAGAGTTTCTTTCCAAGGGCTTCTCAATTGTGGAACACATTACCAGGAAATTGCTTCCCTGTTGGCTACAACTTGATCGTCTTCAAATACAATGCCAACAAAGTCTTATCCCATAAGTTATAATCAGTTAATATCATTGATCGATTTTAGTACTCCCATAGTTTTCCTCATCTTTCGGTTGGTAATACCTTCCGTCTCATTAACCCTTATCCTCGAGTGGCTCTCAGCCTTAATAAGTGGCCCAATAGTATATAAAATAAACTAACTCGCATAACTAACGAACGCTAACCAACCACATGTAAGTTGAAATAGAAAGAACATCACACAGGCCCAAAAGAACTGAAACTACCAGGTATCGCATAATACTAACACCTCCAACGTACATGTGTTGGCGCCGGTCTCGGCTGGTACCACACCAAATAATCGAGACGGATCAGAGAGGGTTGGAAAGATCAAGGAGGGAGAGCACCAACCAAACCTCCATTGGAAGAGTGCGAAGAGTACTGGAACCTTTGGGGGGGGGGGGTTATTGACACTCAAATTTCAAAGAAAACCAACTTTCATTACTAGCTAGACGGCTGTTGCGATAATGTACATTGATTTGCAGCGATTATAGAAAGAGGCGGAGAGTGCTGGAAATCTGGAGAGACTTGTTATCACTCGGACTTTAAAGAACACTATTAGTTATTGTTAGTAAGCAATAACTGATAATGATTTCTGTGAAAACTACTGTGTAATAATATTAATAATTAATAATATTTCAATAAACCGAGGAAGGCCGAAGAAACGGCCGAAAATTTTGTTCTTTTAGAAAAAAATGTTTTTTAAAGAGATTTTGTATTTCTATACGTCAACAAATAAGAAATGAATAGAGAAATGATAAAAACATTTATATATTTTTATAGTAATTATATATATATATATATATATATATATATATATATATATTATCGCAAGCATGAAGGGAAGACGAATGTTATCGTTCATGATTAAAAGTTATTCAAGAAAAAAAAGCCAGCCGACCGGTTTCGCCCTCTCTTAACAAAGGCTGTATCGAGGGATTTCTAAAAAAAACGAGGGATTTAAAAAAGGGGGTGAAAAGAGAGAGTACAGAAAATAAAATAGCGTTATGATATATGTACAATGTAGGATGAATCTTAGAGACTGATCACATCTAATCCTAATAGACATTCCCTTTGCTTACAAAGAGAGGGACGTTTAAGACGAACGTGGATGGTCTCCAAGATTTTTAGATGGTACAATGAGTGAGCATGACTGAGAAGGGTAAAGGAGTCCATGCTAAAATTCCTAGCGCACGGCGGGTTTTTAAGTAAATGGTCTGTAATGAAAGACCCGTATGTGTTGTTTTGAACGTCCGTTGACCGGAAGGTTCCATTCTTAATCTTACTCGGAATGTGTTGTTGGACTCTACTATCCAATCTCAACATCGTCCTACCCACAAAGTCGGTACTGCAACCACATTTAAAATGATAAATTACATTATTTTTATGGTGGCGGGGGTAAAACGTCTTTATATATATATATATATATATATATATATATATATATATATATATATATATATATATATATATATATATATACGCTCCTCGTAAAAAAAGTAGACCACTGTAATGGTAGTACTAACACAGCATGACGTCACTTGCTTTATAATGCATCATTCCTTCCCTAATAGAAGTAGAATGCTTGGACGTCATGCCGCTTTTAAAGTGTTCAAATTATCGTTGTTTATCAGCTATTTAAAATTGGCCAAGCGGTTAGCGACGTTGGATTTAAGTTGAAAAATACTTGTAATCCAGGGTTTCGAATCGCATGACCGGTAGTGAATTGTTATATCTCTATGCTGATGAGTCCAGATTAAAAAGGACGAAACGTATACGTACATAGATAATAAACAATAACAAATATATATATATATATATATATATATATATATATATATATATTTAATGATTTTTCTTCCTTTGGGGGTTATGGTGCCGTTTCGGTGGAATTGCTCTAATGGTAAAAAATAAAAATAAATAACGTGCCACGTTACACACCCCGTTGCCTAGAATACATATTCCATAATAAGCTATTTTGATAAGTTCAATAGTTTAAGAGTTTACCATTATTATTATTGATGCTCATGTGCACACACCGATCCTTTTAAAATGTATTATTTAATACAACGCAAACTTTGATGTGGAGCAATTCTTTTCTCGGTTAATTTTTTTAGTATCTAACTTATTAACTAAGTTTTTTGTGGGAAGGTGAGAGTTTGTGTGGGTGAACCCTCTAAATGGTAAAGTTCACAAAAAAATAATGTGCACATGTTACTCATCGTGTTTTCTGGGTGTTGTCTATCTAAGCTTTTAGGTAGTTTATTCTGGCTGCGTTGTTTCGTGCGATTGTAAGTATTTGTTTTCTATATTCAAGTCGCCTTTCCGTAGTCATGTTCATGTATTTTCGCACGCCATTTCTTTGGCCAGTCGTATAAATTATCCATATAGCTGCTTTTCCTTTCCATTCCGTTATTCTCGCCTTTTGGTTTCCCGCTTCACTGCTTTTTGTATTATTCGTTCTGGCGGTAAGTTTGGCAGCAATAACCGGCCTTTCTGTATTTTTAGTTATGTATTTCTCTAGTTCTTTATCACATCGTCGACGCGGTATGTAACGGCAGCAACTTTGGCCAAAACTCTGAGGAACATGAGTTTGACTAGTGAAAGAATATATACTGAAACGCACGTGTTCAGCGTAAGCTATTCATTTAATATAGAATGAAAATAAACAAAGTATTTCTAAAGTAAACAAATAATAATTTGAGGTGAATGCAGATTAATTAAAGAGAATTTGCTTGTTTACCTCATTTTTGCCTCGCTATTGGCCCGGACGCAAAACATTATCTTTCATATAACATATCGGTTGTTAAAAAGAACGTTGTCCAAGCAGAAAGTCTCTCTCATTAACTAATTAATGAAAGGACGGTGCAGAAATAAGGTCCCTTTTGTCAATCAATAACGGAATAACTCTCTTGTTCACA
Source organism: Sepiola atlantica (assembly GCA_963556195.1). Lineage (NCBI taxonomy): Eukaryota > Metazoa > Mollusca > Cephalopoda > Sepiida > Sepiolidae > Sepiola > Sepiola atlantica. The sequence continues at coordinate 75,058,265 of OY744537.1, read as the reverse complement.
GTGGTCAGTATCATTCTTTAATGCAGTGCATTGTGCAATGGCATTTTTTCCTAGTTCTTTGCTCCATGTATCTGCATTCTTATTTTGTCCAGCCTATGAAGGGTACTGAGTATCTTACTCAGAATACCGCCAAATTAGTTATCCTTCTATTAGTTTTCTAGTGTATAATTTGGTATTAATGAGCCTTCTTGCTCTTTCATGTCTTCTTTTCATTGCATTCTTCTTTGAATTCTCACAACAGCTTTTACCATTGAGTCATTGTTGAAAACGGTCGTTGGCTTTTTCTGGAATTTGAGTGACAATGAGATTCCTTGTGATTCCAGTACTCTCTGTGTTGTCCGTCCAGTAGATATCTGCTTTCATTCATCCGTCGTTCTATCCTCCCTGGCACTTCACGGCAATTTTCTGTAGCATAAACCCAGGCTAGTACCAACGCGTTTTCGGGTGTGGGGGGGGGGGCAGTAAAATGATGTATTTATTTTTATACATATCTACCCTGGTAATTTCAGTCCCCTTGGTTTCGTGTAATATTTGTCCATGTTGTGTTTACGTAGCGTTATTCTAGTTCTTGCACTTCTTTCTAGTCGTAATCGTCGTCTCACCAATCCACATGGACACGCGAGGCTTCTTTTGAATGGAGAATTTATTAGCTTCCAGACAGTGATAAATACGGCTAGAGATATAAATAAGAGATTGGCCACTGTGTAAGAGAGGGAGATATAGAGACGGCTTAGGCCGCCATGCTGTGTTGGCTCACATTGTTCGTCCGCCCCACCCGCATTAGAGGTATGAGGACGAGTATATTTTTCATGACTGCTTCCCTCGAGGCGAGTGTCTGGCAGAAAATAGACCAGAAATCAATTTTTCGGAAGTGGCATCATATTCTTAACTTCCGCTTACTCGCTGGGTTAATCATTTTGAACCCTGGTCCGTCAATCATTCAACCCGCGCTAATACTCACTCACTCCACCCGTACTTAGGGATTTTATTATGTAACAAATGTAGCATTACGTGTGGTATCATATTTACTTGTATAAAAAATACTAAACTGCGAGGTCGATCGTAGATTTTCAAATTCTTTGAACGGTGCCACTCTATCTTCCTCCCCACGTGGGCGAAGTTATACACAAGGTCGGTTTAGATCGTAGGAAAAGTTCAGCACCCCAAACGGGGGCACACTGGATTGGCCGAAAAATGCAATTGTTTCGGTCTAGAAGGATCTGTTTTCCACTGACCAAGGACATAAAAGTTACAACCATACACGGTATCTTCGTCTCGTCTGTTTCAACACATAAACAATTGCAGTCGTTTACATCGAAAAGATGCAAGATACACTCCGTTGAAAATTTAGCTATATCAAAATGTGTGCAAAACAATTCAATGTTATTCATTTCATATTTTGCACAAAAGGTGCACAAGTCTACTTTTTTCACTTTGTGCATTTTCACTTTGTTGCTTATTTCTAAACCCGCGGTCTAAATCATCGTTTTGTTTAGTAATATTTTCGCGCAAAAAATAGCATTAACAAAAAAGCAGCTTAATACATAATATACTGCATATTTTAAAAAAATTATATATATATATATATATATATATATATATAATATAAATTATTTTATTTATACAAACATTGTTGGCTACATATGTGCATACATGTTTTAGTTGCAATTTCTTTCGAAATACAGCTTCCGTTTATTTGCTGTATTTCTAAATGTAGCCAATAATGTTTGTATAAATAAAAGAATTTATACTATAGTACAGCTCTACGCGTTATTGAGCACTATTGTATAAACATCAGAGTTTCATAAGATTAACATCTAGGAAACATCAATACAATCATTCATATATATATATATATATATATATATATATATACTATTATTATTATTTCATGTATCCACATAACATGCTATAAGGGGATATAATCTTTTATGCATCAATTTTCAGTATTTACTTCAACCGTGCTCAATACGTGAGTAGAGCTAGGTAGTAAGTTATTAAAATATATCTATTGCAATTAAGCTACACAGAGGCTTCCGCGTTTCATCCCCTTAGGGAATCGTCAGGCTAAAATGCATTTAGCCTGACGATTCCATGCGGGGATGAAACGCTTACTTGTCATAACTATATTTTAATAACTTACTATATATATATATATATATATATATATATATATATATATATATATATATATATATATATATATATAGATATATAGATATATATATGTATGATTATTTTTTATTTACACAGACATGTACAAAATCTATGACATTGGCATGTCAATGATATCGATCAACAGTTATTATAAACCGAGATCTCATCAGGGAGAGTTAGAATCCGATCTTAACATTCTTAATGTTTTAATGTTAAGATCGTATTCTAACTCTGTCTGATGAGATCTCAGTTCATAATAGCTGTTGATCGATAACATCGACATGCCAGTGCCTCAGATTTTGTACATGTCTGTGTAAATAAAAATAATCATATATAAAAGCTTTATTTGATATTGAGCACTTTTTATGAACCCGGTTTAAATGCTTTGGATTACTACCCTGTGGATGTTTTACCTGGATTATTATTATTATTATTATATATATATATATATATATATATATATATATATATATATATATATATATATATATATATAATAAAATTCTATTTATACAAACGTAACATGGCCTGAGGAAATCGAGCTTATTGTAGCTACAAGTGAAACATGTTCCGAATGTGTAGCCATGTTCTTTATGTTTGTATAAATAATACTATTTTTTTATAAATAAATAATTCCATTTATTGTTGAGCACTATTATATAAACACAATAAAGATTCTCCGGATGTTTTCCTTGTGGATACAAACATTAGCTGTGTTAATATATATATATATATATATATATATATATATATATATATATATATATATATATATATATATATATATATTTCCGGCATATCTTTAAGAACAAATTAAGTCTACAGTTATTCTATAAACTTGATAGGCAGTTTCAGTGCGCGGCTAAGTTGTTATCGCGTATATCTATACGCAAGGGGATTTCACTGAGAATCTAATAATGGTACATCTTCCTGGAAATTAAGAAGACAAAGATCAGTGCACTCACTGACCCGGACACAAGCGTCGTTATCTAATCCGCGCAGTTCTTCGTTGGGTGTGCCAACTGATTGTAATTTTCTCCGCAAGTATTGACGATACGACTTCCATCTTAAAGACATCAATCATTACAATAATGTATTAATACTACTACCCTGATCCTCTCACCGACGTGATAAACATAAGTGGATTTCACCATACACGCTGGCAGATAAAGTTACGCTAACCGTCCACACCTATATGTACATAAGGCTAGGTGTGTGCATATGTTTATATATTTGTATGTATATGATTCGCTCTAATTAACCAAGCATCATTAATTTTAGAACACAGCTGCTACGCGCAAGGATGGGTAATGATGTTTATATTTTGTTCAATTTAGTTTTATGCAAATAAATATTCACTAAATTTCAGGGAGGGGTAAAAGATATGGGCACAACCCCTGTTTTGATTTCAGATTTGCATTGAATTCGATCCATAGTTATGAGACGCCAATTAAACAAGATTCATTAAACTTCAGTTTATTTTTAAGACTACTTAAACTGAAACCTTAAATTGTAGACATTTTCTAAAATCAAAATCATGCAATGTGAGCAAAATTTGAATAAGGATTCTAGGCTTAGTATCATTATATCTTCAATCTTCGTAAGAAGGCATAAAAGCTGTGCAAAGCTTTTGTGCAGGAAATTAATTTTACCAGTCCTGGGACGGATATTCTTTTAGTATTATCATAAAAAAAGAAAGAAACTCATAATCCTCCTCTTGATAGACACAACAGCGGGTGCTGGAAGAGGATCTGCAACACCAATATCGACTGGTACCACGGAAAGTGGCTGCAGAGAGATGGCATCATTCAGCTCTTGACTATATATATATATCATGCTTAATCCTACGTCATAACAACACAGTTATTCAAAGACCAGGATTCTATAATATTTCTACTTCTTCTGCTAGATCGATTCTAATCGAAATGAACCTAAATCAATATGATAACGGATAACTTCTACATTTTTTTAGTCCCTTTTCCTCCTCCAGCTCCTCCTCCTCCTTTTTTGTTTAATTAAATTACTATTAATCCTCTTTGCCCACTGTATTAACTTACAGTGTTTCCAATCGGCGTTTACAAGCTAACTGCCGATATTTTCTTTCTTTCTTTTTCTTTTTCTTTTTAACATTTCTTTTTTTTTTCTCCCTTTCTACTGTTTATTACACGTGACTATTTTTCCCCAAAATTACGTTCTTTGTATAAATTTGAAAACTTTTCTGTTTTTAAATTAAAGTTCTGCTACCGATTGATAATGATTGTATTATAACAATCGAAATATTTTGGTATAACTGTTCAATATGTGTTTGTGGGTTTATTTTTGCTAGTTGTTGATTTGCTTATCCTTTATTCCATTTTTATTTTGTATATATATATATATATATATATATATATATTATTTTCTTTATTTTCCTTATGTCCTTTCATTCAGGCAGCCTTTCTCTCTCTCTCCCTCCCCCTTAACCCACGCCCATCTCACGTATATTTCATTATGCACCTTTCTTGTTGATACACTTCTCCACTACTTCTACAACCTCCATATATACAGACTAAGCCACACACACAAAGAGCATTACGACATAGTTTCCATATATTATACTTACACTTAATTAGTTTCGTTCACTATGCAATAATATATTGAATAACATTGAAATTAAATGTTGTTTTTAATTATATATAAAGCTTTTCCCTTTTTCTTTTTAACAACTGTGCGTTACCAAACTCTAGGTCTATAAGTGAAATGGAATAAGAAGTAGGAATTGGATAAACTAATTCTATCTGACCATGCATTAATTAACTTTTACATAATTATCTCCCTTTGACCTTTACTAACTCCAGCTATCTTCGAACTGATCTCTTAACTATCCTAATTATCCTTTTCATAATTATTTTGTTATTTTGACTTCGCTTTTCCCTTCTCATCATCTGCTGTTTCGAATCTATATTTACGATAGGAAAACTTAAAACATCATATTAAATTTAAAAAATAAATAAATAAAAATCTAAATATTAAAGTTTAAAGATTGACAAATTAATTAATCTTGATAATTTATAGCATAACATAATGATTGTATTTCATCTTTCTTTTTCTTCTCCCTGTCACACAATTGTCTGTGGGGCTTCTCTTTTTTCAGCGAAGTTCATGTTTTGAATAGCGGCGTCCATCTTGGTTTTCATCACCCGACCGGTCCGGTCCAATTTTTGTTTTCTTTTTGAAAAAGAGAGGTTGTTACTCCCGAAATGATTAAAGTTTTTACTATTCCGGACCTTTAAATATTTAGCAGTAAGTCCCCCATTTTACAATTTACTGTCTTTATATATTTTTTTAATCTTTAAATATAAATAAATTGATCTGAGATGTATATACTCATCCGTCTCCTGTCATTTATTTTTGTTCATCCCTTCTTCCACCTTCCGGTTTTCAACATTGCATTTCCCCCGCCTCCTTATGCTCATCTTCATACTTACTTGTTTTACCAGCAATGCTTCAGGTAAACTACTATTTCCTTATATATATATATATATATATATATATATATATATATATATATATATATATATATATATATATATATATATATTAATCAAGTTCAAATATGTTAATAAAATGAACATAAAAGCATAAAACCAATATTTTCAAACGTGCTCAATAACAAGTAGAGCTATATTCATTATTGTTATTATTATTTTGTAAGTTGTTATCATCGCTTTTTTAATATATGACTTTTAATTATTTTTCCAAGTTATTTGTGTAACCATAACTAAGTTTAATCGTATTTTTATTGAATATTTTATGCAGTGTGTTATTTATTGGGAAATGTCGATTTAAATGAGTAAGTAACAAATGCCTAATTTTAGATTTAACTAGTAAATTAAATGGGGGTGTATACCAAATTATTTTTCGATTTCTATTTCTCATTTTAGTGTTTTCATTCTCTCTATTTTGGTATTCAATGTTGCTGTTGGCATTGCCGTCATTTCTTGGTATAGCCGTTGTTATATGTATTGCTATTACTATTAAAATGTCCTCATTATATGAATTATAAGCGGACTGTGAGCTATATTTGGTTGACATGAACTTGGATCGGATTTGAACCTTGTTTTTTTTTCTTTCACTTTCTCTTAACATCCGGCGTTTTACTGGTGACATTTTCAATGTGGGATTTTTACTTTTGATTTTTATTAAGTCTTTGAAGAGATGTGATAACATCGAAACGTTGGTTGATTGACGTAGACTGTTATATTGTTTATGTAATTTTATATATATATATATATATATATATATATATATATATATATATATATATATATATATATATATATATATGATTAGTTATATTTATACAGACATGTACAAAATCTGTGTCACTGGCATGTCAATGTTATCGAACAACAACTGTTAGAAATCGAGATTTCATCAGGCAGAATTAAAATCCGATCCTTACCTTAGATCATACTAAACTGTATGTCTAGAATCCTTATTCCAATTTTGATCAAAATGCACATGATTTTTATTCTAGAAAACAGGGGTCTTAGAAGAAATTGAAATTCAAGGAATCTTGCTTAATTGACATCAGTTGTCAGCCAAAAGGAGACAGATGCCTCCGTCTGGAAGTCACGTAATTTCATCGACTTCCGCCTTTAGGTGACCTCTGACCTTTAGGGTGTCACTCAAACTCTCCCATCATGACCCCTCTTTGATACTTAACACATTATAAGTATTATAAACCCGTGCGTTGTTATTTTTGCTCTTTATCAAAAGAGAAACATATTCGGTTAGACAAAGCGTAGAAAAACTGTATTATAACATACGGTTATACGTCTGTCGCCCTCTCTCTCTCTTTGTCTCTCTCTCTCTATCTCTCTTTATCTCTCTCTCTCTCTCTCTCTCTCTCTCTTTATATCTCTCACTCTCTCTCTCTCTCTCTCTCTCTCTCTCTCTCTCTCTCTCTCTTTCCTAGCGGTGTGTAGAGTTTTCTTTATTTTTCTGAATAGAAACAGCTGTACTCTTGCCTCTTTTTTCTTTTTTACTTTTAATAAAAAGAAAAAAAGAAACAAGCGCACATATTCGTTTTAATATTTTCTTTTTTATTTCTTTTTTATTTCTTTTTTTATTGGCATGGTTACAGTATAAGTATACAGTAATATTACATATTTCCCCCAGTTCCCCGTCGGGTAGTCTGGATTCTCCAAAAACACGTCTGTCTGTCATACAGACAACGGTTACGCGATCGTACACTCCGCTGACTCCCTGGCCGTAATGACACTTCTATGAGACGTTCGCTAAATTTCTAACCATAATTTCTAAGCGGAAATGTCCTATTTACCTCATTTCATTTCAAAGTGAATATGTCTTTTCTTCGTCAGGTAACATATCTTACGTATCCTCTTACTAAAGGATGATAAGCCGGTAAAAACCGTCGATAATTACCGGTATTGATTGATACACAACCAACTGTCATCACTACGACCAATGTCATGAAGCAGCTTTTGTCTTTGGATGTGAATAAAGGGCAAGGTCGAGATGGACTACTCGCAGACATTTGACGCGCTGCTGCACCCAAACGAGGTGAACCCTTTACTATCCTGAACTGACAACCGGGGTTATTCCTGCTGATTTAAGGGTGGCCCAATCTGCTCTATCTTTAAAATAGGTGACAAAGAAGACGTAATTAATTACAGACTAGTGAGCCTCACCTTTATCGTCTCAAAATCAATGGAAATTCTACCTAAAGTGAGCAATAATGGCTCATCTTACGATTGCTGTTGCCATCTCTCCATCTCAAATCTATCCTTCCGAAACGTTTGTGTCTCGAAAATCTACTTGTGATGGAAGAATAGATCACGAACATAATGGATGATGGAGATACTGCTGACATTGTCTTTCTGGACTTTGCGAAAGCCTTTGAGTCTGTCAACCACCGCTTACTTATATATAAACTCAACAGCTATGGCCTCCATGAATCGGTTATATAGTAGATAGCATCTCTTGTCTGGGATGGATGCGTGGAAATGTGTTCATATTTGTAGATTAGGGCAAATTTAGTAGCCGATAGGAGCAAGGTTGACAATTTCAAGACTAACCTTCAACGTTTCTTGGAAATGGTCCATTGAATGGGGTATACAATAAATGTGGGTTATCCTTCCGTGTGGGCCCTAATGGTGCTAAACCTCTACTTTCAGGCTGCAAACAAAGCAAGAAGTATCCTATTTCCCATTCGACGCTTCTTCTGCAAACTCACTCCTGAAATATTCATTCCGCTTTACGTCTCCCTGGAGACAGCCTAATGGCTAGCTACTCGAATGGGTCAGATACTACGAGATCTGCTCTACGAAAGCCGACTCGAGAAGCTAAAGCTTTTTTCCCTTGATCTACAATCTCTTCAATAGTCAGGACCTACTATTCACTCCTGCACCAAAAAGAGGTTTGCGCGGGCATTACCAGAAGCTGTTTCATCGCCGATTTCGATTGAGCCGGAGGAGGGCCGCTTTCTCAATCAGGATCTCTGAGTCGGATTAGACTTTCATGAGACGTAACAAATGCGCCAAAGACGCATCAATTCAATGCGAAATTCGGAAGGTGATAAACTGCTGTATCCTCTTTAGCGTAAATTTCTACTTCCTTCCTTTCCCTACATAGCAACTGAAGCATGCTTTTTTATTGTTTGTCTAATTTATTTAATTTAATTCTATTGAGTAATATAAAACACTACAAACCAATAAAAACAAGCCGCGCGTGCGTGGTCCCTCTCTGTATGTGACTCGATGTGGCGAGTGTAAAATGCAATAAATTTGGGCAATTTGGGGCATTTTGACCCCCTTTTGACCCCCCTGGGGGCGCGAACCAGAATTATTCTGATGTCAAGGATGCTCATTTTCTATCCAGAACAATTGCCTCTACATTTTGGCCAAGTTTCAGAAAATTTGAATGGATGGATCAAACGTTATAGGAGAAAAGGGTCATTTTTGCCATTTTGGGGGCTTTTGACCACTTGAGGGCGCGAACCAGATTTGTTCCAAGGTCAGCGATACTTATTTTCTATTAGGAACAATTTCCTCCACATTTTGGCCAAGTTTCAGAAAAATTGAATGGATGGATGAAAAGTTATGGGACAAAAAATGTCATTTTTTTCCATGTTGGGGCCTTTTGACCCCCTGGGGGGCTAACCAGATTTTTTTTAAATCGGAGAATGTCACTTTCTAACCTGACCAATGTTACAATTTCATGCAAAATTTTAGAGAAATTCGATGGATGGTTGCGGAGAAAAATCCGGACGGACGGACGGACATGCCTCAAAACATAAGTCCCCCGATTTTATAAATAGGGGGACCAAATATTGAGTAAAAATTTGGCATAGACAATGGTAATAAAATGAAATAAAAAATTAGAATCCATTATTATGCAAGTGGCGTAATGGATAATGTTGAGGACAATTGAATCGGCTTATGACACAAGGCAACAGGATATCGCTTATTTTGGGTGGCCTTGTACCGAACTTGGGACAAATGAACGATAAAACCGTTTTGTCAACCAAAGCATTATTGTACCTGGCATTAAACAGACTCTTGTCAATCTAATTCTCATTCATCTCCATCGTCAAAGTTGATGTCAATAACACAAGACATTCGGTACTGAAGGATGGAAGATCAGACCACCTGCGGTTGGCAGCTAGGGATCGTGTATGCGAGCTGTCAACAGCGGGGTCTGTGAGATCGGTGGGTAAAATACCGCGAGTGACCTTTGTTCTTGCTCTCTCTCTTTCCTTTGTTGATCCTTTCTGTCTCTCTTTCTTTTTGTAGAACATTTTTTTCTTTTCTGTCGTTTCGAGTAAGAACGACAGTCGTTAACATTCTGTCACACAGACGAGGCAAGCGTTTTTGCCCAGCGCCGACGATTCGAGTTTTGTTATTTTCGAAAAGCAGTGAGAAAATAAATGATATTTTTATACAAGATGTCTTGTCCGCTTTTTTATCAAAAAATGCTATGGTCTCTCTCTCGACGTCAAGATAAATAATTCTCTCCATAGAATTTATCTCTAGGGCTTAATGCGACTGATCAGTACCCGTTCGGTCAGGAAGCAGGCCACA
>OY744537.1:75025521-75043021 GCA_963556195.1 Sepiola atlantica | reverse complement strand
ACACGAAGAACACCACATAACGAAGCAAAGAACAGAAACTGCAAGAAACATCACATCAGAAACTCCCCCCCCCCCAATAAGTTACACCGGCCTTAGCTGACACCACACAAAAATTAACCATTGAACAGAAGTTGCAAGAGACACCATGAGCTCTCCCGCACAAAAAAATGGCGTCAGCCTCGGCTGACACCACACAAAATATTTGTAAAGCGTCGAGGAGGATGAGAAGACCGAGGAGGGACAGCACAAACCAGACCTCCACTGGAAAAGTGCAGAGAATGCTGGAACCTTGAGGAGGCTTATTGCCACCCAAATCCCAGAGAAGACCAATGGTCCTTACCAGCGAGAAATCAATGGTAAGAGGCTGTTGCGATACCGCATCGTTATCGAAAAGAGGTGAAGAATACTGGAAATCTGGGGAGACTTGTTGTCACTCAGACTCCAGGAAATACCACCGGTTGTTGTCGGTGAGCAATCACTGACGATGATCTGTGTGAGAACTCATAGTGAGTACAAATAATAATAATAATAATAATAATAATAATAATAATAATAATAATAATAATAATAATAATAATAATAATAATAATAATAATAATAATAATAATAATAATAATAATAATAATAATTTAAAGTCTCGAGCGTGCCGATTGAAGACGTATTTTTGGTAGATATATAAATGTTATATTTATTGTGAATTTTAATGTTAACTAATAACTAGCTTCTGAGATTTCTTTTAGGGGAGGGGAGATAATATTTTTGTATTTTGTTTGAGTTAAAAGTAATTTAAATCCCCTCCAAAAAGTAATTAGTCACGCGAGATAAATAGTTTCTGATATTTTTAAGGAGCCGATGGACATTTAAAATCTCGACCGAACGTTTGATAACTTGACATCAGTTCATCAAACAAACATGGGAGGGGAATCTATCGTCTTTTTTATTTTATTATTTAAGAGCATACTAGAAAACTTATACCAAGTAATTAAGTAATATATATACATATATATATATATATATATATATATATAATTTTATTATTTTTCGTAAATGTGTCTTCATGTATGTGTGATAGTGCACCTTGACTTCATGAAAATGAGATGAACACTATCCCTGTGACAGGATAACAGGAAAACTAAGTCTAGGCCTGGTATTGCCACAAACACCAAACGATGATAAATTTATACAAATACAAATAAACGCCGTGGGACTCAGAAGAAAAATCTGAGTGTCATGATGAGCAGGTGCTCCCTATCGGGCCAACATGGGGGGACGGTCCGCATCCTGCGAATGTTGCCTCTTTTAATTTCAGGAACAAGATCACAGACAAAAAAAACATGTAAGTAACCCATCAAATTCCAGGTATGACAAGGACACGGATAAAACACAAGAAAGCAGGAATCAAAAGAAAACACCAGAAAGCCAGAGAACGAAATAGACCACAAAAGAGAACAGACTGGTAATGCAATGCTACCACAAAAGCCGCTTCCCCACAGAAAGAGGATACTGGAAACGAATGAAAGAGCTATGGGACACTTCTACTGACTACCATACAACGGAACAAAAGATAGCAGATCAAGCAAGACAGACACTCAAGAAAGGAGATGGAATTAACGGAAATCAAACAAAAGATAAATGGCGTGACAGATCAAAAAACACCACTTGACGAAAACTCCCAGGAAGAAGACGGGCAGAACATAAACACAGAAATTGAAGAGAGCGAAGACTACGAAACGACAGACTCACTGAGGAAGAAGCAAGAGAAGTGGAAAATATCAAACGATTCATGTCCGAGAACAAAACAAAACTCCTATCCCTAAGGAACGAAGATTGGAAGAAGTTAAAAGTTGAAACTGAGAAAGTAAACAGCGTACTCGCGTACATCTCAACATACACTATCACAGACCTAAACAACTTGATACATGCGGGGGGCAAAATCAATAAGTGTAAAACTAAAAAGAGAAACAAAGACTGGCCAAAAGAATGAATAGACGAAATATGGATGGGAGATCAGACTGGAAACCCAGATCACAAAACTTCAAAAGGAAACTAAAGAATAAGGGAGAACAGTAAACGATGGAAGGTCATGAATCTAAATCGCAAGGAAAGACTAAATAAGAAACATCAAGAACTAAAACAAAAAATAACAGAAAAAGAAGGAAGGTTGAGACAATACATATACAAATCGGAACAGTACAAACAGAACAAGACCTTTGAAAACAATGAAAGACAGTTTTGCAAAAAACGTAAACGGAGAAAAAACAACAGAACACCCAGACCCGATAGAAACAAGACATTTCCAGGGCAAGAGATGGTAAAAGGCTCAAGATCACAACAAAAACACTAAATGGCTGAAAAACATGAAAAATAAACTACTATAAAATGTAGTAGGAACAGGAATAAAAATTAATGGAGAAACGATTAAGACAACACTTAAGAAAATGGCAAACTGGAAAGCACCAGGTCATGATGGAATACATGCGTACTGGTTCAAAAAATCCACGACACTACATGAAAGACTAACACAGAAACTAAGACGACGTATCCATAAAACAGACGTGCTAGAGTAGATTACCAAAGGAAAGGCAACGCTCACACAAAATAACGCCAAGAAGGGAACGACCCCAAGCAATTACAGACCAATAACATGCTTACCATCAATGTCGAAAATCCTAACGGCACAACTGAGAGAGCAAATTTACCATTCATTGATGCCAGAAAGGGAAAAGAGGGGCGCATACTTTGTTATACATAGATCAAAGGATCTTGAAAGAAGTCAAAAGCAGGAAAAGAACATATCCATGGCATAGATTGACTACAAGAAAGCCTACGACACAATTCCTCAAGCATGGATAATTGAATGCTTAAAAATGTATAAGATACCCTACAGGGTTATTAATCTCATCAAGAAAGCAATGGGAACATGGAAATCAGAACTGACAGCTGGAGGACCACACTTGACTGAGATCAAAATACAGAGAGGCATTTTCCAAGGAGACTCCCTATCATCAAAACTGTTTATCATAGCCATGATGCCATGATGCCACTCACCTACATGCTCAGAAAATGTGATGCCGAATACAAATGCACAGGCACAGAACAACGAATAAACCATCTCATGTACATGGACGACCTGAAGATATTTGCAAAAAGCAAAAAGAAACTGGAAAAGTTTGTAAATACGGCCAGAATCTTTGGCCAGGACATTCAAATGGAATTCGCAATAGAAAAATGTGCATTGCTAGAGATTAAAAAGGGAAAGCTGGAGACGACTGAGGGCATGGAACTACCCAACCAAGAGCAAATGAGGGCGCTAGGCGAACAAGACAGCTATAAATATTTGGGAGTTTTGGAAGCAGACACAATCAAATCAACAGAAATGAAAAAGAAGATTGAAAAAGAATATCTGAGAAGAACAAGAAAGCTCTTAGAAACAAATTTATATAGCAGAAACCTAATAAAAAAAATAAACACCTGGGCAGTATCACAATTAAGATATTCTAGACTATTCATAAGCTGGACTAAAGAAGAACTCTTGGCCAGGGGATTAGAAAATTAATGACTATGCACAACGTACTACATCATAACGAACGATATAGAAGACTCTACGCGAAGAGAAACGAAGGAGGAAGAGGACTGGTATGTATAGAAGACTGTGTGGAAGACACTAAATAAGAGCTAGAGAAATTCATTAACCAGAACAAAGAAAATCTGATCACCGCAGCAAGAGACACGGTTCCAACGAACAACTCAGGAAGCACCGACATCGGAAACAAACAGACAAGAAAAGAAAAGTGGGAACAAAAACAACTACATGGACGTTACATAAAAATGACAAGAAAATAGACGAACGATAATAGTTGGGCATGGCTAAGAAAAGAACACCTGAACAGAGAAACGGAATCCCTACTGACGGCTACACAAAACAATGCGATTAGGACAAACTACATCAAAGCTAAAATAGATAACACCCAGGAAAAGCAGCTTGTGCGGACAAAGAGACTAAACAGTAAATCAAATAATAAATGACTGTCTAAAACTGGCCCAAAAAGAATATAAAAATAGGCATGACTGCGTGGGAAAAGCATTACACTAGGAGCTATGTAAACAAATGCATTTCGAACACTCGGACAAATGGTACAAACATAAACCAGAGACATTACTCGAAAACGAAAAACACAAAATCATTTAGGATATGGAGGTGCAAACAGATAAACTCATACAAGCAAGGAGACCAGATGTCATAATAGCTAACAAGAAAGAAAAATCCTCTCAAATCGTAGATTTTGCCGTCCCAGCTGACTACAGGATTAAGACCAAGGAGACGGAAAAACGAAGCAAAAACACGGAACTTTCCAGAGAATTGAAAGGGATATGGAGTATGAAGAAAGTAAATATAATACCAATAATCGTAGGAGCACTAGGAAAAATTTCGAAATACCTGGAAAAAAGACTGTGGGAAATTGGAATTAAAGGGAAGACTGAGACCATACAACGGACGGCAATGATAAAAACAGCTGACATCTTAAAGAAAAATCTATTAATGCAGAAATCTTTCCACGTAAGCTACGAAGACTAACCAATCACATCCACGGTGCAATAGGAAGAAAACAAAATCACATAGCACCACAAGAACTCAAGGAACAGAAACTGCAAGAAATTTCATAAACTACCCCCACTCCAAAAGAAGTGATGGCACCAGCCTCGGCTGATACCACACAAAACAGTCGTGAGGGGTCAAGGAGGATGGAAAGACCGAGAAGGGATAGCACCGCTGAAAGAGTGCGGAGAGTACTGGGATATTGGGAAGGCTTATTGCCATCCAAATCCCAGAGAAGGCCAATAGTCGTTACTAACGAGAAATCGATGGTAAGCGTCTGTTGTGATGATGCAAATTCATTTGCAGTAGTTATCAAAAAGAGGTGGAGAGCACTGGAAATCTGGGAGGACTTGTTGTCACTCAGACTCCAGGGAACACCACTGGTGATTATCAGTGAGCAATCACTGATGGCGGCCTGTGTGAGAACTACTAGTGAGTAGTAGTAGTAGTAGTAGTAGTAGTAGTAGTAGTAGTAGTAGTAGTAGTAGTAGTAGTAGTAATAATAATAATAATAATAATAATAATAATAATAATAATCTGACATCCGACGTACCACACACGCATGCACAAAAGAGGTGGCACGGGCGTCAGTTAGTAGTATATGAAATGACCGTGAAGGTGTTTGAAGGATGAAAAGACCGAGCAAGGATTGCATTAACAAAACCGCCACTGGAAGAACATGGACAGTACTGGAATCCTGTAAAGGATTATCACCACTCCAGAGAAAGTCAACGGATGTTATCAGCGATAATTCAATGGTAAACGGTTGTTGCGATAACGCATAGTCATTTGCAAAGGTTATCGAAAAAGGCGGATAATACTGGAAACCTGACAGACTTGTCACTCAGACTCCAGGGAATAGCACCTGTTTTTGCCAGTGAATGATCATTGGTAATGACTCGTGAGAAATGCTAATGGATAAATAATAGCAATATGTATTGTGCTTCGACATGGAATAATCCGAAAAGGGTTGATGTCCTTTAAAAGGGACTAATACTTATTGGCCCTTTTTGGCTCGGAACAGAGTGTGGTATCTGTTCTGATGCTACACTTAGTCTATTCTGTCCTCGATCAGTGAAGGAGTAATCCTTCTTGATTGAAGCAATTTTTATTTTTGTTCCAATCCAAAGTGCCCCTTTTGGGGGAGCTGGATTTTCCCCTACATTAAAAAACCGACCTTGTGCCTAACTTTGTTCTCATAGGGATGAAAGGAAATAGGAAGAAAACCGACCTTTTTCGACTGTTATATTTGATGCTATCAACATCGGGTTCCCTTTTGGCTACAATTATAAACGTGTTATGTGTTTAAATATGTAAGTGTGTGTGGGGGGGGGTGAGCGAGAGAAGGGAAGAGAGAAGATAGAAGCGAGAAAGTGCAGAGAAGCCCACTCGAGTTCGAGTGTCCATAGCGATGTGGGGCCGCAGTAGTGGTGAAAGGAGGGGAGATAACTGGGATGATTGGGTGGTGCAATCGCGCGTGATTAAGCTTTTAATATGCAAAGTAAACGATTACGGATCAGCCGCCCCCCCCCCCCTCCCGCCTCCGTTCGGGGGCGGAGGATATGTTTTTCGATTGACGACAAGGAAATTGTGGCCGGCGATATTACAATATTTACGTTTCATTTCCCCATTTCGGCCGCAACCTAATTATGTGAACGCTCCCTTGCGTCGTTAAAAGTCTTGGGTTTTGCTTTTCTTCCTCTTCTTCTTTTCTTTTGATCCTCGACGATTTTAAAATCTTTTTTATTTTTTATTTTTTCTGCTTTTTATTTTGCCATTCAGTCAACCTGGACACTTCTGTAATACACTAATCCTTAGAGCGAGATAAAAAAAAAAGACAAATTTAAAAGACCCCGGAGATTTCCGATAGGATTACGCCTGCTATGCGGTTTAACGTTACTGTTTTACGTTATATAAACATAAAACACAGAGACCTTAGTACATTAAAGAAAACGGGGTTTCACGAAGAGATACGAACCAAGGTCGGGTCCTTTCGTGAAAATCCGGTTTCCTTAATGCACTAAGGTCTGTATTGTTTTTTGTGTTTTTTATGAATAAATATTATGTTCCTACCGCCGTAACTGAGCACTTTTTTCGGGGTGGGGGTCGGCACATCCCTCTCTCTCTCTCTCTCTCTCTCCCTCGCTCTCTCTCTCTCTCTCTCTCTCCCTCTCTCTCCCTCGCTCGCTCGCTCTCTCTCTCTCTCTCTCTCTCTCTCTCTCTCTCTCTCTCAATATATATATATATATATATATATATATATATATATATACAGTCGCGTCCAAAACTAAGGGACAAAATTTTAAAACCTAATATTTGTTAGAAATAATAACCGTAAAAAGCTGAAATTTTGACAACCGGTAGTTGTTGTCATCCATAATAACATACTAAAATTTGAACCCTTTGTATAGAATAGAAAAAGAATTATAACAATTATTCATTTATTTCCAAATTTGGAATGTCCAAAAGTAAGGGACAAAATTGAGAAAAACAATGTAAACAGCCAAAAAAAAACGATAAAAGTACATGTGTAATCAATATTTAGTAAATGAGCCCTTGCTCTCAATGACAGCTGCACATCTTCGACTACAAGAACGGATCAGTTCTTGACAATCCTTGATACTAATTTTAGACCATTCTTCTTGAAGCTTCACCCACAAATCCTCCGTGTTAGTGGGATTTCTTTCCCTAACTTTCACTCCTAAGATCTTCCAAAGATTTTCTATTGGATTTAAGTCAGGACTTTGCGGTGGCCAATCCATAATTTCGAAATCTTGCTCGCTAAAGTAACTCATTACCACCTTTGCCTTGTGACATGGAGCATTATCTTGCATAAACATTGCCCTATCGAATCCTGAATTATGTATGATTGGCACAATATGATCTTGAACAATGTTTTTATACATCTGCGCGTTTACACGAGTTTGTAATCGGACAAGAGGCGTTGTACCTTGGCTAGAAAACATTCCAAATACCATGACGTTTCCGCCCCCAAATTTGACAGTTTTCTTAGTACACTTTGTACTTAATTTTTCACCAATACGTCTCTTTACAAAGTTTTTTCCGTCATTTCCAAATAGATTAAACTTGCTTTCATCACTGAAAAATACTTTTGCCCAATTTTCATATGTCCAAATTACATACCTGTTTGCAAACTCTAATCTCTTCTTCTTATTCTTCGAACTAACAAGTGGTTTCTTCCTTGGCGTTCTATTAAACAGCCCTATTTCTTGCAGTCGTCTAGAAACAGTCTGTCTTGACACATTAACACATGAGGTACTATTCATAACCCTTTTAATTTCTGTGCAAGACTTAAAACGGTCCTTTAATGACATACGCTGCATTATTCGATCTTCTCTTGCTGAAGTTTAGCGGGGTCTGCCGGTTTTAAAAGCACTAGCTATTTTGCCAGTATCATTGTAGGATTTAACAATCCTGCCTACAACACTCTTGGAAAGTTTCACTTTCTCTGAAATCTCTCTAATGGTGTGCTTTTCCTTGTGTAGCTTCACAATAGCTTGTCTCACAGAGTAATCAAGTTTTTGACGTTTCGCCATGGTGTTGACTGATGCAACGTTTACAAATGACTAAATAAGAGTTCTTCAGTAGAGGAAATAAAAAAAGTTGAATGTAGCATGCTATTTACACCGTTTTTCTCAATTATGTCCCTTACTTTTGGACATTCCAAATTTGGAAATAAATGAATAATTGTTATAATTCTTTTTCTATTCTATACAAAGGGTTCAAATTTTAGTATGTTATTATGGATGACAACAACTACCGGTTGTCAAAATTTCAGCTTTTTACGGTTATTATTTCTAACAAATATTAGGTTTTAAAATTTTGTCCCTTAGTTTTGGACGCGACTGTATATATATATAGTAAGCTATGAAAATATATTTATGGCAATTAAGCTACACATGGGCTCCCGCATTTCATCCCCGGGGGAATCTTCAAGCAGCCTGAAAATTCCCTCCGGGGATGAAACGCGGGAGCCTCTGTGTAGCTTAATTGCCATAAATATATGTTCATAGCTTACTACCTAGCTCTACTTACGTATCGAGCACTGTTGAAGTAAATACTGAAAATGGATACATAAAAAATGATATCTCCTTATAAAATTTTATGTGGATACACAATATATATATATATATATATATATATATATATATATATATATATATATATATATATATATATTGGACTGTATGAGTTGTTTCTACAACTCCACGATATATTTCTATTATACCCTGATGAATGACGGATAAACTTTCGAACTGTAATGTTTGTTCCATCTGCCAAGAAACACGTGTAGGTCTACGAATACATTAACATGGAAAAACTGATGGTTTTGTATGTAAGACGAACATGTAAATGATAATTCTCCACTGAAGTGCGTAAATAAAGAATTTAAGGAACTGATGTAAATTATGTCTTTGGGTTGCTTTCTACATGGACTTTGGAATTGAATTAATATAATATTATATATATATATATATATATATATATATATATATATATATATATATATATACACACACAATTTTGTTTACTAAATCGATAAGATGCCAAGATTATATATATATATATATATATATATATATATAATAAATCAAATATTTCGAACAAACATCCGCTCTTTTTTAATGATAGGTTATAATGAAATAGTTTTCACATTAGAAGGCATTTTTAAAATGAAATACAATTTTGTTTAAGAAATCAATAAGATTTACTACACCGACCGTAGGGGGCGACTCACAAACGGCGACTCTCTTCCTGGTGTAAATATCCAACGAATCAGATACAAGAAGCAGATATAATCCATAGATACAGGAAAATAAAAAAAATAAATATATATATATATATATATATATATATATATATATATATATATATATATATATATATATATATATAAAGATAAATGAAAGAAGAGGGATAAACATGTACGAATGACAAATCTATTTCAACTTCGATTGTTCAATGCAAGGTGTACTCGGTAAAATCATGTTTATTTTCCTTTCTTATTTATTATATATATATATATATATATATATATATATATATATATATATAAATCCCTTGCTTGAATACTTTTTTTATCCAATTTTTATTTTCAGCATTCATTTTCTTATATTATTGTTCTATCTAGCATATCGAGCGTTGATTTATCACGATATAATAATGTAATATAATATTTATCTTTATTATTTCATTTGTATATATATATATATATATATATATATATATATATATATATATATATATATATATATATATATATATATATATATATATATATATATATATATATATAGTAATCCAGGTAAACATCTACAGGATAAAAATCCAAAGAATTTCAATATCAAATAGAGCGTTTATATATATGATTATTTTTATTTACACATACAGGTACATAATCTGCGACACTGGCATGTCGATGTTATCGATCAGCAGCTGTTAAAAGCTGTTAAAATCTTATCGGGAAGAATAAAAATCTGATCCTTCCCATAAGTCATATTTGGAAAGAATGAAGTTGGAAGAAAAGAAAAGAAAGGAAAAAGAAAACGAAATTCAAAATTTAAGATTGGAACGTCACGTGGTCAGATTTGAAACCGTTAGAAATCAAACATAATGTAAACTCATGTTGTGAATGAAGAGAAGAAAAGAAAAGGGGTGGGATTATCGAAAATCAAATAACATTAAAATGTGCTACGACATGGAAAAGGCTTTACCCAAACATGTCTGCACATACGTAGCCAAAATCTTTGTTTAAATAAAACATATATATATATATATATATATATATATATATATATATATATATATATATATATATAAATTCCAGAAACAGTTTTTCATGGTAAACAACTGATGATCCCATGAATAATGTTAGAAGCAAACTAATATAATAACTGAAAAAGTTAAATTGACTTATATGAGTGATTTTCCACTGAACGACTTGGGACTTAAAGTTTTTTTTGTTTTTTTTTTATATAGTTTTAATGGTTGAGAAACTTCCAAGACTATATATATATATATATATATATATATATATATATATATATATATATAGAGAGAGAGAGAGAGAGAGAGAGAGAGAGAGAGAGAGAGAGAGAGAAGGAGATTGTAGTTTTCTTGAAGCATTGCTGGTAAATATAAGTGCAGATTAGTAGTCCGAGGCTGTAGCAATGCGATGTAGTTGCCGGAAGATGGAAAAAGTGAACAGAAATAAACGATGAGAGAAAACGAAACTCAAAACGATTTATTAATAATTTTACGAAAAACTGATTAAATACCAGAATAGTAAATACTGTCTGGTAAATAAAAAGTTCGGCAAAAGGTAATCTTAAATTTTCGAAAGAAAAACTTTCATTTTCAAAAGACAACAATAGAAGACCGAGAAGGTCGAAAAAAACGTGGAAAACCGGTGTCAAACCATTGAAATATCGCGGCAGTTTAATTTGATTACAATATTACATGGCATGAATGATCGTCAAGTGGGAGTGTTTTAATTTGATTACAATACTACATGTTATGAATGATCGTCGAGTGGACGTGTTTTAATTTGATTACAATATTACATGTTATGAATGATCGTCGAGTGGGCGTGTCTTAATTTGATTACAATATTACATGTTATGAATGATCGTCGAGTGGGTGTGTCCTAATTTGATTACATGTTATGACCGATTGTCGAGTGGGCGTGTCTTCATTTGATTACAATATTACATGTTATGACCGTTCGTCAAGTGGGCGTGTCTTAATTTGATTACAATACTACATGTTATGAATGATCGTCGAGTGGGCGTCTTTTAATTTGATTACAATATTACATGTTATGACCGATCGTCGAGTGGGCGTGTCTTAACGTTGTGGCGT
Source organism: Sepiola atlantica (assembly GCA_963556195.1). Lineage (NCBI taxonomy): Eukaryota > Metazoa > Mollusca > Cephalopoda > Sepiida > Sepiolidae > Sepiola > Sepiola atlantica. The sequence goes on along the minus strand of OY744537.1, from coordinate 75,031,542 downwards.
TCAAAAGAACTCTTGACGCTAGACTGTGAGTAAATAATGATGGCGGCGATCCAGCTGGGAATTTGTCAGCGCTGAAATACAAAAAAAAAAGTAAAGGCGTTTTCTTTCTGAACGAACAACCCCAATTGTAGTTAATTTAGATTAATAAAACAATTCTGAGATGTTTTTCAAATTCACACCTTATTTTTTTATTTGGGGTTCCCATACCATACGTCGTGACGTTGGGGAGAGAAAGTACGACCTTAGTTGCTTTAACTATGCGTTTTAAGTCACCATTCTATACGTTCTGCTCGACTCACTTCCCTGTCGGTTTCTTACTACTTACAAAATCTTTCTAACATGATGACGTCCAGACACGCCATGCTTACTTCTGCGTTACCGTTCACACGTGCGTGAAACTTTACCTTTTGACCTCGACAGAAAATCACCTGCTCAGGCTCTCCTTGAATGCTCCCAAATACATCCAATATGGTACAATAAAAGTTGGGAACCAACATTTATAGAGCCATCGGGGTGCTTTTGTTTTACAATGTTTACAAAAATTATATTTTGTGTTTGTGTAAGATGAGCCCTGCTCCCACGCGTACAGCCTTCTCACAGTCATTCTATCTACCAAGCGCTTGATAACAGTAGACAGCAACTCAATATAGACATCTGAATTGAGTCTCTGTTCGAAGATGTAGGATGAAATGAGCTCGACTTCGTTTGAAGAACACTCAAAGACCATCACAGTTTGAGAAAACTTGGTTTTCATGATGCATGAGATTTCGTGTGAACTGTAAGCGAGTCACCTGTTGTCCTGTGCGTTGTGCAACTGGCCCTGACTGAAGTTCTTTTCGTCTGAGAAGAATCAGAGAATCTCCTGCTCGACTGGGTATCTGACCTTGTTGCAATTTACTTGCCTATCTACGAGGGCAGAGTTAGACGCAAGGTCGGTTTTTTAATGCAAAGAAAATCCAGTTACTCAAAAAGGGACACTCGGGATTGGAGCAATAATAAAAATTGGCTCAGTTGAGGAGGATAGGTCCTTCATAACAGATACTACACATTTATATATATATGTATATTTTATATACAGCTCCTTATTCATAGCCGCCACTCCGACGCCCATCTCTCTCGCCAAGGTCCACATTGCCTTCCTTGGATCTTACCGCATTATTTTTGCAGTTTCTCGACAAATTTCGTTGAGCGAGCACAGTTAAAATGCCTACTATGATCCCTCCTGCTAGCCACTGCTTCCACACCATTCCGTCGCAATTCTCCAGCTCACATCTCACAGAGTACCTTCGCTGCAACTAATATTTCCAAATTGTGTAATCCGGCACGAATCATGATGATGCAAGTCACTCTCTTTCAATAATATGGTGCTTTACAATCGCCCATAGTCTCCAGGTCTCAAACCTTCTAATTGTACACAAAAATGCAATCCGTTGCACTTTACTGCTTTTTTTTACAAAAGAATTCGCCGCTTATCAAGGCCTAAAGACCACTCAAGGATAAGAGCTATTGAGTTTGACAGGTAGACAGTAAACACAACACTAAGGGGATTAGTAAGGATGCTTGTAAGAAGTCAGAATTTGATTATGTAACAGGACGGTACAACAAGAATTTGTTTACATTTGATTTGAAAATGACAATGTTATAGTCAGCCAGGAAGCAGCCTAACGGTACTGTGTTCTACAGGCGAGCAGTTCTAGGAAGTAAACTTTGTTCATGGAAGTTCTGCTTAGTTCTAGGTATACAGAGAGAGAAAAGGAATCTATTGACAGTGGTTGTAGCTAGATGAGTTTTTGTAGCGAATGTTTTACAGGGGGAACCATAGATTGAAACTCAGTCGAGTGCCTGCCATGTAAATAACGATAGAGTACAGAAAGACTAGCAACGTCTCTTCTGTGAGAAAGAAGCTGTAGGGTGGAGAAGATGGCGTCGTCCACTCGATTGCGAAGTCGGTTTTGTACTCTCTCGAGGCAGAAAAGGGTAACTCTTATACAGGTAGAAGATTGCGTCAGGAGTGAAATACTTTTTGGAGGGTGGAATGATCCAACCATTTTTCCAGCGACCTTGGCAACGGATTTAATGTAGGTCTTCCATTTCAGGTCAGAAGTGAAGGTCAGTCCCAGAAGCTTATCAAAGCAAGGGTCTTCCTCAAAGTAAGAGACATTCATTTCAATTCGGGCAAAGTGGGGATCAGAATATCAAAAATTATCAAATTTATCTGGACACCCTAGATTGTGCTACAAATGGTCTGGAATAACGAATGTGTCCAACAAGACTGAGGAAATCCTCACGGTCGTATTTTACAACGGAAAGTTCACCAAGGATGACCGTGGAAGCTATGTTGGAATATCTTTACTTTCTCTAGTGGGAAAAGTTTTAGTGTATATTTTTTGGAGGTACATTTTTAATTTACAGTGTAGTTTTCGAAATGGTCGAGTAACTACATACATTATTCAGACAACTACAAGAAAATGTATAGAACATAGAATGGAATTTTATCAGGTGGTTTTAACTTGACCACTTTTGATACCTTGAATAGAAATGCTTTGTGATAGATCTTAAATAGCTTTAAGTTAATTATTTATTAAAACATTTTCATGGTGGCATCAGAACATGTCTGAATATCGGTGGTAAGCTATCTAATCCTGTTTTAGTAAATAATTATGTTTAAGGCCATATGCGTCCTCTAGACAAACGCTGAACTCAATGCTTCTGTGCCGTGGTTTTCTTCTCTTTCACATTCTTCTTGTTTTCGTTCTCGCCGTGTCGTTCTGACAGCCGCTGAGGTAACGTGCACTGATTTACAAGTTGAGAAAAATAAACAACGCAAACTCACAAAAGAAAACACAAACTCAAATACATTGTATCTATTTTGTATTCTGGTTATGTGTGATACCGAAATGCGACCCCCAAACGCTGGCAGTTGACAGCAGTCGGTCGAAGCGTTAATTTTTGTCCCTCGTCAGCTCAACTCATCACTGATCGTCTACTAATTGCTTTATTATTTGTACTCACTAGGAGTTCTCACACAGATCACCGTCAGTGATTACTCACCGACAACAACCAGTGATATTTCTTGGAGTCTGAGTGACAAGTCTCCCCAGATTTCCAGTATTCTTAACCTCTTTTCGATAACGATGCGGTATCGCAACAGCCGCTTACCATTGATTTCTCGCTGGTAAGGACAATTGGTTTCTCTGGGATTTGGGTGGCAATAAGCCTCCCCAAGGTCCCAGCATTCTTCGCACTTTTCCAGTGGAGGTCTGGTTTGTGCTGTCCCTCCTCGATCTTTTCATCCTCCTCGACCCTCTACACATATTTTGTCTGGTGTCAGCCTAGGCCGGCACCATTTATTTTTTTAATTTTTAATTTTTTTTTTTTCTAATTTTTTAATTTTGTATTTTTTATAGTGTTATTATTATTATTATTATTAAATTTCTTCACAAATATGAATGATTTGAAATAAGACTTTGTTTTAAAATTTGAAGCTAATTGTTTCTCCCATGTGGCAGTCTACCAATATAAGATAGACACATGGGAGAAACAATTAGCTTCAAATTTCAAAACGATTTATTATCTAAAATAAAAGTTTTCAAATTTAATTGAAGTGTGAATACTGTTTATACTAGGGTTTTACGATTTGCGCCTACGCAACTTTTGTGTCATATTTTGCGATGTTATAGTAGATTTCTTACGGACGATTTGACAGTTTCGTCTGTTTAAAACATATCTCAAAAATGTCAAGTGTGTGGATCGATTTGAATCTCTCTCTCTCTCTCTCTCTCTCTCTCTCTCTCTCTCTCTCTCTTTCTCTCTCTCTCTCTCTATATATATATATCTCTATCTCTCTATCTCTATCTCTCTCTATCTCTATCTCTATCTCTATCTCTATCTCTATTTCTATCTCTATCTCTATCTATCTCTCTGATGATAAGGAGAGTCTCTTTTAAACACAATTTTATCTTTATACTTCGCTTCCAGTTGTACTTAAGATACATTCATGTTTTTTGTTTTTTGTTTCTTTTTTTAACATAGTTCACCTCAAACAAGGCAGGCCGCCACTGTAGACGTAAGGGGCTACTGAGAAAAAAAGAAAAGGGGAGAAGGTTGGGGGGTCAACCTAAATTTGGATCTGCACAGCGAGATGTCTGTTTACATTAGTTTTAAATTTTCGCATGTCAGTACTGTCGGGGAAACAGGGGCAGGGAGGGAGTTCCAGAGGCCAGCAGCACGAGGAAAGAAGCTATTTGAGTAGAAAGCTCTCCGGCATCTGGGGATCTCCACAGTGAATGGATGGAATTTAGTTGATTGTCGAGTTAGTCTAGTGAATTTACGTCGAGTGGGGCACCAGAGTAGCCAATTAATCGGAGTATCATCTATTGAAGTATTTCAGTATATGTGTTTTGTTCTACTTCCTTTATGCATGCGAGACTTGCCGAAAGCATCTAAGGAGGTTGGAACGTTTTCATCAACAATTTTTACGGCGGATACAAGATTGATGACACCGAAGTTCGTGAATGGGGTCATTGCAGCAGCATTGAATCTGAGATACTTCCGCATCGTTTGACTGAAAATGAGGTAAGAACGACTGATGACTAAACAAGGTCAATGTTGATATTCACGTCGGGAACAGATTATGGTAAACAAAATGTGTATAGGCAGTAAAAACATTGTTGTTTTTCTTTTAGATTATGACATGATAAACTTTTTGGGGTTAAAATCTGTTTAGTATTACACATGAAATCTGAAGAAAACCATTTTTTAAATGAGTAAATATGTTAGTATAATTGACGGAATTCCAAGGATCTACAAGATGGCGGCATGCGTGATGATCGCTTTTTGTTATCGCTCATGATGCAAAAAATGTTAAAATGTTTTTTCTTTAGTATTACATAGTAATACTAAATTGATTTTAACTCTAAATGTTCATCATGTCATAATCTTAAAAAAATAATTATTATCGTCTATACACAATTTTCGAAGAATCTATCCCCGACGTGGATCTCAACATTTACCTTAAACAACTTGTATATATAGAGTTAGTTGAACGAAAGCGTCTACCACATAGAGCCAAAATTAGGTATAAAGACTACATGAATAACAAAGTTAATGGCTGGGAGAAGTTACTTCTGATAGATCTTTATGGTAGAAAGCTTGTGTAGAATGATTAAATATCATTTGAAAGGGATCGCATATATCATAAGAAACTCAAGAGAGATTCATGCGAGAAGTGTGGCATCATTTTATTAAACTGATTTAATCCGTAATGAATGTGGTACTGTGTTTGTCCCAGTAATGCTGTTCTTAGAAGTCACCAAAGAAGTTACAGATGCATGGAAATGTTCGCAGTCTAACAAAAATTCCTAATAGAAATAATTATTATCAGAAAGAAACTCAAGCAAACTAAATTATATTTGTGTCAATAACATAGTTGAAGAAAAAAAGGCTAGTCAGAATCGAGCATCGATTCGCAGCAGTCACATATTTTAAATGTATTATGTACTACTTTCCTTTGGTGTAAATGTACAGGTGTTTCACTGGAGTGCTGGTCTCCACGCCAAGCCAATTAGTGGCTCTGGCGTGGTCTGAGTTTTGAGAAGATTTATATTCCGGTAAAGAGAGCCAACCTTCTTTGCAGCAGATTTGATAGTATATTCTATCTATTTCTAGGCGCAGAGTGTATGGAAAAGAATGTACCTCAATGGGAGGTCTAAAACGTCACATGATAGTCAACCAAGTAATCATCTCCCTTTGCAAAAGAGTTAGAATGGTTGTCATTCACGCTACGCAGGAATCGCATCCATCATGAGAACCCCAAAAGAGATGCACCTTTCCAGAGAGTCCGACGGTTAAACTCTTCTAAACTCCACAGGCGTCATGAACTCGAATGAATACAACGGTGAGCTCCCTTTACCGGGCTAGAAAACACTTCTCACACCTGCCAGTATCCTATATCTCTACAAAGCCACCATTCGCGCATTCATGGCTGGTGCATCAACCACTAGTCTCTCCCTCTTGGACAGG
>OY744537.1:74968021-75018021 GCA_963556195.1 Sepiola atlantica | reverse complement strand
TATTTATGTAAAAAGATAGGTAAAAAAAAATATACAATGTAACAAATTGGGTAGACGGCCTTCAAAAGTTTGGGGAAAATAGGCGGTCTACATTTAACTATTTGAAAATCCCACTTTTGGCTAGAATTATTGCAGTCACCACAATACCACATTTACTCTTGGGGGCCATCCTACTTAAAATGTTTGAAGATCTTTATTTTATTTTTCATAAATTCATCGGTGGTGGAGAGTTATGCGACAAACAAAAAAGGGTTAATCAGATCCTTCCATCCCTTTCTAAAAAATAGACCTTTGACCCAAGCCCATAGGCCAAGAAGTACAGTCCGTTTGAAAGTCGCTTATTTAAATCTATAATTGATATCTTACATCTATACCCCATTATCACTGGTGGTTTAGTATTTATTAGACTGTGCTAGCGTTCAGGAAGGATAGAGAAACATTGGTGCTTGCGAACCGTAGGTCCGAAAAAAAAAAAAATTTTGATCTTTTAGTTGTGGAGAGTCAAATAAGGGGGAGAGAACTCTAGTTTCAAGTTTCAACCACGATTTATCTAAAAATGGATTTTACTATCGTAATTAATAATAAATGAAAAATAAAATGAAAAATAAAATGATTTTGAAAAATATGATGGTTTTGAAAAATAAAATGATTTATCAAAATAAATTATCAAAGAAGAAGGGAAAAAAACATGAAACACGGGAATTAAGGTGTATGAGCTTGCTGCTCTGGTACCCCCACGACGTAAATTCACTAGACCAACCCGACAATCTGTCAAATCCCATCCATACACTGCGGGGGTCCCCAGATGCCGAAGAGCTTTCTACTCCAAAAGCTTCTTTCCTCGTGCTGCTGGACTCTGGAACTCCCTCCCTGCTCCCTGCTTTCCTGACGTTGCTGACATGCAGAAATTTAAAACTAATGTAAACAGACATCTCGCTGCGCAGCTCCTAAATTAGGTTGACCCCCCCCCCCCCCCCCAAAAAAAAAACCTTCACTCTTTTTTTCTCAGTAGCCCCTTACGTCTACAGTGGCGGCCTGCCTTGTTTGGGGTGAACTATGTTGAATAAAAATTTTTAAAAAATGACAGTTTTACACTGGGTAAAATTCGGTAATTTGTTGGAAAACAGTTCCCAGTGCAGTGTCCTTTCCGAATTTTTTGCAAGTCGCATGTCATGGCCACATATGCAGGTTTCCGCACCTGAAATTAATCTGTGCAATTGCAAGAAGTCTATTAGTTTGGCATTATCTTTGGTAAATATAAAATGTTTTGCAAGTTCAGAGTGTTAAAATCCATTTTCAGATAAATCGTGGTTTTTCAGATAGAAACTTGAAACTAGAGTTCTTATTTGACTCTCCACAACTAAAAGATACAAAATAAAAAAAATTTCGGACCTACGATGTCTCTCTTATAAATATTACCCCTTCTCACGTCAGTGGAAATATGCTTGTTTGGGATGAAAAAAGTAAACAAAAAATCTAAAAGAATGTCTTTTAAAATTTTTTTAGATTTAACGTTTAACGTTATTTATTGAAACAAATATATTCATTAAAAATTGCTTATTCTTTCTATTTCCCTATATTAATTTGTCTAAGAAACAACACGACGGGCTTGATTGTGATTAAACTATATAAATCTCATTTTTACATACAATGAAACAATGACCCGATAAGAGTTACCTCCCTTATAACTAAAATAAAGATTAAGAAATACGGGTTATCTTCCATGAACCAATTATTAACGAAAACCAGAATTTAAAATTACGGATTACGCTGATCATCTATAATGTTTCGAGCACCGAAACTCTTATCGGGTCATTGTTTCCTGGAGTCTGAGTGACAACAAGTCTCCCCAGACTTCCAGTATTCTTCACCTCTTTTCGATAACGATGCGGTATCGCAACAGCCGCTTACCATTGATTTCTCGCTGGTAAGGACAATTGGTTTCTCTGGGATTTGGGGGCAATAAGCCTCCCCAAGGTCTCAGCAGTCTCTGCACTTTTCCAGTGGAGGTCTGGTTTGTGCTGTCCCTCCTCGGTCTTCTCATCCTCTTCGACCCTCTACAAATATTGTGTCTGGTGTCAGCCTAGGGCGGCACCAGTTAAAAAAAATTGAATAAATAAAATAATATTTCTTTAGGTTCATTTTTTTTTTTTAATTTTAAAAATAAAAAGTTTAATTTTTTTTATAATTTTTAAATGTTTTTAATTTTTTTTCTTTTTCCTTTATTTTTTTTTGGGGGGGGGGCAGAGGAAGGAGCTTATAGTGTTACTTGTAATTTCTGTTTCTTGGTTCATTTTTGTGTAGTGATAGCTGAGGCCGGTGTAATTTATTGGGGGGGGGGGGGGATTATGAAGTGCTGTTTCTTGCAGTTTCTGTTCCTTGGCTCTTGTTGTGGTGTTCTTCGTGTGGTTTTGTTTTCTCCGTTGTAAATTCCTTGTGACTGGTTAGCCTTTGTAGCTTATGTGTGTTAGTTTCCGCATTCGAGGATTTTCCTTAAGATAGCAGCTGTTTTGATCATTGCCGTCCTTTGTATGGTTTCGATAGTCTCTTTGATTCCAATTTCTCCCAGTCTTTTCTCCAGGTTTTGGGGGATTGTTCCTAGTGCTCCTACGATTATTGGTATTATACTAACTTTCTTCATGCACAATATTCCCTTCAGTTCTCTGGCTAATTCTGTGTATTTGCTTCGTTTTTCCGTGCCTTTTCCTTCTTGTCTATTATAATAACATCAGGTTTCCTTGCTTGTATGAGTTTATCTGTTTGTATATCCATATCCCAGAGGATTTTGTGTTTTTCGTTTTCCAATACTGTTTCTGGTTTATGTTTGTACCATTTGTCTGCATATTCGAAATTCAATTGTTTGCACAGTTCCCTGTGTATTACTTTCCCAACACAATCATGTCTGTTCTTGTATTCTTTTTGAGCAAGTTTGCTACATTTACTTATTATATGATTTACTGTTTCGTCTTTTTGTCCACACAGTCTGCATTATTATTATTATTATTATTATTATTATTATTATTATTATTATTATTATTATTATTATTATCATTATTATTATTATTATTATCATTATTATTATTATTATTATTATTATTATCATTATTATTATTGTTATTATTATTGTTGTTGTTGTTGTTGTTGTTGTTGTTGTTATTATGTGTACGCACTAGTTCTCACACAGGTCATCATTAGTGATTGCTCACTGATAATCACCGGTGATGTTCCCTGGAGTCTGAGTGACAATAAGTGTTTCCAGTACTTTCCACCTCTTTCGACAACAGACGCTTACTATCGATTTCTCGCTGACAACGACCATTGGTCTTCAGTAGTATTTTGATGGCAATAAGTCTCCCCAGATTCCCAGTCCTCTCTGCACTCTTCCAGTGGAGGTCTGGTTAGTGCTCTTCCGTCCTTGGTCTTTCCATCCTCCTTGACACTTCACGACCATTTTGTATGGTATCAGCTGAGGTTAGTTCTATCAATTTTGGTAGGAGTGAGCAGGTAGCTTATGAAATTTCTTGCATTTTAGGTTTCTTTGGTTTCATGTGATGGTTTTCTTTCTGTGTTTTTTTTCTTCCTTCCTATTGCAACTTCCATGTGACTGGTTAGCATTCTTATGTGGGTTGGTTTCCGCATTCAAGGATTTTCCTTAAGATTTCAGCTGTATTCATAATTGCCGTCCATATATGGCCTCAGTCTTCCCTTTGATTCCAATTTCTCCAAGTTTTGTTTTTCAGGTTTTTCATGGTCGTTCCTAGTGCCTCTACGATTATTGGTATTTTATTGAGTTTCTTCATACTTCATATCCGTTTCAATTCTCTGGCGAGTTCCGTGTATTTGCTTTGTTTTTCTGTCTCCTTGATCTTCACCCTGTGGGCTGCTGGAACGGCAAAATCAACGATTTAACAGGATTTTTTCTTCTTGTCCATTATTATGACATTTGGTCTCCTTGCTTGTGTGAGTTTATCTGTTTGCACCTCCATATACCAGAGGATTTTGTGTTTTACGTTTTCCAGTACTGTCTCTGGTTTATGTTTGTACCATTTGTCCACGTGTTCGAAATGCAGTCGTTTGCATAGTTCCCAGTGTTCTACTTTTCCCACACAGTCATGTCCATTCTTGTATTCTTTTTCAGCCAGTTTGCTGCATTCACTTATTATGTGATTTACTGTTTCGTCTCTTGGTCCACACAGTCTGCATTTACTGTTTTCCTGGGTTTTATCTATTTTAGCTTTGATGTAGTTTGTCCAAATCGCATTGTTCTGTGCAGCCGTTGGCAAAGATTCCGTTTCTCTGTCCTTTTTTTAGCCACGCCCAGCTGTTTTTGTGGGTCTATTCTCTTGTCAGTCTTATGAAACGTCCATGTAGTTGCTTTTCTTCTCAATTTTCTTTACTTGTCTTTTTGTTTTTGGTTTCGGTGCTTCCTGAGTTGATCATTGAGACGGTGTTTCTTGCTGTGGTGATTAACCTTTCTGTGTTCTTGTTTATGTATTTCTCCTGTTCTTTTTTGTGTCTTTAACACAGTCTTATATACTTACCAGTTCCCTTCCCCTTTGGTTTCTTTTCATGTAGAGTCTGTCCGTATTATCTTTTGGATGTAGTGCGTTGTGCATGGTCATTAATTTTCTAGTCCTCTGGTCAAGGTGCCTGAATTCTTCTTTAGTCCAGCCTATGAATGGTCCAGAGAATCTTATTAGCGATACTACCCAGGTGTTTATTACTTTTATTATATTTCTGCTATATAATTTCGTTTTTAAGAGTTTTATTGTTCTTCGCAAATATTCTTTTCCAATCTTCTATTTCATTTCTGTAGATTTGATGGTGTCTGCTTCCAGAACTCCAAGATATTTGTAGCTATCCTGTTCGCCTAGCACCCTCATCTTCTCTTGGTTGGGTAGTTCCATGCCCTCTGTTGTCTCCAGTGTTCCCCTTTTAATCTCTAAGAGTGTATACTTTTCCATTCCAAATTCCAAAATTAAAAAAAAATTATTATCATTATTATTATTATTATTATTATTATTATTATTATTATAATTATTATTATTATCATTATTATTATCATTATTATTATTATTATTATTATTAAATCTGTCGCAACACATTCTTCTAGATAGAATCAGGTAGAGAGACAGTGTAGGAGAAAAGTGTAGTATCTGTTCTTGCATTACACTTCATCTTTTCTGTCCTCGGTTAGTGAAGAAGAAATCCTTCTAGACTGAGACAATTTTTATTTTAGTCCCAATCCAGACTAACCCTTTTTGGGAGATGGATTTTCCCCGCATTCAAAACCATTAAAAAATTACATGTGCTTTAGATTAACTTTACAAAACAGCATTAGTTACTCATACTTCCTCTAACGTTCTTCTTCGACCCAGGACTGTAGCCTGCTTGACTATGTCTCAAATAGTATTGATGCAGCAGTCTCCTAAAATACAAGCGCCCAAATACATGTATTTGGAGATTTTAATGTTCACCACAGAGATTGGCTTTGTTTTTCGAGCTATATAGACACAGCTGGCAACAATCTATCAAAGATCAGATCAGAGACGCCCCATGGAGTAAAATTTTTTTCTTCCTGCTGAACAGTGCGCAAATGAGGTAACTCAATAAGTCATGGCAGGCATTGAAGCACATGTCCCTGCACGGAAATTCTAGAGCAAGCATCACTCTCCACAATGGTTGACTTCGAGTTTTTTTCTTTCAATTTTCTTAGCATTTTTTTGGCTGGGGATAGAGCATCCTACAGTATGCCAGACATTCACTCGCTATTTCAGAGACTCCTATAATTACTGGAATGGTGGAGATCTTCCTAAGATTCCATTTATTTTGTCATTTCGTACATAAGTCTTTGGTATTTCGCTATCTTCTCCCACTCAGCTTGGTTTAAGCCAGGGACACTGACTTCAACTAGGGTTGCTACTTTTTCCCTTTTGTCCCATATGACTATGTCAGGTTTAATAGCTTCGTTTTCTAGATATGTAGCTGTAGGAATTGCATAGTCGGAGTCAATTGTGTATGACTTATTTCCAACAGTAATATCTGGTATATGTTTCCAGGGCTTGCTACTACACAGGACATTCAACTTTTTACAGATGGTTCAGTGGAGATAATTGAACACTCCATTGTCTCGCATTGTATAGTAGCTGTCCCTTAGCAGCAAGTGGTCCACACTCTCTACTTCTGTGTGGCCGAATCTGCATGTGTTGTCATTACTGAGATGACTTATCTTCTTAAAAGCATTGGTCATCAAACCTTGATCTTGGGCAGCCATTATTATCCTCTCCTGATCATCGTGAAGCAATTCTCTTTTGAGCCAGTCTACAAAGCCTTTCTTATCTATATATTCTTGGGATAGTTCATCCAGAAAATATTTGGCACGTTGTTGATTATCCCATTCTTCCAGTTTTCTGCAATGGAAGGTCTTGGTGTATTTCTGGTGACTCTTTTGGGCTATTTCCGTGGCAGGCTTGTTTTCTGTTTCTGCCTCATTTGTAAGACAGTCCTGTTTGGCAAATTTTGTGATGAAGGTTGTTCTGCTGGCTTTTGTTTCTTGACGTTGATGTACCATCATAAGGTTTGGAACTGGGAACTCATCAGATAGTGGCTGGTGCTCACAATAGTGGCTCGATATTGATGGTCAATTTCTGAGAAACCCATACATCCTGCTCCTCTGGGCAGATACAGCCTTTGTAGACACTGTATATTACTCTGTACAGTGTCAACATTTGTCTCGTTTTATTGTCTAGCATGTTAATATCATTTTGTGGCCAGTCAATAATGCAAAAGCTGTATGTTATCACTAGCATGGCAAGTTGGTTAATGGCAGTTACTTTGTTTTTGTGTGTAAGCTGTGTTTTGCAATATTTTCTTACACGGCATACATATTCTCTACCAATGTTTTCTCTCATCTTTGTATGTTGAATTGAATCGTCTTCTTTTATGCCAAGATATTTGTATTGTTCTTGCTCTTCTAGGTCTTTGATGTCAGTATCTTCATCAAGCTGTGTGTTTTCTGTTTCGATCTTCTTCCCAGCTCTGAGGGAGCACTTGGCACATGTGTCCAGGCCAAACTTCATCCAAATATCTTTGGAAAATGTATGTACAACCTGCAAGAGTCGACTTAAGTCAAAGCTGGCATACAGATTGAGGTCATCCATGAAGAGCAGATGGTTGACTCTTTTGTTTGGGTCTCGTTGACGGCTCTGGTATAAGTTGTATGCACTCCGGCTTTTATTCAGTAGCTTACTTAACGTATGTATTGTCAAGCAAAAAAGTAAAGGAGATAAGATATATCCTTGGAAGATTCCTCTTCGGATGTTTACTTCAGGGATTGTTATTTTTCCATTGGTGTGACTTAATGACATGGTTATTTGCCACATCATTATATGGACAGCCATGGTTTTCTTGAATACCCACCGGATCTTTTATAATTCAAGGCACAGCATAAGCCATGTGTTGAGCACACTATATATGCCTTTTAGTAATCAATCCAAGCCATGCTTAGGTTTCTTTGCCTATTACTACCGATGTCGTCTTGTCCTTCGGGGCTCGATTTCACCGGTCTATGGGTTTGTCCTGTGCAGTTCTAGGAGTAAGTTTATTGCTTACTGCCTGAGGCGCCCCTACCGGGGAATGCCGACGGGGCTGCCCAGGCAATTTTTAATGGCCAGAGTGCTCACTCACCTTCTCGGGTGCTGGCTTTTCAAGCCCCACTTTCCCGACCCGACCGTGGGTCACATCTTACCTTGTGGGAGTAAGATAAAACTGGCCTTGTGCCTAACCTCCTGAAGAGGAGGTAAATAATACTACAGTCCTCAAATATGGTCTTATTAATCAACAACTGGTTCTTAGTGTCTAAACACTTCCTCCTGCACCCTGCTTGTTGTTTTTCGATGTATGCTCCAGAAGAGAGGTGTTAATATGCTATCTGCAACCAGGCCAGTGAAGAGCTTGTGGGAGACAGCAGATGGGTCTGTATTTACTAGGGTGTTGTGTTGCACTCATTTTGGGTATGAAGTTTGTGTTGCCTTTTACTAGCCATGCTGGTGTGGCCTCTTCACCCCTTCAACAGTCTAGTGAAACAGCTACTATAGTTACTATAAAGTCCCGTTAGTTGCTAAATCCAGAAATTGGATAAGTTGTCCATGCAATGTTTTTTGTGATTCTGGAATCGATCCAACTTTCGCTTTAGTATTCAAGGCATTATCTCTGGTTCTGGCATTTCAGGCTTGTATTCATTACTTTGAGCTATATCCTGTGTAACTGCTATTGTGCATACTGTGTAGCTGCTATTGTGCATACTGTGCGGTATACCGAGATGACCAGAAAACGCATTGAGTCGCAGAAATTAGGAACTCGTGATTTCTGGAAAATCTATATGTGGTGAACTATAGCAATCAGCAATTCTCCCACTATTCAACCACCATGATGTCGCCTGCATCGCAAGTGATAAGGCTGAACTCCTTTCCCAGTGGTTTGCCTTGAATTCCAACTTGGATTCCACAAACCACTTCCTCCCAAATTTCCCACTGTGGACTGAAGCCACACTAAATGATCTGATCATCAACCCTTCCCAAGTCTTGAATATCATAAAAATCTTGGCATTTCCAAAGCACGTGGGTCTGACCTTATCCCTGCTATAGCCTTAAAGTAATGCTCTGCTGAGTTGGCCCCTACCCTCTCCACACTCTACAACAAATGCTTTGCCGAATATTGCTTCTCTGATAGCTAGAAAATTGCCTCTGTGGTACCAGTGTGCCAGTGACCTGCAAAATCATCGCCCTATCAGTTTTCTCCTACTCTTCACTAAAATCTTTGAATCATGAATCAATCTAGCAATAGTCCACCAGCTCGTTAATGCTAAACTTCTTTCTGATCATTAGTATGGATTTAGGCAAGCCTGTTCTACTGCAGATACCCTAACAGTCATCTCGGAATGCATTTACCATACACTGGAGAAAGCTGGTGAAGCTAGGGCGGTAGTGCTCGATATATCCAAAGCCTTCGACAAGTTCTGGCATAAAGTTCTTCTCATAAAAATTCATTTGTACGGTATTACGGGACAAATATATAATATAATCAGATCCTTCTTAGCCAAAAAGAAAGATTCAGGTTGTCCTCGATGGCCGTACATCTAAACAACATGATATTAATGCAACTGTTCCCCAGGGGTCGATCCTTGGACCATTATTATTCCTGATTTTTATAAACGATCTCCCTGATGCACTTGTGTCCGAGATGGGTATATTTTCTGATGATACCACACTCTATTCTCGACATGTGGGGAAAACGAACACCAACATATCCAAGGCAATGGATGGTAACATTTAATGCTACTAAGACAAAGCTCCTTTCCCTTTAACAATTATAAGAAACCTTTTCAACACCGATTGCCATGGCTAATAGCACTCTACCTGAGAGTCCAACATTTAAACTACTCAGCATGACATTCACAGGTAATATAAATTGGCACAAATACATAGAAGACATTGCCAAGGCTGCTGCAAGGAAAGTGGGCTGCCTCTACCGAGCTAGAAAACTACAAAGCCAATATTCGCCAATGCATGGAGTCTTGTTGTCACATCCGAGCTGGTGCACCAACCGTTAGCCTCTCCCTCTTAGACAGGGTCCCAAAAAAGAGCCTCTAATCTAATAGACCCCACACTATTTACCAAGCTCCAGCATCTGTCTCATCGCTGCAATGTTGCATCCCTATGTTTGTTTTAATGGAATGTGCTCCAATGAACTTGCTGTACTGGTGCCCTTTCGATGCAAATACCCCGAATAATCCGACAATCAGCTAAATTCCACCCTTTCACTGTAGAGGTCCCCAGATGCTGTAAGGGTTTCTACACTAATAGCTTTTTTCCTTGAACTACTAGCCTTTTGAATTCCTGCCCCCCTGTTTCCCTGACTGTACCATCATGCAGACGTTTAAATGTAATGTGAACAAACATCTTGCTGCTCAACTTCCCACTTAGGAGGCCCCTGTAGGTATGGCTCCTAATTCCCAGTAGCCCCTTACGTCTCAGTGGCCATTGTCTTGTTTGGGGTAAATGAAAGAAGAAAAAAAACGACCGTGTGTCTAACTATGCCCACGTGGGGAGGAAAGTAATTAGGGGAAGCGTGCAGAATAAATCATGCCGAAAAATAATAACAAAAAAGAAAGTTTGTTTTTTCAAAATATCAATTTTATATCATAGTTGATGCAATAATATTAAAATCGTTTTATTTGGTGACTATATATTAATACAAAAGAGTTTAAATATGTACAGGTGCAATTTATTGACATTTCTTTTCTATCTCAGCTTCGGAGATTATTTCTGGCTGTCTTCACTGACCTTGTTTCCCACCGAAAATAAGGCTTCTTTCCAGTGCCTACCCTAAGGACCAATTCTCTTAAACCGAATCGATAATACTCCTCCCCGACTCCTGTTTGTAAGCAAACCAAAGTCTTATCGTTTTAATCACGAAATGAACTAGAATTTATCAAATTTTAATTAAATATTTAGCACTTTTTGATTCGAAGGTAGTTAGCACAGGTTCTCCTCCCTTCGATATACGAAAGCCATTTCATTTTAGACAAGAACAAAAAAATGCCATAAAAAGAAACCAAAATAGAAGAAAAAATTGTACTTTTGAACTTGTTTGACTGAAGCAATTTCGTTCGGGTTAATTTGCCTTTTTGTAAGGTGCTACGTTATTTTCTTTACTTTAAAAAATAATACTGTAACGAGAAAAATGTCTTTTAGGTAAATTTGTAGATCAACATCTTCTTCGTACTTACTCTTCCACTCACTGAGATTCTACTTTTTGGGGAAATTATGTGTGAACACCCTAAAAGACTTGGCAGAAAGAACAAGAATAAACAACGATTTAGAAATTTAGAGTGGGGAATCAGTTTTATATATAAATGATCCCTCATTTCCGAGCCATTCTAGCGTTTTAGAACAGTTAATAAAATTTTTATAACACTAACCCTAAGTTCGAGTGGCTACCATATAGGTTTTGGTTATAGTTGGGTTTAGGGTTATGGTAGATTTTTTTTTTTCTAAATAAGTTATGTGAGAAAGAATGTTTTGAAAAATAATTTACTGGAATGTTTTGAAAAATAATTTTTTGCCGAAAAGTTATTTATCATAATGTTTTGAAAAATAATTCTTTTGCTGAAAAATAATGTATTGGAATGTTATAAAAAATAATTCATCGGAATGTGTAAAAAAATAATTTATTGAATGTTTTGACAAAAAAGATTATTGGGGGGGGGGTGAAATGCCTCTGTGTCACTGCCAATTTGATCGAAAGTGTTCTTGTCTTTATTATTTTGTCGCCACAGAAAGAGTTAAAAATATCGAGTACAAAATTGACTTAACATCGGTAAGAGGGGGCAATACAAAACGGAGATTAAACGAAACGAAATTGCTCCAGTCAAGAAAGTTCAATAGCACTGAAACATTTAGTTTTAAATAAATGTAAATTATGCTTAACCAAAAACTCAAATCAAGTATTAATTTTAACGCGTGTTTTTTGTTGTTGTTAATGTTTTTTGTGTCGTCTTTCTTGTTGTGCGCATTAAAATTGTGCAGGTATTTTTTTTTTTAAATAAGACAATGATTTTGACACATAAAAAATCCTTTTACGTTTCAATAAATATGTTCATTTTAATAATAATTAAACAATTTATCTCGCAAAATGTAAAAATAAGGGAGCTAATCCGTAATTTCTGGCAGTGGATCAGGGGAAGTAACTCTGGTTTTAGGGGAGGTAACTGTGCTGCTTTGTGAAGAAAATGAACACAGGCATTTTTTTCTTTAAATGACCTAAGTTTTTTAAAGTTTTTTTTTCATCGCACATCGTTTATTGTGCACAATAAAATGAGTCGTTGCTGTCAATTGCGTAAAACAAAACAAATAAAGAGCCAGCCCTATTCACAGTATATACGAAAACATACAAAAAATAATGGCGATTTACCTTAAAAATAGCTTACGAGATTTTTTCTTTGCCTTTGTAATTTTTTTTTGTGCCTTTTCTTTGACGTTTCTGAATATTTATGTAATATTTTCATTTATGCAGTGACTTTCTGACTTTTTGTGACTTTTTGAATTTTTGTGAATTTTTGTGAATTTTAATTTTGTGAATTTTGGTTTTATTTTCAGACTTTATTTTTGGTGACTTTTTTTTTAAAAATTGGGGGGGCGGTGCCGACTGTATTGTGATTTTTAAAAACTTTTTATGAGTTTTACGTTAAATGGGTGATGACAAATCAAAAAAAAGTGAGGCTTTAACATGAATAATGTTTAATGCATTACAAGATAATCTTTTTTTTTAATTCGTTTGATTTGGGTTTGGTAATATTTGGCTCGATTTTGGCTTAGTTTGGTTTGGGTTTTTTTTAATTGGTTTGGCTTGGTTTTTTTTTAATTGGTTTGGCTTGTCCTATGTTTGGTTTGGTTTTGGTTTGGTTTGCCCTATATTTGGTTTGGTTATGGTTTGATTTTTTTTGGTTTCAATTTGCTTTTGTTTTGCTCTGCCTTTTGGTTTGTTTTCACCCATGTTTGGTTTGTTTTGGGTTTGGTTTGTCTGTTTTATGGCACATCAAACTTTTTGATGATGCAATGCCGAAAATGCATTCCCCATTGAACACAATTCATTGTAAACGATTTGCTATTTTAACCATAGCTGAGGCGGATTCAGGGGTTCATACCTTTTTCAATGGTATTAATTGATAATTGAGCATAATGCATCTAACTGACTTCGTATTCAGTTTGGCGAATTCATAGTTTGTGTCGAAAAATATTAGTCCATTTCATCCCGTTGTGGGTTCAGATCTCTACAACTAAGGGAGGGCTTTAAGAAATTAAAAAATTAAAACATAAAAAGTGCCAATAAAGCGGGATATCACTTGGAATATTTTATAAAAAATATCACCAAAATGATATCCCGCTTTATTATTGTCGTTAACATCTCTCTCTCTCTCTCTCTCTCTCTCTCTCTCTCTCTCTCTACATATAATGTATGTATTTAGGCAGCATATTTTAAACATTGTTAAAAATAACAGAATTATTCTGATTAATTATTCCTTTTTTATTTTTCAATTTTTCTAATGATCTTTTTGTGTTAAAATAAAAAAAAATAATATGTATAAACTCTGCAACGTCAGAATTAGCGTCACAGGATAAAATTGTATTACGTTAAGCATTTTTAAATGTTGTTTCTGGTTTCGTATATAGCGTTATTAATTGTAGGTTGTTGGGTTTTTATGTAGATAGCTTCGTCACGGAATTAAAAGTGTTAACGTATTTCCTGGAACAGTGTGAAAACGTTCTTTTGGCGTCTAACTGACTTCACGTGCACGTTTCTCTGCTATCTTTGATATACTCTTTTTTTTCTCCAGCTTTTCTGTTCATTTGCTTTTTTCACCTGAAGATGATTCGACGAAGAATCGAAACCTTCATGATAGATATGGAACATACATTAATGTTTTGGATTTCAACACAAAAAAGATCATTAGAAAAATTGAAAAAATAAAAAAAGGCATAATTAAGCACAGAATTCTGTTATTTTTAACAACGTTTACTTATATATGTATATAAGTACTTGTATGGTTGTTGTTTCCTAGATATTAATCCAATGAAACTAGAGTGTTTATAAGATAGTGCTCAGTAACAGGTAGAGCTGTATTAAAATATAATTTTTTTAATTATTTATTAATTTATTTATTTATTCATACAAATATAGCATAATGTTTGTATGAATAAAAAATGGATACCCATATATATATATATATATATATATATATATATATATATATTAGTGGGTTCCCTCACGTGTGAGTTTGTTCTTTTTCTTTGTTTTTTGTTTGGTTTCACCCAAAAATGAACCACTGTATAGTGTAGGTTTTTTCAAGACACTTTAATCCAAGAACTTTTTACTCTTTGTGAATTTTTTCTGATGATTTTGTAATGTTGCAGAGACGATATTGACATAAAAACGTTGTTTGGCACAAGACAAATGAAACGGACCGTAAAAATATATCTCACAGAAATGTTATGTTTTTTTGAAATGTGAAAAAATAAAAATAATAAAATAAACCCATGGTTATTGGAATATAATGTGAACTGACTTATATATATATATATATATATATATATATATATATATATATATATATATATATATATATATATTTCTGATATACTTATAAATTAGAGCCATTGCTCGCACTGACAGTGCTATTAAAACGCACTTTCAAATTAACACAACAAAAACAAATATATCTTCTCTGATATACTACTGATGTACATGTGATCTATTATGTAAATTTAACGAATTTGCATATTGATTTGCAAAAAGACATTTCATTAATTAATTCTTCTTTTAGGTCGTTTTTAAATTCAATTATTCTTTTGGATTTTGATGAAACACATACTTATTTTTATTGATTTTGTAGCTATTTCTTAGAATCAAAGGTTATTTTTATTTGATTTTGTAGCTATTTCTTAGAATCAAAGGTTATTTTTATTTGATTTTGTAGCTATTTCTTAGAATCAAAGGTTATTTTTATTTGATTTTGTAGCTATTTCTTAGAATCAAAGGTTATTTATATTTGATTTTGTAGCTATTTCTTAGAATCAAAGGTTATTTTTATTTGATTTTGTAGCTATTTCTTAGAATCAAAGGTTATTTTCCACAACTTTGCTACTGACATTGGGATCAACTTCGATATTGTAAGTTAAAAACAAAGCCCCTACCCATGGGGACCACAATCCCACACACACATATATCGTCGCCCAGGCAAACAAGTCAGACATTTTATTCTATTGTTAATATTTTGTTTAAATGAATGAATTAATTGGTGACTTCTCAAAATTTGACAAGAATTTGGAAACATTTGAACTATTAAATAGAAAGTTATTTAAATTTGTTTTACAATTCTTAGCAGATTAAAATATTAAATCTTTAAATATTAAATATTAAATATTAAATATTTAAATATTTAATATTTAAATATTAAAATAGTGAAAGTTTGGGGATCTATTTAGTACTATTTACCATACCAACCTTGCATAGCAAGTTTTTTTTTTTTTGTAACCCCCCCCCCCTCCATACTATTTTAACCCTATTCAAAGAATTAATTTTATTCCGAAACTTAACATATAACTCTATTCCACATCCAGAACTTTCAATAGCATGTTTTAAATGTATGCTACCCCTCCCCGCCATCAAAATAATTTTTTAAAAATCATATTTAAAAAAGTGATTTAATAGTCTCTATAATTATCGCCCCCCCCCCAAAAAAAAAGATATTAATCCTATTCTTAAAACAATATTTCAGTTAGTTATCTGTATATGTTTATATTTATGTTTGTGTGAGATTAACCTCGAAACTAATTAACCGATCATTATGATTTTTTACCATAGTCTCTATACTTATCCCCACCCCAAAAAAAGATATTAATCTTATTCTTAAAACAATATTTCAGTTACTTATCTGTACATATTTATGTTTGTGTGACATTAACCTCGAAACTAATTAACCGATCATTATGATTTTTTTTACCATAGTTGTGAGATGTAAAAGTAGCTAATGTGGACTATAATTATTTTAATATAGTTTCATGTAAAGAGACTAAAGGAACCCGTCTTGAAAATTCAGATACCTCCGATTTTTATGAAATGTTAACCATAGGTATTCGACATCAGTTAATAGATTGTTTGGGTTATTCTAAAGATGTTTTAGTTGAGGGGTATATTTTGAGTGCAACCATTCATTTGAAAATAATTCCGGTTTGCATGAAATTTGATCCATAGTTATTAGGACTTAATAAAGTTTTATTTCTGAATTTCAATTTCTTCTTAAGACTCCTTTCTGCTTTAGCTCCATTTTCAAAAACATTTTTATATTGTTAGATTTACGAACTTCACGATTTACTAGGAAAAATATTTGACTGATTTAGATTTCCTGGGGAAATCGACGACGTTATAACAATATAACGTCGATTTCTTCAGGGAAGGGATTTTAAAGAAATTCTCAAAGAGCATAAAATCTTCACTTAAATATTTTACCTTGAATTCTTATTAAATTTAAACTATAATTACATTATACAACATTCACTTGTTTGGCTACGATCAAAGTGTTGTATCTGTTCTTCTGCTACACTTAGTCTATTCTGTCTTAGGTCAATGACGGACAAGTCCTTCTAGACTGAGACAATTAAAATTTTTGTCCTAATCCAGAATGCCTTTGTTGCGGGGGCTGGATTTTCCCCACATTAAAAGCCGACCTTGTGTTTAACCTTTGCCTCGTGGGGCAGCAAGTAAATAGGAACATTCAATTGATTCTAAAAATTTGAGAAAATGTTGATAATTATAAGACCCACTCATGGGGACTTTACTCCACAAAATTAGAACATTTCTATAATCATAACCGTTTCAACTATACGCAGTTTTATTAGAGCGGTATATTTTTCCTAGCAGGGATACTCGGCGTCGCCCGGAATCCTAATTTCTGTAAAGTATGTAGATTACAGATAGTAAAATAAAAGAATCCATGTAATATTATAATTTGAAATGTTTGAGTTCATTTCAAGACAAAATCACTCACAAAAAACTTATGCCCAGATGAGAGTTGAACTCATAACCTCCGCATCTAAGTATAGCGTGTAACCGATTGAGCCACCGAATCAATTGTCTCTCTTTGTCTCACAGTCGAATGTTCTTTAAAACCAAAATTGGAGAATTCTTTCTGTCTTCCTACCCCCCTCCTCTCTCTTTCTCTCTCTCTCTTTCTCTAATATATATATATATATATATATATATATATATAATTATTTAATAATAAATATTTAATTATTATCCAAATACGTATACGTTTCATCCTTGCAGAATCTTCAGTGTGGAGATAACTGTTCAAGCTGGTCGTGCGATTCGAACCCCCGGACATGAGTCACTTTTAACTCAAATCCAAACGCTCGAACCAATGAGGCCAGCTTCAACAGTTATGCACAAGAAGAGAAATAAACCTTATTTATATCATTTCAAGCAGAGAACATAGCAAACCATTTCCTAGAGTGTTCAATAAATCACATAGACAGAAACTTGCATTTTAGCTTAGATTAGACGGCTTATATAATTTATCTTTATATATATATATATATATATATATATATATATATATATATATATATATATATATATATATATATATATATATATATATAGGGTGGGCAAAAATAAGGGTCCTATTTTTAAAAATTCATAACTTTTTTATTTATTGATTTAAAAAATTTTTTTTTTTAGAATAAGTAAAGAACCCCTTCCGAAGCAAGCATGAGCCGTATTAGCCCTAAGGAACGTACCCTCATTTAGAAAACATTATTTTTGCTTAAAAAACTCAAAACCGTGTAAAAAACAATACTTTAGTTTTTGTAAGTTTTAAGAAGTGTTTTTCGGCTAAAATTTGTTTTGTTTATTTCAAAAAATCTCGGAAGGGTCAGTCTACACACACATAAAGTTTGTGAGTTTAACTTTTATTTTGTGGAAGTTATTCAAATTCAAGTTATTCAAATTTAAAGATAGGACCCTTATTTTGGCCCAACCTATATATATTTCTTTATCTTTACTCTTGTAGCCAAAGGCAACAAAAGAAAAGAGAGATAAAACGCGAAAGCAAAACTTTTTTTCCCTCTTTTTCATCGGTGGGTCTTTAAAGATTTGTTAAGGAGGCAATACCTCGAAATATCAGAAACTCAGCACCGGTATAGAATTATATAGATCTTGCGTTTTGATGCATATATGAAACAACTAGTGATACTAATAAAGATACTAATCCTATTCGACCTATTTTTTTGTGTTTAATATTAAAACTTAAGAAAGAAGCGGCTTACAACGTGGGTTTACAAAATAATCTGCACGAAAATAATTAATCTTTCCACTCAGGAAACGCTTAAGATTTCAGTCGCAATTCTCTTTTAATAAGCACAAATCTCAAGTGCTTTTCCGGTTTTCCTGTTTACTGAAACTGGACACAGAGCACAAAATGGCGACGACATCTTTTTATTAAATCACTGTTCATTTTAAGTATTCAAATTCTTGTATTTTAAGTAAAAGTTTTACACATAAAATCATTAAAATATTTTGCATCTATCTTTATGTTTAAAATTCTAAAGATGCTTAAAAAAATGAACTTTCTCAAATTTATACCTACCAGCGATCATGCGCGATTTAAGTTCAATTTAAAAGAGACATTTGCACCATTAGTCCACATAATATCGGACGCCATTTCTAGAAGACCAGGAAGAATTATTACGAAAAAACAAAAAAGGTTAATACCTTTTATTTGTCTAAAGCTCTGTCGGGGCTTGTTAAATCAAGCGAAATATTAGATAAAAAAAGTCAAGATAAAGAAAGAAAAAATGTTTTTATTTTTTATTTTGATTTTAATAAAAAATATCTGCATCTAACATATGGTTTTTATGAAGGCATTTTGCCTCTATCTTTATGCTTAAATAAAATCAAATCTTTAAAGTATTCTTTAAAATTCTGTTTTAATGTTTTAAAACTATCTTTTAATAGTGTTATCTTTTTCGATCGATTAAATATTTTCATTTTTTAAATCGTTTAAATAATTTAAAAAATGAATTAACGTTTTAGCAGTACGAGAAATCTCGCCGCCATTATGGGCATATTTATGAAAATCAAGGGAGATATTTCAAGCTTTTGTGAGATAAATCAATAAATAGAGATTTGAAATGGGTTCAAACGCAAAAAAGAGTTATCTTCCTTGAATATCACGATAATGGTGGCGATATTCCTCGTGCGTCTAAAAGTTTAATTTATTTTATAAAAACAAAACTACTGGATGAATTTACGTAAATTTTGGTGAACGGTTTATATTTTCTTCAACAAGTAAGTACAAAATAAAGGTTTCTTGACATCCATATTCAATTTAGGTGTAAACATGGAGAAATACCAAATTTTGTTTTTAAATCTTTTAATCTGTTTTCTTCTTTTTTCTTCTTTTTTCTTAAATGAGTGGTTATGGATATGGGTAAGGTCTAATGTAAGCAATTTCCAAAGTAGTCACTAAAGGTCACTAATTTAATCGAAAAATTTCACTTTTTTTTTCGGTTTACAATGTATATTGGTCCCCCGATTTATAAAATCGGGGGACTTATGTTTTGAGGCATGTCCGTCCGTCCGGATTTTTCTCTGCAACCATCCATTGAATTTCTCTGAAATTTTGCATGAAGTTGTAACTTTGGTCAGGTTAGAAAGTGACATTCTCCGATTTTTGAAAAAGATCTGGTTAGCCCCCCCCCCCCGAGGGGCAATGGGAAAAAATTACATTTTTTGCCCCATAACTTTTCATCCATCCATTCAATTTCTCTGAAACTTGGCCAAAATGTGGAGGCAATTGTTTCTAATAGAAAATAAGTATCGCTGACCTTGGAAAAAATCTGGTTCGCTTCCCCAGGGGGTCAAAAGCCCCCAAAATGGCAAAAAAATGACCCTTTTTTCCCATAACGTTTGATCCATCCATTCAATTTTTCTGAAACTTGACCAAAATGTAGAGGCAATTGTTCTGGATATAAAATGAGCATCGTTGACCTCAGAAAAATTCTGGTTCGCGCCCCCAGGAGGTCAAAGGAGAGTCAAACATGCCCCAAATTGCCCAAATTTATTGTATTTTACACTTGCCACATCGAGTCACATACAGAGGGGGACCACACACGCGCGGCTTGTTTACAAGTTGTTTTTTTCTGATATCTTGAACATTAAAAAAAGACTAAAGAAAAAAAATTTAAAAGTAACTAATGGCTACTTAAATCCATTCGTATTCTGATTTAGATGTAGGTTGTGAAGTGAATAACGACGCGTACCTATGCCAACAACAGAATCAGGCCGGTCACAAACATTGTACTATGCTGATTTATAAGAATTTATTTTATGGTTTAAAAACTGGACGTTTGGCTTCGTGCTACATTTAATACAGAAATCCTCTCGGTAACCTTCTATGACAGGGGTTCTTAATCTATTTGTGAACCATGGATCGCTGCAGATATGGATTCCATTTTAAAAATGATGGTGGTCTCGTGACAACAGAACAGATACTACACTACCTACACCTATGAATTGAGCATTGAAAGATAGTACATTAGTCTGAAATAGTATATCAAACTGAATTGATCGTTAAAGGATAGTGCATTAATAGAAGTAATAGTATAGTTTCGACTTCAAAGAGATACCAAATCTCCATTAATAATAGAAATGCAATAGTACAATTAATAGAAGTATTAGTATAGTTTCGACTTCAAAGAGATACCAAATCTCCATTAATAATAGAAATGCAATAGTACAATTAATAGAAGTAATAGTATAGTTTCGACTTCAAAGAGATACCAAATCTCCATTAATAATAGAAATGCAATAGTACAATTAATAGAAGTAATAGTATAGTTTCGACTTCAAAGAGATACCAAATCTCCATTAATAATAGAAATGCAATAGTACAATTAATAGAAGTATTAGTATAGTTTCGACTTCAAAGAGATACCAAATCTCCATTAATAATAGAAATGCAATAGTACAATTAATAGAAGTATTAGTATAGTTTCGACTTCAAAGAGATACCAAATCTCCATTAATAATAGAAATGCATTGGTACAATAGTATAGTTTCGACTTCAGACAGACAGATACCAAATTTCCATTAGAAATAGATATCTACAATCCTTTGCGAACAATTCATTAGGAAAGACAAATTACTAATATTACCGAAAAGAACTATTCCATATTCATTAACACGAAATTTATAACAATTTATTATCATCAAATGGACCATATAACTCAATAAATCTACTCCTATTAAATAAAATACTCTAATATTGTCAGCTTATATATAAAATAAAGGCAGTTTTTCCCAGTATCTTTGGGATTAATGCAACGTACATAATAAACTATTTCGTCAGTTATATAAAAGCAAATACTGATTTGTGTTGTTAAAAAAAATTTAAATGCATTTCCGATCGATTTTAATATTTTCATCCTGATCAATATTTTATTTTTGTCATAAATAGAAGAAGTGGAGGACCTTTTACCCTCACACTAAATAGTGCTAACACTGCTACCCATGACACTCGAACAAATTTAATAACAGACAATTATTCGGATATTCACCGGCTGACAGAAAGAGAGGGTAAGGGGTAAGGAGAAAGTGAAAGTAAAGTGATAGAGGAAAGGAAAGAAAGAAAACCGCTTATTAGTAATAGATTTTCAGAAAAATTGGCACTGTGTTCTCAATAATAGTAACTTAATGATCGATTTATTTAATCTAGTAATTCTATAGTTTTATTAGATAGGTTAAAAATAATCGATTATGGTAGTATTTTAATATTTTATCGAAACTATTCATCCTGGTTAAGCCGGTTTCCTCTTAAGGAGAAAGCTTCAAGGGAATATTAAATTTATAAGAATTCTCTGGTTGCATTGTATATTCCAGTCAGGGGAAAATTTCAGGGTTTTTTTTGTGTGTGTGTGTGTAGGGAAGTGTCGTCGTCCCTCCATATACAGTGCCTGGTATTCTCAAATGGTCACCCATCTGATACTGACTAGTCTTGACGCCGCTTAACTTTGCTGATCTACCAAGAACTAGTGTATCAACATGATTATGGATGACAAAAAAAGCAAGAAATTAAAGACAAGTTATTTATCTACCGCCCACAAGGTAATATGTGACACAAGGTTGGGAAAGTGGGATTAGATAAGCCAGCGCTCGAGAGGTGAGCACTCTGGGCATTTAAAAATTGCCTGAGTAGCCCCGTCGGCATTCCCCGGTAGGGGCGCCTCAGGCAGTAAGCAATAAACTTACTTCTCCCCAAAGAATGGGGGGCAAAGCCTGGGAGGGTGAACCTCCTAGAACTGCACAGGACAGACCCATAGACCGGCGTAAATCAAGCCCCGAAAGCCAAGACAATACCAGTCTAGTGAGTGCAGTATCCATCGGAACAGATACTACACTTTGATCGCGACCAAAAGGCCACAAACATTCACGAAAACATCTGTAAAATCTTTAATAATTGAGAAACTGCTTTAATATTTTGAATTTATAAAGAAGAATCATCGCAGGGGGAGATTAAAAATAGAGCAGTTTCAAAACTGCCTTGGAAAGTTCAAGAAAAAACAAAAACAACAATGATGACTGTGCAAACTTGTTTGAAAAGAGAGGATTTTTATGTTTTCAATATCCACACAAAAGCAACCCATATATAGACGCGGGGTCCATGGAACAAATAAAACTTGAACACTTAGAGCAACAGAGCCACTCATTCAGTGCTCGGAGAAGAGTATGTAACAATTATTGACAATTTTACATGTTGTATCCACGTGTGCTCGCAATGCAGAGGTGCACATTTGGAGCATATCAGTGAGCAGAGATAAAACAAAGACTGTTGGAGATTCATGACTGAAACTTGGTGGGCAAGTCAGACAGTGATTGAAGTTTATTTGTACCAAATATGGTTGAATTGCAGAAAGGATTTCGAATTTTATAGACAATTCTATGGGTGAAATTTTTGGGGTCACCCTTTTGTGGGGTTTCCCATACTATGGTGAAAACTGTACGAAAAATATATCTTACATCACTGAAGTTATGGAATGAAAATACACAGGTGAAATATGGCAGTTAAAATAAATTAACATGAAAACTCTTTGATATACTTAGGTATCAGGCAAAAGTAGGTATCTACACTAAAAATCACGGAAAATTATCGAGTAGAATTTTAATTAAAAATATAAATCAGCTTTATCGTATTTTATCGATTCTTCACTCGCATGAACGAAAGAGTTGCGTAAAACAGGGGAGATAAGCCAATCTGTTATTTTTTGCGCTCGTGCCAATGGAGAATCAGAAAAATACGATGAAACTGATTTATATTTTTAATTAAAATTCTACTTGATAATTTTATCTAATTTTTGGTGTAGATTGTCTATATATATATATATATATATATATATATATATATATATATATATATATAACTTTACTGAATAGTAAATAGTGGACATTCCTACTAGATTTTACGTTCCTCGATCTTTTTCTTTGTTTCTGTTTTTCGGGTTTACGGCATATCAACCCTTTTTAAGTTATTCAATGCCGAAACACAATATGAATTCTAGAAGATTCGTTGTATATAATTAATTTAACAGAGATTGTTGTTTACCCATAGTTGGGAGGGATTTAGGGTGCATACCTTTCTTAACTATTTGTGTGCAAATGACCACTATGTAGACGATTCATTGTATACACCTCTAAGTTATCCATGGGGCAGAAACCCCCTTAATGTTCAATACGTATATCTAATTTTAATGAAATTGAAACCGTAACACTAATTCAGAGAGGTTTCGTACATTTCAGTTTCTTCTGATTATATCAGGGGAATTAACGAGAGGAGGAGAGCAGTACAAACAAAGAAAGTAATATGGTGTTATGAGCACAGAGAAAAAGTACATCGTAGTTATCCTCATTCAATCCCGAGCAACGTCGGGTCTTCCTGCTAGTATATATATATATATATATATATATATATATATATATATATATATATATATATATATATATATATATATATATATATATATATACTTAACACGATATTAACTAACGGTTTTTTCCTTTTAGAACGCACACCTTCAAACACAAAAACAGTAACAGCTAATGATACAAATTCATAATTGGCTCACGGGAATTACATAGAAACTTTTATATTTTTAAATTTGTTTATTTGTTTATTTTTTCATTTATTTATTTATTTATTTTTTTATTTCTTATGTTTTAATTTCAAATTTTATTTTATCTTAATTCTAATTTTACTTTTATTTTATTTTTATTCCATTTAATCTTATATTATTATATCTCTCCAAATCTCCTCCGGTTTTTAAATTTCAACAGTTTCATTACACTAAATTTAAATTCAAACAAACCTACACAACACACTGAGCAAATAACACGTCCACACGAGAGTGTCATGTGACTTTACATTTCCAAAACAGATGACAACAGAAGCTGAAGAGAGCCGGATGGCTAATACTTTCCGAGCTTGAAACCGACGGTACAAATGTTGTACTAATTTTTCTGTACCAAAATATATATATATATATATATATATATATATATATATATATATATATAGTTTACTCTCCATTACTTTATATTTTTTTTAAATTTTGATTTTTGGCTTTTCCACTGCCGACTTATCTATCTATGTAATTCCTCTGATGATAAGATTTTAATCTTTGAAAAGCGTTGGCTTAAGGAAATAAAAATAAACATGTTTTTGCCGAGTACGCTTTGCATTGAACAATCGAAGTTGAAATAAATTTGTAATTCGTACATATTTATCTCTCTTCTTTCATTTATCTTTATAATTGCTCTATCTCGTATATTGAGCTTAAACTATTTCACTACAGGTTATATCCTCTAAAAGTATACTTTTAGTTTCATGTTTGATATATATATATATATATATATATATATATATATATATATATATATATATATATATATATATATATTATAAATTTTTTAACTATTTCTTTTTTAATTTTAATTATTTTCTATTTTTCTTATTATTTTTTCTTATTGTTGTTCTTTCTATTATTTTTCTTCTTTTTTGCGTATATTGTTTGCTTATACTTATATTTTTTCTATATTTATTTTGTTGCATATTTGTATGTTCTCCATTATAGATGTTCGTCTTCAAATTATTTAAATTTTACCTTGTTTTAACCTCCACTTAATTTGATTTGTGATTTATTATTATCATCTATTTTCTATTATTTTTTAAAATTATTTTTATTTTTCCTTGTTTTAACCTCCACTTAATTTGATTTGTGATTTATTATTATCATTTATTTTCTATTATTTTTTTAAATTATTTTTATTTTTCCTTGTTTTAACCTCCACTTAATTTGATTTGTGATTTATTATTATCATCCATTTTCTATTATTTTTTTAAATTATTTTTATTTTTTCTACTTTGTTCATTCTGTATTTAAATATTTTAATTTGCTGTATCCTATATATTTTCATTACTCTCATCATTATTAATCTTACAAATGGGTAGTATAAAATTACATAGTAAAAAGTTCTGTTTCCCATATTGACTGGATATATGTTGTTTTTGTTTTTTAAAATAATATTAAAATTTGATGTTTTTCTTGCTTGACTTCTATATGTGATGTTATAAGGGGCGCTGGTGAAAAGACTTTTTCGAATCATCTACAATATAATACAAAATAAAATTTTCTAAATTGTTTTAAAAACGATCGTACGCCAAATATTCGTTGTGTTTGAATTCTTGGAACTGATATAAATGTTTGAATTCTTGGAACTGATATAAGTAAGCAAATTTCGCGTACAACAAAATCGTAGGATAAATTTCAGAGGAAACATTTTTTAATCAATGAAACGGGTGGGTGAAAAAAAGAAAAGAAAATTGCTAAAATTTTCCTTAAGGCTTTATCGTCTGACCCTCTAAGAGGAAACGTCAGAATGATAAATTAAAAACTAAGAACATCGAATGAGATATGAGGGGGAAAATGGTTTAAGTTGGAGAAAACGATTGAGAGAGAACCCCCCCCCCAAAAAAAACGTAAATCTCTCAACGTTATGGTGGATTTGAATCATTAAAGATTCCCAACTGATGCTTCAAAATATTTTGTCTACTCAGGCTAGGTCGAGAGTTGTTAATGACTAACGCCTCAATAATATTGAGATGATAGTTCGACCTAGCACTGTGTAAAACAGAAAAACACCCATCAGAATACTTGTCAGGACAACTATTTGTACTAACCAGGTGATTACCGATAGCTGATTCCTGTGCTTGAAAGTTCCCGGATGATCTCGAAACCTCGTGTAAACGAATATCACGTCGTATGTGTTGGGATATATATATATATATATATATATATATATATATATATATATATATATATATATATATTAATTAAATTTATATTATGCATTACGCTGCTTATTTCTTGACGCTCATGTTTACGTAAGTTATATCATTGAATAAACGATTACTTTAGTCCACGTGGCTGAGAATAAACAAAGAAATTTACGAAGTTAAAAATGAGACGCATACAGGATTCAAACCTAGTCACATGGACTAAATTAATCGTTTATTCAATAATATCACCCACGAAAACATGAGTGTCAACAACAACGTAATAGATTTATTTATAGATATACTGTCGGAAATAAATTTCAATATTAAATACATAACATAGTTAAATTTGTAATAGGAAAAGGGGAGTTTTGATAATCGTTTATACATCAGCGAGTATGATGAATCCAGTTCGATAATGGAAAACAGTTGATGCTCAAAAAGAATGCTGATTGTTCGGAAGGTTCCTCTCTCACTTTTAACAGTCGTCTTCTTTTTCCGAGTCGATACTTTCATACGTCATGTCGTCTTGTTGATCTGCATTCATATAAACCTGAAATGAAAACGAGGCTAGACATTAAAAAGAGGAACAAAAAGAGAGGGAAGAGGGACAGTTTGTTTACGTCAGACTTTTACACATTTGACGATTGTTGTTACTTACACCATTTAAATGTTTCTGATCTTAATCAATACAGTGGTTGTCCCCTTCCCAAAGTTCCGGATGCTGTGCTCTCCGGAATTCGCAGATTAGGTTTTATTATTCACATAATTAAGACTTTAATTCTCATCGTAGTTTTTATGCACAAAATTCTTGTGTTACGGCCTTCTGGTGATATTTTATAACCTTCTATTCCGGCCTTTTGCCGTTCTGTTGCAGCCTTCTAGCGTTGTGTTCAAGTTTTCTGGTGTTGTGTTCCGATCTACCAGCGTTGTATTCTGGTCTTTCTAACGTTATGTTCTTGTCTTCTAACGTTATGTTCAGGTTTTCTGCCATTGTGTTTCAGCCTTCTGACCTTGTATTCCGGCGTTCTAGCATTGTGTTTCAACATTTTGGCGTTATGTTTCGGCCTTTTAGCATTGTGGTTCGGCCTTCTAGCATTGTTTCGGCCTTCTGGTTTTGTTCCGATTTTCTAGAGTTCTGTTTCAGCCTTTCGGTGTTCTGTTTCAGCCTTTCGGTGTTGTGTTTCA
This sequence comes from Sepiola atlantica, assembly GCA_963556195.1. Classification (NCBI taxonomy): domain Eukaryota; kingdom Metazoa; phylum Mollusca; class Cephalopoda; order Sepiida; family Sepiolidae; genus Sepiola; species Sepiola atlantica. The sequence continues at coordinate 74,990,885 of OY744537.1, read as the reverse complement.
GCCTTTCGGTGTTGTGTTTCAGCCTTTCGGTGTTGTGTTTCAGCCTTTCGGTGTTCTGTTTCAGCCTTTCGGTGTTGTGTTTCAGCCTTTTCGTGTTATGTCCCAGTCTTCTGAACTGTAGTGGTGTCGTTATCTATATTACTTACAATATTCGGACTGTCATCCACATTGTGATTGTTAATACACACAACGTTTCTGTTTTTGTACTCGTCTGCCATCTGATATGGTGTGCTTTGGTTTAACGTGTTAATGGTTATATGTGGTTTGGTTTAACGGCAAATCAACTCGTTTTTAGCTATTTAACGCTTGTGTTTTATATAGTGTGTTAATGGTAAGTCTATGTTGTATTAATGATTATCCAAGACAGAATTATTTGAAAGAAGGAGATAGAGAGAGGGAAGTGGAGAGGGAGAATGAAAGAGGAAGACAGAAATATAGAGACGAGAAATCGTTTGAGAAAAAATTCTTCGCAATTTTTTTTTAAGCAGTGTCCAATCAAAATGCAAAGAAGTAATATTTATTTACACTCAAACGGATATTCACCTTATTCTCTTTGGAGTTGGATGTCAAGTAGCATATCAACCTCCGGCGATTGTGCAGTATAGTTAACAAGAAAAATGTAGTGAAGAAAAAGATTTACAACAAATAACTTTTACCAAACGCAAGAAAATTTAATCTTCTATCGATCTGCGTAACTTTTTAGTTTTTTCACTTGTTTTAAGTGCTTGTTTTTTTTTTTTCAGATTTTTTATCGCGGCCAAGAAAAAACAAACGACGCCATCTTGAATCCCTAAGAAGGCTTGTAAAATAGGGATTCAAGATGGCGTCGTTTTGTACTTGATGTGAAGGTTCTCTGTCGTATGTTTAACAATTAAAAAATAAACAAATAAACAAAAAACAAGTAATAACTGTAACCAATCTGTCAAATAGTTAATTTTCGATCAATTGGAGACATTTATTAAACGAATCAACCAATTCGGCTAAGAGTAAAATGTAGTCTCAGTTCTCATACTTCATCTTTTCTATCCTCGTAAGTGAAGCAGAAAACTTTCTAGACTGAGGCAATTAAAAAAATTTCCCAATCCAGAATGCTCCGTTTTGGGAGCTGGATTTTTTCAAACATTAAAACTCGATCTTGTATCACACATATACTCTCGTGTGGAGGCAAGTGAATAGGAACTAATACGAAATATATAGAGTAATAAATAAAAAGCGTGGAAAACGGAATTAAAAAAAAAGCAATCTTCGTCGGCGGATTAAATAAAGAGTTTAGTTGGAAATGACAAAGACGTCAGGAGAAGGCCAGAGAATAATACGGCCGAAACGTTGTGAATATATAACAATGATCATGTTGATAGCAGCCCAAAATATGTAAATAATGTAATGGAGTACTGTTGTCATATTTGGGCTGGTGAATCTCTGTCCCATTTGAGGGTTCTTGATAAGGTGCAGAAACGTGTCTGTAATTTGATTGGCCAAACACTTTCTTCTTCTCTGCACTCTCTCTCTCTCTCTCTCACAGACATGATGTTGCTAGTCTCAGTCTTTTCTATAATTACTATTATGGCACGTGTTCTTCAGAATTATCTGATCTATTCTCGCTTCTTTTGTTCCAGCTCGTTTGACTCGTTTGTCTAGTGGTCTCCATCAATTCGCTGTTTTGATACCTCATTGCAATACAGCTTCCTATTCCAGTAGCTTCTTACCAAGAACCGCAGGCTTGTGTAACTCTCTTCCGTCTGACTGTTTTCCTCCTACCTATAACCTTGGTCCTTTCATGACTAAGGCCAATAGGCATCTCCTGTCTTTTCGATAATCATATTTGTTATTGTTAGATCCTTACATCAAGTGGCTTCATGCCTTGTCTGGAGTGATTTCCATAAGAAATAATTTAAAAAAATAAAAACATCTCATCTCCGAAGACCGGAGAGTACAGCAGCCAAACCATAGTAAATCTGATAACCACAATTACCATCAAGCGCGGCCTTACGGGGCGTAATGGCCGACTAAAATCTTTAAAAGATTTTTATGAGCGGCTACAAAAAGAGGCATGTAAAAGAACATTACTATGAAAAAAAAATTTAAATGCGATTTTTAACGTTATTCAATATATATATATATATATATATATATATATATATAGTTGAGCCCTGTTCGGAGAGTTATAATAAGACTATCACTTAGCTTTACGCTAGGTTCGGACAACGTTCGTAGAACCCTCTCGATTGTCTACTGTCTGTTGCCCGCTTTCTTAGGCACAAATAGAACTTACTTTCCCTTCTTTACGTGGTAATTTCCCGTGCCCGTGGGGTTAGGGCGCTAGCTTCTGGGGTCTAGGCTGATTCTCTAACTAGGTTCTGGTCCTCTGACCATCTGAAATTATAGCTTCCTACACTGATGATAGCAAAAGCTTGAAACGCCAGTGTCTGTAGATTAAAATTATTTAATATTTACTTATATAACGACAGCTGTTATAAACGCTATCATATTTTTATGAAATTCACTTCATAAGTGATGGGAGTTTCCTCCCTTTATATATATTATATTATATGCAATGAGTCGTCCTTATTATGGGACGTATTTATTTATTTTATTTATTTATTTATAAAATAAATCCACGTACACATGTGTTTTACGGTATACCGATCTTCAGCGTGGCTTTGGCAAGATTCGAACCCACGACCACATTGTATGCAGTCTAGCGTGTTCTTTTATAAATATGTATATGTTATTTATCTTCCTATCACGGAGGTAAGATGTGACACAAAGTCTGTAAAGTGGGATTTGAAAAGCCAGCACCCGAGAAGGTGAGCACTCTGGCCTACAAAAATGCTTGGGTAGCCTTGTCGGTATTCCCCGGTAGGGGCGCCTCAGGCAGTAAGCAATAAACTTACTCCACCCCAAAGAGGGGAGGCAAAGCCTGGGAGGGTGGACCTCCTAGAACTGCACAGGAGAAACCCGCAAACAGGCGAAATCAAGACCCGAAGGCCAAGACAACACCGGTCTATAGGGTGTAGTATCCATCGGAACAGATACTACACTGTGATCCCAGCCAAAAGGCCAAGATTTTAATGGATGACGTAAATTTTTTGTTACTTCATGATTTATGACGTCATAGAGGAGCTTCCCAGTAAGCAAAGAAACATAGAAGCAAGATTCACAGAGTTTTGGTAGTATACAAATGGTTTGCATTGTCTTAAGACTGGCCCTGGTTACCATAACAATGCAAAGCATGTAAATAACAGCATTTCATTCCGGAAGACCAAAGACTACAGCGGCTGAAACGTAGTAAATTTGATCATCATGATTACAATAATAGCCCAATACATATAACTAACAACTCTCAGAATGCTGGGGAGAACAAAAGCCGAAACGTCGTGAATTTGACATTCACAATAACCATAACAACAATAACATTCACAATAACCATAACAACAATAACATTCACAATAACCATAACAACAATAACATTCACAATAACCATAACAACAATAATATTCACAATAACCATAACAACAATAACATTCACAATAACCATAACAACAATAACATTCACAATAACCATAACAACAATAACATTCACAATAACCATAACAGCAATAACATTCACAATAACCATAACAACAATAACATTCACAATAACCATAACAACAATAACATTCACAATAACCATAACAACAATAACATTCACAATAAACATAACAACAATAACATTCACAATAACCATAACAACAATAATATTCACAATAACCATAACAACAATAACATTCACAATAACCATAACAACAATAACATTCACAATAACCATAACAACAATAACATCCACAATAACCATAACAACAATAACATTCACAATAACCATAACAACAATAACATCCACAATAACCATAACAACAATAACATTCACAATAACCATAACAACAATAACATCCACAATAACCATAACAACAATAACATTCACAATAACCATAACAACAATAACATCCACAATAACCATAACAACAATAACATTCACAATAACCATAACAACAATAACATCCACAATAACCATAACAACAATAACATTCACAATAACCATAATAACAATAACATTCACAATAACCATAACAACAATAACATTCACAATAACCATAACAACAATAACTTTCACAATAACCATAACAACAATAACATTCACAATAACCATAACAACACAGCAAAATATATCGTCGTTATTATTTCCTCAAAATGTCTAGAAAGGTTTTGATGTTAGTACAAAAGATGTGAATTAATTAATAAACAAAATGGCGCATGTGTACTCTACGAAAATGCTGACTCATCCCACACTGAATGTGTCACTTAGTTCTCTTTTTCTTAAACAGTGTGACCAACAAGGAAACACAGCTGGTAGATGAGCAATATTTTGAAAACAACCGCTTATTTATACCAATACAAGCAAAAAGAAACAACTCACAAACCGGTGGCTATTTATCTAGCTCTAAGTTAGTATCTTTAAATGTACAACTTACATTACATGTATTTAATATAAATCTATTATAATTTTAAAAACTAATAGTTTTCATTTAAGTTATCCCCCGTGAAAATTAATGAACATAATATTTTAAGAAAGGTTTTAGTAATTTATCCTTTTTATTAAATCACTTTAATTAAATACTGTTGATGTCGACATAACTATTCCATATATATGGAGAAATAGAACAATAAAATTGCAAATAAATAACTTCAAACATTAATTTATTATAAACTGTTTAAAATGTTTATGCAAATTAGGCATACAAATAGCTGTGTTTGGAGAGTCTTTGCTCTCGTTTTGATGGTTATATAGTTGAGATAAACGAAAAAAAAACTTTCGCGGTTATTCATAAATATATTTATAATACTGTTGAAGACTACATAGAGAAACACGTCCGTTCGGCTCGCCTCAAAAACCCAGACTTGCAAAAACTCTGCTTCCCACGTGAAAGCCCGTGACGTCACAGACCCCCATGCGCAGGTGCATTCGTCACAGCCTGACTCCTTTGAACTGCCGACCCAAAAGGTCTCATCAGAATGGTGGCATGTCCCGTCTGTGAGCTCCAACCGTGAGAACAGCCCTATTCCGCACCCGACTGTACGGGTCCACCCGCACTAAATCGCGCAAGCCAAACCAAACGATTTCCCACAGTTACGTCCACCCCCAAGATGCGTCCGCTCCCACAGGGCCATTATCCAACAATACTAGCGACGGCTAAACTAATTTTGGTCGCGGATGGCTCAATCGATCGAAGAATGTAATTGTAACTAAAAAGACACAAACATATCTTAACATTATACATATGCGTACCTGACGGTATCTAATATATGAAGTAAAATCAGTCGCCCCTACGCTGGTGTTTGATAGCTTTATTAACACAGGCTATATATAAAATTCTGCTTCGTTAGTCAGATAGGGCACATATTTGTCAGTGTTGTTAGAAAGAAACAGTTTACTTGCGCTTGATTTCTTCGATTTTCATATTTTATATTGATCACTATTTGATTTTTTTAGCATAATTTAGAGGAATGTGGCGGACTTTTTACTCCCTATCTGACAAGTTCTCCCACTTCACACATATACACCGGTTACATAATTCTATTTGATTTCTCCCTTTCTCTATAACGCTTGAAATGGTTCCGTCTGGCAGTTTTTTTTTTACTCAATAATATTTCCTAAATTCACCGGAAAACTATTTTCGGCGTAGTAATCCATGTGATTTTAGAGAACGCACTGTGCGTTCTTTAAAACCACATGGATTACTACGCCGATTTCAGTTTACAATATTTCGAATAGATCCAATTTTTTTTTTCGTTAAATTAACTCTCTAAACTCGGTTTCTATTTAGAAACAAACGCATTTGTTAAACTAAAAACTATGAACTTTATGAGAGCAAGAGAACATTCACCGGAAATAAGTGCGTTGAATCACTCGGCTGAATAATATAGGGTGGGCAAAAATAAGGGTCCTATTTTTAAAAATTCATAACTTTTTTATTTATTGATTTTTTTTTAATTTTTTTTTTTTAGAATAAGTAAAGGACCCCTTCCGAAGCAAGCATGAGCCGTATTAGCCCTAAGGAACGTACCCTCATTTAGAAAACATTATTTTTGCTTAAAAAACTCAAAACAGTGTAAAAAACAATACTTTAGTTTTTGTAAGTTTTAAGAAGTGTTTTTCGGCTAAAATTTGTTTTGTTTATTTCAAAAAATCTCGGATAAAGTTTGGTGAGTTTAACTTTTGTTTTGTGGAAGTTATTCAAATTCAAGTTATTCAAATTTAAAGATAGGACCCTTATTTTGGCCCACCCTGTATAACATGCATAAACGACAAATACGGCAGTTAATTCAGTTTCTATCTTCCTAGTTACACGTTCATTTTATTTTCTGTTATTCACATCCGCACAACAATGATCACACAACTGTCACTACTGATTCCGCATTACTTCCATACAAAAAAATAAGCACGTGCGTTGTTCTGTTTATTTCTCTATGCGCTTCGGCTATGGTGAAGTTTACTTGCAGGCAATACAGTTTCTTTCGGATCATACATTATTAAATGAGAACTAATCAGTACTTCTGGTGCTACCAAATTTAGGCTGCCTGAAAATATCGGCTCCTGATTTAAAATGCACCAAACATCGATGTTATTCTTTTTTTTTTTTCCTTTCTCTTTGCAAAACTCAATTATGTTCTGCAAAGCTAAAAACAACCGCAACAATTTTCTTCCAAAAAACAAACCAAACAAAACACCATTAATAAATATTTGAAGATATAAAGAACTTGAAGCATGAAACCATTTACCAAAATGACCGGATTCGGTATTAAATAACCCGAAAAGGGTTGATATGTCGTAAAACAAAACAAACAACCCAAACACCATGAATAAATATTTAAAGATATAAAGAACTTGAAGCATGAAACCTTTTACCAAAATGACCGGATTCGGTATTAAATAACCCGAAAAGGGTTGATATGTCGTAAAACAAAACAAACAACCCAAACACCATGAATAAATATTTAAAGATATAAAGAACTTGAAGCATGAAACCTTTTACCAAAATGACCGGATTCGGTATTAAATAACCCGAAAAGGGTTGATATGTCGTAAAACAAAACAAACAACCCAAACACCATGAATAAATATTTAAAGATATAAAGAACTTGAAGCATGAAACCCTTTACCAAAATGACCGGATTCGGTATTAAATAACCCGAAAAGGGTTGATATGTCGTAAAACAAAACAAACAACCCAAACACCATGAATAAATATTTAAAGATATAAAGAACTTGAAGCATGAAACCTTTTACCAAAATGACCGGATGCGGCATTAAATAACCCGAAACAGGTTGATATGCCGTAAAACAAAACAACCAAACAAAACACCATTAATAAATATTTGAAGATATAAAGAACTTGAAGCATGAAACCTTTTACCAAAATGACCGGATTCGGTATTAAATAACCCGAAAAGGGTTGATATGTCGTAAAACAAAACAAACAACCCAAACACCATGAATAAATATTTAAAGATATAAAGAACTTGAAGCATGAAACCTTTTACCAAAATGACCGGATGCGGCATTAATTAACCCGAAACAGGTTGATATGCCGTAAAACAAAACAACCAAACTAATCAGTACATTATCGATGAACATAAAAAACAATGTTTATTTGATTAACTTCTATATGTATATATATTTTTTTTATTTTTATAACGAAGGCAATCATTTATTTCCGATCAGTTGCGTTTAAGAAACCCACTTTTTCAAATAACAAATATTTCCGTCCTTTTACCAATGTTTTATCAAGCGACTACTTTTCCACAATCGTAACAAAAGTAGTATCAAGTATATTTTTCTTTCTAGGACTTAAAAAGAAATCGACTGTTTGTTGTGTTTTTCTTCTTTTTTTTTTTGAAAACTTAACATAACTTTACAGTTTCTTTCTTTTCCCCCCAGTTTTTGCTTTGCCCAGTGATTCGGAATGGACCCTGCATCGTTATAGATCTATTTTCATGACAATTTCATTCTCAATATAATGCAGATCATTGTCACTTACCACGTCTACAGTACTTACTCAAGACGGGGTGTCAATACGCCATCATAACTTCATATGAAAATGGGCACTGACTTTATGGCCAGTGTAACTGGAATCTTTTCATGGCTATATTTATTTACTTCCTTTGCAGAAGGTTAGACACAAGGTCATGTGGGGAGGTTTTAAAATCCAACGAACTAGGTCAAATGAACTCTGGTCTACAGTCTACAAAAATGCCTAAGCAGCCCCGTCAACATTCACGGATAAGGACGTCTCAAACTATTAGTAATAAAATAACCCCTTCTCAGAAAGAAGGTAAAGCCTGGGAGGGTAGCCCTTCTAGGACTGAAAAGAACTATACCTAAATCCGATAACAACTAAGCATCATTCTTCTACTTCCGGAAACCAAAAATACATCAAACTATACCCATGTGCGAATTTACGAACCGGATATCTTCCTTTTTGCTGGCTGGGGTTTAAGCCCGGCAGACGCGTTTCGCCTGGCCTTTTATCTTTGTAAGTGCCTTTACAACTCTGACGCCGTTCCCGTCAGATTCCTCTGTTGGTTGTAGATTTAGGCGTATAGAACGTCAACAACGGTCATGTTACTAGTACATTATTCATTGCATATCCATCGCTATTTGTTTACCCTGACAATACATGTTCTTTATAGATTGTGTTGGGAAAATGAACGTAACTTTTAATTTAGTAACTACGTCTGTGTGACAATTAAGAAATATGATACATAAAGGTGTGGAAACCTTTATATATCATATTTCTTAATTGTTACTCTCTTTTTTCCTTTTTTCGACCACCATGTGTTATTCACGATAACACAACATGCAAAATGACGACCGCCTGTTTGGAAAGAAACCAAACCACGTGGTCGCTATAAATCTCATAGATCATACACTAGGTGGCCTTATTCCCTTTTGTGACGATATAATTAGGTGAGTCCGAATTCAGTTTTCTTTTCAAATAAAAACAGAATAGGACATTCACTTGAACCCACAAGCAGACGGATCGCCATCAGCCAAGAACTTTCACATTTCGATAAAAATTCTATTCTACTGTTTGTTCGTATTTGAATTTCTTATATAATTTTGTTTTTACTGTTTTATGTTCATCTCATTTTAAAGATTAGCTTTAATAAATGTGTGGCTGAAATTGAGTATATAGTTATTCGGTTTCATTTATTTTCATTTCAAATGACTATTGTAGGCGGTATGTTTTCTATGGGTGCGGGATATAGAAATGTTTGGAGACCGCTGTTTTAGATCAATCACACAGATTTGCGAAAGTTATACATGCGTGCACGAGTAGCAAGCAGCTTATATTACAACTTCATCATGCAAAGCTATTGGGCAAAGAACGTGGTACCTCTGTACTTACCTCATTAATCCCATATTTCACTAGAGACTTCCGAGACTGGCAAACGTTAACGAACTTAACCTAACAAACCGAATTATTATCATTATTTTATTTTTGCGAAAATAATATATAACAAAAGAAACTTGATTTTATCTTGTCTTTTAGTGAATTCTGTTACTCAGTTTTTTATTTACCCTAACCCTAAACTACCCCTAAACTAACCCTTTTAGTAAAGGTAAATGAAAAGGTATAAACAAATTCCAAATGAGAAGTTGCAAAAGTAACAAGGGTATCTAAAAAATGACGTCAAAGTCGGAACTTGATCTTTCTAATTGATTCTTCTTCTTTCGTGTGAATCAGATGATTCTGGTGTTGGCATTAGTTTCCTTGATGTTTTTCCAGTTAGAAATCTTTCTGGAAAGACATCGGATACTTACGGGAATGACCACGAGAAGGTTGCCAATATCCCTAAGTGAAAGTGGTACTCTGGAACCGACTGGATTCGAACTTGGAACACCCGGGTCTTCAGTCCGTGTCGTTATCCACTTAACCACCGTCACCTCCCGGTTTTTATGTGATTGTAAGGTTTCTTCCAGCCCGTTACACATGCTTCAATATAAGCTTCTGTGATAATCTTTGTACATTATTTACTTCATCTTTTGTTCTCCATATTCGCTTCGCCAACTACAGTTGTGATTTTATATAAGACGCACAATTTGAGCGTATGTTATGATGTACTTTCTTTTTGTTGATTCTTTCTATGAAATTAACTTTGTTTAAAGTTGTTAATGAGTTAGGTTTGGTTTATTTTTGAACGAGGTTAAATGGGGCCTGAGTAGGCTTATTGCCACTCAAATTCCAGTAAAAGTTATCGGCCATTATCAACAGGAAATAAATGGTGCACGGTAGGTGCGAAAATGAAAAATGAGTTGCAATAGTGATCGAAAGAAGCGGAGTATATTAGAAATTTGCGGAGACTTGTTGTCACTTAAACTCTAGGGATCATCATCAGTTTTTATGAGTGAGCGACAACTGGTAATGACTTGTGTGAAAACTCCTTGTTTATTTTTTTTTACTGATAGATCACGATCATCATCATACAGACCTAAATCGACTCTAAGATAAGAGTTATAATCATCATCATCATCATCATCATCATCATCATCATCATCATCATCATCATCATCATCATCATCATCACCAACCTTTTAAATAGTATCCTCATCATCATCATCATCATCATCATCATCATCATCATCATCATCATCATCATCATCATCATCATCATCATCATCATCATCAACCGGTTCATTTGTTGAATCAGGCCACAATTAATCCTCTGATGAGGATGGAGCCTGATTGTCTAGTATCGATCTTCGTCTTCCCCTCCATTCTTGTCTTTGGTGCGGCCTGACGGAATCCATAACCATTGCTTTCCTCCCACGTTTGACCACGTCCTCCCAAAGCAACTTGAGACTGCCAGTGGTGGTCTTCTCTGCTGGCACAGACAACTGTCGGACTTTAACAATCTCGCCAATGCTGCCCTTAACGTGGCTCAACCAACGCAGTCTGCTCTTCTGCATGATGGCCGCGAAGCTTTTCAAGTTGACTTGTGCGAATAGAGACCCAAAAGGTATGCTTTGTCCAGGCCTCACCAAACATATCCATTAAGAGAAAATAATTGTCAGCTGAGGAATGAAAAAGAAACTTATGAGTGGATTGAGAACGTGGGAACGGTACATAACAGGAATCTGATGACATTGGATTTTAAGACGACAATATTGTAATCTGCAGGGAAGCCGTCTCGTGGTAATGTGCTTTTCACAAAAGGGAAGCCCTTGCAAAGAAGCTCTATCTGTGGAAATGTCGCCTGGCGCTAGGCACACGAAGGAAGAAAGGTAAGTTTTGTTGTTGTTGTATTAAGACGAGTTCTTGCCGTGAATGTCGAACAAGGATGAAACAGAAATTGGAGCTCAGTCGGACACCTTTCATGGAAAGAACATCTGTGAGAAAGGATTTCTAAGGAAATCATCTTCCACTAGATTTCGGAGTCGATTTTGAACTTTGATTAGGTAATAAACGTAACGAATAAGAAATACAAAAAAAAATGTAAAAGATATAATTTTAAAGATTATGTGAATAAACTTAAACTAGTATTAGTTAATCTTAATCCAGCATTTGAAATTAGCTGTATTCTCTATATTATATTCATATACTAGCTGCATCTACCCGGCGTTGCCCGGGATACAGCGAAGTCCTTAGAAGTGAATGCACATATGTTAAACTTATACAGAAAATGGAATAAAATTTTAGTTGTAATAGAACCAACTTTTTTGTCTTCGTCAATTATAAATATGAGTTATTCTCTTTGATAATTTGAAAATGCGTCGATAGTATTAGTCGTCCGGGCGGGATAACATATTTTTGTTTTAAAATAAACTGTAGCGAAGTACGTTACTATAGTGTCAATAACATCGTACAAAAATTTAAAAAATAAATAAATAAAAATTGGCTAGTCAGAATCAAAGTTTGATTCCAGCTTAAATGCTATTCATGCCCAACTTTTAAGATCTCGCCAGATAACTTTATATGTTAGATATATAAAAAGAAAAAAAGAAATAAGGATGCGGTTGTTATTTACTTAAGATTATAAGGAGTTATTTGTGAAGCTCTTACAAAAAGAAGAGAATTAATTAACAAACAAAATGGCGCCTGAGTACCAGACGGAAACGCTGACTCATCCGAAACTGAATATCGTAGGCGTTTTCTTTCTTCTCTCTTTCTTTTTCTCAATTTTAAAAGAACGAGGTACAATAATTCCATGGCTTTTTGGCTAGGAGCAAAGTGTAATATCTATTCTAATACTACATTTTTTTTGTCATCGGACAGTGGAGGAGAAATCCTTCTAGACTAAAGCAATTTTTATTTTTGTCCCAATACAGAGTGCCTCCTTTTGTTAAGCCGAATTTTCACCACACAAAAAACGACCTTGTGTCTAACTCTGTCCTAGTGGGGAGACAAGTAAATAGGGAATATATGAATCGAAAAATGAGTAATATCTTGTTTGACCTTTCAGAGTAATATTATTATTGATTTCATTGTTTATAACAACATAAATTTTGGCTTTTATATTCTAACTCACATGGATTTTCCTTAAGATTTCGGCTGCTTTTATCATTGCCGTCCGCTGTATGGTCTCAGACTTCTCTTTTGATTACAATTTCTCACAGTCTTTTTTTCCATGTTCTTCAGAACTGTTCCTTATTAGTATTATATTGACTTTCTTCATACTCCATATCCCTTTCAATTCTCTGACGAGTTCCGTGTATTTGCTTCGTTTTTCTGTCTCCTTGGTCTTCACCCTGTGGTCGGCTTGGACGGTAAAATCTTAGATTTGGCAGGCATTTTCTTTCTTGTTGACTATTATTATTATTATTATTATTATTATTATTATTATTATTATTATTATTATTATTATTATTATTATTATTATTATTATTATTATTATTATTCACTAGAAGTTATCACACAGGTCATCGTCAGTGATTGCTCATCGACAACAACCGATAGTGTTCCCTGGAGTCTGAGTGACAACAAGCCTCCCCAGATTTCTAGTACTCTCCACCTCTTTTCAATAACCACCGCAAATAACCCTGCGGTATCGCAACAGTCGCTTACCATTGATTTCTCGCTGGTAAGGACCATTGGTCTTCTCTGGGATTTGGGTGGCAATATTATTATTATTATTATTATTATTATTATTATTATTATTATTATTATTATTATTATTATTTACTCACTAGGAGTTATCACACTGGTCATCGTCAGTGATCGCCCACTGCCAACAACCTGTGGTATTCCCTGGAGTCTGAGTGACAACAAGTCTCCTCAGACTTCCAGTATGTTCCACCTCTTTTCGTTCATCACCGCTGATGACCTTGCGGTATCGCAACAGCCACCTACCAACGATTTCCCGCTGTTAAGGGCCATTGGTCCCCTCCGGGGCCCCGAGTGGCAACAAGCCTCCCCAAGGTCCCAGAGCTGTCCGCGCTCTTCCAGTGGAGGTCTGGTTTGCGCTTTCCCTCCTCGACCCTCTGTTCATAATTTTCGTGGCGTTAGCCTATGCTTGCGCCTCTCTCGTGCGGTTGTATTTTCCCCGGTTCTGTTGTCTTGTGCTTCCATGTGTTTGTTTTCCATTCGTTGCTTTTGTGGGTTAGTTTCCGCATTCGAGGACATTTCTCAGGATTGTAGCTGTTTTGATCATTACTGTCCTTTGTATGATCTCAGTTATCCCTTTGATTCCTATTTCTCCTAGTCTTTTCTCCATGTTTTTGGGGACTGTTCCTAGTGCTCCTATGATTATTGGTGTTATACTGACTTTCTTCATGTTCCATATTCCTTTCAATTCTCTGGCAAGTTCAGTATATTTGCTTCTTTTTTCCGTCTCTTTGATCTTCACTCTGTGGGCTGCTGGAACGGCAAAGTCCACGATTTTGCAGGATTTTTCTTTCTTGTTGATTATTATCATATCCGGTCTCCTTGCTGTTATGGGTTTGTCTATTTGTACATTCATATCCCATATGATTTTGTGTTTTTCGTTTTCTAATACAGTTTCTGGTTTGTGTTTGTACCGTTTTTTTTGCATATTCGAAATTCAGTTGTTTGCACATTTCCCGGTGTACTTCTTTCCCCACGCTGTCATGTCTGTTCTTGTATTCCCTTTGTGCTAGCTTGCTGCATTCACTTATTATATGGTTTATCGTTTCGTCTCTTTGTCCACACAATCGGCATTTGCTGTTTTCCTGGGTTTTATCTATCTTTGCTTTAATAAAGTTTGTCTTAATCGCATTGTTCTGTGCGGCCGTCAGCAGAGATTCCGTTTCTCTGTTCAAGTGTCCTTTTCTTAGCCATGCCCAGCTGTTTTCATTGGCTTCATCGCTTGTGAGTCTTATAAAGTGTCCATGTAGTTGTTTTTCTTCCCACTTTTCCTTTCTTGTCTTTTTGTTTCTGGGTTCAGTGCTTCCGGAGTTGTTTGTTGGGCTGGTGTCTCTAGCTGTGGTGATCAGTCTTTCCGTGTTCTGGGTTACATATTTCTCCAGCTCTTTTTTGGTGTCTTCCACACAGTCTTCTATACTTACCAGTCCTCTACCTCCTTCATTTCTTTTCATGTAGAGTCTGTCCGTATCGTCTTTTGGGTGCAATGCATTGTGCATAGTCATTAGTTTTCTAGTTCTTTGGTCAAGGTGCCTGAGTTCTTCTTTGGTCCAGCCTATGAATGGTCCAGAGTATCTCATTAGTGATACAGCCCATGTGTTTATCCCTTTTACTAGGTTTCTGCTATATAGTTTTATTATTATTATTATTATTATTATTATTATTATTATTATTATTATTATTATTATTATTATTATTATTATTATTATTATTTACTCACTAGGGGCTCTTTCTGGTGCAACCAAATCAGGCTGTCTGAAGATAAACATTGATGTTATTGATTTCCCCTTTCCCTTTGCAAAACTCAATCATGTTCTGCAAAGTTAAAAAACAAAAACAACATTTTCCTCTACAAAACAACCAAACGAAAAGCCATGAATCAATATTTAAAGATATAAAGAACTTGAAGCATAAAGACTTTTACCAAAATGACCCGATTCGGCATTAAATAGCCCGAAAAGGGTTGATATGCTGTAAAACAAAAGCCCCAAACCCAAACTAGGGGTTCTCATACGAATTGCTACCAGTTTCCTGAAGTCTGCGTCCTCCAGATTCTTTAGTAGTCTCTGCTTCTTTCGATTATTGTGCAAATCACTCTGCATTCTCACAGCAGCCGTTTACCATTGACTTCTCATTGGTAACGGTTGTTGTATTTGGGGGGAGATAATTTGAGTGACAATAAGCCTACTCAGGATCCCAGTACTTTCTGTACCTTTCCAGTGGAGGTCTGGATGGTGCTCTTACTTCTCGGTCTTACCATCTTCGTAGACTTCATGATCATTTTGTGTGTTATCAACGGATATTTATGTCACCGAATTTTTGTGGGGTACATAAAATGGCTGTCAGATTATAGGATTTTTCTTACATATCTACATTGAGAGTTTCAGTTCACTTGTTTTCGTCTAATGCTCTTTTATATTTTTAATAGCGTTTACACAACGTCATTCTATTGCAACTTATCCGTAGGTTTGTCGGTGTGGCCTGGTTATGTGGGTTGGTCTCCGCACTTGAAGATTTTTATGAATATATCAGCAGTTTTCATCAGTGTCGTAGTGTGTATGGCATGAATCTTCCCAATCTCTCCTAATATATTGTTTAAGTTTTTCGGAACTTGCTGGAAAAATGGTTGGATCATTCTACGGCTCCAGAAATTACCTCATCCCTGATGCAATCCTTTACCTATATAACGGCCAGATGATATGTCCTAAGATGAAGTACTGTTGCCATGTCTCTTTCCCGTTTCGACAATGTACAAAATCGACACTGCAATTTAGTGGGGGGTGATCTCTTCTCGTCACTGCAGCCTCTTTCACAGAGAAGAGATGTTGCTAGCCTCTCTTTACTATATCGTTATTTTCATGGTAGCTGCTCGACTGAGCTCCAATCGCTGTAAGTCATTCACAGCAAGAACACGCTTAGAATGTCCGCTTCTCTCTCTCTCTCTCTCTCTCTCTCTCTCTCTCTCTCTCTCTCTCTCTCTCTCTCTCTCTCTCTCTATCTATCTATCTATCTATCTCTCCTTACCAATAACCAAACGAAACTTCCATGAACAAAGTTTCTTTCCAAGAACATCCAATCTGTGGAACAAGATACCACCAGACCGCTTCCCAACCGATTACAGCATGGTCGTCTTCAAGTCTAATGCAAACAAATACTTGATCAGTCGCCAGTGGCAAAGCAATTCATCCTTTTGTCCATCCCACCTATTTTTCCGTCCATTTTGTGGTAGTGATCATCGTCTTACTGACGATCTCTTTTGACCCTTATCCTCGAATAGCCTCCAGGCCTTGATAAACGGTGACCCATTAGTAAAAAAAAACAACTGTTTCTAGTGTGCCATGTAATTATTTATATTACTTTAGTTTTCTTTCCAATATTCACTTCAGCTCTCAAGCAAGTTCCATGTATTTGCTTAGTTTTTCTGCGTCATTCAGCTTCACCTTGTGATCTGATGGAGCAACGAAATGTATTATTTGGCAAGTTTTGTACTTCTTATTGACTATTATTACGTCCGTTCTTCTTGCTTCGATGAGTTTGTCCGTTTGTATTTCCATGTCTCATAGGATTTTATTCTTTTCATTTTCCAATATTAGCTCCGGTTTATGCATGTAACATTTATCTGGGTGTTGAATGTATATTCGCTAGTATAGTTTCAAGTAATCCACATTCTCGACCAATTCATGTCTATTTTTGTATTCTTTTTTGGGGCTAGTTTGCGTCAAGTACTTATGCCGTGCTTTACCGTTTCGTCTCTTTGTTCACAGCGTCTACATTTACTGTTTTTCAGGGTCTTGCCTATTTTAGCTTTTATGCATTGTTTTATGCGACTGTCAATAGAGATTCCTTTTATCTGTTTAAGGGTCCTTTTCGTAGCCATGTCCATATCTTTCCGTAGTTTCTTTTACCTATTTTATAAGTTGTCTATGTACATAATTCTCTTTTTATTTTACTTTTCTCACTTTTTATTTTTCCATTTGCTGCTCTTCGTATTGTGCACCTTTGCGATACTGATGGTGGCGGTAATCAGCTTTTTTGTGCTTTTTTTTCTAGTCCTTTTATCGCATTTTTTATACTTCCTCCTTCTTTCATTTGTACATAGAGTTGTGCAGTGTCATTCTTTTTGTGGCAGTGTATGTGCATGCTCATTAGTTTCATAGTTTTGGGGTCCAGGTATCCGAATCCTTCTTTGTTTTAATATTATTATTATTACTATTATTAGCCTAAAAGTCGCCGAAATGACGGTTTTTCCTTACAATGTTATCCATGCGGAACGGATGATATGACTATCAACCGGAAGCAGTTACAACGGCAACAGGCATTGGGATCGTATGACAATTGCAAATTTTACATAAAGCCTTTTCGAAATAAGAGGTGGGCCATAAAGGAGTTCACGTTATACAACTACACTGAATTTACTATCGCTAAATCACGTCGACACACCGGTTTCCATCAGATCAGAGAAGTTAAGCGATGTTGAGTCTTGGAAGTAGTTGGATGGGTGACCATTTTGGAATACCAGATGCCGTAAGAAAACACTACACATTGCTGGGGGTATAATCGGCGACAGACTAGCGAACTGTCACTGAATTGCTTGCGTCATCCGTTTCGTTATTATAACGGAGGGCTGTTAAAACATTTTAAGCGGCATAATTAATAGTTTTAATTACACCCGATGCTTTTAAAGCCATTTTACTCAATATTTCTGAACTCATCAGTGTTTATTTTTACTATTAATATTAGTAGTAATAGTAGTAGTATTCGTAGTAGAACAGATAATAATAGTAGTAGTAGTACTTCATGTAAAATTTAGTGGAATTTTAATCCATGATTTTTAACATATTAGTCTTTGTTATTATCAACAATAGCAGTAGTAATAGTAGTAGTAGCAGTAGCATTATCATAATTTTTACAATCATATGACATATCTAACAAGCCAGCGGTGCTTTATGCCAATTTAAGGCAATTTTACCCAGTAGATTTGGGGCCTATAAATGTTTATTGTTTTAATATTAGCAGCAGTAGCAGTAGTATAATTAACACGTTTACAACCTTGTGTCACAGCTTAAATCTCTTGGATGCTGCTCAATTTGGTGCAATTCTGACGTGTACTTTTGGAGCAGGTATGAGATCATCAGACAGACAGACAGACAGAGAAAACTACTCAATTATAATTTGGATTATTCAGATTATTCGGACTACATTCATATCGTGGATGTTATTCTCACAACGTTTCGGTCGATGTAACCCCCGACCTTCTTTCTGTCGAACTCAGTAATCTTTCTGTCGAACTCGGGAATCTGTATAGAATGTCGAACATAAACCTTTATTTAATCCACAGGAGAAAGGTAGCTTGCTCTCGTTCTGTCAGCCATGACGGTGTAGAAGTCTTAAGTAATTCGCAATTGTATTCTTAGTATCGCCCGCACTGAGGATTGAACTTCCAACCTCTAGAAAACTGTCATTTAGAACTGATTATAACTTAGCACTCATATCCGTTACGCCACAGGTCCTTACAGTAATTACGAATTACTTAAGACTTCTACACGCTCATTGCTGACTGAACTGTAACAAGCCACCCCCGTGGATTCAATAAAGGGTTCTGTTCGAAATTTCGTGCAAGTCCACGAGTTCGATAAGATGCATCTGAACAAGGTCGGAAGTTACATCGGCCGAAACGTTGTGAGAATGACATCTAAGATGAGAACAGTAGTCCAAATAATCAAAACACAAATAATCAATCTTCATCTTAGAAAAATTCCGAAGCATAACACTCAATTATAATATTGTCTATTTAATATGACTGAAATATACTCAGAAAACTAAAACGTTTTTTAAAGTCCATCAAATATAAAATATATATGAAATAGTCTTATTTAATATTACCCACCCCGAGTTAAGACGGTTCGTCTAATATATATATCACACAAATCACTATCCACATAATCGATACGTTACAGTTCAAGACACAGGTCGTCTATTTTCTCTGTTTTAATGAATGATGCTATTATTTTTGTTACTTCATTAGTTTTGACGTCATAAAGGATCTCGTCTCGATGTCTTCCAACCCCTCTTTAATGGATGACATCACAAATTTATGCGATAAGGTGTATTTCACCTGATTCGAAAAATATGTAATCCCGCGCGGACGACTGGTAATGTAAAAATGCAGTAGACTGCATTTTTTGTGGTGCATCCGAATGGTAGACGGTGCTCGGCCAAATGGAAAAGGAGTTATTTTGGACCACACTGAATCTTATTTCTCTTTGAAATAAGATAAGTGCCTCATAAAAACAGGGAGTCATGTTGAGACGAAAAAGTAATGTTTGTAGATTGTCTCCATGATAATTCCCTGTATGGCCGTTATCTCCAGTGGATATCTCGAGTAGCCAGTGCTTTGGTGGTCGGGTGGTAACCGCTGAGAAAGACTGGGATCAAAGACTTCCGGTCAGAGGAAAAGGGCCCCGGGAGATAGCAGGAGGAGGTCTGGCCTTTTGGGCATGACAGCCAGTTGGGTTTTCTGAGAGAGCTGGCAAACAGTTGAAGCTTGGTGTCTCTCCAGGCAAGGTGTGCCCATTTGGGCTCTTAGCTAAAGGACTGTGTTGATCAGACTTATACTTTATTTCGCCGGGGTAAAAGATCTCATTTTGCAAGTCTGCCACTCAACCTAAGAACACAAGTATCTTTTGTAACCTCCAACAATTAAACCTGTTTCTTGTTATAAACTGGACTCATGGTTTTACTTGAGATTAGAATTGTTGGTTGCAGCACTGACTAGATCGCACCTGTTCGACCCGGCACAACGAGTGAAGACAATCACGGCCAGTGCAGTAAACGCACACATACAGATTCACAGTAATATGGAAACATTTTTACATTATGACCAGGAAATAAAAATAGCAATAACAATTAATTGAAGATGTATTTTGTTTTCTGTATAAGTTTGAAAATGTGCCATCAAATTAAACTTAAAAACTAAAATGGCTTCACTACATCACGAGCAACTCGTGTAGTTATAGCTAGTGTATAATAAAAAAAATGTTTATTATAGCTAGTGTATAATAAAAAGTGCTTGTTATAGCTAGTGTATAATAAAAAAGTGTTTATTATAGCTAGTGTAGAATAAAAAAATGTTTATTATAGCTAGTGTATAATAACAAAAAAGTGTTTGTTATAGCTAGTGTATAATAACAAAAAAGTGTTTGTTATAGCTAGTGTATAATAAAAAAAGTGTTTATTATAGCTAGTGTATAATAAAAAAAGTGTTTGTTATAGCTAGTGTATAATAAAAAAAAAGTTTATTATAGCCAGTGTATAATAAAAAAGTGTTTATTATAGCTAGTGTATAATAAAAAAGTGTTTATTATAGCTAGTGTATAATAAAAACGTGTTTGTTATAGCTAATGTATAATAACAAAAAAGTGTTTGTTATAGCTAGTGTATAATAACAAAAAAGTGTTTGTTATAGCTAGTGTATAATAAAAAAGTGTTTGTTATAGCTAGTGTATAATAAAAAAATGTTTATTATAGCTAGTGTATAATAAAAAAGTGTTTGTTATAGCTAGTGTATAATAAAAAAAGTGTTTGTTATAGCTAGTGTATAATAAAAAAGTGTTTGTTATAGCTAGTGTATAATAAAAAAAGTGTTTATTATAGCTAGTGTATAATAAAAAAGTGTTTATTATAGCTAGTGTATAATAAAAAACAAAGTGTTTATTATAGCTAGTGTATAATAAAAAAGTGTTTGTTATAGCTAGTGTATAATAAAAAAAATGTTTATTATAGCTAGTGTATAATAAAAAAGTGTTTATTATAGCTAGTGTATAATAAAAAAGTGTTTATTATAGCTAGTGTATAATAAAAAAACAAAGTGTTTGTTATAGCTAGTGTATAATAAAAAAGTGTTTGTTATAGCTAGTGTATAATAAAAAAGTGTTTGTTATAGCTAGTGTATAATAAAAAGTGTTTGTTATAGCTAGTGTATAATTTAAAAAAGTGTTTGTTATAGCTTGTGTATAATAAAAAAATGTTTATTATAGCTAGTGTATAATAACAAAAAAGTGTTTGTTATAGCTAGTGTATAATAAAAAAGTGTTTGTTATTGCTAGTGTATAATAAAAAAGTGTTTGTTATAGCTAGTGTATAATAAAAAAGTGTTTGTTATAGCTAGTGTATAATAACAAAAAAGTGTTTGATAATCAGACTTTATAATGACATCCCACAACATCTTTATTTACAAGTAGGCATAATGCTTCCACTATTATTCGTGTTGATATTAGCTTTTACATTCTAACAACCTCCATCTCAACATTTGGACTTACCTTAAATTATGTCACATAATCACGTGGGGTGGGTTACGCACTTTAGGATTTTTCTTAATATAACAAGCTGTTATCATCATTCATAGTTCTAGTTGTGTTTACGAATTACTATTGTATTTCAACTTACCCATGGTTGGTCATTGTTACCTGGCCATGTTGATTGGTTTCTGCACTCTAAGATTTTTCTTAATGTTACAGCTGTGTTCAACAGTGCCGTGATTTGTATAGTGTTAATTCTCACATTGATTCCAATTGATCCTTATCTTTTTTCCAGGTGTTTCGGTACTGTTCCTAGTGCTCCTACAATTATTGACATTACTGCAGTTTTTTTTTCATTTCAAGTTTCATATTCTCTTTAGCTGTCATTTTTTCTGCATCTTTAAATTTTGACCTGTGAACGGTTGAGATGGCGAAATTTACTATTTGTCTTTTTTTCTTCTTTTTGTTGGTTCTTGTATTTTTGCTTGGATGTATGTGTTCGCCCGTTTGTATTTTAATGCCCCATAGAACTTTATGCATTTCATTTTCCAATACTGGCTCCGATTCGTGTCTGTGCCATTTGTATGCGTATTCAAAATACAGTCTTTTGCACTATCTGGCCAACTCAGTCATGTCTATTTTTATACCTCTTTTGGTCCAGTTTGAAGACTTTCACTTATGATGTGGCTTACCGTTTCGTCTCTTTTCTTTCAAAATCTACAATTCCTGTTTTACTAGGTATGTTATGTAGTTTGTACTGGTCGTGTTGTTTTGTACGTCTGTCAGTAGCTATTCCGTTTCTTTATTCAGATGTACTTTCCGTGACCATGCGCATGACTTCTAATGCTAAATTTCTTTGGTCCGTTTTATAAATAGTCTATGCAGTTTATTTTCTTCATATTTTCTTTTCTCGCCTTTTTGCTTCCCGTCTTACTACTCTCTGTATTGTCCACGTTGGTGCTGCTTTTGGCGGCGGTAATTAGCCTCTCTATTTTGTGTTATGTATTTTTCTAGTCGTTTCATTGCATCGTCTACGAAATCTTTAATAACTACGATTGCTTTGAATTATTTGGCTTTGAATTATTTTGAGAATGGATCTTACTATAAGTTCCAGGTGAGTCTTAGTAGTATTAACACATCTTAGAACGGATATTTCGGCGAGTATATATAGCGAGATATCGTTCATCGTTGTTAGCATCTTCATGTACAAAAACAATATCTTAAACATAACAACACGTGCATAAGATTAATACAAGGATAAAATCCAACAGATATTATAGAACAAATGAGAAGTGGACAAACCTCTAAATATAAAAGAGACAGTCACTGTAAAGACACATCAGTGGACGAATATTTCGTTTCTTTTAATAAGAGAAACTTTTTCAAGGTTAATAGAGGTGATATTTTTGTACTACTATGAAAAGAAGC
>OY744537.1:74920521-74950521 GCA_963556195.1 Sepiola atlantica | reverse complement strand
ACAAAACATGAATGACTTGTATATGACGAAACGGAAATTCATTTAAGTGACTTTAATTTCGTAATCCAATTAATTCTAGGGAGATAACTCAGTATAATTGCACATGATAACTCCCCTTTAACCTGTTTCGGTGTGTAAAGAAAAGTATCTCCACTATAGCGGTTTTCTTAGCCGGAATAAGTATTGTCAGAAAGAAGCTAAAGCGAAATAAAATATATCCAAGACAGAATTAAGTATCGATATGTCAGACAGATTGCTACTTCCGTCCGACTTGAAAAAAATCGGACAAGATAACTTTACATGTTAGATATATATACTTGTATCTAATAAAAAATATGTTTTTTTTACCATTAAGTCAATATGTATTAATATATGCTTGAGAACCTTATCAATGTAGATTTTAAACTAAAATAAAATACAATAACGCATATGTTAATAGTTATTACCATAGTTTTCGATATTTCGAGATAAATCTCTTATTCAAATAGAATTGAAAGCAGAACGCTGAAGAGAGAGAGAGAGGGGGGGAGAGAAACAGAGAAGAGGGATAGGGGTAGGAAATAAAGAAGATGAAAGAAAAGGGAGAGAGAGAAAAGAGATGACAAGACAAATAGAAAGAAGAAAGAGAGGGGGAAGACAGAAAGAACGGGGGAAGAAAAAGAGGGAGAAAAACGGATAAAAACGAATGATTATTATCAAGAATAGAATATGTATAATTATTTGAAATGCATGAATGGTCATTTTAGGCAACTTTATAGATAGATATATAAATATATATGTAAATATATATACAGATATATAGATTGACAGACAGATAAATATCCAGATATATAGATAGATATCCAGATATATAGACAGATAGATAGACAAATACACAGATATATATAGAGAGAGACAAACCGATATATATATATATATGTGTGTGTGTGTGTGTGTGTGTGTGTGTGTGTGTGTGTGTGTGTGTGTGTGTGTATAAAGATAAATGAAAGAAGAGGGATAAACATGTACGAATGATAAATCTATTTCAACTTCGATTGTTCAACGCAAGGTGTACTCGGTAAAACATGTTTATTATTCTTTCCTTAAGCAAAGGCTTTTCAAAGACATATTTTATATATATATATATATATATATATATATATATATATATATATATATATATATATATATACGAGAGAGATAACAAATCCTGACTCAACAGATCACGGGTCGTCTAGTATACAGATAACAAGAAAATATTTTATGTGATAAAGCATTTATTTAATCTATATGAAGTTTCGGTATATTATATACCTTTTTTCAGATATGCAAAATTCCCCAAAACGACTGATTTCATGTCGGAAATAGCTTTGTAAATGAATAAGGAAAGCTAGTTGACATGGGGAAACTAAAAACAAAGAGAAAGGAAGGTAAAGGAAGAGAAGAAAGACGAAGGGGAAAGGAGGAGGGTTCGAAACAAAAATACTCACAAGGCAACATCGCATTGGACTGGCCTTTTCATTCGAAATCCTTCTCTCAATCTGTTAACCAAATCCTGTGTATCAATGCCGGCAAATGGGGTGCCACCAAGGGTCACAATTTCCCACATTAAAACACCAAATGACCAACTGAAAACAAAAGAGAAAATAAATGGTAAACAAAAAAGTTTAACGCTATTGAAACGTGTAAGAAAACAGAACAGTGGTTTCCAAACTATAGTGACAACGTTACCCCCAAATGTGATAAATTGATATATATATATATATATATATATATATATATATATATATATATATATATATATAGAGAGAGAGAGAGAGAGAGAGAGAGAGAATTTGTAGTATAAATTCCTTTATTTATACAAACATTTTTGGCTACATATGTGCATACATGTTTCGGTTGCGATCTCTTACGAAATCCAACCTCTTCGGGTTATCGTATAAACTTCACCAGGTCCGGACGTCGGTCCCTACTGTTTTCCAGTAGTGGCTACTATTTCCTCCCTTCAACCCACCATGTCAACCCTATATGTCCACGTACTTGCATGACATTTTTCTTTATATTATCATCCTGAAGAAGTCTTACAAATAAAGACGAAACGTTGATGAACACATAAAAACTTCCTCTTTGGTTTTTCCTTTTTCATTTCCCATAAAAATATATATACATACATAGATGCTTATCAGACACTCGGTTTCTTGATTTTCCTTTCTCACCATATATATATATATATATATATATATATATATATATATATATATATATATATATATATATATATATATATATATATTAGATTTATTGAATGTGAGATGATATATATAATTATTTCCACAATCAGACAACGCCGCAGCCCACAACCTATGAAAAGAAACAAACCGGAAGTCCTATATATATATATATTATCATTATTATCATTATTATTATTATTATTAGTAGTAGTAGTAGTAGTAGTAGTATTAGTATCGTGTATGTTAATACACTAAGGATAGATAGATAGATAGATAGATAGATAGATAGATAGATAGATAGATAGATACACATTTATAGACTTCTATGTATCTATCTGTCTATGATACTAGCAAAGAATATTCGTGCTGAACGCTCATATATTTGCTAATAATTAGATTATCTGATACACTGCAATTTTTTATGGTGTTCCACCATGCATATATGGTTTTCATCTAAGTATGTACTTAATAAATTGCATTTCCAATCAATTTTACTGAACATATAATATACCCGAATCGATATTTTCAATTGGCTTAGTAATAATTCAGAAACCGCGGGAGAAGTTTTCACACACTAACATTTAACTACTATCACTAACACCCATGAAGACCGGGAACAAATTTAGTAAGAGACGCTTTTCGAAATTCACCGAACCTCCGCATCAAAATACATTTTGTATTTATAATGGTAAAATGTATATATATATATATATATATATATATATATATATATATATATATATATATATATATATATATGGGAAGAGAAGGATGAAGGTAATCCGACGTGATGGGAAAATGAAAAAGGAAAAACCAAAAAATGGATGTTTTTTATGTGTACATCAACGTTTCGTCTTTATTTATAAGACTTCATCAGGATGATAATATAGAGAAAGAAATGTCATGCAAGTACAGATACATGTAGGGTAGACATATTGGGAGGAAAAATAAAATGAAATAATTGCCACTACTGGATGGACGTCCGTACTTGTTGGAGAATAAAAATGAATGTTGAAGAAAATTACTTCCCCACTCATTTTCTTCAACATTCATTTTTATTCTCCAACAAGTACGGACGTCCACCCAGTAGTGGCCATTATTTCATTTTATTTTTCCTCCCAATATGTCTACCCTACATGTATCTGTACTTGCATGACATTTCTTTCTCTATATTATCATCCTGATGAAGTCTTATAAATAAAGACGAAACGTTGATGTACACATAAAAAACATCCATTTTTTGGTTTTTTCTTTTTCATTTTCCCATATATATATATATATATATATATATATATATATATATATATATATATATATATATATATATATATATATATATGATTATTTCTATGAATTAAAGCAAATAAACCTTTCTATAAAGCAAATACACTTATTTTCTATTCACTAAAAATAAAGAAACTTTAGAATTTTAACAATTATTATTATGTGCTTTAAACTTTTAAACTGGCCAACATAGTCGCGATAGATATTTATCTCGCACATTTTTTCTTCATTTTGTATAATATTAATCGATTATTTCCGGTGAAAAACATAAATAAGTAATCCAATAAAAATAATTAATTATCGAAAGCGATCCAGCAAAATTAAAGTTTCATGAGAATTTTTTGTTCTAATTCTACAGTGAATTATTATATTTTACTATTAATTTAATATTTATTAATTATGTTTAAAAAATCACAATATCGTCTGCGGCGAGTACACCATTATACCAGCAGACGGTAAAAATCATGGATAGTTTCATATTTTGTATACCTGGGAAAAAAATAATACCTCACATTACGTTATTAATTTAAGGACGAAATACTAAACTCTGAGAGCTTGGAATCTAGAATTGCCATTTTATGTAGAGTATAGAACGGTAATTCATAATTCTATAATAATAAACACGAAAAAATAAATAGTTGAAATAATAGAAACAGTTTTTTTTTCTATTTTATTATAGTAAAAAAACGTTATGTCTCGAGCAAGAGAGAGAGAGAGAGGGGGAGAGGGAGAGAAAGAAAGAGAGGAGAGAGAGAGAGGAGAGAGGAGAGAGGAGAGAGAGACTGATATCTCCTTGTGTTGTTACGTATTAAACCGAAGACACAAATATAGGTTTCTTTCTGAGAGATTATTTGAATACAATGTATCATGGCGTCCTTGTTATTTTCACTGAGTTTCATTCCTAAGGGGAAATAGAAACGGTGTTTTAATTTTATTTTAGTAAAAAAAAACACGCTATGTTTAGATCAAGAGAGAGAGAGAGAGGGGGGGGGGGATGGAGAGAGAGAGAGGAGAGAGAGACTGATATATCCTTATGTTGTTACGTATTTTACCGGAGACACAAATATAGGTTTCTTTCTGAGAGATTATTTGAATACAATGTATCATGGTGTCCTTGTTATTTTCACTGAGTTTCATTCCTAAGGGGAAATAGAAACGGTGTTTTAATTTTATTTTAGTAAAAAAAAACACGTTGTGCAAAAGAGAAAGAAAGAGAGAGAGAGGGGGAGAGAGAGAGAGGGAGAGAGAGGGAGAGAGAGATTTAATTCTGACAGATTAATTGAAAGACGAGGCCAATGTATCATGGCGTCCTTCTTGTTATTTTCACTGTGTTTCATTACTGGGGAGAAATGTCGAGCCGTATGTGTTAATTGGTAAAAGGGTGGAATAATCTGCCAAACACAAGTAATGATACTTACACATCACTCTGCACCGTGTAGACGTTGTTGAAAAGAGATTCAATGGCCATCCATCGAACGGGAACTCGAGTCTGTCAGAGATGCAGGAAATTATGGAAAATAAAGAAAATACATTGAGATAATACATACATACATACATACATACATACATACATACATATCGCTTCTGCCACATTCCCCCTTTCCACGAACCTCTGAGCTGTCTGGGTTGAATAGCAAACAAAAATTATCCCTTATTCTCCTCTAAGTTTTAGTATATTTTTCTTAGTCGTTATCAAACATTTAAAAAAAAATTGAAATCCCCCTTCTATGTTTTTTTATTTATTTTCTCTCTCTCTCTCTCTCTCTCTCTCTCTCTCTCTCTCTCTCTCTCTCTTTCTCTCTCTCTCTCTCTTAATTATTTTTCATGTCTCTGTTTCTTGTCGCCATTAAAATTGCAAAGAAAAACACGTTTACTTATTTCTAAGAAAGTCTTGTAAGAATAAATATAATATATTAAAATCTCATCATATGAGCTAATTTGAATGAATTGTTTTGGTATATCAGATCTTTCCATTTTATTTTCTAAATTTTGTCGGAAACAGTTTTCTTAAAATAACTAAACAACTTAATATAATAAGATAACCTAAATTATTAAAAGACTACTTAGTATAATGAGAAAACTTAATTATTATAATAAATAAACTTAATATAAAAAGATAACTTGAATTAGTATAACAACACAGTTGTTCTATTATTGTAATTCCGTGTGCCGCTATTTTAATTTTGAATAAAAAAAATTTTTTTCCAAGGGTGTTTTTAGACGTGGTGTCTCGTTATTTTTTGTTTATATTGGTACGTGTAAGTGTTGGATTTATAGTGTGCATGTATATGTTTGCGTCCATTTCCACTTGCAGTTTCGTACCGTGTTACCTGATCTTGTTTTGTATATAAAGCTGGTTTGGTGCGTGTTTAATTATTAAATTATTTATTCCGTTTGCGAGTCTGTTAGCGGTTGTAGTTTTGTAACGTGTTATTTAATCTTGACTAGTTAATAATTCTGTTTTAGTGCGTGTTTTGAATTATTTGATTATTTATTTTGTTTGCGAGTCTGTTAGCCACCACTTTTTAAATATTTATATATTTTTTAATATCTATATTTTAAAAAATATGTATATATATATGTATGTATGTATGTATGTATGTATGTATGTATGTATGTATGTTTAATACAGTTGTTTGCATATTAGACTTCCTTCTCAGCTCAATATCTGTTCAGAGGACGAGAAATCCTACTAGATTGAGGTAATTTTTATTTTTGTACCAACCCAGACAGTTTTCGGGCGCAGAATATTCTCAACATTACAAACTGATCTCATGTCTAACGTTGCCATCGTAGAAAAGCAAATGAAATTATATAAAATGACGTAAGAAGCCCTTTTTAACAATGCGTGAAAGAATTTATTTCTTTTTTTTTCTTTTTCCAATCAATTTCGAAGTCTACAAACTTCATCTTCAGGGATGTGTTTTTTTTTTTATAAAATAAACAAACTTTTGTTTATAGGTAGCATCGAGATGGTGTGACGCTCTCCGCCAAGATGGAATGGGCGGAAGTGAAAATATTAAGAACGATTATGCCAGGGGCAGGCCGGGAGTTATAAAGATATTGTTCGTTCTTTTTTTTTTTTTTAAGCATTGAATAAAATGTAATAAAATGACGTAAGAAGCCCTTTTTAACAATGCGTGAAAGAATTTATTTCTTTTTTTTCTTTTTCCAATCAATTTCGAAGTCTACAAACTTCATCTTCAGGGATGTGTTTTTTTTTTTATAAAATAAACAAACTTTTGTTTATAGGTAGCATCGAGATGGTGTGACGCTCTCCGCCAAGATGGAATGGGCGGAAGTGAAAATATTAAGAACGATTATGCCAGGGGCAGGCCGGGAGTTATAAAGATATTGTTCGTTCTTTTTTTTTTTTTTTAAGCATTGAATAAAATGTAATAAAATGACGTAAGAAGCCCTTTTTAACAATGCGTGAAAGAATTTATTTCTTTTTTTTCTTTTTCCAATCAATTTCGAAGTCTACAAACTTCATCTTCAGGGATGTGTTTTTTTTTTTATAAAATAAACAAACTTTTGTTTATAGGTAGCATCGAGATGGTGTGACGCTCTCCGCCAAGATGGAATGGGCGGAAGTGAAAATATTAAGAACGATTATGCCAGGGGCAGGCCGGGAGTTATAAAGATATTGTTCGTTCTTTTTTTTTTTTTTAAGCATTGAATAAAATGTAATAAAATGACGTAAGAAGCCCTTTTTAACAATGCGTGAAAGAATTTATTTCTTTTTTTTCTTTTTCCAATCAATTTCGAAGTCTACAAACTTCATCTTCAGGGATGTGTTTTTTTTTTTATAAAATAAACAAACTTTTGTTTATAGGTAGCATCGAGATGGTGTGACCCTGAAGATGAAGTTTGTAGACTTCGAAATTGATTGGAAAAAGAAAAAAAAGAAATAAATTCTTTCACGCATTGTTAAAAAGGGCTTCTTACGTCATTTTATTACATTTTATTCAATGCTTAAAAAAAAAAAAAAGAACGAACAATATCTTTATAACTCCCGGCCTGCCCCTGGCATAATCGTTCTTAATATTTTCACTTCCGCCCATTCCATCTTGGCGGAGAGCGTCACACCATCTCGATGCTACCTATAAACAAAAGTTTGTTTATTTTATAAAAAAAAAACACATCCCTGAAGATGAAGTTTGTAGACTTCGAAATTGATTGGAAAAAGAAAAAAAAGAAATAAATTCTTTCACGCATTGTTAAAAAGGGCTTCTTACGTCATTTTATTACATTTTATTCAATGCTTAAAAAAAAAAAAAAGAACGAACAATATCTTTATAACTCCCGGCCTGCCCCTGGCATAATCGTTCTTAATATTTTCACTTCCGCCCATTCCATCTTGGCGGAGAGCGTCACACCATCTCGATGCTACCTATAAACAAAAGTTTGTTTATTTTATAAAAAAAAAAACACATCCCTGAAGATGAAGTTTGTAGACTTCGAAATTGATTGGAAAAAGAAAAAAAAGAAATAAATTCTTTCACGCATTGTTAAAAAGGGCTTCTTACGTCATTTTATTACATTTTATTCAATGCTTAAAAAAAAAAAAAAAGAACGAACAATATCTTTATAACTCCCGGCCTGCCCCTGGCATAATCGTTCTTAATATTTTCACTTCCGCCCATTCCATCTTGGCGGAGAGCGTCACACCATCTCGATGCTACCTATAAACAAAAGTTTGTTTATTTTATAAAAAAAAAAACACATCCCTGAAGATGAAGTTTGTAGACTTCGAAATTGATTGGAAAAAGAAAAAAAAGAAATAAATTCTTTCACGCATTGTTAAAAAGGGCTTCTTACGTCATTTTATTACATTTTATTCAATGCTTAAAAAAAAAAAAAAGAACGAACAATATCTTTATAACTCCCGGCCTGCCCCTGGCATAATCGTTCTTAATATTTTCACTTCCGCCCATTCCATCTTGGCGGAGAGCGTCACACCATCTCGATGCTACCTATAAACAAAAGTTTGTTTATTTTATAAAAAAAAAAACACATCCCTGAAGATGAAGTTTGTAGACTTCGAAATTGATTGGAAAAAGAAAAAAAAGAAATAAATTCTTTCACGCATTGTTAAAAAGGGCTTCTTACGTCATTTTATTACATTTTATTCAATGCTTAAAAAAAAAAAAAGAACGAACAATATCTTTATAACTCCCGGCCTGCCCCTGGCATAATCGTTCTTAATATTTTCACTTCCGCCCATTCCATCTTGGCGGAGAGCGCCACACCATCTCGATGCTACCTATAAACAAAAGTTTGTTTATTTTATAAAAAAAAAAACACATCCCTGAAGATGAAGTTTGTAGACTTCGAAATTGATTGGAAAAAGAAAAAAAAGAAATAAATTCTTTCACGCATTGTTAAAAAGGGCTTCTTACGTCATTTTATTACATTTTATTCAATGCTTAAAAAAAAAAAAAGAACGAACAATATCTTTATAACTCCCGGCCTGCCCCTGGCATAATCGTTCTTAATATTTTCACTTCCGCCCATTCCATCTTGGCGGAGAGCGTCACACCATCTCGATGCTACCTATAAACAAAAGTTTGTTTATTTTATAAAAAAAAAAAACACATCCCTGAAGATGAAGTTTGTAGACTTCGAAATTGATTGGAAAAAGAAAAAAAAGAAATAAATTCTTTCACGCATTGTTAAAAAGGGCTTCTTACGTCATTTTATTACATTTTATTCAATGCTTAAAAAAAAAAAAAAGAACGAACAATATCTTTATAAATGAAATTATATTAAAAAAATTATGAATTTTGATCAGATAGTTAAATAAATAAAACTTAAAATAAGGCATGCGCCATTAACATCTCTAAGCACGTGCTGATTTTATTTATAGAGTTAGAATAAAGCACAAAAGAAACCACCTGGTGATTTTACACGTGTTCAAAACACTTGAAGGTGAAGGACGTCAAGGACATAAAACTTTTTCATAATGAATTTGTTTAATAAATAAATAAGGATTTAAAATATTTAATACGCATACGTATATAAAATTATTTTGGAAACTTTGTATAATACTTATGTGGTGGCTAGTATCGATTTAACATAACGTTTTATGATGAAAAGATTTAATTAATACGTAAAAACTAATGAATAGGATCGGTGGTGTAGTAAAGCGACGCTGATATGTATACGTAAGATCAGTGCGTGAAAAAGTATCATTGCGCAGAGGCGATACAATGGCCAATGAGGATTTACCGAGGCGTTGTTATTGCTAGTTGAAAACTATTACCAATACCCCGCGATGGCACCACCAGTGGTGCCAACCGCAATTTATGGACGCCTCCAAGGAGGTGTAAAATTTAATTTAAAAAAAGAAACTCCCATCTAATCTTTGCTTACTGCTGACGATGTGCTTATTTAATATTTAATATTATCGTTCTATGAAATAAATAACCACTTGGCTGGCACACAAGAATTTTGTAGGGTTTAGTTACGAAACCTCCACCACCACACCACGAAGTGTTCCTTGAATCATGAGGGAATATTGGGTTATGCAAGACGCCTGATGAAACGTTGACCTGTTTATGCCAGTGTGTCCGAGCACGGCATATTCGCAAAAGTCTACGCAGTCCCCTTTTTGGGGTTAGCTGGATGACCCACTATAACTATTTCTTATAACTATGGATCAAATTTAATGCAAATCTGAAATGATTCGAAATATAGGCATGTTTACATCAAGTTTGGCCTTAAAAGAAAATGTTAAAATAGCGTTTAGAATATAAAGAAATTATTATAAGACAACTTAAATTATTATAATAAAACAACTGAACATAATATAATAAACAATAATATTCCCGAACAATATATTAACGAACATAGTTATAATAAATTGATCGACGGATCTACAAGGTGATTGAAAAGTAACTCCCTATGATTAAGTGCTCGTAATTTATTACTGAAATACTAGTGGGACCCGTGTAAATTACACGAAATGATGTTTTCAATACTAATTATCTTGTTCCTAACCTATACATGTTTGAAAAAAAAAATTTGACTTGTATATTTATTTTTAAAAATTAATATGTGTCTTCCCGGTCGTCCCCTCCTTACCTCCCCCCCCCCTCGATGTAGAAAAAAAATCTAAGCGCTCGGTTGGGATCGAACTGTAAACCAGTCGGACCGACGTCAAAAACCGATGTTGAAATCCTCCGTCGCTAACCGTTGCGCTAAAAGGGAAATACTTGAAAATATTACGAAAATTAGGTGACTTGAATGCTTTTGATGTAAGCGTGACACACGAACACACACGCTATCGTATTAATATATAGATAATTTTCACAAATAGGAAGGAAGCAACAGTTACGAGGAATACCCTCGTTCTTTGTCCTTTAATCTTCACATTCCCTCGGCGATGTTTCTGACAAAGAATTGCTACTTTTTAACCGGCTGTTCTTTCAAGTGACTCTTGTGTTGAGTTATTTCAAACCTCTCATAGTATTCTTCATGATTCAACTTTCAATCTATCCATGTTATTAACTCTTATCCTTCAGTGGGTTAGCTTCGATAAATGGTGACTCATTCGAACATTTTTAAGAGTTCATTGTGAAATCAGTTGATGCGGTTCCCAGACGGCTTGAGAAGCTGGTGGCTAATGCTAGCGCGCATATTGAATTACACCATAGAATTTGTTATCATATTCATTTCTTTTAAAAATTATATCGGTAATAGATTAAGAGCACTTTATAATAGGGAGTTACTCGGTGCTTTTTAGGAATAGCTATCTATAGATTTACAGTCGTGAAGTAAGCAGTTACGACTACGACCGGAGAAAGCCGAATCGAATAATACACATTTTTATTTGTATTTTTAAGAATACAAATAAAAAGGCACTGTTACTTGCCATATGACTATTTTTCAATCAATTATTAAGATCAAGTTCCGACTTTTGCTTAATATTTTAGATACTCTTATTACTTTGGCAATTTTTTATTTTAAATTTTTGGGTATCTTTTTATTAACTTTTACTAAAAGGATTAGATTAGTGTTAAGGTAAAAAAAAGGGTCATTGTGTAGAAGTGCCGAAACAACATTACAGAATACACGTAAATATATGATAAAATCAACAGTTTCTTTCGTTAAGTAAATTCTTTGATATTATTATTATTATTATTATTATTATTATTATTATTATTATTATTATTATTATTATTATTATTATTATTATTATTAATAATAATAATAATAATAATAATAATAATATTATTATTATTATTATTAATAATAATAATAATAATAATAATAATAATAATAATAATAATAATATTATTATCATTATTATTAATAATAATAATAATATTATTATCATTATTATTATTATTAATAATAATATTATTATTATTATTATTATTATTATTATTATTATTATTATCATTATTATTATTATTATTATTATTATTATTAATAATAATATTATTATTATTATTATTATTATTATTATCATTATTATTTTTATTATTATTATTATTATTATTATCATTATTATCATTATTATTATTATTAATAATAATAATAATATTATTATTATTATTATTAATAATAATAATAATAATAATAATAATAATAATAATAATATTATTATTATTATTATTACAACAACAACAACAACAACGATCATCATCATCATCATCACTACCACCACCACCACCACCATCATCATCATCATCAGCAGCAGCAGCAGCATCATCATCATCATCATCATCATCATCATCACTACCACCACCACCACCACCACCATCATCATCATCATCATCATACATTTAATTTGTTCGGTTAAGTTCGTTAACGTTCGCCAGTCTCGATAGTCTCCGGTGGAACTCAGAACTGATGACGTAAGTATTGAAATTTACTTGGATACCTATTTCTAAAAAGTCCCAGTTTTTTTTTCTAGTCACCCTTTATTCAATCAAATCTAGACATGCAAAAGTCGTATGTTTATGCCATCGTTTTTCTTACTTACATTCGAAACTTTCACGTAGGTGTCATCATTTTTCGACAATCCGAAGTCGGCAACTTTAGCTACAAGGTTTTCACCTAACAGGATATTCCGGGCTGCAACATCTCGGTGGATGATCTGGAAAAGGTAATGTCATTTATCAATAACCAACGATGTTCGCTGTCTGACAACTAAAGGTACCTTCACGGACTTCGTTTCTCGCCGAAAACACTTTACACTCAAACAAAAAATAAAATACCGCGAAAAGATAAAATAAATACGGAGGCCCAGTAAAGAAACAATTAGGCGTTTTGGATTGTTCATTAATTAAAAGAAAAGTAAATTATGTTTATCCAGGAGTAAAAGAAGCATCATGTCTATCATGGCGGACTTTATTTTAATTTTGATATAATGTGAAAATGGGTTCGTTTCAATTTCTATATATCCAACAGTTTCTTTAACCACCGTTCAAGGATAAACAGATATGGATACAAAGTGCAAAATAGTCAATGATTCTGACACCCTGATTTTGTCTCTGGTAGCACTTTTCAATTCAAAAATAGTCCGGGGATTGGTTTGATAGACATTACTTTTGATATAATCCAACAGATAAAAATATAGAGGGTACAAAGTCCGGTGAGTGTGAAACCAATTCAGGATCATAATTCCTACTTATGAGACGATTACCAAAGTGGCTTCCATACCATTAAACGGCGGTATAATGACTGTTGGAGATTCATGACAGACACTTGGTGGACAAGTCAGGCATAGACAGCAGTTTATTTGTACCACATTTCGTTTGATTGCAGAAACCTTTTTAAATTTTATTAACGATTCCATGGGTGGCATTTTTTGTAGATTAAAAAAATAAAAAACAAATTAATAATTGGTTAAATATAGTTACACTAATTTACCTAGTTGGGTGTGTATATCATGAAATGTTGCTCACCTGTCTGTCTGCCAAATGGGCCAGTCCTGTTGCCACGTCGAGGGCCAACTGGAGCAGCATGCATTGATTCAGGTTGATGACTGGTAGTCCACTATTCGTGTAGATACTGCCTTTTTCTTTGCGACTCCTCCGTAAGTAGCTGCGAAGATCGCCGTACATAGCATACTCGAGAGCGACGTAAAGAATACCTGAGGAAAATACGAGAGAAACAAGACCAGAACCTTTCATCAATATGCGTTCACTTAGAACGTTGGATAAAGGTCCAGAATAGTTAACAGTCGGAAACTCGCAAATGAAAAAAAGGAACAACAACAAATAATTTATAGCAAACACAATAGAATTAAATTCTCTAAATACCCGTTTACTTTTAAAGTGTGGAAACTCTTTGTAAGATTCATTTTGATTTCAGAATTTGATTTCCTTAAGCTGACTTATCGACACACGAAAACATATGGCAGTCGACATTTTCGAAGTGATTGCTTAATTTCACACTGAAATATATGAAAAATTACTTCCCTTACCACTAACCCTAAGTCCCTGTTGCAAGCCCTCCTTCCACAAACAAACCCCCTTAAGTTAAGCAATCATCTCGAAAATCTCGACTAACATTTGTGTTTTGGTATGTTGATAAGTCAGCTTAATGAAATCAAATTCTGAAATAAAAAATCTTATAAATTCCACACTTTAAAAGTATGCGGGTCGGTAGAAAATTAAATTCTACTTAGTTTGCTATTAAAAAATTTTTTATTTTAGTTTGCGAGTTCTCGGTTGTTAACTATTTTACATTTTATCCGAAAGTTGAATAAAAAATCTGTTTTAAATAATATAATGAAAATATTGAATTAAGCCCAATGTCATTCTGTAAAACTACGAAGTGGATAGTTAGAGTATATGTACCTCTTTCCGTAAAAGTCTCCATCTAATATATAAACAGTCTCTTTATCCTCTCTTTGTCATCGATAGCTTTCTTTCTAGATCTTTTTTGTAGATCGTTGCAGCGTGTTGTTAAGAAGAATAAAATATAATTCGTTTTAATTCCTCCCAAGAAATACTTTGCTCGCGTCGGAATTATTTTCAAAAACGTCGTCTTAAAAAGAGGGTTTAAGTCTATATTCCTCCATATATAGTTACTTCCCTTTAATTGGAACAAAACTAAAAAAAATTTAGCGTCATAGTTTAAAAAAAAAGAAGCAAAAATGATAATGCATAAATATATTACCGGACAACGCAGGAAAGCTTGATTATTAAAAGATCTGTATCTTCGTCTTACATAGTTATAACCTACCCCACCGATTTTAAAATGAAAGCTTCTGATCGCCAAAACAAGAATTGATAATTATCTGGTGTCACTGACTGCCAATGATTAAGATTTTATTGAAATTAAAATAAATTGTTCCAAAATAGAATAAGACGTCTTAAATAAGAATTCCGTCGGCATCGACTTAAAAGTGATATTCCTTTTATTTACTTAAAAATATATAGCTGCCAATTATTTTATAGCAAGAAGAAAGAGAAAATTGTAAGCAAGTAATCGTAGAATTTCCAGGGGGTCCATCAAGTTTTATTTTTATAACACACAATTGTTTTTATTTGTTTTTCATATTTTGAAAAAAAAGTTCTTTCTATTTAGTTACTATTTTTTTAAATCGATGACAACATAAATCGCTTTCTAAAAACTAAAATAAAAACAAAATCTACTTTTATTCTAAATTCAGTCGTACTCATTCGAACTTAAGAGAGAAAAAAACAGAAGCAGGTTAACGGACAAGTTAAGGAGAATGTTAAGTTAGAGTGACATATATAACTAATTACAGAGTTCATGCAACAAAAACAAAAATCAATAAATACTTTAGTGGGCGCAGCAAAGACTAACACGATGAAAGTCATTACTGAAGTAGTAGAAACAGTTTCAACATGGATGTGGGTCGAAAGAGCCGATTTATGGAAGAAGGTAATGTGATACTATCGTGGCCCGGGGAGTCACTCAGTGTTGTATTCTGGGTGACTCGGCACTAAATGTAGTTCGAGGTCACGAGGATCGGATGCGTTTTGACTAGCTGCTCCATCAATCGCTCCACGCCCACGCTGTGTTGAAGATCCGCGGAACTTTCGTGTTGATTCAGCTGCGCCAGGAACTTAGGTTGGAGGCCCGTTTTGTTGGCAACCCAAAAACAAGAAAAACTCGCCGAGAACAATAACAAATATTTATTGGAACACAGGTGTGTAACTATAACAAAAAGAAAATTTATGTCGTTCTTGTTGGGTAGCTGACCGACGGTCCTCTAAAATACGACTGAGGCACAGGTGCACTCAGTGATCTCAAAACGCAGAGAATTACTGTTTTTGAAATAAGTCTGACATAAGGATTACGAATATAACGGGGAGCACTTAGCTCCCCAAAAGTTCACGCATTGTGCCACAGTAATACTAAATAATGTGTTAAAAGAAAGCTGACATTCGGATCTATCTATAACAAGGTGAGTATGGACGCAGTTAGTTTAAACTATAGCCCAAACGGAGACTAGAAACCATATAATTAAATAAAAATTAATAAGTCGGAGGACTATTGAAATGCAGTTGTTTTGGGGTAATTTGTAAAACGCAATTTCGCGTTGAGATATTTTTTGTATGATGTATGTCAATGGACAATGGACAATAGCAATACGGTAATGAGATACCTCTGAAAATACTGTGATATATGAATTTGCGCAAAATAGCGAGAGACACAGACGTACATGACTGTTGTAGCTGACTACTGATTGAAAGCATCGAATGAATTGTCAGCGGAAAAAAAAGAAAAAGGAAAACAATAAATAAACATCAGACACATTTTTCTTACAAATATAAAAGATATGAACGACGCACATTCTTATTAATATACTATTATGGGAAATGTATAGCTGTCTATTTAAGAACCTTAAAGTAGTTACTTTAAGGTTCTTATGCCTTGGATAGTAAGATTTCGTAGGAGTGACCTCTTACTAATGCAGATTACCCTAATATGGTCATATCTTATCTTTTCTCTATCAATATAAAGTTAGGTATGTACAGGATTTACTTCTAAACTAACTAACTGATCATTATGAATTTTGGAACACGGCTACTATGCTTAAGGAGTCGTAATATGGGCTATATTTAATTTAATTTACTTTTCTACAAAGAGGGTAAAAAGGAGACGGAAGTCCTTCGCTGAAATTCGGATACCTTCGATTTTTGTGAAATTTTAACAATGGGCATCAGACACCAATTAATAACTATTCCACAAGTTGGGGTATTTTGAAGATATTTTAGAGGGAATAATATGAACACTACGTCCCATTTGAACATTCAAATATATCAGAGTTGCATTTAATTTGACCCATAGTCATTAGCCATCAATTAAGCCAGATTCTCTGAATTTCAGTTTCTTTTTGAGACCTCTTAAGCTTAAGCCTTTCATTTTAAACATTTTCTAGAATCAAAATCATGTAATGGATTTTGATCAAACTTAGCATAAAGATCCTAGGCATATCGTTTAGTATCAGTATACCATGATTTGTAAAAGGACATAAAAGTGGTGCAAACTTTCTGTTCGCGTAATTAATTTTATCCGTCTTGGAACGGGTATTCTTCTAGCTTTATATAAAAAGTGTCACGGTTTGCCTATCATTTTAATGTGATTGTAAATCCAGGTAGGTAAGTTACACGAAAAAATATGCAGATTGAAAACAAATACTTAGTCATAAACCGTCCCTATAACTTATCCTCGAGTGGCCTTTCGCCTTTATAAATGTTCACTCAGAAAAGAAAAAAACACTCGAGCCAGTTTCGATCAATTTAAGTTCTTTTTATGGGTGTATAAATTTCAGAATAATGTAATAAAAATAGCTGACTTACCGTGAATGTGGCATGCTCCTACAAGGCAGACGACATTTTGGTGATAGCCAACTTTCTTAAGAATGTTCAGTTCGTTCATGAAGTCTTGTTTGTCTTTTTCTGATGCGTTTTCTATAAGCGGAAGAAATAAAATGAAAATGGCGTTCAGTTAAAATCCATAGACAATCAGCCATATCCTCACTTCGAAATCCAAAACGAACTCTGTGTGAAGTCTATCATTGTTTTCAAAGTAAATACAACTTATCTTCTTATGTATAAAGTAATGTTAAATATTCCCCTATTTGGTTGACGGGAATAATAATAACGAAAGATAGATAAAATAGTATGTAGGACAATTATTAATCGGTGTTTTTAAGACTAAATGTTTATTATCAATCGATTTCAAAGATTTTCATATTTAGTCCTAATCAATTTACTTTTTGGTCCCCCGATTTTATAAATCGGGGGACCTATGTTTTGAGGCATGTCCGTCCGTCCGTCCGTCCGTCCGTCCGTCCGTCCGTCCGGATTTTTCTCCGCAACTATCTATTCAATTTCTCTGAAATTTTGCATGAAGTTGTAACTTTGGTCAGGTTAGAAAGTGACATTCTCCGATCTTTGGAAAAAATCTGGTTAGCCCCCAGGGGGTCAAAAGACCCCGAAATGGCAAAAAATGACATTTTTTGCGCCATAACTTTTCATCCATCCACTCAATGTCTCTGAAACTTGGCCAAAATGTGGAGGCAATATTTCCTAATAGAAAATAAGTATCGCTGACCTTGAAAGAATTCTGGTTCGCGCCCCCAGGGAGGGGTCAAAATCCCCCAAAATGGCAAAAAAATGATCCTTTTCTCCCATAACGTTTGATCCATCCATTCTATTTTTCTGAAACTTGGCCAAAATGTAGAGGCAATTGTTCCGGATATAAAATGAGCATTCTTGACCTCAGAAAAATTCTAGTTCTCGCCCCCAGGGGTCAAAATGGGGGGGTCAAAATGCCCCAAATTGCCCAAATTTATTGCATTTTACACTCGCCACATCGAGTCACATACAGAGGGGGACCACGCACGTGTGGCTTGTTATAGTTGATTTTCCATCTTAATCAGATACCACTTTTTTATCATCTTAAATTTTGTTTGGTTGTTTTGTTTTGCGGCATATGAACGCTTTTCGGGTCATTTAATGCCGACTCCAGTCATTTTGGTAAAACGTTTGTATGTTTCAAGTTCTTAATATTTATTCCATGTTACAGCTGAATTTGTTTTGTAAGCATATTTAAAATAAAATAGTCTGTAAATAAGACGATTTAAAAAAAAAATGAATTGTAACTAAGTACATTATTATATTGCTAATAACATGAGACAACAGTAAAAATGAAAATTGGCTAGCCAGAAACAAAGTTTGATTTTTCAGCTGAAATGTAATTTGGGTCTTACTTTTAAAATCCGACAAGATAACTT
Organism: Sepiola atlantica; assembly: GCA_963556195.1. NCBI lineage: Eukaryota > Metazoa > Mollusca > Cephalopoda > Sepiida > Sepiolidae > Sepiola > Sepiola atlantica. Next base: position 74,931,795 of record OY744537.1, on the reverse strand, counting down.
TATAGATTAGATTAGAACGTGTTTAAATGATATATGTATGTATGTATGTATGTATGTATGTATGTATGTATGTATGTATGTATGTATGTATAAACGAAGCACAGCCGAAACAGACAAAATCAATTTGTATTGGAAACGCGTTGTTTCAACGGTTTTAATGCTTAGTAAATGTTCATTACCGTTTGACTTTCGATGGGATAGGACCCGGATTTTATTTTATATATATATATATATATATATATATATATATATATATATATATATATATATATAACATAAAGATAGAGGCAAAATGCCTTCATAAGAAACCATGTGTTAGATGCAGATATTTTTATTAAATCAAAATAAAAATTAAAAACATTTTTTTCTTCATCTTGATTTTTTTATCTAATATTTCGCTTGATATAACAAGCCTCAACAGAGCTAAGACAAATGAAAGGTATAAACCTTTTTTTTTCGTAATAATCCTTCTTGGTCTTGTAGAAGTGTCTCGTCCGATGTTGTGTACTAACGGTGCAAATGTCTGTTTTAACTAGAACTTGATCTCGCATGGTCGCTGGTAGTTATAAATTGGGGAAAGTTCATTTTTTTAAGCATCTTTTAAATTTTAACATAAAGATAGAGGCAAAATGCCTTCAAAGAAACAATGTGTTAGATACAGATATTTTTATTAAATCAAAATTTAAAAAAAATTTTTTTTCTTCATTTTGATTTTTTTAATCTAATATTTCGCTTGATATATATATATATATATATATATATATATATATATATATATATATATATATATATATATATATATATATATATCATTATTGTTATTATTAACGGAGGCGTATAAGTGCATGGTATAGTACCCAGGCATGATGCTACCCTACTCAGCGAGATGGACCCGTAGATTTTGTTAGATCATTCATCTTGGAGACGGAAACTCTGATATAAAACCTGCGCTCTACATCGTCTCTCGGTTGACTTGCTTCGGCTTGTCACTGAAACCCGACTTTGTAGAATGAGAGCGTGATCTGCGTGTCGTACAAACGCAGAGCATGGCCATCTACATGTACAGATATTCCTACAAGACCTACGGCAATAAAGACTGTCAAAAGAAATCGGGCCTGCTTAACAATATGCGTGACCACAACCGGAAACTGCAATATTTTTTAGGGATGGCCTTCTTCTGTAAAGAAGTTGCAATCATCAATATATGTATGTATGTATGTATGTATGTATGTATGTATGTATGTATGTATGTATGTATGTATGTATGTATGTATGTATGTATGTATGTATGTATGTAACAAACACAATAAAGAATACATTTGTGGAAAGAAATAGCATGATTATTAATAGCAGGAATTAGGTCTTAATCGTTATTTGTGGAAGAAAACCAATTCAGAATAGTAATTCATCATTTGAAAAGGAATCGCATCCATTATGAGAAAATAAAAAGAAATACACACAAGAATGTTGACATCATTGTAGCAGAATATTCCAGGGCTCCGACTGTAATTAATGTAAAAGTTATGCGAGTTTTTGTAGCATCCAGAAACTTTTTTTTAATTACTCTTCAATGTAAAATATTTTTGAAACTGAAATTGCGAAATCTTACCTTTAAGGGATTTAACTGCAACAGGAATATTCTTAACGTATCCTTTAGTGACCTGTCCAAAGTGGCCATGACCCAATAATTCTGAAGTCAAAATTAGGTCTGACCTGCTTAGTTCGTAGCGACCGCGCTGCATTCTTTCGTAGACTCGTTCTTCTAAATTTCGTGGCTAAATAAACAATGGAAAGAAAAATGTTTGCCAAAAACGAAAGTTGACAATTGTTGAACAAAGTGATACTATATGATACACATGATACTATATGATACATATGATACTATATGATACACATGATACTATATGATACATATGATACTATATGATACACATGATACTATATGATACATATGATACTATATGATACACATGATACTATATGATACATATGATACTATATGATACATATGATACTATATGATACATATGATACTATATGATACACATGATACTATATGATACATATGATACTATATGATACACATGATAGTATATGATACACATGATACTATATGATACACATGATACTATATGATACACATGATACTATATGATACATATGATACTATATGATACACAAGCATATATATGACTGTAACCATACTGGCTTCTAAGATCTCGTTTAAAATCGCCGAATTTAAGCGACGTTGAGTCTGGTCAGTGCTAGGTGGGTGACAGTTTGGGAATACAAAGTGCTATATGTGGAAGGACGAGACACCTTCACGAAGCCCTCAATGATATGTGGGGCCATTTTCGTGATCGTCTCACTAGTAGGGGGGCGTGATCCTGAATAGGCTTCACACTCACCGAAGCCTAATACTCCCTATTTTTATCTCTGGGTTTATCTCAACGATAAAGTCTACCAAAACAATCTACAGACTATTCCTGAACTGAAGACGACCATCAGTCACAATCAGGGAAGTGCCAAGAGATAGGTTTATCAGAGTTATTTACGATTTTTATGTTTGTAAACACTTACACGTTAATTTTTCTAATTATCCGTAATTTGCAATTAACTCACAAAGTGACCCATCTCGTACTAAATTTATACATACCACTCTTACTTCTTCTCACTATGTTGTTTGATCCCTATTATTTTATACAGTATCTATTACTTTCGCTTCCGTCTCTCCCCCCCTCTCTCTCTATTTCTCTCTATCTTTCTCTCTCTCTTTCTCTCTCTCTTTCTTTCTTTATCTCCCTCTTTCTCTCTCTCTTTCTCTCTCTCTTTCTCTCTCTCTCACTTTCTCTCTCTCTCTCTCTCTCTCTCTCTCTCTCTCTCTCTCAACAGTCGAAGGTAATAAAAAAGGAAAAAATAAAAAGATTTGGGGCAGTTCATTATACACAAAAAGGAAAATATCACAAACCTTTAACCCGTAACTAAGAGAAATACTAATTTGTGATTCTTTCATATTTAACTGGCTTTGCAAACTCACATTTATATGATTCAATCTACCCCAAGCTCAATGAGTAATCCAATGGGTCACATTTTTTCTAGTATATAATGAGTTATTTAGAGTTTCTGATGCATATAAAAGTTGGGAACCACAATTCAGACAACGGAAAACAAACATGAAAGTTAAATTAAAGAAAGCGAGTGACTGAACTGTTTACTCTTTAATAAGAAAATAACAAAGACTTACAGTCTGGACTTGGTCTAGTCGACAGAATGGGCTTGAAACTGTCGGACATCGTGGCTTTGGACAGATGAAATATATAATCATGGCGGACAATGCTGTGATGAGGACGACGACAGACACAGCTAAGACCGGAACAATGGTGGCCATCTTGGTATCTTCATTTCTGAACACCATCACTGAATAATTGCAGAGAAAATAGTTTTCAGTGACTATTTAGAATTACAAATAACAATTTAATTCTTTAAACCAAACATCTTATTTATTTATTTTTCTATATTTGGTATCTGATTTTAATGAAATTTTAACCTGAACACAAGAAATAATATAAAATGTTACAGACGGTGTGAAATACTCACAGATTCTCCTTTTTGATGTAATTTCGATCGTTATTAAACGTTCTACACAATATAAAAAATAATTAAGCCAATAATCTCAGTCCTGTAAGTTTTACTTTATTATAGTTTTCACATTTTCTTTTACTTTATTATAGTTTTCACATTTTCTTTTACTTTATTATAGTTTTCACATTTTCTTTTACTTTATTATAGTTTTCACATTTTCTTTTACTTTATTATAGTTTTCACATTTTCTTTTACTTTATTATAGTTTTCACATTTTCTTTTACTTTATTATAGTTTTCACATTTTCTTTTACTTTATTATAGTTTTCACATTTTCTTTTACTTTATTATAGTTTTCACATTTTCTTTTACTTTATTATAGTTTTCACATTTTCTTTTACTTTATTATAGTTTTCACATTTTCTTTTACTTTATTATAGTTTTCACATTTTCTTTTACTTTATTATAGTTTTCACATTTTCTTTTACTTTATTATAGTTTTCACATTTTCTTTTCGATAGTAGGTTTTTTTTTTTTATTATTTTATGGTAAAAAAACATGTGGGACTTATTCAATGGTATAAGTCTCAGTATTATGACCCCATAAACTTAATGTATGTCATTCATAATGATAGGTTAATTAGTTTTGTAGTTAACCCCACAAAAACACACATCGCTATCTTTATAAAGTTCAGTATGTTTATATGTTTATATGTTTATATATGTGTACGATAGGAGTCACTCCTAAACTAATTAAACGATCATTATAAATTTTGGAACATAGCTGCTAAGCGTAAGGGTGAGTAATATGGGATATAGTTAGTCTCATGCAAATTATAGATGGGGCTGAAGCCCTTCGTGAAAATTCAGATATCTCCGATTTTTATAAAATGTTAAAAATAGGTATTAGACATCAATTGATAAATATTCTCCAAATTTTAGTGTATTTGGAGTATTTTAAAGAGTTTTAGGGGACATAATATGGGCGTAATCTCCCATTTGAAAATTTAAATATTTCAGATGTGCATTAAATTTGATCCATAGTCATTAGACAACAATTAAAGAAATTTCTTTGAATTTCAATTTCTTCTTAAGCTTATATATTAAATTTTAGACATTTCCTAGAAATCATGTGATGGATTTTGATCAAAATTTGACTAAGGATTCTAGACAGAAGTTTTAGTTTTATTATATTTTGATTTTAATCTCCATAAGGAGACTTGAAGGGTCTGTAAAACTGTTCTGTCATGGGAATTATTTTTACCCTTCAAAGGACGAGTATTCTTTCTAGTACATGTATAAACCTGAAACACAGTTAATTTCATAGAAAGAAATAGACAAACAAAAAAACTGCACTATCATAACGTGCGTTCAAATGGGAGCTTGTATGCTTTTTATGCCATCTTCACTCCCTTGAAATACTCAGATAGGCTTCAAAATTTAAGGAATCCTTCTTAATTAGTCACTAAGACTTATAGTTTAAATTTCTTGAAAGTCGGAAATATTTTAATTCTATTACCTCCAGACACTCAAGATATATACAAACTGTGACTACAACATTTCGAGTAACCGGCTGATTACAAATGTGTGATTGATTTGGAGATATCAACCGTTTAAATCTGATGCGCTGGCAGACATAAACATATATTTGGTGTACACGCGGCGCAACGGATAAAGTGCTAAGTTAATCAGTTCTATATGACAGTCTTCTGGAATCGACGGTTTAATCCTCACCACAGGCGATACTGAGGAAGACGAAATAAAAAGAATATATACTTAAGACTTTCATGAATACATAAATAATATTTTTTGGGTTTTCCTTTTTCAATTTCCAATACGTCGGAATACTTTTTTCCTGTCTTTATCACACACACACACATATATATATATATATATATATATATATATATATATATATATATATATATATATATATATATATATATATGTATATATATATATATATATATATATATATATATATATATATATATATATTATTCAAAATAATCGACAATTCATGTCTGGATATTTTTGTATTAATCCCTTCAATTTTACGGATTAAAGTCTTAATCTCGGATGAGAATTGGCTGATGAATCTGCCGTAATTTTCTTTTAAGTCCAGAGTACTTTCTGAACCATCTGGGTCCATCTTCAGTGGAATAATGTCACTCAGGTAGAGACCTGGAGTGGGTTTATAGTTATTTATAGCGGGAAAATTTAAATACGAAACTATTTTTATTTAGTATTATAAACATTTAAGTATATTAGTACTAGTGTTAAAATTAAACCTGTTAATAACCGTTTTTTTGTTTTTATGTGTAAAGCTTCTAGTATATGAGTTTTTGTATTTTAGTATTGTGTTCTAGGATGTTAGTGTTGTCTACGAGAAGTTTTCGGATTCGCGAGCGGAAACAGGAATGTTCGTTAATGAGGTGTCTGGCCGTGGCACTATTATCGGATAGATGCATGGTCAACCTCCTGGACAAAGTCGTGGTAGTCGAGCCAATATATATATATATGGGTCAGAAAGTACTCTGGACCTAAAAGAAAATTACGGCAGATTCATCAGCCAATTCTCATCCGAGATTAAGACTTTAATCCGGAAAATTGAAGGGATTAATACAAAAATATCCAGACATGAGTTGTCGGTTACTTTTAATAATACGTGTTTTAGAGAAAAAATGCTGCCTCGATACATCCACACACACACATACATATATATATATATATATATATATATATATATATATATATATATATATATATATATATATATATATATATATTGTTGGTGTCGATGTATATAAGAGATATACAAATGAACATACCTTGGCCTTGACAAGTACTGTCTTTGTAGCCCGGTAGACAACCTCCTTCACATGTCCCGTTAATTCTGTTGCACTTTTCCGGGAAAAGACAATGGCCACACGTGAATTTACAATCCTCGCCGTAAAAATGTTCTTCACATTCTAAACGGTAAAAAAATATATAGATTACAAAAAATAAAATAATCGTGAAATTATATTTCACTCTCGCTCTCTCTCTCATATATATATATATATATATATATATATATATATATATATATATATATATATATATATATATATATATATAACACCCTCATACCCACACATGCGCAGAAACGCTAAACAATAACACATTTCTTCAAATGAACAACACTTTCAAATCGAAAGACATTTCTTCAAATGGATTTACATATCTGATGAGAGCGCGCCATGCTCGAAACGCGTTATAAAATTATAAAATTATAAAATGATAAAATAACAAAATAATAAATAAATGTTGAAAAAACTTTTTACAAATGTGTGTAGCCTTACTCCTTTATATATATATATATATATATATATATATATATATATATATATATATATATATATATATATATATATATATATAAATTCCTACAATATGGAAAATTAGTTCATGGAATTCTTGATAAGCAAGTTAACATGGTAGTAGAAATCAGGACACAAACACGTCATTAAAGCTGGAGTAAGATATTTCGGTATTCAACCATTTTCAACTACATTTATTTGGTAAAATGAGCTATATTTTACAGAAGAAACCCCGAGGTGAAAGGCGGTAGTAAGAAAAGAGGGAATAGATTCTGTATGTAGTGGATTGGGTACATAAGGAGAGGATAACATTATATGTTATAAAGGAAAAGGGTAGAAGGTGGGTAGTGAGGGAGTGGCATGGGGGAGAAGTTGGTGAGGGGATAAGTAAAGAGGGTTAGGTGAAACACGAGGTGGGCGGAAAAATAAAAATTAAGGAAAGCATAATACGGAGAGAATAATAGAACCATTAATAGAAAATTAAAAAAAAAAAATTTTTTTAATAAATTAAATTAAAAACGTGTGGTGGACAGAAAAATGTAATAAATTAGAAACACGTGGTGGAAATAAAAATAAAAATAAAAATAAAATGAAACCATGTGGTAGAAAAAAAAGAAAAAGAAAAAGCAAAGAAAATTAAAACACGTAGATACGGAGAATAACGTGTAAGATAAGAATATGAGGATAGAACGGTTGAAATTACCCATTATCGTATTTTCTTGAATTATTTTCAAAAAAAGATGTAAAAACAGGCCTTTGTGGAATGTTGCTTTTAGATCGTAATATCAGTTAAGATTTATTTATTTTTATTTTTTCCATCCACCTCGTCTCCCCCCCCCCCGACTTAGCTCTCCACTCACTCCTCCATCATGCATCTTTCTATCTACCTGCCTCCTACTAATTCCCTGCTTTTCATCTCCTTACGTACCCAACCTACTATATAACATCTATTTACCTCTCTTTCTCTTCTAACTACCGCTTTCCCTCCCTCCGTTTTTCTTTCAAACTTCAGTTTATGAAATGTCGAGTTCTCTTTAGTAAAGCTCATTTTACCAAATGAATATATGGTCGAACGAATTGATCGCAATATCTTAGTCCAGGCGTGGTTATTTCTTTATTTATTTCTACTAGCATTTCTATAAACTAAATTTCCACACACACACACACACACATCATATATATATATATATACATATATATATATATACATATATATACATATATATACATATATGTATATATATATACATATATATATATACATATATATATACATATATATATATATACATATATATATATACATATATATATATATACATATATATATATATACATATATATATATATACATATATATATATATACATATATATATATATATATATATATATATATATATATATATATATATAAAGCAAGCGTTGTTGAATGACACAGAATTTTCGCATTTGTCTCCGGTGGTAACCGGTATGATATGGCGCCGAGTGTTCTTAATTCGGCCATCATTCTAGTGCTTTCAACCTTCGTGGTCATCATCAGGAGTAGTTGTTTTTTTTTTAATTTTCAAGGAGACTTGAGTTTTTGTGATTTTTCTAATTTTCTTGAAGGTTTTTGGTAGGAGAAGAGGGAGAGGGAAAGAAAAAGAAAGGGTGTGGTTGAGTCTATTGTTTATTTTTGTATTTGTGTATTTATTAATTTTGTTTAATTATATTAATTTATTTATTTATATATTTTATTTTATTTATTTGTTTATTTTTTTGTAGATAGATGATAGGTAAGACGTCTTGAGAAAGTTGTTGTTGTTGTGTGGCTAATATATGTACTATATATTTGTTCTGTTTGGTTCGTAGGAAGACATTCCTCAAAAGGGCGTGTGAAGTTATATAGTACGTTAGTTTCGCTTAGGGTTGAGTTAATGGTGTTATTATTTTTAATTATTAAATCAGACGTTTTGAATTTTGTGTAAGAGATTATAAATTGGATTTTCTTATTTTGTTCGATAGGTATAGTGCAGCGTTGTATTAAGTTAAGTATTGCTTATCGAGAACGTCACTAAAAATTAACAAGCGCAAAAATTCCGTGTTATCTAACAACGCTTGCTTAAATAATAACTTGTTGCCTGAATATTCATTTTTTTTAATTTTCTTATCTTTTTTGTTTTTGTTGGGGATGGGGCATCCTACCGGATGCCAAGCATTCACGCGCTATTTCAGACACTCCAGCCGAGAGATCGTTTTAAAATTCTAACCGTCTTTTAAAGTTCAACTGTATATATCTCTCTTGCACTTGGTTCACCGGGTATATTCGCCAGGTGTTTTTTTGAAACTCCTTGTCATTAGTCCGGTTGCTCCCATAATTACTGGAATGATTGAGATCTTCCTGAGATCCAGTTTCTTTTCATGTTGTACATAAGACCTTGGTATTTTATTATTCCTTTTCAATTCTGTTTAAGCCAGCATCATTAGGGACACTGACTTCAACTAGGGTTGTTACTTTCTCCCTTTTTGTTCCATATCACTGTGTCAGGTTTAACAGCTCTGTTTTCTAAGTATGTAGCTGTAGGGATTACATAGTCATAGTGGATGGTGTATGACTTATTTCCAACTGTTCTTTCTGGTATATGTTCCCAGGACTTGCTGCTACACTGGATATTCAACTGTTTACAGATGGACCAGTGAAGATATTTGCACACTCCGCTGTGTTGCATTGTATAGTAACCATCCCTTAGCAGAACCTTACAACTGGCTCACACTCTCCACCTCTGTATGGCAGAACCTGCACCTGTTGCTGAGACCACTAATCTTTTTAAATGCATTGTTCATATATGTGTGTGTATGTAATAAATCATTGTATTTCCTCTTCCGAACCTCAAAAATAACACAAATCTTCTTACTATTCTATACTCACACCGTCACTCTGCGCCTACCCTCTCTGTTTTCTCTGTCTAGATCTCTACCTTCTACTCTCACACGCTTATGTCGCCACTCTTCCTGCTATTAGGGAGTACGACAGATTGCCTGCTTCATATGGCATCTCCAACTACTGCTCATCTACCTACATGCTTACCAATTAGCCTCTTAAACGTTCCTCGCCGCTCATGCGAATTTTTTAAAATAAAAGCTTACTACTTCTACCCACTGATATATATATATATAGTGAGCTATGAAAATATATTTATGGCAATTAAGCTACACAGCGGCTCCCGCGTTTCATCCCCGGGGGAATCTTCAGACTAAAATGCGAGCACTGTTGATGTAAATACTGAAAATTGATACATAAAAAATTATATCTTTTTATAAACTTCTATGTGGATATATATATATATATATATATATATATATATATATATATATATATATATATATATATATATATATATATACTTCATGTTTTATTCTATCATATATCTTTAAAAAGATTGAATGGAAAAAAACCTAAGCGAAATATTCATCCATTGTGCTCACTTCATTGTGCTTTATTGTTTATGCTTCATCCTTTAGTTCCATTTCATCTTCACCTATGGAATAGATCATATATATATATATATATATATATATATATATATATATATATACTATACTAAAGTTTAAGTTATTTATTTCATTGTTAGATATTTTGCCTCGGCATTAAATAACGAAGAAAGGTTTCATTTGCTGTTGAATAACCAACCCAAACAATATCCTGTTCTTAGGGTGCCAATGTTTCTTTCCATATGTGTTTGTTCTCTTCCCCAGCTTTCAATGTTCAATGTTCGTTTTTCTTTCGAATTTGGATCCGGATTCATTATTTCCAAGGGCCGAGGTTGCAATGTCCACTTCAACTGAACTCTAGACGTCTTTGAAATGTGAACCCTCGTCTACTGCCTTAGATATAGCAAGTCATTATAATTCCTTATCCTGTGTGCACTTCTTGACATTACTGGGTCAAGGGCGACCAAAAAGGGGACACAACTGCGCTCAAAAGATGAAGAAGATTTCCCGAGCGGTTTTTAATTAGAACAAAAGAAATTGCTTTTGAGAGAGTGTTGCAAGCGTACATTGGCTAGTATGTTGCTGAAATCCTGACTACTAAGACTAGTAGGGTGTACAGAGCCATATCTAATTTTGATATATATATATATATATATATATATATATATATATATATATATATATATATATATATATATATATATATACTTCCATCTCGTCACGCAACAGTTATCGAGTAAAATACGGGCTCTCTTTTCACCGGAGGAAACCAATTTCACGTGGTGAGGGGTAGGGGGTTGCGTAAAAGCTAATAACAAGTCAGACAACTATCTGGCCACCTAAAATGAATTCGGAAAGA
>OY744537.1:74863021-74915521 GCA_963556195.1 Sepiola atlantica | reverse complement strand
AACAAACTATGTTAGTTAAATGAATAAAGGTGTCAGATGGTAATCAAACGTGACTTTAGTTCGGTGTTCGAATCGTACGAACAGTGGTAATCGTATATATAGCGACAATGGTGAGTTTACGTTAAGATGAAACATATATGTATGTGAATACATGTATATACATATATATATATACAGGGTGCATCAGGTATATGAGAACATCGCGTAATGTCGTTATTGTTACGTTATATTAATTATTTTTATTCTTTTTTGCAGATAATGAAAAATGGCAGATAATAATGTAACGGAACAAATGAAAAGACAGGCTGTAATTGTCGCAATAAAGGCAGATCATAGCGATTTACAAATCGCACAATTTCTTAAAGTCGCCCGTTCTTTTGTTTATAAAGTTCGTAGGGAGTTAGAAGAAAATGATGGTGATTGTAAGCAGGTTGCTAAACGTAAAAAGCACGACCAACGGTCAGACACGATTAGAACACCTGAATTTATTCATCAAGTTCAGAATATTATTGATGAGAGCCCCCAAAAGTCAATGAGGTCCATCGCAAAAGACCTGAATGTTTCAGAAGCCACAATTCGAAGGACTGTTCATGAAAATCTTCGTTACAAGTCTTATGTGATGAGGAGAGGCCAGTTTATGTCCGAGACCACCAAAGAGAATCGTTTGATAAGGTCCAAGAGGCTGTTAAACAAACTGAAACATCCTGTTGAGCAAGGCATGCTTTGGTTTTTCTCAGATGAGAAAAACGTTGATCAAGATCAAAAGGTAAACAGAAGGAATGACAGATGGCTGTGTAATGACCCTTCCGAAGTTCCAATAGTCATGCATACAAAATTTCCTGCAACTGTTATGGTTTTGGGGGTTGTTAGCAACGAAGGACATGTGATGCCACCACACTTCTTTCGGCAAGGACTAAGAGTCACTTCTGCTGCTTACATTGAAGTCTTGGATACTGTTGTTAAGCCCTGGATCGATAGAGTAACAAATGGAAGGCCCTACATCTTTCAACAAGACTCTGCACCAGCACATAAGGCTCAAAACACTCAGGAATGGTTGGCGGATCATTTTTATGATCACATCACTCCAAACGTGTGGCCTCCAAACTCTCCAGACCTGAATCCATTGGATTATTATGTGTGGGGCGTCGTGGAGAGAGATGTTAATAAACACCCCCACAACACTAAAGATTCTCTAAAAGCATCCATTGTCAGAGTGATGGACAACATAGATGAGGACCATCTCAAGCGCGCTTGCAGTCGGTTTAGGTCTCGAATCGAAGCTGTCATTGAAGTAAAGGGGAATTTCATTGAATGAAATTATTAAACAATACCTTAGCTTACATGTTTATATAATTGTTTTTGATTAAGAATATTTTTGTTTGATTTTTTTTATCATTTAATAAAATGGAAAATATGTTCTCATATACCTGACGCACCCTGTATATATATATATATATATATATATATATATATATATATATATATATATAGATGAATAGATTTTTGTAGGTACAAAGTTTTAATAAACAATCAAATAATATTAGACGCACTGCCATTATTATTTATAGTGAGGATTTTTTTTTAATAATTTATATTATAACATAGGAATAAAGAACCACGAGAAGGGGAACAAAGATGAATCACTTCGTAACTTTTTTTTTCGCTCGATGAGGATTTTTTTTCTAAACGAGTATTGAGAAAAAAAAAAGGAGGTAAAAAATAAATAAAATTACCGAGACATCTTTCAATCGACACTGTTCAAGGTAATCGTCGACTACGATATATATATATATATATATATATATATATATATATATATATATATATATATATTTATTTATTTTGGTACAGAAAAATTAGTGCAACATTCGTACCGTCGGTTTCAAGCACGGAAGGACTTAGCCATCCGGCTCTCTTCAGCTTCTGTTTTCATCTGTTTCAGAAATGTGAAGTCACGTGTCACTCTCGTTTGGATGCGTTATTTGCTTAGAGTGTTGTGTATGTTCGTTTAAATTTAGTGTAAGAAAGGTTTAATAAGGTTTGAAAAAGGGGGGGGTGAAAAGTAACAGTTGAGATTTAAACCGGAGGAGATTTAAAGAGATATGTGTGTGTGAATACATATATATATATATATATATATATATATATATATATATATATATATATATATATATAACAAAGTTAAGTAAGGTTTCCCTTTAAATTTGAGTAAAAAATGAAATGGCAAAAATAATTGTCTGTCAATAAAGTGTTTTGGGATGTAATATGGAATGTTTCCTTGAATAACTAAGGTGTACATGACGTAAATTAAGAACTCTTGTCGTACACTATTGAGCTACTAAAGAAACCTTTGTGTTAATCTAAAGAAGTTTATATATAATATATGGATGTGTGTGTAAGATAAATAGAAAATCAGATATACCAAACAAAATGCAATAAGAGTAATTCATTTAGAGAAGAAAAAGAAGAAGAAGAAGAAGGAGAAGGAGAAGAAGAAGAAAAAAAGAAGAAGAAGAAGAAGAAGAAGAAGAAGAATTATAAAAAGAAGAAGAAGAATTATGAGAAGAAGAAAAAGAAGAAGAAGAATTATGAGAAGAAGAAGAAGAAGAAGAAGAAGAATTATGAGAAGAAGAAGAAAAAGAAGAAGAAGAATTATGAGAAGAAGAAGAAGAAGAAGAAGAAGAAGAAGAAGAAGAATTATGAGAAGAAGAAGAAGAATTATGAGAAGAAGAAGAAGAAGAAGAAGAAGAAGAAGAAGAAGAAGAAGAAGAAAAGAAGAAGAAGAAGAAGAAGAAGAAAAGAAAAAAAGAAGAAAAAGAAGAAGAAAAAGAAGAAAAAGAAGAAGAAAGAGAAGAAGAAGAAGAAGAATTATGAGAAGAAGAAGAAGAAGAAGAAGAAGAAGAAGAGAAAAAGAAAATGAAGAAGAAGAAAAAGAAGAAAAAGAAGAAGATAAAGAAGAAGAAGAAAAAGAAGAAGAAGAAGAAGAATTATAAGAAGAAGAAGAATTATAAGAAGAAGAAGAAGAAGAAGAAGAAGAAGAAGAAGAAGAAGAAGAAGAAGAAGAAGAAGAAGAAGAAGAGCCCGTCTTGCAACACTAAGTTCAGGTAAAAGCCAGCTTACTCTTTTCACAATAAGATCCCCACCATCCAGGTCGGCAGCCCTTCGTACAAATACCGGAGACAGGATCGCACATGCGATCCACACAATTTTTACAATCTGTTAAAAGAATAAACAAATAATAAAAATGGAATTAAATTATTTAAAAAAAAAAAGATTATTTAGAACAATTTTTGGAAATTATGTCAAAAGAATTTTTGATCTGTCTGTTGGTATGGCATATCAATTGTTTTGGGATTATTTAATGCCGAAACAGAACATGGTAAAGTGGAGAAAATTGTGCGAATGTTTTAGAGATATTAATTTTTGAAAACCGATTACCCTAAATCGCCGCTATTTACTTGCTCATCTATGAGAGCAAAGTGCAACATAAGGACAAAAACTGGATTTGGATAAAAACTGGATTTGGACAAAAACTGGATTTGGACAAAAACAGGATTTGGACAAAAACTGGATTTTGACAAAAACTGGATTTGGATAAAAACTGGATTTTGACAAAAACTGGATTTGGACAAAAACTGTTCAAAAAATGGCTCAGTAAAGAAGGAATTTTTCTTTCTATGACCGAAGAATAGATACTGCACTTTGATCGTAGACTAGTGACTAGGGTTAATAGATTGGATAAATATCTTATAAGTTAAAGGTTTATTTGATGTTGTTTTTGTTTTGCTTTTAGATCTAGAAAGGGTTTAAAAATCGATGGAATTAGATGGATTTAAAAATAATGGTGAGACAAAAGGAATTTAGAAGAGCATTCTGGGGAAGTATCCGATGAAATATTTAGCAGAATTTCATATGCATGCTGATATTGTATGCAAAGTGTGTTGTGTGTAATGTGTTTTAAGTGTTAAATTGAGAAGATAGTTAAAAAGAGAGATGCTTAAAGACATATAGCAATCAAATAATACTAATAATAATAATAATAATAATAATAATAATAATAATAATAATAATAATAATAATAATAATAATAATAATAATAATAATAATAATAAATGTGTGTTAGTGTGGGAAGTATATTTAGAAAATGATTACCCGACAGAATATATAGATAACAAACGTGGAAATTGAGTAAAAAATCAAAAGTACAAACTAATTTGAACAAAAAGAGATTAACACAGGATCATGATTCGATTCAATATTTCGCCCTAAGTGCGAGCATTATCAAGAATAAATATGATGCATCAACAGAACCAATATTTATACATTGAATGCCATGTACAAATATCGACTCTGTTAATTAACTATGTTTATTCTTGATAAAACGCTACTTTGAACGAATCATTTAATTAAATCATGATCCTGTGTAAATCTCATTTTGTTCAACTTAGTCTGTCTATTTTGTTTTTACCCCGACAATGTCTCGCTCGACATTGATACGTATTGCATTAAAGGTGATAATAAATGCAAATGGCGTTACCTTTATCGCATTTGGATCCATACCATCCTCCCCTGCATCCTCCGCTGCAATCTCCAGTGGCAACATGACACGGCTGGTCGCCATGGCAATTTCCGCATTTATATCGGCATTCCTGACCGTATGTATAACCCTCACAGGCTATAAAAAACATAAATCAGTGAAGCAAAATTAAAAATAATTTACTTCAGATTATAAAATGATGTATTCATATGTTAATTTATTGAGAAAATAAAGTAATCCCTTATATAACAACACTCGTTATGTCTCTGTTTCAATAGCTGTATTTATAAATAGCTATTTATTTGCGAGTAATACTAAAAGATACAATTTAGTAGAGATTCAAGCAAATTCAAGCATCACTATTACGTCAAAACACATTCTTTATTTTAATTGAATTTTAATTCAATATTTTTGCGAATATGGGTTTTCTGTCATAAGTAGATCGCATTCGGTTTTCCACCTTAAAGTCATGGAAGCTATATAAATCAAGTCATTCAAACCATCCCTTTGTAAACAAAAGGAGTGGCTTCTAGGACTCAATGTGATTCACTTCTGACCCGTCCCCCCCCCCTCCAATTTTTTTTTCCTAAACTTATCACTGGTCTTCATTCTGCTTTTTTAAGTTTTTAGTCGTAATGTTTGAATTATTTCCACGTATTTACTCTGATGAGTGTGGACGAAAGCCGGCTTAGTATATTCATGTATTTTTTTCCTCTCGTTTTTACACTTTTCAATTTCATTCTACGCCAAATAAAAATGTCACAAACGTCTATATTCCTTGCCTTAATAAAATATTGTTTATATTTCACCTGTAAACCGAAATTCTACTCCATTGTTAGCTGCATATGTCATTAACAAAATCCTAACTCGAAGTTTGTATTGCCAAACATTCCTAAACATGCTTAATCATTCTTTCGACTTTTTATTGGTTCCCCGATTTATAAAATCGGGGGGCTTATGTGTTGAGGCATGTCCGTCCGTCCGTCCGTCCGTCCGTCCGGATTTTTCTCCGCAACCATCTATTGAATTTCTCTGAAATTTTGCATGAAGTTGTAATTTTTTTTTGAAAAAAATCTGGTTAGCCCCCAGGGGGTCAAAAGGCCCCGAAATGGCAAAAAAATGACATTTTTTGCCCCATAACTTTTCATCCATCCATTCAATTTCTCTGAAACTTGGCCAAAATGTGGAGGCAATTGTTCCTAATAGAAAATAAGTATCGTTGACCTTGGAAAATCTGGTTCGCGCCCCCAGGTGGTCAAAAACCCCCTAAAATGGCAAAAATGACCCTGTTCTCCCATAACGTTTGTATCCATCAATTCAATTTTTCTGAAACTTGGCCAAAATGTAGAGGCAATTGTTCTGAATATAAAATGAGCATCCTTGACCTCATTAAAATTCTGGTTCGCGCCCCCAGGGGGTCAAAGAGGGGTCAAAAATGCCCCAAATTGCCCAAATTTATTGCATTTTACACTCTCCACATCGAGTCACATACAGAGGAGGACCACGCACGCGCGGCTTGTTATCATTTGTTTTATTGTTCGTGGTCTTCATCAGTAATGAATGCTAAATTATGTCTCTCCACCTTGTAGTGGCTGGCTGAAGTATTAATATTGTTTATGATATAAAAACGAGGACAACTTTTTGTTTCAAGTCAGTTTATGTTATAACATTAAAGGGCCGTAATAAATAGTACAAACAGAAGATAATTAACAAGAAATTGTATTAATAGAAAATACAGAAGTAATGGGTTGATAGAGGCTGCTTCTTCACTTCGCTTCTCACTTCTTCTGATTGGTCATAACGACTCTCTTTATGGAATCAGGAAGAGTGCACACAGTGGCAGAATAGGAGATACAATTTAGTTATACAAATCGTGGATGAGTTGGGAACGAACATTTGTAGAGAAACGGAAGGTTTGGTTTGTTTTACGATATTTACAAAATATATATTTTCTGTGTAAGTAGTGTAACTTCTCTCTTTAAATATATGTGTTTATTTTGTTGGGGCAAAATATTATTGTTTATGCTTCTATGTGTCACCAAGCTATATCATACCAAGCATAAGAACCAGTAAACTTGAAGTATTAATTATATTCCTAAACAAGGCAACTGTTTTTTCCAAGTGACTTTACTTATAAAAGTTTACAATGTTTACAAAAAATATCTTTTTGTGTTAGCAATATAAATTCTCTATTTATATATGCGTGTGTATTTCGTAGAGGCAAAAATGTATATGCTTCTATACAATATCATACCAAGAATCATCAGCAACTGATTTAAAGTATTCATAAAATTACTAAACAAGACAACTTTTTTCCAAATAACTTCGATTATAAAAGTTGTAGGTTAGTTGGGAAACAATGGACAAGATATGCTGTTATTTTACATAATTATTATACATAAAATAAAAATATTTATCAATCAGCAGCTCTTAATATAACTCTTTAAATTCGTCGCAAAAGTCGTCTCGAACACAGCGGAGAATCTTCCCCCTGTAAAAAATAGGGCCGCGTGTGAAACGAACGTGTACTCCGTTTGCGATCACCGCTACTTGAAGCATGTTATCTTATCTTATCTGGATGACCGTTGGGGCGCCAAGGATGGCATGGCAACCAGTTTTATCGATCCCTCCCGATGTTCTGCCTTCCTGAGTATGCTGCTCAGCGCCAGCCCTATCCACTCTCGAGTGTTGTCTTCCCATCTTTTTCTGCTCCTCCTTCTTTCTCCCTGTAGAGTTTCTTGCAGGATTGTCTTTGCGAGAACTGGTGATCGTGTGACATCGTCGTACCACTTCACGTTCCTCAGTTTTACAGTGGTCAGTAGATCCTCATATCGCCCGACTGTTTGTATGAATCTATTCTTTACTTCCTTATTTGAAAACAACCATTAATCACAACCTTTTTTTATATGTGGGGAACGGCGAACGGATGGGTACACTTTTAGATATTTGTGAAAAGACGCAATTCCTGCCAATTTCGTAGGTTATATGTCAGTGCTGCTCGGCGACGAAAAGGTAACATTGCTTGTTTCATGTATATAACAATTACTTCTACTCTTTGTTGGATTTTGAGAACAATTTGAGGAAGGTCTTCTTTTTTTGTACTAATTCATCACCGCTTATTAAGGCCCAAAGGCTACTCAAGGAAAAGGGTTAAAGGGGTTGTCAAGTTAACAGTGAAACAATCACCTTGAGGATTGGAGACAATGGTTGAAATGGAATAAATTTGATTATTTGAGGGGACGTCTAAACAAGAATCTGTTCACATTGGGCTAGAAAACGGCCATGTCTTAGTTAGTAGAGAAGCATCTCCGACGTTTGTGTTCCACGGGCGGTTAGTTCTTGGAAAGAAACTTCGCTCATGGATATTTTGGTTTAGCCCCAGGTACACATTTTAGAAATTTGCCCAAAACTTCTATTTTAGGGCCATTCGGAGTCATTTTAGCTTTACACGCCCCTGAAGACAAACCAGAGACTTTTTTATCCATAAAACGCTGGCTCAGTCAGTTTTCTGCGTTCATTTTTATTTATCTTCCTCTCACAGCGGTAAGATGTGACACAAGGTCGGGAAAGTGGGATTTGAAAAGCCAGCGCCCGAGAAGATGAGCACTCTGGCCTACAAAAAAAGCCTGGGCAGCCCCGTCGGCATTCCCCGGTAGTCAGTAAGCAATAAACTTACTCTTCCCCAAAGAGGGGAGGCAAAGCCTGGGAGGGTGGACCTCCTCGAACTGCACAGGACAACCCCACAGACCGGCGTCATCAAGCCCCAAAGACCAATACGGTACCGGTCTATGGGGTGCAGCATCTATCGGAACAGATGCTACACTGTGATCCCAGCCAAAAGGCCAAGACTGCGTTCATGATCAGATAATTTTATGCTAAATTTCGTGAAAAATTAATGAAACAATTTTAACAAAATAAAGGAGACATCACATAATTTACTGATTCAGATTTCATCTTTTTTAGATGACGATTCATAATTTGTATTATTCGGATTATTCTCATCGTTGTTGCTACCATCACAACGCCTCGTTCGATGCAATCTCCACCTAGTCTGGTGGAGTATCCAGTTTGGTGCTGTTACTAGATGCATCTGTATGAAAATGTGTAGCTCAAAATGTTATACATATTGCTTTTCCCCGTCCTGAGACGGGTATTCTGCTAGCTTACTTATACTACTAACCTTTATTGCAGTAAGCTCCAGTCCATCCAGCTACACAGCCGTTCTTACAAATCCCAGAGACCCGGTCACAGGCAATGTCGTTGTAGCAGTGACCACAAGCCGAGATACAGTTGGGGCCATATTTAAAATCGTCACAGTCTGTAGAGAAACGAAAATCAAAGAAAAAATAGGATTAATCATGAGTAGAAAAAAATATGCGTCATCCGGGTATTAATAAAATGTAATAAAAACGCATCATGCTGATTCCTTGTTTCATTCCTTTTTTTTTTTACTTTGAACGTATGCATATGTATATAGTAACTAGAATGCACATCCCTGGACGGTTTCATAATATACTGTGCACTTGTTGTATTTATGTGTATGTTAAGATTAATCAATGTGAGATATTCTAGCCTTAACGTTTTATCGACCACGTGTTTAGGTAACTCTCCCAGACGCGCAGTCGCTATTTTGTGTGTTGTCCTGTCTTGGGTGCACACACGAGTGTCGGAATGAAGTAGAAAAAAGTTAATAATTAAGAAACGGTTGGATTCACATATGTAAATCCAACCTTATACTCACATAGATTGTTTGTCGAAGACAAATGTAGGAGGGATATACGAAACATGATGCATAAAGGGGTGAAAAACAAAGACACGCTAACTAAGTAAAAGAATACATTAATGTCTCTTTACGGTCGATAAAAAACATGTATTGCCGAGACCAGAAAGTATAGAGATGGGTGCATGTGCAATGGATGAGTAAATATTACTTACATTCCTGTTTGGCCGTCATGGGAGTCTATTGTGACCGCGACCAGAATGCGCATAACGGAATACGGCATAAAGCTTTATGAAAGACACACCAAGATAGCAACCGATCGGAGTCACGTCCGATGGCTTGGGTGCCCGAGTAAAAAATAAAACAGAATAAAGACGGTTTCCCAATGTGAATTGAATTAGATATAATGTTTTCTTTTTGCTTTTGAAAGAGAAGAGTGCATTCTCTCGTTTTATAGCATAATTCAGGGGAGATAATTTAGATATAATCAAAGGGGGATCACTGAATAATTCTTGAGCCAACACGTATATATATATATATATATATATATATATATATATATATATATATATATATATATATATATATATATATATATTATTTCGTGATTTAGTGTATGTCTGTAATAAAAACCCGGAATTTTATTTTTAAATTAACGTGGCGTTAAATGAGATCGGTCATTATACCTATTGATATTTTAACTAATCTGCCATAATATTGTAATATATTGTAATATATTTTATTTTATTTTTATTTGTTTGTTATGCCTCCTTGGGCATCTCCCCTTTAACTATCTTCTCAATTAAACTGTTAAAAAAAATTAAACTCTTAGTACAGTATCGATATCCAGAACAAATTCTGTCAAATATTTCATTTGACAACTCCCTCAAAGTGCCCCCTCAATTTCTTCCTCTTACCACTTTCTCTGAATTCATTCAACCTCATCTTAAACTGATCCACGTTATTGCTGTTCTTAATTCGATCTGGCAACTTATTCCAAAAACATATTACTCTGTGAGCAGAAAAACTTAACTGTTATTAGATCTAGTTTTTGAAAACTGCTTCGACAATAACCTTCCAGATCTAGGAAAAATACTAAAAAAGATGCCCACCATAGTTAGAAATGCCATTAATTATCTTAAAAGTCTCAATCATATCATCTCTCATTCTTCTCTCCAGCAAAATAGTCAATCACAATTTGTCCAATCTCTCCCTGTAACTGCACTCCTTTACTTTACTTATTAGTTTTGTCATCTTTCTTTGTACGCCTTCCAGTTTCAATATTACATTCCAATTTACATGTCTAGTCGCTCGAGCCCAGGTCTGAGTGCAGTGTTCTATTGACCTAGAAAAATACTCATCTCTGGGCGAGTTTATACTCTTAATGTTTATCTGCTGTATTTTTTTAAATATTTTGTCGAAGATTCATAAATATTTGAAATTCAAAAGTCAGTCCAGAATGTTAGAATTCATTAATATTACGTACTCTATGCGCTAATTGCTCAAACACAAAAGAAATGTTAAAAAATCAAAGTGTAGTATCTGTTCCGATGGATACTGCACCCCATAGACTGGTATTGTCTTGACCTTAATGGCTTGATTTGCGCCGGTCTATGGGTCTGTCCTGTGCAGTTCTAGGAGGTCCACCCTCCCAGGCTTCGCCTCCCCTCTTTGGGGAGGAGTAAGTTTATTGCTTACTGCCTGAGGCGCCCCTACCGGGGAATGCCGACGGGGCTGCTCAGGCAATTTTTAAACCCCACTTTCCCGACCCGACCTTGGGTCACATCTTACTTGTGGGAGTAAGATAAAAACTGGCCTTGTGCCTAACTCCTGGAGAGGAGTAAATCAATACTCAACAATTTATTCCAAACCAACCGATTTTTAAGTTAGCAATAAAACTTACTTTTTTCACATCTCGTTCCGTAATGGCCGGCCTTGCATCCTCCTATGCAAATCCCAGTTTGGCTGTTGCATCTTGTACGACAGAAACGACACCAAATATGCTTACAGTTGTCGCCTTGGCAACTGGTGATGATAGCAGCATCTGCAAAACAGAAAAGATATCTTGAGAATATACGAATCACGCAAAAAACATCTATAATAATATACATGTGTTGTCTTTGTCTTATATCTGTCTGTCCAGAAATTAAATTGAAAACAAAGCCCTATATGAAGATAAAATAAAAAATTTCTCGGGTAATTTTTTAGAAAGAATATAATGGGGGTCTTAATGTTGTATTAGAGCATTGTTGTTTTTTATTTTTTTTAAAAATAACGTGGACATCCATAAAAATCAAAAACGATGTTTTACTTTATTACTTGAAAATGAAAAATTACATAAATCAATGAGAATAAATATGTTAATATGGGATTTAAGGTGTAAGAAGGGAACAAACGGCCAAATTGTAGATTTCGCCGTCCCAGCAGACCACAGGGTGAAGATCAAGGAAACAGAAAAAAACGAAACAAATACTTGAAGTTTGTCAGACAGCTAAAAGGAATATGGAACATAACAAAAATACTAATACTTCCGATAAAAAACTGGGAAACAGACAAGGAGAAATTGGAATCAAAGAGAGAATCGAATCCATACAACGTACGATGCTGATTAATGAAGTATAAATATTAATACAACATCTTTCTATAGTACTGTTTCATCATCAAACTGAGAATCTCACGAATCCTTATCCTAGAGTAAACTTTTGGCCTGGATAAATAGTGAAGCATTAGTATAAAAAAACAACAAATTACACTAATCAATCACATGAGAATAAATAAAATAACCATAGCACAAAAACCAAACACAACTGGAAGAAAATAATAAAATATATTAAGTCCAACCCAAGCGAGCTGATTTGTCCAGTTCACAGAGACGAACCCCTTCCGTTCTGATTTAGTATATCACAAAACAATCATCCACTCTATAATAAATACCAATATGTTAGTATATATATATATATATATATATATATATATATATATATATATATATATAAGGTTTAGGATTATCTGGTTTGCGTCGTTTGTAATGTTAATCGTATGTTTCATAGCTCTGCATCAGAGATACAAAATGGCTAGTTACCTATGAATGGAACTTCTGTTCCTCTAAGGAACTGTTTTCTGTGGGGCATGCATAAAAAGGGTTTTAATTTTTTTTTGATTGAGGATTTTTCTCCGGATGTGATCTGATGGTCTTCTGATGAGCTGCATCAATGGAAGATCCTGGTAATTATATGTGTATTCCTAGTTGTTCGTTTCTGCGCGACACAATTGTCAAGCGTTTCATCGATTTTTTTTCAATTCGGCAAGTAAAAATGTCAATAAAGACTTGCTCATTGGAATTTAAAATACCCTTGTGGTCTTATACACACACACACACACACACACACACACACACATATATATATATATATATATATATATATATATATATATTAAAATGTTGAATTAAGTTAAAGATAATTGAATTATCGTTTAATAATAATCTATCGTGATAATATAAAGCTCAATATATTGAATAGAGCAATCAATTCTAGAGATGAAAGATGAGAATAAAAAATTGTAAAGATACAATATTTATTCGAGCATCAAAAGTTCAGAGCAAGGAGCTTCATATCCTAAATCCATCGATTTTCAAAGATAAACTCTTTTCATCAGAGGATAGGGAAAAGCCGACAATGTAATTGTAAATATTATCGGCAACATTTAACTTTGAAAATTTTACATAAAATGAAATAAAATAAAGACCAAAAGGTAAAGAGGCTTATGTTGTGATGAAAGCGTAGAGTCAGGGTGGATGCTGTCCAAAAAAACACGTCAAAATAGCTGTTATGTTGAAAATGAATGTTTTAAAAAGAATAATACTCAAATTGTTTAAGAATCCAAATGGTTTTGTTAAGAGGCTGGTAGTCAGATGGCAATTGGTAACGTCCAGTTTATCCTGTCTGTACAGTATATGTTTTCATTTGTTTTCATGTGTTTAGAGGAATGGAGAAAATAAATGGCAAGTCAGACAATTCCCCACCTAAAATGAATTCAGAAGAAAATTGTTCAATCTATTTTCATGATGAGACCTTTTCTTTCTTTTTCCCCTTTTTTCTATATCTTTTTATTTTATAAGTTTTTTGTCTTACTTTTTCTTCTTTTTAAAATTTTACAGTTTCAAACGCTTTCTTTCTTTCTTATTTCTTTCTTTTAACTTCACTGATTAAGACGTTGTTTTATATGAATAAGAATATTAGTGCGAATACTAGCGAAGCATAATTTGTTCCATCATTTTTGACGGCGTGTGGACAATCGTATTCTGCTTAATTTATTTATTTTATTTCCCCTCCCCTGCCTGATAGCTACAATATTGTTGTATCCCAATTATCCTACTTTTATGATAATGAATATTTTATTTACCATCTTCGTTATTTATACGGCCTTTCGGCCTTTTCATAAAGGCATATAATGTGCATAAACCCTAACCACTAGTGTGATATCAACAGAAGAGCGTACCATCTTACCGCAGCTGACCTGTGTGCTGATCTGAGGTGACCAGATTCAGAAATCAATAAATACACGCATTCATCCTATGTTGACTAGTGACACGTCCCAACACTCATATATTCTCGACAACCATGATAACGAGATGCGTGCGTGATATTGCATCTTTCTGTCCATCCGTCCAATAACTAGCGAGCGTGATGTACAGCTGACAATTAATTCTCATAATCTGTAGAATGTGAGTTCAATCCTTATACAGGGCAGTATATTTTATTTTTATTTTCTTCAATCACACTAAAACAATATCTGGAAATAAACTGGCAATAAATAGTAGACAGTGTATCCGGCCTTCGTGCTAGGACTAAAGTGTAGTATCTGTTGTGACTTCATTAATAAAGCTCGCACATTTCAGGTTATCAGCGCACAAAAACTTGGCATGTACACACACATCGACAATTGCTATTCTGTTATCAGAGAGAGAGAGAGAGAGAGAGAGAGAGAGAGAGAGAGAGAGAGAGAGGAAGAGAGAGAGAGAGAGTTGACTTGTTTCTATTCTCGATTGACAAACTCGCAGTTACTCGTTATATAGATTGGTGTATAAAGGCTTAACAATAAATTGGCGACGAGGATGAGATAAAAATAAAACAAAAGAAGAAAAACCAGAGCAAATAAAACAAAAACGAAAAGAATACATCGGAAGAGAAGAACCTAAACAAATAGTTATTCTTTACAAAGATAGTTTATGAAGGCTAAAACATAAAGGTATATGTTCTGTTCTCACTCCAAGGAGGAGAAATCTTTCTAGACAGAAACAATTTTTATTTTCGTCCCATTTCGATGTTCCCTTTTGGGAAGCTTGGTTTTCTCCACATTAAAACCTGACCTAGTGCTTAAGTTTAGTTAATATTCCACAAAATAGAAACTTCGTTTTAAACAATAATGGATGAACATAAAATGTTTAGTTAATATTCCACAAAATAGAAACTATATTAGCCTTAAAAATGTTCGTTCTTAATTCGTTTTAAACAATAATGGATGAACATAAAATGTTTAGTTAATATTCCACAAAATAGAAACTATATTAGCCTTAAAAATGTTCGTTCTTAATTCGTTGTAAACAATAATGGATGAACATAAAATGTTTAGTTAATATTCCACAAAATAGAAACTATATTAGCCTTAAAAATGTTCGTTCTTAATTCGTTTTAAACAATAATGGATGAACATAAAATGTTTAGTTAATATTCCACAAAATAGAAACTATATTAGCCTTAAAAATGTTCGTTCTTAATTCGTTTTAAACAATAATGGATGAACATAAAATGTTTAGTTAATATTCCACAAAATAGAAACTATATTAGCCTTAAAAATGTTCGTTCTTAATTCGTTTTAAACAATAATGGATGAACATAAAATGTTTAGTTAATATTCCACAAAATAGAAACTATATTAGCCTTAAAAATGTTCGTTCTTAATTCGTTTTAAACAATAATGGATGAACATAAAATGTTTAGTTAATATTCCACAAAATAGAAACTATATTAGCCTTAAAAATGTTCGTTCTTAATTCGTTTTAAACAATAATGGATGAACATAAAATGTTTAGTTAATATTCCACAAAATAGAAACTATATTAGCCTTAAAAATGTTCGTTCTTAATTCGTTTTAAACAATAATGGATGAACATAAAATGTTTAGTTAATATTCCACAAAATAGAAACTATATTAGCCTTAAAAATGTTCGTTCTTAATTCGTTTTAAACAATAATGGATGAACATAAAATGTCTCTCCTGTACCTTTAAACATCTGATTATAAATAATAATAAAAAAAAGTGAGATTTTTGTGGTCATTCGATACAAATAACTTGTGATAAAGCTTAAAAGGAAGTGAAATAATATAGTGATACGTGACGGATATAAAGCCTATGCAAACTCTCTTAGGTTTTGTCTGTAAGACGAAGAAGACGTGTTTCGAAGGACTTCTTCACCCTCCCCTCGGGGCGGACAGAGGAAGAAGAATATTGTATACTGTGTAATGTAAAGAAAAATGGAATTACAAAGAAATATTAAAATCCAAAATAAGTGCTTTAGGTTGGGAGAATGTTACATACTCGCTGTCGACACGTATGGGGAGAGAGACGCCATGCTACACTGCTACTACGAACAACTTGACAAGAAAAAAGAAAAATACAGACGGTCTGCATTCGCTGCTACTACCAGCGTTATAACAACACTATACGACATGCGTTAGTCATTTGTTGACGTTTCGAAGATTCGTCCGCAACGTTACAGGGTCAGAGTGATGATTTGCATTTATATTGTCAATTACAGATGCAACAGATGGGTCATTTAAAGTGGGGGTAGAAGTTAAGGTTAACAGTGAAAATCGTTGCCCCTTTTATGATAAAACTGTCTTCAACTGATAAACGGACAAACGTCGTATAGTTCAATTACATGTCTCAGGTGAAAAGCTAGTTCGAAGGATACAGATTTGTTAGTTAGTAGTTCTAATAACTAACCCACATTTATATATATATATATATATATATATATATATATATATATATATATATATATTTAATTGATGCTCTAACTATACTATAAGGTCAAGCAAATCTTTAAAAGTACATATTTAGTATCAAATAATATTGTATTTACAAATGAATTTTGTTAATAAATTAAAGAAAAGAATTTGGACTCTAATGGGTTAAATTAAAGATTTTGGGGGGGGGGGCACTGAACTACTACTACTAATCCAATTTATCTTCCTCCCACAAGGTAAGATGTGACACAAGGTCGGGAAAGTGGGAAAGAACCAGCGCTCGAGAATTTGAGCACTCTGGCTGTTGAAAAATTGCCTGGGCAGCCCTGTCAGCATTCCCCGTAAGGGCGCCTCAGACAGTAAGCAATAAACTTACTCCTCCCCAAAGAGGGGAGGCAAAACCTGGGAGGGTGCACCTCCTAGAACTGCACAGGACCGACAACCCCGAATAGACCGGCGTAAATCCAGATCCGAAGGCCCGGGCGATACCGGTTTTATTAGGCGGGGTATATTGCTAACAGAGGTGCAGTGTCTACTTGTTAAGTTTGTTAATAAAATCAATATCAAATCGAACCAAAAAGTACATTTACAATGTTTAATCTGAAAAATCAATGGTATTGCCAACACAAAAGAGAGAGGGAGAAGAAAACACATATACATAGATGATGAGAGATGTTGTGGTTGTTTCGGCCGTTCTACTCTCCTGTCTTCCTAAATGAGATTTTGTTATCTACATTATTTACATGTTTCGGATTCTTATGTTTATTGTGGTGTTGTGCTAACAAAGTTTCAGCCGTTGTATTTCCCAGATTTTTTATGTGTCTTTTAAAAAAGATTTTTGGTAATAAATAAAAGAAGAATCAATTGGGGACTAATGGGTTAATAGCAGTCTATACCTTTATTATATTGAACGCTTTTGGTACACAGTAAAAATGAACTTCATTTTTTTTTTTAATTAAAAACTGTGTTTTGCGGCTACGGTAGTCAAATGACATCCCGTAGCTGCAATCAGTCCTCCATGCTAGTCCCACGCCATCTGGCCTTGTCATGCGCAAGTTGTCGTAGGCAATGAAGTTGTTTCGCTGTACGTAGTGGTCCTAGTCCCGCCTGCTTGAGGTCAGCACGTAGTCTGCCCAGCAGATTTGTGCAGTGCCGTCCTAGTCGCGGTTGGTAGGCTTGCGAACCAGTAACGGCAAAGTCTAGTGCCCTGTGTGCGGGAGTGTCAGGGTCCATTCGTAGGACATGGCCTAACATAGACCATTTTTGTTCAGCGACCTTTGTGGAGAGGGTTTTTTCGTTGCACAGCTCGTATAGTGCCTTGTTGCTGATAAGTTTTTTCGGCCAGCAGTGACCTGTGATGGAACGGAGGTGTCTGCGGTGGCACGCATCCAGATGAGATAAACAAATACAAAATTATCCTCCTCGTATTCTGCTTAACTACCAAGTTTTTAGGTTCTAACACTTTTTTTTTCAGGTTGTTAAAGTGAAAGAATTGGTTAATTTATAGAAATAGAAAACATTCAACCAGGGGTTTTTACCCCGCCTAATAAAACCGGTATTGTCCGAGCCTTTGGGTCTGGATTTACGCCGGTCTATTGGGGGTTGCCGGTCCTGTGCAGTTCTAGGAGGTGCACCCTCCCAGGCTTTGCCTCCCCTCTTTGGAGAGGAGTAAGTTTATTGCTTACTGCCTGAGGCGCCACTACCGGGGAATGCCGACGGGGCTGCCCAGGCAATTTTTAAATGGCCAGAGTGCTCACCTCTCGGGCGCTGGCTAATCTAATCCCACTTTCCCGACCTTGTGTCACATCTTACATTTTGGGAGGTAGATAAATAAAAGGATCTTCATTTGAATCCGGCAACTCAACGCTTGATAATGGCATATGAAGGGCAATGCTCACTACGAACTGCACCTTATTATTATGGATTTCAGATGGATTTCAGATGGATTTCAGATGCCTTCCCCATTTCATTCCGGCTTTATCATATCTTTATTTCTACTTTTCATTCACTGCCTTGTTTTGGAGGCGGGTGTTGATCTCTCTTCAAACTTCGGACGGATAATCTATTGACATTTGCTTAGCTTATATGAACATCACTCGTCTTTTTCGCTCGTCTGTTTGTTCGCTTCAAAGTATTTGGTAGAATTCGCAGGTAATAGTATGTATTACTTGACAGTGATCACGCCATGAACGCTTCTAACTTGATCCAGTGCAGCTTGAAAGATCTTGCAGAGTACAACAATAATACAAAGGACTGCGTAAAAGAAATGGGAAACTGTTTTATGAGCACATGCTTCAAAGACACGCAAAGAAGATAATTCACCGCCTCGTATATCGAAGTGGGATATATTATAACAGCAAAACAAAACCTTTGCAAATCGGTTATATATGGTATAGTCTGACTACGATATACTGTAAATGACGCGTATCATCTTGGTCTTGGTATATCATACACCAAGATGCTACGCGTCGTCTAAAACATATCGTGGCGAGACCACGTAACAAACAAAAGGCTGCAGTTGTTCAACGCTGAATTTTTTTTTTTTGAACCGTGGGGGCGACTTGTCATATATCTCGACACGTTGAACCTGCTGGAAAAAGTGCTTTAGTGGTCCGCAGAGGTCAAGCGACGGTCTTGGGGGTCTCATATTACAATCAATTGATGGATGACCCAAGGAGAGAATAGGTATACTATAGCAAAAGTAACACCTCAGTAAATCATGAATGTCGATGTACCATGATAATGGGGGATAAAAGGAAGTATGCCAAAATGTAAAGCAGTTTCTGTGTTCATGGATGCTGTTCATATAATACTAAAACTCTGATAATATTGCTTACTTGCTCGCATATCGAATGCTTTATATGATGGAGAAGAGCGAAAGATGCGAGAAGTAGTGTGAAGAAGGAAAATATAAAGAGTAGTAGTAGTAGCATAAGTGAGGGAGAGTAAGACGATGACGTAAATAAAGAAAAATGAAAATGAGATAACGTCAGTAAGGGGATGAAGTAAGTAAAAAAAATAACGTAACTAAGAAAGGAAAAGAAAATAGCAAATGGATGCATTAATGAAACTAGCAAATGGATGCATTAATGAAACTAGCAAATGGATGCATTAATGAAACTGAACAAACGTTGACGTTGCTTAATTTTTGTCTAATGACTATGGATCAAATTTCATCCAAATCTGAAATATTAACATTTTCAAATGAGAGGTTATGCCCATATTATGCTCCCTAAATATCCTTTAAAATACTCAAGAGAATCTGATATTTGGGGAATATTTATTGATTTACAATATTTATTGTTAAAATCTCACAAGAATCGGACGTATCTGAATTTTCACAGATGTCTTTCACACCTTCTTTGCCTCCTTTGTATGAAAACTAAATTATACTAAATATAGCCCACATTACTCACCATTACACTTAGCAGATGGATTCCAAAATTCATAATCATCGGGTAATTGGTTTATGAGTGAATCCAATATATAATATATATGAGAAAGGAAGGATGAGAGTAATCCGACGTAATGGGGAATGAAAAAAGAAAAAAACAAGAGATGTTTTTTATATATATTCATCAACGTTTCTTCTTTAGACTTCCTCGGTGTACTTGCATGACATTTTTCTTCAAATTATCATCCTGAGGAAGTCTTACAATAAGGACAAAACGTTGATGAATATATAAAAAAAATATCTCTTGGTTTTTTTCCTTTTTCACTTCCCATAATATATATAAACACATGTACATACTAAACTTCATAGAAATATATATGTATATATATATATATATATATATATATATATATATATATATATATATATATATATATATATATATATATATATGTGTGTGTGTATATGTATATATATATATATGTATATATATATATACACATATATATTTATATGAAGTTTAGTATGTGCATGTGTTTATATATATATATATATATATATATATACATATATATATATATATATATATATATATATATATGTATATATATATGCATGTGTACTTGTGTATGTGTGTGTAATGTTTCTAA
Organism: Sepiola atlantica; assembly: GCA_963556195.1. NCBI lineage: Eukaryota > Metazoa > Mollusca > Cephalopoda > Sepiida > Sepiolidae > Sepiola > Sepiola atlantica. Next base: position 74,895,189 of record OY744537.1, on the reverse strand, counting down.
TTCATAGATTATATTGTTTACACAATAAAATTCGCGTGTTATTATTGTAACCTCTCAATTACATAAACCGCACACAGTTCTTAAACTAGCAGAAAATATTTTGATTATCATGCGATTTTTTTTTTTTTTGGAAAGTGTCTTTTTATTTTACTCGGCCTAACTTGTTTGGTAGAAGGTCAATACTTTTAGGCTATCAACAACGTAAGAAAGATAGTCCGTGTGAATTAATTGAACAGTCTTCGGTCGTCGAAGGCGGCCTCGAATATGACCCTGGCAATCCCCGATCCCCGAGAATTAATCATAATGGATTATTTGTATTCGGCAAACAACGGACCTATGCACAGAGGAAGAGCAACATATCGGGTTCCGTCGAAGTAGCGCCACAAGGGATCAACATTTGGAAGACAAACACTGTTTATGTTACTTTGGGAGGTGAGGGTTGGCGACGAAATTCTGGGTAGCCATTGTGGCTGCAGATAAGATGTGACCCCTGGAAAAAAGTCTGATCGTGGAGACCCCAGAGGTCTGAGTCTGCGACAAAAGACAAATGGAGATTGTCACTTATGTATCTCAACACACCAACACAGAGACACACGTGGAGGTATATATATATATATATATATATATACAACAGACTAGCATACATATATACACATATAAACACATACATAAATAAAGACGTGTGGGTGTTCAAACATACTTGAGGTACAGACATACATAAACATGTATATATATATATATATATATATATATATATATATATATATATATATATATATATATATATATATCTACACACATGATTATGTATGTCTGTACCTCAAGTATGGTTGTTGTGTGTGAACACCCACACGTCTTTATTTATGTATGTGTTTATGTATGTCTGTACCTCAAGGATATATATATATATATATATATATATATATATATATATATATATATATATATATATATATATATATATATATATATATATATATATGAGTAAATTTCGCGTACAACAAAATCGTAGGATAAATTTTGGAGGAAACATTTTTTAATCAATGAAACAAGCGGGTGGGAAAAAAAAGAAAATTGCTAAAATTTTCCTTAAGGCCTTATCGTCTGACCCTCTAAGAGGAAACGTCAGAATGAAAATTTAAAAACTAAGAAGATCGAATGAGATATGAGGGGAAAAAATTGTTTCAGTTGGAGAAAACGATTGAGGGAGGAATATATATATACATATATATATATATATATATATATATATATATATATATATATATATATATATATATATATATATATATAAAGTAAGTGATAATACAACAAATTTAAAGTTACACACTTTACAAGTTTATTATATTTAAATATTACAACAAATAATAGTTAATAAGAACGTCCCTTAAATTATGTTTTTTTCAAAAAAATAATTCCTATTATCAGAAGGAAAAAACAATCAATTATTAATCATTGGTTAACATTATTAATTTGAAAAAATATTACAATTGTTTATGAGTTCTGGAGGAAATTAACAAATTCATGTATTAAATTCTTTGTTGTAATGAATGTTTAATGTTTATTTTTTTTCCTTTTTTCCTTTATTATTAACTTTTTTCTAAAAAAAGAACTCATCATATTTTTAAATAATGCCAAGGAGACGCATCGAGACATATATTGTTATTCAAATATATTGAATGTTGACTTTTTTTTACCTATTTTTCTTGAATCCAATATCTTTTATATTATTCCAATGGATACTTTGACATAATGGATTTGGAGATTCAAAAACTTGTTGCTTATTCATACATTCATTTCACATTTTCCAATTAATAATATTAACCAATGTTCCTTATTTTTCCTTCTGATGGTGTGACTTGTTTCTTTGAAAAACTATGGTTTAAAGGGCTTTCTTTTTTATTATTAACTATTCTTATTAACTATTTAAGTAAAATAAACTTGTAAAGTATGTAACTTTACATTTGTTTTATTATTTATTTTCTATAAAAATGCTCTATCCCCAATATTGAGCATACTTTTAACGCACTATGAAATTATTATTAAATAAATATATTTTAATTTTTAACTTAATTTTTTAAAAAATTTTTTAAATATATAATAACATGATGCAATCCTAGTTTATTAAAAAAACATTTTATTCACAAACAATTGTTTCTGCCCATTTTTGTAAATATATACGTGGTATACAAGATTTACTAACAATTCACAACAGAGTCTTCAACAGTTCATAATGCACAACAGTCCGATTGAAAAATAAGATGCCTCCTTATATTCATTTAATGAATAAAAACACATTTAATTTTTTATTGCTTTTTCTTTTCTTTCTATCACTCCGATCAATATTGCCAACCGTTTTTTTTTGTAAGTCAAAGTTTTGTATAAAAAGAAGAAAATGAATATAAAATTAAATGTTTTTATTAATTAAATGAATTTTATTTTATTTTTCAGCCAGACTATGTTGATGAAGGCTTTTTGTTAAATTTTATTAAATAATTTTCTATATGATAAATGTGTATATTTACAAAAATAGACGGAAATAAAAGTTTGTAAATAATATTTTTAGAATGAACTAGGATTGTATCATGTTAAATTAAGAGCTCTAGCTGTATTACACATTATTGAGCTACTATATAAACCTTTGTACGAACGTAAAGAAATGTATTTAACATTATATATGTATATATTACATATATATATTATATATATATTATATATATATTATATATATATATATTATATATATATAATATATAATATATATATATATATCTATATATATATATATTATATATATATTATATATATCATATATTATATATATATATTATATATTTATATTATATATATATTATATATATTATATATATTATATATAAATATATATATACTAGCAAATATATGCTCCCTCCGGTTGCATATTTTTGCTAGCTGGGAGGATGGTATCATGGTTAACAAACATATACTACACTGACCCCCTCCCCAAAGGAAGATGTAATGACTGAGATGATGGTACTATTATGAATGAACATATACTACACTACCCGCCCCTCCCTAAAAGGGGTTGTTAATGCCTCGGAGGATGATATCATGTCAACATAAGAAAAGAAGAGATAATACCTGGGAGTATCCCCTATAAAAAGTGAATGTAATGCCTGCGAGTATGATATCATGACAACAAAAGAGATATTACACTTACAGATATTACACCACCACCCCTCAAAATAAAGGAAAGGTAATCCCTGGGAATATGGTCTCATGACAACAGAACATATAATGCATTACCCCCTTTCCAGAGCAGGATGTAATATCTGGGAGGATTCCTTCACACACCCTTAAAGAGGAGAAGATAATTTATGTGAGGTCGTTCTTATAACAACAGAATTGATAATACACTACCCACCCTCAAGTAAAGATAATACCATAAAGTAGGATGTAATACCTGGGAAGATTTCTCCACCCTTAAAAAAGGACGAGGTAATTCCTGGGAGGATGGGCGACACTACCCAACTTATTAAAAGATATTCCGATTAAATCATTTTTTTATTCATTTAAAATGCCTAGGCAGTAAAACATTTTTTTTATTATTGTTCCTTGGCCTTTTGTTCTCAGCATCCCAGCGATATTAGACGTTTTACCAATGCCTAGGCAGTAAAACATTTTTTTTTTATTGTTCCTTGGCCTTTTGTTCTCAGCATCCCAGCGATATTAGACGTTTTACCAATGTCGTAAGTTTAAATCGGAGTTTTTATGTGATTTATCTCTCTTGAAAATTTAATTTTTCAAACGTTATCCCTTATTTGTAAGTAAATCGCTTTTATTAATTTTATTAATAATTATAATAATTATATAATTAGAATAATTATAATAATATTACTATCGACAAAACTATTGCATATATTTAAGAAAACCTGGCAATAAAAATTAGAAATTAATATTACAGAAGGTCCGGGCTGAGAGAAGTCGGTGGCAGGGTCCTGCGCTCCCAGTAGTGGCTACTACTTCTTCTCATTAACCCATCATGTCAACCCAATATTTCTATGTACTTGCATGACATTTTTCTTAAAATTATCGTCCTGAGGAAGTCTTACAAATAAAGACGAAACGTTGATGAATACATAAAAAAACATATTTTGGTTTTCCTTTTTCATTTCCCATGACGTCGGATTACCCTCATCCTCCTTTCTCATATATATATATATATATATATATATATATATATATATATATATATATATATATATATATATATATGATAATTTTATTTACACAGACATGTACAAAATCTGCGACACTGGCATGTCGATGTTATCGATCAACAGTTACTATAAACTGAGATCTCATCAGGCAGAGTTAGAATCCGATCTTAACCTCGGATCATATCATTATGATCCGAGGTTAAGATCGGATTCTAACTCTGCCTGATGAGATCTCAGTTTATAGTAACTGTTGATCGATAACATCGACATGCCAGTGTCGCAGATTTTGTACATGTCTGTGTAAATAAAATTATCATATATAAAGCTCTATTTTGATATTGAGCACTTTTTATAAACCCGGTTAAAATTCTCTGGATTACCACCCTGTGGATATTTTTCACCTGGATTATTACCATTATTATATATATATATATATATATATATATATATATATATATATATATATATATATATATATATATATATATATATAGTAATCCAGGTAAATTTATATCCACAGGGTAGAAATCCAGAGAATCCTCACTGTGTATATCTAAGAGTGCTCAATAATAAATAGAGCTGTTTAATAGGTATACAGATTTTAATTTATACTAACATTATTTAGCTACACATTTGCAAACCATGTTCCGGTCTATGGCTAGCCAGACCTCTTCAAGGTTTTTTCTTTACAGCTGCATCTAGTGGAATGTAACAAATCCTTTTTCCTCCTCTTGCTCTAAATCTATACGTTTAATGTTTGAAAATTTAGTTCCGAAAGAGAAGTTTAGGGAAGTTTAAAGAAGGCAAGTAGTCTTTATATGAAGTTAATAGATAATTTATCTTTGGTTAGCAGGAGAATGTACAGCGCAAAGCTGTTCTTATATGAGTACTCCCCCCCTCTCTCTGTTTCTCTCTGTTTCTCTCTCTTTATCTCTCTCTCTCTCTCTCTCTCTCTCTCTCTCTCTCTCTCTCTCTCTCTCTCTCAAAAATAGTGTCAAGTATTGTTAATAATTGCTTAGGCAGGATTTGGTCAGTGCTCACTTCACTCTCAACACTTCATTTGCGTAGTACAATTACAATGTACACCAGGCGCACCCATGCCTCTCCTCCATGACTGTGACGCTTTTGCGTGAATAACTTCTTTCGGGCCTGGTCAAGACACCCTTAAGTTCCGCCTCCACCCTTATTAACCTTCTCTGGTGATTTCCTTAAATGGGGAGAGAATTCAGACAAATATAAAGCACTCGTCGCATAGTATAGGTTTTGTGGGGACTTGTTTTACGGCATATCAACACTTTTCGGACTATTGAATGCAGAAATACAGTGCAATACCTTCTAGTTTACTAATGAGTCACCACTAACCAAGGCCAAAAGTTATTCGAGGATAAAGGTTAATGAGATGGATATATTGTCGGTTGAATGATGAAGAATTTGATGAGAGGGTTTAAAATGAGGAATGGATGGACAAACTTTGATTACTTATGACTTATCACTTATACGTATTTGTTGACGTTGAATTTGATGACGACTATGTTATAATCTGCATGGAAACAGCCATGTGGTAATGTATTCCACAGATGGAACATTCTTGGAACGAAATTCTATTCCTGGAAATTACGCCTGGCACAAGGCACACGGAGGAAGAACAGAAAGTAGTTGTAGTGTTGGATAATGGCCCTATCGGAATGGGCGTATCTGTTGGAAATCGTTGGTTTGACTTGCGCGAATTAACGCGGGTGCAGTCGAGTGCAGAATAGGGCTTGTTCTCACAGTCAGAGCTAACAGACGTGACAAGGTTACCGTGTGATGAGACCCCAGATCAAGGGTCAGGCTGCACCTGCGAGAGGCTCTGTGACGTCACTCGTTCTCGTGAGAAGCGAGTTTTCGTCAGTCTGGGTTTTTGGAAGCAAACCGATGAGACGTGATTGTTAAAATGTAATTTACAACAGATAAGGGAAATATTTCCCTTAAGGGAATACAAGCGAGAGAAATCCTTTCCCCCCTCTCTATGAATGGTTAAAAAAATAATTGTTAACTAACTACGATAAAGTAGTGATTTGCTTTTTCCCTCTCTCTCGACGTAGTGAATGACTCCCAGTTGAAATAACAACGCTTGTAATAAAATGAATTAAATTTAAAGAAGAGTTTGTCTTCAGAGTGCGTCGTCAAGCTTTTGTTGCAGACAACGGACGGCGTGGTTCGCAGCATGAAGCAAAGAAGAAAGAATTCATCCACTAGACGACACGACTATCCTCTACACAAGAGGGGGAAATCTAATGTATGCAACAGTAGTAGAAATACGAGTTCTTGCTGTGAATGTCTTACAAGTGGGAACCAGAGATTGGAGCTCAGTTGAGCACCTTTCATGGAAATAACAATGGAGTAGAGAGCAACTAGCAACGTCTCTTCTATGAGAAATGGGCTGTAGAGAATAGGAGAAATCATCCTCCACTGAAGTGCGAAATCTATGTTGTGATCTGTCAAAACAAGAAATAGGGCTCTTCTTTCTTACGGCATATCAACCCTTTTCCGATTATTTAAGGCGATTAGTTACATAGAATTTGTTAAACACTTTCTATATTATTTATAGTTGGGAAAGATTTAGGGTCCATAGTCATACCTTTCCCAAGCGTATTAGTGTGCAATTAGAAATAAGAGATCCGAAAATGGCGATTTTTTATTTCGTTCTTTATCTTTTTAAATAGAAATTTTGTCCGTCTGTCAGTCACATTTCTTTTATCAACGTAATACATACATTGCGGAATGTGTCTCATTTTGAAATGTCAGAGATCTTAACTACATTTTTAAAATAGAGAATGTTGCATTATTAGTAAATAATAAGTTCTCAAAAGAGAAAGCGAGTGCCATGACCGGAAATCGAAACCAAAACCTTGACGTTCCACCAACTGACCTATCTGAACCTTCTCATAAATAGAGCTTAAAATGACCATAACAAAATAATTATAGTTCTGGTGTGACGTCATAGATTTATGATTTACGTCATGTTTCAAAACATGAATTCAAGCATAAGTAATAGTAAAAAAGAAATAAATGAATGAGTAGACATTATCAATAGCGTTGGAAATTATTTTAATAGTCAAAAACAATTTATTTAGCTTTAACTATGTATTGGCATTAAAAACTATTTATTATTCAATGTATAAAAAATGTAAATAAAGATTATATGAGAAAACCTCATGAGTAAAATATCCATGTTTTTTTTTCGTTACAAAAAGTTGGGAATGAGAGTATTTTTATTCCTAAAAGAAATCGTTCTTATTTCAATTAAATTTTGTTTTTCTTTCGGGGGTGATAACAAAACCCATTGATTCTAGTTTTTAAAATTTAAATTTAATAAATAAATATAACAAATGTTAATAAAATAAACAAATGAAATGAAATTTGAGTTCATCGATAACGGGTTTCCGCACTGTCTGCCAAGCTCCAGTCCCTGTCGCATCACCGCAGTTTTGCATCACTGTGCTTGTTTTTTAAGTACTTCCACGGAATATGCTCCGATGAACGTACTGCACTTGTACTCCCCCCGCAAGGTAATTATCCCCGACCTACCCAACTAGTAACAAAATCCCACCCCTTCACTGTTGGGGTCCTAAGATAACGGAAAATGTTCTACTCTAATAGCTTCTTTCCACGGGCCGCTTGCGTTTTGAATTATCTCCCTGTTTTCGCGACCATACCAACACGCAGAAATTTAAATGTAATATGAACAAACATCTTGCTGCAAAACCCTCCACCCAGGTTGCCTCCCTATAAATATGGCTCCTATCACAGTAGACCTTTACGTTTTCAGTCCTTGGCATTTTGCCTAAGATCAAAGTGTAGTATCTGTTCCGATGGATACTGCACCCCATAGACTGGTATTGTCTTGTCCTTCGGGGCTTGATTTACGCCGGTGTATGGGTCTGTCCTGTGCAGTTCTAGGAGGTCCACCCTCCCAGGCTTTGCGTTCTCACCCTTTGAGAATGGGTTAGTTTATTGCTAATCGCCTGAGGCGCCCCTACCGGGAAACCGACGGGGCTGCCCAGACAATTTTTAAAGGTCCTAAGTACTCTTCCTCTAGAGTGCTGATTTCTCAACTCCCACTTTCCGACCTTGTGTCACATTTTACTCCGTGGGAAGTAGATAAATAGGACGTTTTCAGTGACAATATGCCTTGTTGGGTCGAACAAAAGTAAAAGAATTGTTTTTAATGACGATAAAACTATATAAATTCAAGCATCGTTACTCGGCCGTCGGGTAGCAAGCAACCGGAAGATGATATGAATTTAAAAATCATGAAAAGGGTTTTGAAAATAAAAGTTTAAAATGTTTTCTTCTTAAGATCTCATGTCCAATGATATTGCTGCAACCCAAACACCCCACACCCCACACCCACTGAATGTTATCAGAGTCGTACGAAAAGAAGGCAAAAGCCGCAGCCAAAGTCGAGATGAATCGACCGTGACTAATAATAATTAGTTATTTATTATCAAAAGGAAATCTAGTAAATTATTAGATGCGTCCACACATCGCTATCGGAAGCTTTGTCCGTCTTTCTGTCACGCTTCCTTTTCATCGCTAAACGCGCAGATTGAATGGGAGCATCTTAATTTGGATGTGTTCTAAACATCTCCAGAATATTCCGTCGACCGGTATGTCACGCTTTAGTTTGAAATAGTACCTTCGTCGGTCTGTCACGTTTAAGTTTGAAATAGTACCTTCGTCGGTCTGTCACGTTTAAGTTTGAATTAGTACCTTCGTCGGTCTGTCACGTTTAAGTTTGAAATAGTACCTTCGTCGGTCTGTCACATTAAAGTTTGAAATAGTACCTTCGTCGGTCTGTCACGTTTAAGTTTGAAATAGTACCTACGTAGGTCTGTCACATTTAAGTTTTAAATAGTACCTTCGTCGGTCTGTCACGTTTAAGTTTGAAATAGTACCTTCGTCGGTCTGTCACGTTTAAGTTTGAAATAGTACCTTCGTCGGTCTGTCACGCTTAAGTTTTAAATAGTACCTTCGTCGGTCTGTCACATTTAAGTTTGAAATAGTACCTTCGTCGGTCTGTCACATTTAAGTTTGAAATAATACCTTCGTCGGTCTGTCACGCTTAAGTTTGAAATAGTACCTTCGTCGGTCTGTCACATTTAAGTTTGAAATAGTACCTTCGTCGGTCTGTCACATTTAAGTTTGAAATAATACCTTCGTCAGTCTGTCACGTTTAAGTTTGAAATAGTACCTTCGTCGGTCTGTCACGCTTAAGTTTTAAATAGTACCTTCGTCGGTCTGTCACGCTTAAGTTTGAAATAGTACCTTCGTCAGTCTGTCACGTTTAAGTTTGAAATAGTACCTTCGTCGGTCTGTCACGTTTAAGTTTGAAATAGTACCTTCGTCGGTCTGTCACGTTTAAGTTTGAATTAGTACCTTCGTCGGTCTGTCACGTTTAAGTTTGAAATAGTACCTTCGTCGGTCTGTCACATTAAAGTTTGAAATAGTACCTTCGTCGGTCTGTCACGTTTAAGTTTGAAATAGTACCTACGTAGGTCTGTCACATTTAAGTTTTAAATAGTACCTTCGTCGGTCTGTCACGTTTAAGTTTGAAATAGTACCTTCGTCGGTCTGTCACGTTTAAGTTTGAAATAGTACCTTCGTCGGTCTGTCAAGCTTAAGTTTTAAATAGTACCTTCGTCGGTCTGTCACATTTAAGTTTGAAATAGTACCTTCGTCGGTCTGTCACATTTAAGTTTGAAATAATACCTTCGTCGGTCTGTCACGCTTAAGTTTGAAATAGTACCTTCGTCGGTCTGTCACATTTAAGTTTGAAATAGTACCTTCGTCGGTCTGTCACATTTAAGTTTGAAATAATACCTTCGTCAGTCTGTCACGTTTAAGTTTGAAATAGTACCTTCGTCGGTCTGTCACGCTTAAGTTTTAAATAGTACCTTCGTCGGTCTGTCACGCTTAAGTTTGAAATAGTACCTTCGTCAGTCTGTCACGTTTAAGTTTGAAATAGTACCTTCGTCGGTCTGTCACGTTTAAGTTTGAAATAGTACCTTCGTCGGTCTGTCACGTTTAAGTTTGAAATAGTACCTTCGTCGGTCTGTCACGCTTAAGTTTGAAATAGTACCTTCGTCGGTCTGTCACGTTTAAGTTTGAAATAGTACCTTCGTCGGTCTGTCACGTTTAAGTTTGAAATAGTACCTTCGTCGATCTGTCACATTTAAGTTTGAAATAATACCTTCGTCGGTCTGTCACGCTTAAGTTTGAAATAGTACCTTCGTCAGTCTGTCACGTTTAAGTTTGAAATAGTACCTTCGTCGGTCTGTCACGTTTAAGTTTGAAATAGTACCATCGTCGGTCTGTCACGCTTAAGTTTGAAATAGTACCTTCGTCGGTCTGTCACGTTTAAGTTTGAAATAGTACCTTCGTCGGTCTGTCACGTTTAAGTTTGAAATAGTACCTTCGTCGGTCTGTCACGCTTAAGTTTGAAATAGTACCTTCGTCGGTCTGTCACGTTTAAGTTTGAAATAGTACCTTCGTCGGTCTGTCACGTTTAAGTTTGAATTAGTACCTTCGTCGGTCTGTCACGTTTAAGTTTGAAATAGTACCTTCGTCGGTCTGTCACGCTTAAGTTTGAAATAGTACCTTCGTCGGTCTGTCACGTTTAAGTTTGAAATAGTACTTTCGTCGGTCTGTCACCTTTAAGTTTGAAATAGTACCTTCGTCGGTCTGTCACGTTTAAGTTTCAAATAGTACCTTCGTCGGTCTGTCACGTTTAAGTTTGAAATAGTACCTTCGTCGGTCTGTCACGTTTTAGTTTTTAATAGTACTTTCGTCGGTCTGTGACGTTTAAGTTTGAAATAGTACCTTCGTCGGTCTGTCACGTTTAAGTTTGAAATAGTACCTTCGTCGGTCTGTCACGTTTTAGTTTTTAATAGTACCTTCGTCGGTCTGTCAATTTTAAGTTTGAAATAGTACCTTCGTCGGTCTGTCACGTTTAAGTTTGAAATAGTACCTTCGTCGGTCTGTCACGTTTAAGTTTGAAATAGTACCTTCGTCGGTCTGTCACGTTTAAGTTTGAAATAGTACCTTCGTCGGTCTGTCACGTTTAAGTTTGAAATAGTACTTTCGTCGGTCTGTCACGTTTAAGTTTGAAATAGTACTTTCGTCGGTCTGTCACGTTTAAGTTTGAAATAGTACCTTCGTCGGTCTGTCACGTTTAAGTTTAAACTAGCATTTTCATCGCTAAACGCATGTTAAATATAGGTGGGTACGTCGGATAGTAATCATGTGATTAAATTGTGTTAGTAGGTATATTTAAACGTCAACCAGATGGATCGTAGACAAGGTGTCAGCAGGGTTAAACCCTTAGCGGAAATGATGTCGGACAAAAGATATGAGAGGGCGAGATCAGGCAGTCTGAATAGAATAAGCAGCACGACCAGACATGTTTGAGAAGAACTTAAATCAGGTTTGAACGAAGTGATACTCTTCTAAGGGTCCTTTTGGCTAAGATCAAAGTGTAGTATCTGTTCCGATGGATACTACACCCCATAAACTGGCATTGTCTTGGCCTTCGGGGCTTGATTTACGCCGGTCTATGGGTCGGTCCTGTGCAGTTCTAGGAGCTCCACCCTCCCAGGCTTTGCCTCCCCCCTTGTAGGAGGAGTAAGTTTATTGCTTTCTGCCTGAGGCGCCCCTACCGGGGAATACCGATGGGGCTGCCCAGGCAATTTTTAATGGCCAGAGTGCTCACTTTCTCGGGCGCTGGCTTTTCAATCCCCACTTTCCCGACCCGACCTTGGGTCACATCTTACCTTGTAGGAGTAAGATAAAACTGGCCTTGTGCCTAACCTCCTGGAGAGGGGGTAAATAAATACTCTTCTAAGGGTCTCCTTTCGCCCTCCTCTTATTGCCTTCTAGCCCTATTGTTTCTATACTGCCCCAAAACGAACTCCGCTAAATAAACCCATTTCTTTTCTATAAGAATGTGCTGATTGATGTATCCTTTTGTGCTTTCTGACACGACTTTTGACTTTAGCGCAAGATTGTCGACCGTCGAGATGCGCGAACGTTGAGACGCGGATCGGGAAGTCAAGTATGTCTTTTGGTTAAATTATTAACTGCATTTAGAGAAGCTTGTGGCTTGTTACGTGAGCATAGGAGCCCCCATTGGCTATATATATATGTATAGAACCCCCATTGGATATATATATATATATATATATATATATATATATATATATATATATATATATATATAGTATGTGGGTGTATTACAGTAGATCAGAATAACATCGATACCGTCGGTTTCTAAATCCAAAAAATGAAACCTATAATTGATCTCTTTTACCGGACTCTCTTCAGTCTCTGTTTATGTCTGCCTTCCCGGAAAATAATACGAGCAAATTGAATGAAATCATTGTTTTTCATGCGACAAATCATCTCCATAAGAAGCTTCGTTGTGTTGGATAATGCCCTTATGGGAATGGACGTATCTGTTGGACATCGTTGGTTTGACTTGCGCGAATTAGTGCGGGCGGACCCGTGCAGTCGAGTGCAGAATGGGGCCTGTTCTCACAGTCGGAGCTCACAGACGTGATAGGGTCACCGCGTGACGAGACCTCAGATCAAGGGTCAATGTGCACCTGCGATAGAGGCTCTGTGACGTCACGGGCTTTTGCGTGGGAAGCAGAGGGATCCGTGATGCCACTCGTTCTTCGTGAGAAGCGAGTTTTAGCAGTCTGGGTTTTGGAGGTGAACCTATCAGACGTGACTTTACCATGTAGTCTGCAACTTACACAGGGGAATTATTTCCCTAAGAAAATACAGGCGAAAGATCTCTATTCCACCCTCCACGAATGGTTAAGATTTAATTGATAAGTAATTACGAAAGCAGTAATTTGCTTTTTTGTTTTTGTTGTAGCTTTTTTGTTTTTGTTGTAGCAGCGATATTTTGGCAGAAAGAAAGAAGAAAGAAGTCAACCACTAGACGACACACCCCTCCACGCGGCGAGGAAGTGAAGGTACGAGAATTTAAAGGTATGCAAACTATATGATTTTTAGTGTTAAAAAAATAACGAGTGTTTAAACGTAAACTGCCACGGCCCGATCCGGGATTAGTATACAAAACGAGAAATGCCGCGGCCCAAGCAGAGGGGCTATGCAACAGTTGGTCAGTCGTTCTGTCACGCTTAAATTCAAAATATCACTTTTGCCATCCCTATAAGGGGTTCTGCTTGTCCGTTGGTATTTTATACTTAAGCTTGTAATAGTACTAGAAAGAAATGTGACCCCTTGGATAACCTGTTTAGCTCGTGGTAGGTTTCTGAATCAGGAAAAAGGCGATAAGCAATAACCCATCCCCAATTTCGAAAGAGGGGATAATGCTTGGGAGGATGGCGTCCTAAGACCAAATCAAACGATATTTCATTTGTATAAAGAGGGATCTTCATAGAGACAAGAATCTCCTCGGTTGGTATGAAAATAAAAAGTGAGTTTGTAGAACCAGTTATATTTTTTAAATAAATAAATAAAAATCCAATATTAGTCTCGCTCTCTCCAGCTATGGGGTGAATAGTATAAATACTACGGTGATGTTCCCTATTGTTTATACGGGACTATTTAAATATTGTATTCATAGTTTATTTGATTATCTTTGCCTGTTAAGAAATAGAGAAAGAGAGAGATAACGAAGCGAGAGTTATAGGGAATGTATAAAATAAGAGCTGGGGGAGTAAATAAGATACAGTGAAAGAGGGTGGGAGTAATGGACAGAAACTTAGTAAAAAGATGGGTCACTTGATGAAAAAATTGCAATTAAAATTGATTTTTATTTCCAAACATAACTCAATCACAATGCCAAGGAATATGTTTACTTGTATCTTGTGTGATTAAAATATATCCATGAAAAAGTCCTTAGGGAAACCAAAGTTGATTAACTCATGTATGTAGCAGTCACATCTTTTGAAGTATTATTTTCTTTTGAAGTATTATTTTCTTTTGAAGTATTATTTTCTTTTGCTGCAAATAGACACGTTTATCATTGGTTGAGTGGCTCATTGGCCAATCAAATGCCTTGGCGTAAGAATGGCATTTGTTGATCTACTTGTAGCGCCCACACAGTCTGGCTTTTTCCCGCCTGAACCGGATGAAGATTCGAGATTGTACTAGCCGGACGTTCTGTCGTTGGCTCTTCCAACTCGCCAGCGATAGGATAAAACGTACAAAGATGCGTGACGCTCCCTTTTGTAAAGATTTTAATTTCTTTTCAGCACAACCAAGATAAAAAGTATTTCTATTAACCTTTAGTGTCGTCTGTTGTCGTCTACTTATTTCATCTATAAGTCAAATGGGCACTCTGATGCTACCAGATCAGGCTGCCTGAAGATACCGGCTTCCTGACCTAAAATGCAGCAAACATTGATGTTATTATTTTCTTCCTTTCCCTTTGCAAAACTTAATCATCTTCTGCACAGGCCAAAACAAAAACAACAATGTTGCTCTTCAAAACACCATAACCAAACACCATAAATAAATATTTGAAGATATAAAGAACTTGAAGCATATAAACTTTTACCAACATAACCAGATTCACATTAAATAACCTGAAAAGGGTTGATATGCCTTAAAACAAAACAACCAAACCAAACCAAACACTATAAATAAATATTTGAAGATATGAAGAAATTGAAGCATAAACTTTTACCAAGATTACCGGATTCACAGTAAATAACCCTAAAAGGGTTGATATGCCGTAAAACAGAAAAACCAAACCAAACCAAACCAAATACCATGAATAACTATTTTAAGATATAAAGAACTTGAGGCATAAAAACTTTTACCAAAATTACCGGATCTGGCATTAAATACCCCGAAAAGGGTTGATATGCCGTAAAACGAAGCAGCCAAATAAATGGGCACTCTACTTATTTCGAATATGGTGCACGATGAATCTTCTATCATAGCCAAAATTTAATAACCCGTCATCAGCATAAGTATAACAATAGATCCACTTTGTTAAACGTGTTGACTGAATGGGCTCATCTTAAGAATATCGGTTCTTGTTTATCGATGAAGGCCATGAAGTCTACGTAATAATTAATCTCTCGTTCTTTAGTCATTCATGAAAGTATGGAAGAACATAATGCTTCATCTTTCATGCTAGTTCTTTTCATCCAAAAAAGAAAGATGTGCTTCACGAACTGTAACTATTCCAATTGATCTATCTTTGTTTATCCAATTAGGAATTCAATAAATATTTTTTCTTTTCTTTCAAACTGTAATTATCCATCCGAATGGTTTTCTTTGGACTTAATTGGATCTGTCATTGTAATGGCTGTCGTTTGACATCAGAATTAAAAAAAATGGCCGCTTGTTGGGTGCGATGACGTAGTCTGGTCGGTAGCCATGTTAACCGTGAAGTGTCATTTCCGGCCAACCGCCAACGCCTATATTCGCATGTAATGTTTTTCATTAGCAAAATATGTTGGGCGTACTTTATTTATTTATTCATTTATTTATTTATCAGAATCAAAATGAATAACACTACCAATGCTTTTCGAAATACTTCAAACCAAATTTATGAAGAGGTATGTTTGAAATGAGCGCCGTTTTTTGAGAAAAAGAGAATAATTGCTCTTTTCTGGGTCGGCTGTTGTTTTAAGTGGGTGGTATGTAAAGATTTCCAGTCTTCTTATAGTATTCGTTATCATTAAACTGTTAAACTATCCATCTAATTAACCCTTATTCTTGAGTAGCTTTTAGCCTTGATAAGTGGTGACTCTTAGTTCAAGAATATTTTATTTAAATAGCTGCTTTTAATATATTCATTCTACGTAGTCGAAGTTTACTAAAGAGGATATGTGTTATGCATAAGTTCAGCTTGTGTTTTTATCGTTAGCTTTACTCCAAAGTTCTCGCGCATTTTTAGATGTGATCATTTTTATTTGTTAGAGCTGCACTCTTACTCTAAAGTAGAACCTTCATTTAAAAAAGCTCAAACACCAAAGTTCAAATTAAAAAAGTTCAATTTTGAATTTAAAAAGATAAGCTTTACGGATTTAAGAAGTTATTGAAAGAGTCTTAATGAACTTGTTGGTAATTAAAATTATACGTGATTGAACATACATATCAGTTGTGAAAGCGGAATCAAAAAGGGAACGAAGAGTGGTAATTAAAATGCTAGAATTCAACTTTTTTGTCAATTTTTGAATTCAGTCTTTTTTTTCTCATAATTTAGAGTTTGATTTTTATTAACTTTAAGTCATACTTTAATTTGAAGTTTGATTTTATCATTTTAAATCGAAATTTTGTAATTACAGGTTAAACACGTCTAATATTTTAAGTTTTATTCAGCTTTTGTCGTTTTTTAATTAAAGTTTTTAATTTGAAGATTATCTTTAAGATGAAGTTCATTTTTTTTGCGAATTAAAGGGGCAAATTTGACCCCACAATCAGCAAAGATATAATTAAAGAGATAGTTTTTGTTCACCCAATTGATTTATTCTGAGTGCGACGAATAAACGCGCCCAAAACCAACCAGGGAGTTAATCTGATCTTACCCGTGTTAGCGCTGCTCATACCAATCGATGATACGTCTTCGACAATCAGGCCATATTTTAGTTGGTTATCTGGCTTCTAGCGGACTGGGGTCTGGTTCTGTGCAGTTATAAGAGGTCCACTACCAAGGCTTTACCTTCTCTTTTTGAGAAGAGATTAGTTCGTTGCTAATCGCCTAAGGCGTCCCTACATGGGAACGCTGATGGGGTAGCTGAATCCCTACTTCCCGACCCTTTGTCGCATTTTACCACGGTAGGATGAAGATAAATACCAACTCGTCGAAAAGATGTGATTTTAAAAACATCCAGAAACTCGATTATGCCCCAACTGTCAAGATTCATGGCCCCCTCTCGGCTAGAAACGAGTATACACGCTGACACATACGTCCGCTATCTCCAAAATAAAATTTAATGTAAAATATTAGAAATAGATTTTTAAAAAAGAAAGTTATTTACATAATAAGCATATACTATAAAAAAATAAATAAAATGTCCGTCTGAGAATTAAACGTTTTCTAAAAAAAAATCGCCCGGAATGGGCTTAACGGTTAATTTTTTAAATTTAAGTTCACCTTTTTTTAATTTTAGGATAAAAAAAAATCATAGTTTATGGCATGGCGTAGTTTAGTACAGTTCTAAGTTCAGATCGTCATAGCCACGAGGAGTGGCAATGGGGATAAGCTCCTATCTTTATAAAGTAAAGTATGTGGTAGGAGTAGTTTTATATATATATATATATATATATATATATATATATATATATATATATATATATATATATATCGGTGGGGGGTGCAAATAATCTCCTAAACTGATGAACGGATCATTATGAATTTTGGAATATATATTCTAAAGAATACGGTGAGTAACATAGGCACATTATTTTTTGTGTGTCAATTTTATTTCATTTAGGATGTGCATATAAGTAAAGTTATTTTTTTATTTTTTATGAACCGATGATTATGAATATTAGAATATATATTCTCGGCAACCTGGTGAGTAACATGGGCACATTATTATTTTTTTAACTTACCGTTTTGTCTAACAACAAAAAATTAGAATAAGTTAGATACACAAACTTTAATAGTAAAAAGAATTGTTCTACATCAAATTGTGAAATATATTAAGTAATACATTTTTAAAGAATCGATGCGGTAATAATATGTATGTGCTTCGTAAAATCCTAACCTACTGAATTTACCATTATAAATTATGGAATATGTATTCTAGGCAACAGGGTGAGTAACGTGGGCACATTATTATTTGTTTAACTAAACCATGTAGGGGTGCTACCGAAACCGTACCATACCCCCAAAGAAACTAATTCTATATGTATCAGGGCCGGCGGGACAGTTATAAAAGTGTGTGGGGTCTCTCCTAAAAAGTGAGGGGGCCTGGTTAAACACATGCACATCAACTTAATTATTGATGACTGTAAAGTGGGGGGCCTAAGTCAAAAAGTGAGGGGGCCTGAGCCCCCCCCCCCCCCCGGTGCCGCCGTCCATATGTATTGCGTATACCCGTCTTGGGTTGAATATTCTACTAGTTGTCTATAAAATATTCACGGCGTGCGTCTTCAACAGCCTCTGACACTAAGTAAAACTCCTTGCCTGTTTTGTGGCTTAAATATAGGTCCAGCGGAATTGCTATCACAGATAGGAGGAGTATAGTGTGGTTTTTTTTTTGTAGATGAGACTCATCAGTCTGGAAAGACAACTCATCTAAGAGAATGAAAACTGATGTTGAAACTTCGCTATTTTTTAGTTATACCCACTGATGGGAAAGGCTTCGGGAGTCAATCGTGAGAAAAAATCCAGAGCCAGAGTCCCCAAGGAAGTCCGAGGCTGTAAACAGCAAACGTTCTAACAACTCTTGCGACGGCACTGCCGTTTTAATGGACCATTTTAGGGGCGTACAGATAGTGTGTGGGGAGTGTGCTTATTTACTCAGGGTTTGCTCTCTAGAGAGCACAACTCCATAGTTTTCCAAGACTGAATTAGTTCAGTACATTAGAAGTGACGCTAGCATTTAGGATCAAAGTGTAGTATATGTTCTAATACTACACTTCATCTTTTCCCTCCTCGGTCAGCGAGGGGCAAATCCTTTTACACTGAGGGGATTTTTATTTTTGTCAAAATCCCGATTGACCCATTTTTGAGCTGCTGGATTTTCCCTCACATTAAAAACCGACTTTGTGTTTAACTCTATCCTTGTTGCAAGTAAATAGGGACGAAAACATTACTCCGTAGAATGTGTATTTTTAATGTGAAAAGTTCAAAGGCGACAACTGCGCATGTGATTATGTGCAAGTAAAAACAGTTGCCAGATGTCTGAAGTGTTTGCGATTTTTATGAAGTAGTTGTTGAATAATGGACCATAAAAATGAATCATAGCGGACTTCTAGATACATTTATCTATCAAGTATATTTTCTAATTAGAATTCTTGAAAGTGGGTGGGAGTCGAATATTTCTAAACAATAAGTGTGATGACAGATAGGCAGACAGAAACATGCGAAACCTACTATGATGTATAGAGTCACGAGTAGACAAATTGGATAGATAAATAGATACATGGATCCAGAGAAAAAAATTGATTAGATTTAGTGATAGATGCTGGTAGAAATTAGCTAAATAGATGCGTAAACTACTTAGATATACATGAAAGCTAATCGAATAGATATACTCTAAGACTAATTAGATGCATAGATGTATACGGAGCTATATATATACATACGAACATCGTTATATATATATATATATATATATATATATATATATATATATAGAGAGAGAGAGAGAGAGAGAGAGAGAGAGAGAGAGAGATTTGGTTTTTTGACGTGGTTGTTTATACATCTGAGGAGACCTAATTAAGGGGTCGAAATAAGTTATAATGTGTACAACCTTAATGTGTGTATAGTTTTTTCTTTTTATAATTCTGTTTTGCTCTGTTTAAATTACATTGAGCTCTGTTATTCAGATTCTCAACACAAAATTGAAATTTACACACTATATATATATATATATATATATATATATATATATATATATATATATATATATATATATATATATATATATATATAATCTCGGAAGTTTCTCAACCATTAAAACTATATAAGCAAAACATTTTTATATATATATATATAATATGTTAAATAAATATGTTAAGGAAAGTCAAGTTCAAAGTTTATAACTTTAGTTGTATCATACGTAGACAAAAAACTCAGATTCAATTATATAAAAAATGAAGCATTCTAATACTCTATAATACAAGTGAACATTGCAGGTGAAATTTAGCACAATGTTTAGGACATAATAAGACGGAGCTCATATATATATATATATATATATATATATATATATATATATATATATATATATATATATATATATATATATATGAAGGAGTAAATATGAAATAAAATTTCAGACAAAATGTAAAATTGGTTAAGGAAATGTGAACAAACAAAGTAACAATCTCGTGAAAATACGGACACAAATACACAAATATATTGATGTGTTTATGTCGCGAATTAGATCTATAGGAGTAAAGAGCTCCATTTGTATAAAAAAAGTATAAGTATGGACTGTAATCTAGGCTTTACTTGCCTGAAAATTTCATTATTTTTTTCGTTTATATACGAGCACTGAAGATAGCCACCCAAAATAATAATTGCAGGGAATACAGGAGGATTTTATAAATATATTGGTAGTATGCCGAAACAATTGTATGCTAGTAATAAAAAAAACAGATTTTTGTGAAATGGTGTGGATCCGGTTTTTTTTTTTTACATTTGACGTGGTTTAAATTAAATAAAAAATATTGTATACCATAGCTCTAGCCTCAATATTTAACTATTACAATTGCTTCATGTTATTAAATTTATATTTCAAATATTAAAACTTTAAATATAAATACGTCTATATATATATATATATATATATATATATATATATATATATATATATATATATATATATATATATATATATATATATATATATGTATATAAATATATATATATATATGTATATATCTATATTGTATTTCTCAGACACCTGTTTCGTCCGTAGTAAATAACATTTTTCCTTGTTCATAAGTTAAACCAAAACAAGTATATGTTTAATCAGCCTCACCCAGAAAACCGAAATTTTCAAAAAAAGGATGAATATTAAAAAAGGGTATTCTACCATAATAATTTTGTTGTTTTTAAAAAAAAAACAGTTTCCTCCAAATCAAAATATTCAAAACTCAAAAAGTTCGACCAAAATCTTCTGAAGAGAATTCTACTGTCAAAAGCCATCGAGACATATCAATTCAAGAAAAAAAATCAAGCCGTTCTTTCAATGTCAGAAAAAGAAACATCCTCGTAAATGCCTCATTTGTTTAATTTTCTAATTAATACTTATTCAATTTCCTTAGAATAGCATTCTAATCTTTGTCATCATATCGAAAAAAAAAACATGAAATGAAACTATTATTTCCGATTCTTATTTTTGTTGTCTATCTCCACTTCGATAAAATAAATTCTTTATTTTTTCGCTTATTGTTAACGGCGAAAGTCCAAAATAATATAGATTTTCTTTTCATGTTAAGAATTAGTGAAACGAAATGCTTATATAGCATTTTGTTTCACTAATTCTTATATGCTTATTGTTCAAATTTCATGTAAATCGGAGATATTCGAATTTGAAAGTTTTCGTTACTATTATAACCCACTCCAGATCATCTAAATCCATTAAAACTCTAAAATATTTCGAACAATTTACTAAAAATATATGACATTAGTTTCAACCGTTTAAAACTGATGCCTCGACACATATCTTTGTTATATATATATATATATATATATATATATATATATATATATGATACCAATTATTTTACATGTATTTTTTTCATAAATCTATCTTTATTTGTCAAATGTGAAGAAATGTATTATTTTAGCTGAGAAACACCCCCACATATATATATATATATATATATATATATATATATATATATATATATATATATATATATATATATATATATATATATATATATATATATATCTTCTCAACCTAAGTAAACGGTAAACGAGTAATAATCCATTATAAAGTATCTGTTAATAGTAAAACACTTCCCACCATCAAATATTCCTGCTTTTCATCCCTAGGATCCATTCTAGCCTCAAAATCAACATTATCAATCAATCTCCCCACCCCAGCTTCTCATGAAAAAGAGGAGAGGTTTGCTCTTAGAAGAAGCATACACAGTCAGTTCCATACTATACGAAGCCAAAATAATATCCGATGTAGATTCCAAAAAGGAAGAAATTTACATCGGAATGACTCAAGGAACATTGAAACAAACGTTATACGCTCACAATAAACCCTTCAGATTTCCCTTAAAAAAAACTACATCACCACCCTAGCGACCACTATACGGGAACTCAAAGATTATCGATAAACCAAAGGCCCAAAAGCTTTACCTCCAGGAATTCCCCACTATACACCACTGAAAAATTTGGGATTGTACAGGCAATCAATAACCCTTCCATAAACTGCATTAACATTAAAACCGAGGTTTTAAAAATGTGCACACAAAAGATTCTGCTAGCCTAATGGACTAGCAACGGAAATACATAACTCACTAATAACCCTACAAGACCCATAAACTCCACATCATAGAAAATATATAATATACCGACCCAAAACATTTCCAAAACTTATCATTTTTATATACAACATAACACCCCCAAGATATATTGCACATGACACAACATACTCACATCCTCCTACCAATCCTAATGCGACCCACACGCACACCTTATTTGATCGCATCTATCACAAATATAACATAAATCATTAGATACCCCGTCACATTTTAACATATATAACATGATAAATACACAACGACCAAACCCATTAAATTTAAGGATTCATAGATGACTAAGATATAACTCCCTCTGTCTCACACAGACTTATAATAGACTCATAAACATTATTAGATGAAGTCGACAGAATTAACTAAATATAAAAACCCAACACGGGTGCATATTGTAATAATATACAATACATTAGATATCCCTTAGTTGAACTCGTTCACTGATAAAGAGATACCCTCATTCAAGATTCAACTACAACATAGCAATTAATCGATTCAAATATAGACCCCATAAATCTACATTTAAAACTATAAATAAATAAACAAATAAAAATAAATTAAATAAAACACCTAATAAAATAAAATAAAAACTTAAAAAGATACTAAACTATAAATAAATTAACAAAAAATCAATAAAACTTAATAAATCCCACCCAGAACCTGATCAATAAACTACGTCACGAAGTTACCCCTAAAAATAAACACACCTTTGAAGCAGGCAACATCCATCATCACTAATTAAATTATTTTAAATAAAACTTAATTACGATTAAGACCTATATATTAATATCGAGATGCTGAAGATTTCTTAAAGACTATAGACTTTATTTTTTAAATACAACCGTTAAAATACAATTTTGAAAAAATACAAAACCATAAATAAATAAATAATAAAAGAAAACACTTAATTAAATAAAATAAAACTTTTGTAAAAAAAATACAAAACTATATATTAATAAAATAAAAAATTAAATACAACACTAAATAAATCCTACCCAATAAAAATATAACTCTGAGACCGGTACTTTCTTCAAAAGGGACACTTCAACAAGGCACCGGCTAACAGCGAATCCAAGCGCCATTTCCCCCTGTGTTTACGTATCGGGACGCTGACGATTTTTTATGGCGATAGACGTTTTTTTTTAATTTAAAAAGCCAGTCCATCTGAATGAAACTGCTGTATGTAACGTATCGTTTTTAAATAAATTATTTGTATTTAGCTCTCACTTTTTTTATGATCGAGCACTTTAATGATTTCTTTTCAACATAACCTGATATATATATATATATATATATATATATATATATATATATATATATATACATATATATATATATATATATATATATATATATATATATATTGTGTATATGCATGTGTGAAATAAAATGGAATATATATATGTGTATGTGCGCGTGTATGTGTCAGTGTGAGTGTGTGTGTGAAAGACTGAAAGGAAAAACAATTAAACGCAGATATGGACAAAAAACGGTAGATTTGACCAGTTTCGTTAATATCAACGAACGTCTTCAGAGAAATTTCTTCCGGTGTTTAATTGTTATTTCCTTTTTGTCTTCCATATATTTTGTCTCCACGACTTTTCAGTTAATGATATATCGTGTATTTTATCCTCACACACACACACACATATATATATATATATATATATATATATATATATATATATATTGTGTATATGTATGTGAAATAAAATTGAAATAAAGGATAAGGCAAAGACAGCCCAAATGGAACACACATAAGCATGTATTGATCGATATTTTTCCTAAAACCTTTTATTCAGGCTTTGTCAGAATACATGGTATGAAGAAAATATGAAGTATTTATATATACAGCAGTGAGTAGCAGATGTCAGATTCGAAAATCCGTTACCCCATATTTTTCTCCCACTTTTGAAAACTTTCCCAACCCAGTCATGCGGATTTTCGAATCTGACTCCTAAATGCTAAAACAATGAAATATTTCAAAACATTGTCTTTTAGAAAAGCAAATCGGTGTGGACAGAGAATTAGGAGTATCAATGAGCTATTAGGGCAAACCTGTGTTTCTTGGGGACATGGATAGCAAAATAGAAAAGTTTTTAAAAAGTATATTAACATCTTTTTTACTCCCCCCCTTCTCTCTCTCTCCCTTTCTATCTCTCTCTAAAGCTATCTATCTATCTATTTATCTCAACTGATTCGATATAATGGAAAGAAAGAAAACGAAAGCTGTTTAACCTAATTTCAGTATTGTTTTTGAAACAACTACCAGTAAGAATAGCAATAAGTAACCAATAACAAGTAAATAAGTAAAATAAGTAACAAATACAGATACGAATGAAAGAAAATATTTCATGCCTCCTGCCCCCACACTAATGTGATACTTAATAACCCCAAGGGAATTAATATTACGGTATTTTCTTTTTACTATAATCAGATCGGGGTCATACTGATTCCAATAATGTATGGCTTATAAGTGTACCTTGTGTAGTTTCTGACTTTTAGTCGAACATACACATAGATATATAATTACGACCTTTCTTTATATAATATCCGTTCGAGGATGGGTACAATTTATTCCCCGTACACCACTTTTATGTCTTCTTGCGAAGATTAAAACCAAAATATAATAATACTAAACCTTGTGTCTAGAATTCTTATACCGATTTTGGTCAAAATCCATTACATGATTTTGATTTTAGAAAATGTCTAAAATTTAAAGCTTGAGCTTAGGAGTCCTTAAAAGAAATTAAAATTAAGGGAATATTGATTTTTTAATGTGTAATGACTATGGATCAAATTTAATGTAAATCTGAAATATTTGAATTTTCAAATGGGACGTTGTGACCATGTTATGTTCCTTAAAACCCCTTTAAAATGCTGAAAAGAAACTAAAATTTGAGGAATATTTATTAATTGATGTCTATTACCTATTTTTAAAAGTTCACAAAAAACTTAAAAGAAAGAAACGAGGAAACGAACCGAAAGAAAGATAGATGAAACGAAAAGAAAGAAACACAACGAAACGAAACGAAAAAAAATTAAAGAAACGAAACAGCGACAGAAAGAAAAAGATTAACACTGACGTTGATCTTACAGCAACACTGAATACGTTTTGCGTGTAAACATATGAGCTAGCCCACCCCATAATCATCCCCCATACCGATTCGCACGCAAACCGTTTGAAAAACTCCGAGAAAACACCACCTGAACAAGATCCATTAAATACCCCCCCTCCCGACGGTCGCGTGAGTGGCTTCACGTGTTTACGTTAGAAACAGAGAGAGAGAGAGAGAGTGAAAGAGAGAGAGAGAGAGAGAGAAAGAGAGAGAGAGAGAGGGAAAGGGAGAGAGAAGGGGGGGGGGGCACATTGAGCCAATTGAACTAAGCAAGCAGATAAACCACCATCACACAATCTAAGCATAGACCTCTCTTCCCCCGAGAGTGAGGAACTGATTTCCAACTTTTCGATCAGCTTAACTAAGAAGTAATCTCGAACAAGATTTGTTTTTCCTTTTTTCTTTCTTTTTTCTTTTACTGTAGTCGTCGTCCGCGCACTAAAATAGGTTCACAAAGAATTTTTTTAGCATTCTGAAAATAACCATTCACAATGCATGATTATATGTAGTATCAGCAGCCATTATTTTCGAATTGATGTACTTACTAGCAGATATATCAGTCCTCGTCGGGGTGACCAGTTGGTAAAATGAAGTATCAGAGAAATTAATTATAAGTACCCCTCAGAGTGTAGTATCTGTTCCGATGGATGCTCACTCTGTAGACCGGTATTGTCTTGGCCTTCGGGCCTTGATTCCGCCAGTCTGAGGTACTGTCCTGCGCAGTTCTAGGAGGTCCAACCTCCCAGGCTTTGCTTTCTCAACCTTTGAGAAGGTGTTAGTTTATTGCTAGTCGCCTGAGGAATGTCGACGGGGAATGTCGACGGGGGTGCCCAGGTATTTTTTGACGGTCAGAGTGCTCTTCTTCCTTTAGAGCGCTGACTTATCAAATCCCACTTTCCCGACCTTGTGTCATACCTTACCGCTGTTGTAGGTAGATAAATACCAAGTACCCCCAAAGAACTGGTAATCTAAAGATGCATGGATTATTGTTGCCACATCTGTGCTGGTGCAGTAACCACTAGTCTTTCCCTCTTAGACAGGCTCCAAAAAATAGCCTCTAATCTAATAGGTCCCGCACTGTCTGCCAAGCTCCAGCCCCTGTCCCATCACCGCAATGTTGCATCCCTGGGTTTGTTTTACAAGTACTTCGAAGGGGATGTGCTCCGACGAACTTGCTGAACGTGTTCCCTCTCAGTGTAAATACCCCCGACCAACCCTAATATCCCACCCCTTGCACGATAGAGGTCCCCGGGTGTCGGAAGGCTTTCTACTCGAATAGCTGTTTTCCTCGAACTGCTTGCCTTGAGGATTCCATCCCTGCTCTCTGTTACCCCGACTGTATTGTGAACAAAGATCTCGCTTCACAACTCCCCACTTAGGATGCCCATATAAACCTGTCCCCAATTCACAGTTACTCTGCAAGATCTTTCAAGCTGCACCGGTTTGTGCAGCAGCTTTAAAGATCTTGCAGAGTACAACAATAATGCAAAGGACTGCGTATAAAAGTGGGAAACTGTCGTATGACGACCACATGCTTCAAAGGCACGCAAAGAAGAAGAAGAAGAAGAAGAAGAAGAAGAAGAAGAAGAAGAAGAAGAAGAAGAAGAAGAAGAAGAAAGCAAACCCAATTTCATACGCCGTTGTAGTAGCTTTAAATGTTGAATAATGTAATTGAGGTGCGAGTTGTCTGCCCTTTCAAATGGTTTGTTCGCTTCATGAAAATGGTAAATAGTGAAATGAACATCCATTAATCCAGACCATCTAACCTTTATCTTCTACCTGGGTGTTACAAGTTTGAATCCAGTCGGTTCCACAGTACCACTTTCACTTAGAGATGTTGGCAACCTTCACGTGGTCCTTCCTGTAAGTACCCGATGTCTTTCCAGAAAGATTTCGAACTAGAAAAACATCGGGGAAACTAATGCCAGCACCAGAATCATCTGATTCACACGAAAGAAGAAGATCTTCTAGAAACTACTTACAACAATTGTTTACGAGGAAACAGTTGAATATGTATGTATTTTTCGGTTACAAATTTCATAGGAATCGGTCATATCCTTGTATATAAATATATATATATATATATATATATATATATATATATATATATATATATATATATATATATATATATATATATATAGTTTAATTATACATTAAACGCACCGGGCTCATGAAGAAGAATTTCAAAAACTACCCAGTGAACCGAGTGCAAGAGAAATCCAAACAATTGCGCTTAATATGAATGTTAGAATCCTAAACAGATCTTTCGGTTGGAGTCTCTGAACTGGCGGGTGAATAGCAAATACGAACATTGAAAAAAAGAACTATACGTCAATGCATATTGTTATTATTTGTAGTAGTAAAAAAATTATCGTCAGCATCCTAAGGATGCTTTATGCCAAATGTGGTGCAATTCTAACCAATAGTTTTGGAGACTATAAAGTATTTGTTTTAGTATTAGCAGTAATGGTATCAGCCACGATATTAACATTTTAACCTCCTATGAGATAACTAAGCAACTTAATGATTATTCATACCAAATTTGGTGCAATTCTGACCAATAGTTTTTAAGTCTATAAGTGTTCGGCGGTAGTAGTAGTAGTAGTAGTAGTAGTAGTAGTAGTAGTAGCATGTTCATCCTCCTATGACACATCCGGCATCTGAAAGTCCCATATCTGAATAATGCAGTAATGTTGACAGGTATTATGCAAACGTTTATTAGCCTAATTAAACTAGGCAGCACGGACCTTTCAAATTATCCCACGGATAACCCACCGCCAGGAAGATCTTCTGTAAGCAAAGCTCCGGAAAATGTCGAATGGGCGGAAGAAAGCGTGCGACAATGAAAGCTTTCTACAAATTGTAATATCTAAACCGTTGATATCTTTACCAAGGAGCTGGGGATTTGTCGTTTTTTTTTCTCTTCGAAGATCGTCTAATCCAACACTGCCATCCCAAATTAAACGCAAGTCTTCACTCTAGGCAACGTCGACCTTTTGCCGTGAGGTGAAAGCCCTGTTGAAAAAGGGGAGGGATTTTTTTTAAATAAGCCGAGAGCGATGAAGCAGCCTTTGGCAACCTTGAAAAGGGATTTCCTTACAGTTCGCCAAAAATGGAAAGGATACTGCACTAAGTATATTATGTCATCAGTGGCGAATCTACGGATTGGGGACAGTGCATCTCTCGAATGTTAATCATCCCTCCCGTCACACACACACTGTTATACTCTTTAATGTTGAGGTGAGTTAATGGCGATTATTTCAGATTTTCGAGGACAAACTGTTTTTTTTTTACCCAAATCCTAACCTAACCCTAAAAAGTCTAAAATAAGCTAACCTAACCTAACCTAACCATAATCTAACCCTAAACTACCCCTAACCTAATCTTAACCTAGTAGGTTTCTGTTCGGTTCAAAAGCTGTACCGGTACCCAAAAACTAATTCATCCGTTTTTCATCAAAAAAGAAACACGAAAACGACACATATGTGTGTATATATATATATATATATATATATATATATATATATATATATGTTTGTGTGTGTGTGTGTGTGTGTGTGTGTGTGTGTGTGTGTGTGTAAATGAACCACATTGGAACTATCGCAGATGAACGGGGTAGTTTAAGTTAGATGTTGGTGTATGGAGGTGTGAATGTGTCGTTGGTTGTCATGTGTTGGCCTATTTTGCATCTAGGTTTGTTGCATGGAGATATATGGTATATTTTGGTGGATGTTTGTAAAGAATGTAGGTTCGGAGGCTGTCATTGTAAAAAGGTTCAAAAACACATCAAATTCAAATTTAAGGCCTGGATTAAAAAACTTTAACTCAGCCCAAAAAGAAATTAAAACTAACATTTAACCCGGGTCTGGCCTTTTTAACCTTTTTTATTTTTTCGTATGTATAATTCTTAAACCCATTTTCTCTCTTTAACATTCTCTAGAAGACACATAATTAACCCTCAAAACAGTAACGGCCAAATATACGCTTCTTATAAACATTGACTCACGAGACTTGTATAGAGATATTTTTAATTTTTTTCATATTTTAAACTGTTTTCCAATTTGAAATCTAAACTGTTACATTTCGCACACCACTTTTTAAAAACCTTATTAAACCTCCCTAACACTAATTTTAAACAAATATACATAACACTTTAAAGCAAATAATGCATCCAAACGAGAGTGACACGTGAATTCACATTTCTGAAATAGATGACAGCTGAAGAGAGCCGGATGGTTAAGTCCTTCTGAGCTTGAAACCGACGATACTAATGTTGTACTAATTTTTCTGTACAAAAAAAAAATATTACGCTCTTAATTTTGATTCTCAATTAATCGAGCACTCTGCTGGGATTTTTCCTACTATATTATAAAAGAAGTATATATATATATATATATATCCAGCGATAAACTATTTCGCTGTATCAAAACTCTTCAGTTTGACTAGACAATCAAGTACCTTTTTATTCTGATAGGGGCAGCGCTTATCAAGGCCCGGGGGCACTAAAGGATAAGGGTTAAATATATGTCCAGTTAGATGGTGATCACAACCATGAGAACATTAGAAACAATAGGTGGAATTGGAAGAAGATTACTTAAGAGGGATTGGTTATCCAAGAGAGCGGCTCGACAAGTATTTGTTTACATTAGACTTGAAGACGGATCTGTAGTTTGTTGGGAAACAGCCTTGTGGTATGTTTTCCACGGATGGGATATTCTAGGAAATAAACTTTGTTCATGGAATTCCGTTTTGTTTTTCATACAGAAAGAGAGAAAGGAAAGTTCTTTGTTAAGGTTGTGGCTCGGCGAGTTCTCGCTGTGAATGTTCTACAGGGGAAGGCCGGGCATTAGAACTCAGTCGAGCACCTACCATGAACGTAACGATATAGTTGAGGGAGGCTGGCAAAATCTCTACTGTGTAGAAGAGGCTGTAGGGTGGACAAGAGATCAAGTTGTTTTGTACCATGTCAAGGAAAGAATAGGAGCTTCCAGTGACACTTCCCCAGATATTACAGCATCTTAGGATATATTGATTATCCAAGAGGGCAGCTCATCACTTGAGGATAAGGTTTAAAGAGATCGTCAGTATTACAATGATCGCCACCACGAAAGGACGAGAAACAATGAGTAGGATGGGAAAAAGATTACTTTAGAGCAGGGGCAGGCAACCCCCAGCCCGCGGGCCACATCCGGCCCGAGAAGGCTTAGTGTCCGGCCCGCTACCCTGTTATGCTTTATTATTTCAATCCGGACCGCGGACCTCCCAGTAAAACTCATAGCAGTGTGTTACATAGACGTAAAAGTAGGTTTCAATTAAGATTTACAGTGAGATAAAAATGTATAAATATCAGCGAGCGATGATGCATGTATATTTCATTTTTCTTTAACTATTAATTTCAAATCCTTGGCCTGAGATAATAACAGGAAAAAGAGAAAGAAAGAGGCGAAGAGGAAACGTGAGACGAGGAAAGGGCATGAAACAGAACTTATGTGAGGTGTGTCAAAACGAATGCTGGATTAACTTGCTACTTCCCCCGTCATTATTTTTTATGACTCCAAAATGGCTCTTCGTCGGCGCCTTTTATAACATCACATACAGAAGTCTCTTGATAAAAATATCAGATTTGTAGAGTGTTCAATGCAATTTTTGTACAATTTATTCATGTAAACAAAATATAGTAATTCTGAGATTTCGTTTTTCACTCCGGCCCGCGATCGCCTCCAAAAGTCTCAGCTGGCCCTTACTCTGAAAAGGTTGGCCACCCCTGCTTTAGAGAAATTGATTATCCAAGAGGGCAGCTCATCAAGTATCTGTTTACATTAGACTTGAAGATGACCATGTTGTAGTCGGTTGGGAAGCAGTCTCGTGGTATCCCATCCCGCAGATGGGATGTCTTTGGAAATAAACTCTGTTTGTGGAAGTTTCATTTTGGTTTTTAGTAAAGAGAGAAAGGGATGAGCTTTGCTGTGTTGTAGCTACTTCTTGCTGTTACATGAGGGAAAAGGGGCAGAGATTGGAGCTCAGTCGATCACCTACCATGAATATAATGATACAGTAGAAAGAGGCTGTCAACATCTTTCCTGTGTGAAAGAGGCTGTAGGACTGAGAAGAGAGCACCCCCCCCCCCACTAGATTACGAAGCTGATTCTGTCGACTGTCGAGACAGCTTTGAGCAGCTCTTCCCCAAATATGACAGCAGTACTCCATCGTAGGATGTATCTGGTTCTTATACACGTAAAGGATTGTGTCGGGGGTGAAATACTTTCTGGAGCGGTAGAATGATCCAACCATTTTTCTAGCAACCGTAACAACAGATTTGATGTAAGCAAATTTATATAATGGTGATATAAAACTTGAAAATTCTGGTCCAATAGATTTTTTTCTAATCTGCTTCCCACTATTTTATATCGAGTATCTCCTTCCATCCACACATACATTCTTTTTGTTATAAATAAATACAAAAATCCGCTTTGTATTAACTATTTAGCAGGAGACACACAAAAAAAAAACGATTGCACCAATCTACATTTGAAATCTCCGGCCATTATATTTTCTTTAAATTTATCTGACATAAATGGCATCTCATTCAATTGTTCTTGTTGTCTTCCATAGTTAAATTAGATGTGTATATATACACTAT
>OY744537.1:74850521-74855521 GCA_963556195.1 Sepiola atlantica | reverse complement strand
ATATTACAGCTGTCTGTCTGGACGACTGTTTGTCGGTCTATCGAAGCAGACAGATCGATAAATGTTAATAAGCTGAAAGTGATACAAGTACAAAAGTAGGGCTGTGTCTGTGTGCGCGGATAGGCAGTGAGACGGATTGGTTTATTGGTATTTATACGTATGCGAATGTACACCCTTCGTCAAAAATGACGGAAAAATAAGCTTAGCCAGTGTTTGCACTGATATCCATATTCATATAAAATAGTGTCTGAATAGGTTAAGTTAATAACAGAAAAAAAGAAAGAAAGAAAGAATGATAGAAAACGTCCCAAACTGGAAAAATAAAAGAGGGAAAGAAAAACGTATGAATCCGTATAAAAAGCAGAAAAAAAAGAAAAAAGAAAACGTCTCTTTATGGAAATAGATTGAAGACATATGTATATATATATATATATATATATATATATATATATATATATATATAGAGAGAGAGAGAGAGAGAGAGAGAGATTGACCAAGTTACAAAATGTTAATAAAATGAACATATAAACCAATATTATATATATATATATATATATATATATATATATATATATATATATATATATATATATTGATCAAGTTCAAATATGTTAAGAAAATGAACATAAAACCAATATTATATATATATATATATATATATATATATATATATATATATATATATATATATATTGAGAGAGAGAGAGAGAGAGAGAGCGGGAGAGAAAGAGAGAGAAATTAATCAAGTTCAAATATGTTAATAAAAAGAACATAACACCTATATTTTATATATATATATATATATATATATATATATATATATAGGTGTTATGTTCTTTTTATTAACATATTTGAACTTGACTAATCTCTCTCTTCCTCTCTCTCTCTCTCTCTCTCTCTCTCTCTCTATATATATATATATATATATATATATATATATATATAGCGAGAGAGATGGGGAGAAATGGACAGAGAAGGGAGAAAGGGGGAGGGAAAGAGCGAAATATATGAGAGTATGTTATAAATTATGACTGAAAAATATGTGAAATAAACAATATTCTGTTCATATGACGTTACGGTACAACTTATGCCTTCTGTGGTGATAAAAAATCGAGTAAAAGGGGGAGTTTTTTTCTTTTAAAATTTGAGACACAATTCCACTGTTTGTTCTATTTTACTTCAGTCGAAGTTCGCAGAAATCAAGAGGCCTTTTCCTGGGGCTAACACTTGATCTCTATATGAAATGCATAGATATTCGCATATTCCATTAACGTCTTCCTTTACCTCTCAAACGTTGAGTTAGTAAAAAAGTTAGGAACATTAATTTTCCTCTCGCGAATTGACCAGTTAACTATGTTATAGTATTTCTTTCTTGTGGTCTATTGGTCCTACCGGATTCCAGGACAAGAATTCGTCTAGTCTGGTTGAGTATCAATCTTAGTGCTGCTACTATAGGTATCATCACTTGGAGAAGATGCACCAGTTCTCGTATAAGCCAGTGTGTGGTAACCATACCGTGGGGATCTTATTTGGTATTTGAATACTCTGTTATTTTGAATATTTAGTCAGGGTTTACTTGTAGAGTGAAGTATCCTCATACCAGGTTGTCTTAAAAAAAACCTATGCAGAGAGACCTTAGACACTCGAGGACAGTGTCTAATAGGCATTATGAATACAAAAGATTGTGAGAGCTAGACAAAAATAAAAATAAACAACAAATAAGACAAGAAAGGAAAAAAGAGGAATAGAAACAGTGAGACATTGATTTTGTGAGATTTCACAGGATTGGAATCCAACAAAACGGACGCTTCATCAAATATTTAAAATTTTGAATTTGCGGCGAAAATGGTTCAGTTCGAGGGGAGATATGTGTGACGTTAACGTAGCTACGCGCGTATAGGTTCCATGGACAAAGCTCCTTTGCAAGGGCTTACCTCACAACTGCTTCACTGCGAATTACAACAGGGTCGTCTTCAAATCCAATATCAACCAACACTTGTCATAAATCGCCTCATTATTTATCAAACGTACCATTGCTTGTTTTTATTCTTTCGGCTGACAATCGTTCCATCTCATTCACCTTTATCCTCGATTGGCTCTTGTCCTTGATAAGTCGTGACCCAATTAGTTAAAAAGAAAACGTATGCACGAGTTAGGAGAAGAGCGAACCTACAGGCAGACCAACAAGCCGAGGTGACACATTACACAACAGCTTTCGTATGTCAAGGCTGTAGTAGACCATGCAAATGAAGAATTGGTCTCTACAGTCGCACAAAAAGATGCACACAAACAACATCCCAATACGGCGCTGAGCCATAGTCGTGGCGACTGACGGATGCCAATACATCTCCCTTGTGTTTCTTATCTGCAGTTAATTCCATTTTGTTCTCTCTCTTAGCTGCTCTGGGCCTCTTCCTTTTTAATAATCTAATTCAATCAAATCTCAAAACATTTCACAGAACATTTAAACTACTAATATAATATCAATATACAAATCAAATTCCGTTAAATATTTTAACCGATAGTTCCCAAAAATGTCCTCTTAATTCCATTTTATTTTTGTTTTCACCATTATGTTGCATACCATATGTTTTTTTCGCCATTATGTTGCAAGGGTTTATATCACTAACAACAATCGTTTCCTTTTCACCGAAACGTTTTTTCGCCGACGAATTAACATAATTAAAAGAGTTGAAGAAACGCTTGTTTAGTCTCGTTTTCCGAATCAGTTTTTCTCTTTTTCTTTTCCTTCCTTTTTCTTTCATTTTTTGTCTTTCTAATTTTCAGTATTTTTCTTCCTTATGTGTAATGTCGTCTCCGAAGTTAAAAAAAAAAAAAAAAAAACACCCGTTTTTACTCTTAGCTTATAGATTCTACCAAAACCACGCCATATTTAGCCTTATAATATGTTCAATCTTATATATATATATATATATATATATATATATATATATATATATATATATATATATATATATATATATATATATATATATATATAATTATTAATGACGATATATGTATTAGCATATACCATCAGTTCCTTTTACTTTGTAGTCTCCTTAAAAGATTCAGCTCAATGCTTGTCAATTATTGATAACAGAGCAAAACATAAAGACACTTTAATCCAATAACTTTTTACTCTTTGTGAATTTTTCCTGTGATTTTGTAGTGTTGCAGAGACGATATTGACGTAAAAATGTTGTTTAGCACAAGACAAATGAAACGGACCGTAAATAATATATCTCACAGAAAAGTTATGTTTTTTGGAAATGTGAAAAAATAAAAATAATAAAATAAAACCATGGTTATTGGAATATAATATGAACTGACTTATATATATATATATATATATATATATATATATATATATATATATATATATATATATATATATATATATATAGAGAGAGAGAGAGAGAGAGAGAGAGAGAGAGAGAGAGAGAGAGATAAATAGATAGATAGATAGCATTTTATTATTATTATTATTATTATTATTATTATTACTAGTATTACTATTGTTATAAAGAATTTTATTTGATATGCAAATTACCATATAGCACGGTAGTCTTAAGGGTAGTATATTATTATTATTATTTTGATTATTATTATTATTATTTATTTATATATAAGTAACATTTTAAGCTGAATTATTTCGACACTTGATTGGGGAAATGGTAGTTTGATCTGTACCATTGGAGAGCCATGCATATAACTGTCCTGTTTTTAAATCTCCGAAACAGTTACATGGTAAACAGCTGATGATCCCCGTGTTAATATTAGATGCTTACGTTAAGGTCTCCTGTTTTTGTTTCACTGTCAGATACTTAATCCCCCTTTTTATTTTATTTACTTACTATTATATATTTTATTTATTTATGAATTTTCAAACGAATGTTAAGTCTGCACTATTTTGGATTTAGTTAGTTTCTGTGGGAATTTAAACTGCATTTTCCTTTTTCTTTTCTTTTTTTTTGTCTTTTTGTTTAAAATAACTCAAAGCTTCTTTAGACTATATATATATATATATATATATATATATATATATATATATATATATATATATATATATATATACCCTACCCACCTCTTCTCGAGACGAGCACTGTGGTAAGTGATATCACTAACTACTGTAAGCGCAATGCGAAACTCTTTGTAAATAAACAAATGAATCACTGTCTAGTAGTTTACAATGTTTATATAAAAGCATTGAGATATCATTGTCGGCCCGTAATCACGTGGTTAGAATCACCAACTATCAACTAGATGGTCGTAGGTTTGATTGTTTACAAAAATATAAATAATGTAACCCACGTTACTCACCTTGTTGCCTAGAATACATATTCCATAATTTATAATGATAAATTCAAGAGTTTAAAATTTCACCAAGCACATACATATTATCAACGCTCATGCGTATGCACCGATCCTTTTTAAAATGTACTACTTAATACAAAATTTGATGCAGAACAATTCTTTTCTCTATTATTTTTTTTTCTATCTAACACATTCTAGAAGTTTTGGAGGGAGGGTCAAGTTTGAGCGAGGAGGGCGCATCCCCTAAATGGTACAATTTAAAAAAAAATAATGTGCCCATGTTACTCACCAGGTTGCCGAGAATATATATTCCAAAATTCTAAACTGATCTGTTCATTGAAAAAAAATTAATAATTTTCAAATATTAGCATTTTTTTTAAAGTATGTGCCCATGTTACTCATCGTATTGCTTAGAATATATATTCCAAAATTCATAATTATTCGTGTTCGTGAGTTCAGGAGATTCACATGTGCATGTATATATATATATATATATATATATATATATATATATATATATATATATATATATATATATATATATATATATATGAAAACTTTGAAAACTCATGAGTTAAGGACTTTAAAGAACTTTGCTTGAACATTGAATGCAAATAAAATTTGAGTCGCACCTTATTTTATTCTTTCACTTTATCCAGTGCTATATATATATATATATATAT
>OY744537.1:74768021-74845521 GCA_963556195.1 Sepiola atlantica | reverse complement strand
AATTCATAATGATCTGTTAAAAGGTTTATGAGTGAACCCTATAAATACAGGTACATTAACATGGAGTACCCTTGTCGCCTTGTCTCAAATCTCACACAGCAGACATAAACAGGTTTCCGCCAAGCAGATAACTTCGAAGCCATCCTCTTTCAATACTCTACATACGAGCTAAGGGTTTTCAGGTTGTGTTTGAATTCATCGTTAAAACGTCTCTATCGCTTTCGTCTCGGGGGTTTATCGTGATGTAATTTCCTATACCACAGTTGTTTAGAGAGCCTGTTGTCTTCCATCCTAGCTAGGTTCCCCAGCATATCTGATTACGGATGATGCACACCTTTATGCCAGACACACCAGCTTGCTGGGAAGAGTAGTGTCTATTTTCAGCAATTGTCAATTAACGTTTAAGATCCTTCTAAGTCATATGTGGAGGTACCACTAGAGGAGCGTGATGTGTCGGCGGTATGTGATCCATGCCCCCGAGGAAGAGTATATGTTACATTACCTCCCCTCTCAAGGGACGTATTATGTCTCTTAAGTCACAATCAAATAAAACATTTGAATCTTCAAAAACATACATCGTGTCTCCCATGTTACAACTACAGCAATCCTCCGTGACTGAAGCAGTCATTCCACGATCGTCTCCAGGAGTTAATTCTCGCTGGAATTAAAGTTGGACACAACTCAAAGAAAAGGGGAGTTCAAAGAAAGGACCTTTTATTGGCTGCCGTCATTGTTTTCTCTTCTTCCAGCGGCGGGGTGCCAGAAATCTTTAGGGCCGTTTGCCTCCTAATTTACCGTTAGTGTTAGGAAATGCTTTACTCGTGGTGTTCGCCTAAAAAACTTCCAAACGACTGCCTACCTCTCTCACCCCCTCTTTGAACCATGTGATCTCACGTCCGCTACTGGCTATTTAAACAAGACAAGACCCATGATTCGTAATGGCTCTATCCAACCACGCGTGTTTTTCAAGCCTATCAAAGTCTTTAATGGACTTTTGGTCCTTAGAAGTACTTCGGAATAGAGACACCCATCTCGGGAGACAGTGTTACCACGATATACGACGGAGTCAACTATATTTAATCTTGTCTTCTTGACGTCGACTTTAGAAATTTTTTAATTAAGTGAGAAAATTTGAAAATCTCACTTAAATACAATAAAGGTATAAATAAAAATGCAATAAGGAGTTCATACTGTGGCGGTAGTTGTTTTTTCTTCTTCGTAGCCGTGTCATCTATTTCTTCGTCGCTGCTTCATATCTTATCGTTGGCAGCTTTTCGCCGTCGTGTTCCCTCGCTTTCTGTGTCGTGTTTGTGGCTAGGACCCATTGTTCGTTCGTCGTTATGTGTATAACTTCATTGAGTTATAATAAGAAGAATTAAGATAAGACAGATTCTGGAAATGGAGGTGTATTAAGAGAAATATATTAAGTTATTACAATTACAATTTATACTTAATTGTAAAGGAGAGAAACAGTAATACTAACCTAAGTAACTATAGATATGCATATAAACGGATAAGTGGATAGACTGATAGATGCATAGCCTGATAGACCGATAGACAGACAGGTCAGCGCCCAGCGCCGCGTGCGATTATCCACAATTATTCCGTCATTGTTTTTTTTGTGACTGTCTGCTTTAACTTCCAATCTGGGTGTCCAAAAAATCTAACCATTTCTTCTCGGTTTCGTTCAACGTGATGTCACATCCGGGGCCCCTCTTCGCATATTGCTGTGAGCCTTGTCCCCGTCTGTCCTCACTTCGTTGTTTGGGGATTTTATCAGCGATTCATTCTGTCCTCGGCTTTATCAATTGTTGGCCGGACATGTCCTCAACCTTCCCTAATCCCCATGCCCCCTTCTGCGTTGTTAACAAGAGGAGTGAATCATTATTTTACACAAAGCAAGGTCGTTTGTGACTGCCCTCATCCACAAGTGGTAAAATCCATACTAGCAGATCTACACAACAATACTCTACGGTTACAAATTAATTCCAAAACATAATTACTTCTAAATTCAAGAAAATTTTAAAAATACAAAATTAATAAAAAATACTAACACATAATACACAATTGCAAGTGTAGAGTGAAATGTAAATGCCCACTTGATAACAATTGCAAGACAAATGATGAAGTTTATTAAAACCAACAATAATGTCAATAATAATAATAATAATAATAATAATAATAATAATAATAATAATAATAATTAAGTAAACATAAAAAATATGTGCATATATATACATATATGCACATACATTCATACATATGCATATATATACATATACATATGTATATGTATATACATGTGTATCCATATATATATGTATGTGTGTGTGTATATATATATATGTGTGTGTGTGTGTGTATACATATATATATATATATATATATATATATATATATATATATATATATATATATATATAATTATTTTTATTTCTACAGACATGTACAAAAAGCCGCTACACTGGCATGTCGATTTTATCGATCATTAGTTATTAGGCGGAAAGGTCTGATCTTTCACTTAGATGTTCATATTGCAAAAGAATTAAAAGAAAGGAAAAAGAAAGGAAAATTAAAAACCAGAAGGTCACATGGTCAGATTTAAAATAATTGAACAGAAAACGTTTGTAACTTTTAGTTTAAGAGTTTAAAAAGCTGGTCTATTTATAGTACTGGTCTCGTATTTTTTAAGGTGTCGAATTGTAAGTTTAGAGGGAGGAGTGGGGTGGTTGTAAGGCCGGATATTACAGTTTGTAACGAAGTGTGAGAGGGGGTCGGCGAAGATGAGGAAAGAAAGAAAGGAGGAAAGAAAGAAAGGAGGAAAGAAAGAAAGAAAGATAGAAAGAAGAGAGCCTAATTTTTAATATTCAATATTGAGATCTCTCGGGGGTGGGGGGGCAGGTTTGTTTGATAATAAAGCTGTTTGAGTTAATTATTTTATTTCTATTTAAGTCTAAATAGAGATAAATTTAGTTAACATTATAATTAAAGTCAAATTTGGTAATTATTACAAGTAAATGGCATTGATAATATTAATACTAGTTATAGTTATAATAGTTTTTTTTTATTGTAATAGCAATATTAATACTAACAATACCAACACAACTCATACCAGTTCACATCCCTACAGCTATCAATAATAATATGGAAAATTAGTTCAGGAAATGTGCATAAGCAAGTTAACATGCTAGCTGAAATAAGGACACAAACACATAATTAAAGCTGGACCAAGTATTTCGGTCGATAGGTTCGACCATATTCGTTTGGTAAATTGAGCTTTATTTCACAGAATTCAACATTTTATACATTTAAGAGAAGAAAAAAACAGGGAGGGAAAAACGGTAATGAGGAGGGCGATAGATGATGTATGTAGTACGTATGTGAGGGTGGGAGAAGGTGGAAGAGTAAAACAAAGGAAAGGTAAGAGGCGGGTAGTAAGGAAGATGCGAGGGGTAGGAATAGGTGGACTAGTAAGTAAGAGAGAAGGAGGTCAAACACGAGGTGAACGGCAGAATAAAAATAAATAAATGAAAGCTCGTGTAGAAAAATGATTTCCAATAATCGTCACGTTGACACCCCAAAAACAAAATATATAAAATACATTCACGATATAAAATTAGGACACCTTATCGAATCCAATCTAATTTTACGATGCAAAAACAACATTCTACAAAGACCTGGTTTACAACATCTCTCACATCATAACACAAATTATACTGTGTGAAAATAACTTCTTTTTTTTTAATACAATAATAGGTAATCTTTACCGCTCTATCTCCACGAACTTTATCCTTCATCTATGTGTCTATTTTTTTTATTTTCTTTTTTTTTTCCTTTTCATTTCTACCACATGGTTTCATATTTTTCATTTTTATTTTTATTTTGTACATTTTTTAAATTTATTTTAATTTTATTTCTATTTTTATTCAAATTTAACTTTCCTTCTGATCACGTGTGTCTAATTTAGTCTATTCTGTCCACCACGTGTTTTCAATTTATTTTTCTCCACGTGGTTACATTGATTTAATTTTATTCTGCCGCCAACCTCGTGTTTCACCTAATCTCTGTTTACTGACCACTTGACCTATTCCTCCTTCGAGCATCTTCCTCACTACCTGCATCTTCCTCACTTCCTTTCTTTGATTTGCCAGCTTTCTTCGCCACTCAAGTATACACAGCATACCGTTTTGCCACCCTCTTGATTATTCTTTCTTCAAATGAAATGTCAGGTTCTCTGAAATAAAGCTCAACTTACCAGACAAATATGAACGAACCTATAGACCAAAATATTTTGGTCCAGCTTTAATCATGTGTTTGTGTCCTTATTTCTACAATCATGTTACTTGCTTATCCACATTTCCATAAACTAATTTTTCATTTTGTCTGTAATTGCATTTCATATTTACTTCCCTATATATATATATATATATATATATATATATATATATATATATATGTGTGTGTGTGTGTGTGTATGCAAGTGTATCTATATGCATCTGCATCTATGCATATATTTATATATGGGCATACATTTGTATCCATATGTATATATATATATGTGTGTATCCATATATGTCTATCTCTCTCTCTCTCTCTCTAT
The DNA here is from genome assembly GCA_963556195.1 of Sepiola atlantica. Lineage (NCBI taxonomy): Eukaryota > Metazoa > Mollusca > Cephalopoda > Sepiida > Sepiolidae > Sepiola > Sepiola atlantica. The sequence continues at coordinate 74,840,921 of OY744537.1, read as the reverse complement.
ATATATATATATATATATATATATATATGTGTGTGTGTGTGTGTGTGTGTGTGTTTAAATACATGTTTTCCATGTATATATATATGTGTGTGTGTATGTGTGTGCATGCGTATCCATATATGCGGAATCAGGTTCAGACCACAAGCTTTATGTTATTCGTAAATTTCGACCTCAAGGTGTAAAAGTTTCCAAGCGCATTGATATATCTAGACTACAGGACAAAAGTGTCACGTCCGGATCAACATAACGCATTCGGGTGGGTACAATTTGATGGCACATGGAACAAATTCTGGATTAGGGTCTACAAGGCCAGCGTTGATGTTATTGGTCTGAAGAAGCGGAATCGTTATGACTAGTTCGATCAAAAAGACTCGCAGATGTATAATATCCAGAAATACAAGCTGTACCAATGATACCTCAGCGTACCTGAAAAAGACCTTGGATCTTTGAAACAGGCCTCCAGGAATATAAAATCTTTACCTCAGCTCAGTACACGGAGAATTAATAACTAGTAGTGGCTAGAGATTTTTGAGAGAGCACAAACGACCTATGATTGGAAAGATGGCTTTCGGGCTTCTACTGAATAGCAAAAGGAACGTTTGCTTGTATTCATCTGATGATTTGAGTTCTAAAGGTGGCGTGCACACATACACAGAAAATCGGTGGCGTAGGATCAGCGAGTATGCACTTAAATATCACTTCAACCTGTTTATCCAGAATCGGATGTAACGTCAAATGGATTAGAAAGAGAAGGGGCGAGAGAGGTAGGCCAGTTCGTTGAAGGCTTAGAGCGAACGGCTCGTGCATATAATGACTTAAGAATTGATTGTAACTAAGGGGAGAGGAGCCCCATATGTCCGTAGCCCGGAACTCCCTCCGCTGCCAGCAGAAAAGAAGGCGACGTCAGCATCTTAATAAATAGTCCTTTCTTCGAATTTGAGACTATTCTTCTTTACTTCGTACTGTTCTAAAACTTTAATTCCAGGTGCTTCAGTTACTGAAGGGGCGGCCTCCACGCAGTGGGATTTAATTGTGCTGTCATAATTTGTGATTTGCATTTGATAAAAAAAAAACATGTAATTTGTTTGATTGTGACTTACGAGACAATAGACTTCTCTTCGGGGGGGGGGGGGGGCATATGTAACACTTCTATATTCGTCTATGGTATCACTCAGATTCAAAGATTGGTCACTTTCTCCACAAAAGTCCCGAGGACATTATGAAGTGGTGGGTTGGGCATTTTACGTATCTGTTTTACAATCCGTCGGTAGTTTATGAAGATATCATCAGCGGTTGGCCACAGAAGGCTATCAACCATGCGATGATTAACCACTGTACGCTCTTGGATATTCGTAATAGAATTAAGGAAATGAATATTGGGAATGCATCAAGCCTTTAAGGCAGATCTGTTGAGGTTGTCCATTTTGGGGTGGCAATGTCACTGTAGAAGTCCACCATCTAATATCTGATGTATGGATGGGTGCTCCTGTACCTCACGACTGGATAGACGCTATCCTGATCTCTATATCCAAAATAAAAGGGCACGATAAACCTGTGTAATTTATCGGGGTATATGCCATATTAAAGCAGTTGGTAATGTCTTCTCATCCCTAACCCTTTCTCTCTCTTAACCCTAACCCTCTCTCTCTCTTTATCTAACCCCTAACCCTCTCTCTTCCTCTCTCTCTCGCTCTCTAACCCTAACCCTAACCTATAATTATAACCCTAACCCTATCTCTCTACCCTAACCCTCTCCCTCTCTCGCGCTAACACCTAACCCTAACACTCTCTCTCTCTCTCTCCCTCCCTCCCTCCCTCCCTCCCTCTCTCTAACTCCTAACCCCATAACCCTCTCTCTCTCTCTCTCAACCGGCATAATAAGTGGGTGTGTGTCTCAGTTATCCCAAAGCGGCTTTGAACCGGTCGTGATATGATTTTCTCTACCTGACAACTTTAAGTAAAATGCATCGAACAACGGGTATTGATTTACTCCTCTCCAGATACTACACTTTGATCAACAACCGGTAGCACTATCAGGTTTTTGTGAATTTGTAGAAAGCTTTCGACACTGTTATTTGAGCCGCACTATATAGAATCCTCGGTAAAGTCGAATACCCACCAGGATTCGTCACAATGCTTAGACTTCACCTAGACATGAAAGCACTCTTCCACTTCGACGGTGTACTCACTGAACCAATAGCTATTGATAAGTGTTAAACAAAATGATATTCTTGCTTTGACGTTGTTCTATATATATTTTGCGATTACCCTCTCTTGTGCTTTTCAGAGCTGTAATTGTGATGTTCAGATACGTTTCTGAACAACCGGAAAGATCTTCAACTTCGCTCGATTTTATGTAAAGTCCAAGACCTTTCAAGGAAGCTCCTTTATGCCGACGATGCAGGAGGATATGCAGGTGATAATAAACCTAACCCAAACCCCTAACTTTAACCCCTAACCCTCACTCTCACTCTAACCCCTAACCCTAACCCCCCCTCTCTCTTTCTCTAACCCTAACCCCTAATTCTAACCCTAACTCTCTCTCTCTCTCTCTCTCTCTCTCTCTCTCTCTCTCTCTCTCTCTCTCTAACCCTAACCTATAATTCAAACCCTAACCCTAACCCCCTCTCTCTCTACCCCTAACTCTAACCCTAACCCTCTCTCTCTCTTAACCCTAACCCTCTCCCTCTCTTTATCTAAACCCTAACCCTAACCCCCTCTCTCTCCCTCTCTCTCTCTCTCTCTCTCTCCAACCCTAACCCCCTCTCTCTACTCCTAACCATCTCCCTCTCTCTCGCTAACACCTAACCCTAACCCCTAACCCTCTCTCTCTCTCCCTCCATCTCTCTAACTCCTAACCCCATAACCCTCTCTCTCTCTAACCCTAACTCCTAACCCTAACCCTCCATCTCTCTTAACCCTAACTCCTAACCCTAACCCTCTCCCTCTCTTTCTATACCCCTAACTCTAACTCTCTCTCTCTCCCTCTCTCTAACCCTAACCCCTAACCTTAACTCTAACCATAACCTAATCTTCCAAGCAGACACTACCTTCAGACTCACTACGAATCTGGAGAAAACTAAGGTAACGCTTACCACTTCACTTGGACTACAGTATGTCGAACCCAATATCTACGTCAAGGAGGTCAGATTAGATGTAGTTGACTCTTTCGTATATCTTGGCAGCATTATGTCCTGAGATGGATCCCTCGAAATGCTTCTAACGATTGAAAAGGCTAGCAAAGCTTTTGGCAACCGTGAAAAGTGCGTGTGGACCGACAGGACCATTACTATCAAAACAAAGCTTAGTTTGTACGAATATTTCGTCTTATCCATACTCTTGTATTCCTCGGAGATGTGGATCACGTACAGTCGACACATAAAGGCAATGGTGAGGTTCCAACAAACATACCTTGGGAAGATCCTAGACGTCAATTGGCAATCGTTCAAACTAGACACCATTCTTCTACGGCAAGCTGGTGCACTGGGCATAGAAGTGCGCGTTATAAGTAGTCAGATACGCTGAGCTCGGCATCTGGTTATGATGAAAGATGACAGGCTCCCTAAATAATTGTTATATAGGGAACTGAAGCATGGTAAACGTCCGAGACACAATTCAATAAGACGCTTTAAGGATGTCGTCAAGGACAATCTGAAAACCTTAGCATCGACGTGGATGGCTGCAAAAAGATGGCTATAGAGAGATCGGTTTGGCGAAAGCGCGTCTATGACAGTTGCTTAAGATTTGAGGGAAGACGATTAGAACGCCCTTTGCAAAAGCGGTTAATGCCGAACGTTCCGAACACATTTTATCGCGTCCATGTGTGTTATTCCTGTGGTAAAAGCTGTTTCTCAAGGGCTGATCTACTGAGCCACATGAGATCCTACGGTAGCAACCAACCACGTGAATGACAAAAAGGAAGCTAACATAGCTATATAAAACTGGAAGCCATTTCAAGAACATATATTTTCATGATATACAAGATATTACTGATTTCCGTGAGGAAGCTTCATCAGTGTATAAAAATTCCTCAATCAGGCTGAAAAAAATTAAAATGCAACCAACGTTCATTTAACTTATACATATTTGCTTTTCACTCACAGTTTTTCAAAGAGAACATACTTATTTAACCATATGTTTGCATATAATAGTTCATGTTGTAATATGTTTATGATATGAGCGTGTCGCTGTTGTATATAGTGCGTTCATATTCAATCGATAAAAAATCAAAGTTAACTTAAAGCTAATTATTATTACTTATACCAACCACAATATATATTTCTTTTAGTTAAAAAAGTTTTAAATTAGAATAATTGCGGTTGATGGAAAATTATTATTTGAAGTATGCATTTTATCGATTTTTTTGATCGATTGAATATTAACACTGTATACAAGAGAGAAAAGAACATATCAAACATATTACAACAGGAACCTTTATATATATACAGGGTGGCGCAAAAGTCACGCATTAGTTGAATCAGTAACAACTGATTCAAACTAATGCGTGACTTTTGCGGCGTTGTTTGGCGAGCGCTTAATTAGCAGATTTTCTGATTTTAACTGGCCTTCACGTTCATCGGATTTAACAGCCCATGACTTTTTCCTTTGGGGTTATCTTAAGGAAAGGGTATATGTGAACAAGCCTACAACGATTCAAGAGCTTAAAAACAATATCAGACATGAAATCCAAGAACTAGAGCGAGTTATTCTAAGGAGCGTAATAGAAAATGCCCTAACTAGAGCCCGTCTTTGTAAGGCCGAAAACAGTGGGCATTTAAAGGATATTATTTTTAAAAAACTACTGCAACAAAACTACCAAGTAAATTAGAAAAGCCTAGTTTCTATCACCTAAACAAACCAATGCGCGACTTTTGAGCCGTCCTGTATTTATGTTCTCATGTGTTTGAATTTTTCTCTATTTGAATTTTTTTTATTGTTAAAAAATCCTTTAATTCTATTGTATGCTTTTCCTATACCTGTACTGTAAACAGTCTTTATTTCCTCCTTTTTTATATTTCTTTTCATTCATTTGCTGGGGACGGAGCATTCTTCCAAATGCCATACGATCACCCGCTATTTACAGACTCCAACCTAGAGAGCTCTTTACAGGATTCTGGTTGTTCCCTTGAGTGCAGTTGTTTGGATTTCTCTTGCACTTGGTTCACCAGGTATACTTGCTAAATACTTTTTTCAAGTTCTTCTTCATGGGTCCAGTGGCTCCTATGATAACTAGAATGATGGAGATCTCTTTGAGGTTCCAATTTCTTTTCATATCATACATTAGACCTTGATATTTTGTTATTTTTTCCCTTTAAGCTCTGTTTAGGCCCCCTATTGTGTCACTTTGTATGTTCCATTTAATTGCTTTGTTTGTTGTTTTAAATGGAGTGTAATTATTGTATCTCAACCTCCCTCAACCTCTGGAATTGTTGTATAACTGAGAGCGAACTATACTCTAGTCTTTATGCGATGTTTTAACTTCGAACTTGGTGTCTATACGCTGTGCTGACGAAGCGTCTTGATATCAATTTAACAAAATCCATATCGTCTCAGAAACGATCGTACACGAAACTGTGGTTAATGTTGAATTCGCGGAAAGTAAGTAAATGACTATGTCATAAATTTATTTACATCGTATTTATATATATATATATATATATATATATATATATATATATATATATATATATATATATATATATATATATTCCCAAATAAAGAATAAGGGTTGCAAATTAAGAACAACTCTACTTAAAATACCGCAGTTATTTTAAATGTATTCGCTTTACGATATATATATATATATATATATATATATATATATATATATATATATATATATATATATATATATATATATATATATATAAGGAAATTTCGCGTACAACAAAATCGTAGGATAAATTTCAGGGGAAACATTTTTTTAATCAATGAAACGGGCGGGTGGAAAAAAAAAGAAAATTGCTAAAATTTTTCTTAAGGCCTTATCGTCTGACCCTCTAAGAGGAAACGTCAGAATGATAAATTAAAAACTAAGAAAATCGAATGAGATATGAAGGGAAAACATTTGTTTAAGTTGGAGAAAACGATTGAGAAAAAAAAAGTAAATCTCTCAACGTTATCATTAAAGATCTCCAACTGATGCTTCAAAATCTTTTGTCTACACAGGCTAGGTCGAGAATTGTTAATAACTAACGCCTCAATAATATTGAAATGGTAGTTTGACCTGGCACTGTGTAAAACAGAAAACCACCCATCGGAATACTTGTCAGAACAACTATTTGTACTAATCAGGTGATTACCGATGACTGATTTCTGTGCCTGGAAGTTCCCGGATGATCTCGAAACCTTGTGTAAGCGAATATCACGTGGTATGTGTTAATTTCTAATCTTTGGGAGGTCTTGCCAACGTAGTCAGCTCCACACTGACACAGGAATTTATAAAAAACAGAATTCTTTTGAATGGCTGGCAAAACATCTTTACGAAAAGAAGAGAAAAAGGTTCAAGTCGTGTAAACTACTCTCAGCATGGTTGCTGGAAAACAACGTTGAGTAGAAGAAGAAATCCTTATATATATATATATATATATATATATATATATATATATATATATATATATATATATATATATATATATATATAATTCAAAGTCTAGTATTTGTTCTGTTGTCGGTGTCCGGAGGAGGAGAGATCCTTCAAAGCTGAAGCAATTTTTATTTTTGTCCCGATCTAATGTGCTTTTTGGGGTGGTAAGGGGCTGAAATACTTTCCCATAAAAAAAATTGAGCGTGTATCTAACTCTGCCCTGGGAATGCAATTAATTGGGACTCTGGATCAAGAAGGCAAGGGAGGCGAGGCCTAGTTGTGATTGGAGCCCTTGGTGCATGAATGCTTGAGTGAGATATACGTGATGGAAATTATTAGAACACAACAGCAAATAAAATTACATCGTGATAAAACGAACAAAAAACAAAACAAATGTATTACTTGAAACGGATAATATTATTCACTCTGGCCGTGGTTATAAAATCTTGATGGAAAGGGCCAGTTTCACATGATTATGATGATTATCTGCTATATTTTCGTGTAACTGGGTGGTATTCGGTGCAGGGAAACGTGTGCGTTATATCAGGGACGTTTTACCTCAAACTTCAACTATGAACCAGGGTTTTTACCCCGCCTAATAAACCAGTATTATCTGGGCCTTCGCGTCTGGATTTACGCCGATCTATCGCTTGTCCGTCTTGTGCAGTTCTAGGAGGTGCACCCTCCCAAGCTTTGCCTTCTCACCCTTTGAGAAGGGGTTAGTTTATTGCTAATCGCCTGAGGCGCCCCTGCCGGGGAATGCCGACGGGGCTTCCCAGGCAATTTTTAAACAGCCAGAGTGCTCAAATTCTCGAGCGCTGGTTTTTCCCCACTTTCCCGACCTTGTGTCACATCTTACCTTGTGGGAGGAAGATAAATCAGTTCAACTATGCCGACTGCATTTGGTTGGAGGTATATTTAAATCAAAATATGTTTAAGACGTCAGACCAGATGTTTTCCTTGGCTCTCTGGCTAGGCTTCAAAATAATTTGGGATATCTTAAGTAGTACTGCCCCTGGAGTAAATGTGGTATTGTGGTGACTTAGAATTCTAGTTAAGAGTAGAATATACATTTTTATCGCTTTAGATCAAAGATGACAAACGACACCCACCCTCCCCACACGTTTAATGGCCTTGTGCCTAATTTGTTTTGAATGTAATTTTTTATTTACTGCAAATAAATAATTTAAAGTGTAGTATCTGTTCTAATACTACGCTTCATCTTTTGTGTCTTCAGTCAGTAAAAACAAAATCGGTACTTCTACAGAATTTGAACCAAACTGTTTTTTAACCCTAACCTAACCTAACCTTAACCTAACCTAACCTAACCTAACCTAACCTAACCTAACCTAACCCTAACCTAACCCAACCTAACCTAACCCTAAACCTAACCTAACCCTAACCTAACCTAACCCTAACCTAACCCTAGCCTAGCCTAACCTAACCCTAACCTAACCTAACCTAACCCTAACATAAGTTTTAGGTTTAATTTGGAAAAGTTGGTTGGGTTGGGTTCGAATTCTTTAGAAACACAAAAAATCTTTCTAGACTGAGACAATTTAAATTTTTGTCCCAATCTAGAGTGATCCTTTTCAGGGAGCTGAATCTTCGCCCCCCCCCCCCCATTAAAAACCGACCTTGTGTCGAGCTCTGCCCTCGTGGGGAAGCAAATACATGGGGACAAGATGCTTTCCGGAATTAATTCTATTTATCCAATTAGTATTCGTTGCTATTTATTATACGGTGATAATCCCGTGGACACACCGGTTCTTGTTAATATCACCGAAGCTAAGCGACGTTGACCCTGGCCAGTATTAAATGGGTGACCATTTGGGAATAGCAGATGCTGCATCTGGGTGAACGACGATGCCTTTACGAAGCCTTCCCTGCCAAAGAGAAGAAAGAACTAACGTCGCCAAACCGATGGAGGATTAACAACCACAAATAGAGGTTTTCCTCTATATCAGTGCTCTTCAAACTTTTTTTGTCGCGACCCCTTTTTGGAAAAAAAATTTTTCCCTGACCCACCAAAATTTTTTATAAATAAAAAATAAGTTTGAATATTATTTTAAAAATTCCATAGTTATAATTTTGGCGACCCCCTTTCTATGGTTACGCGACTCCCCTGGGGGTCGCGACCCCCACTTTGAAGACCTTTGCTCTATATAATGTTTGTAGAATACAATGTACGTGCAAAGAAAAAAAACATACATGTCTGAACGTTGAACATAGTAAACATTTTAGCGAACGAACGTATACAACCCACCTACGAAAAGGAAATAACTGATTTTTTTTTGTGTTTTCATCTGCAGACTATCAATCGATTATCATATTTTATTTTCTGATTATAAAAAATGTTTTCTTGGTAATCACGTTGTTTCCAGACACATGTAATTTTATTGGAAAGGCGATAAGTAATAGCTAAAAAAATGTATTGTTTTTTTTACACATAAAATAGAAACAAAAACAAATTGGTAAATTAGCCGACACACTGGCATATTTCTAAGGTGGACACTAGTCGATATAAAACTTGGAACGAAGAATAGGTAGACGAAAAAAAGTAAAATCTTTTAGTGAGTTACATAAAAATATTTTATTTAAAACAAAATAATTATGTTGCGAAACAAATATTTGATGAATATTTTAATTTGTTTTAAATAAATTATGTTATACGACTCACTAAAGACTGTAATTCTTTTCGTTTAACCTCTTCTCGGTTCCCATTTTTATATTGACTACCGGCCATGTTGGATCTATGCCAGTATGTCGGCTGATTTACTAATTTAAAAAGTGTTTTCTTTCTATTTCATACGTAATGCTAAATTGACTTTAACGTCAATACGTTCCGCATGTCATAATATTTTTTTTTAATACAATTTCTATTGCAGATCGTTTTTCCGATAAAATTACGTGTGTCGGAAAACGACGTGATTACCGTTTTTGTTGTTGTTGTTGTTTCTCTTTACTAGAGAGTCACCCTTTTATTAAGGCACATAGGCCACTCGAGGATAAGTGGCAATGAGACTGCCAGTTGGTGATGAACAACAGCTTAGTATGATTGAAAAAACGATGGGTAGGATTGATTTTTTCAAGTAGATGACGAACCTAGATGATCAGTTGTGTGTATCAGTTTAATACAGAGTGGTCCACTTTATTATCCCAGCGGTCTTGCGTCAAAAAGACGAAAAGGGGAGAGGGCATCTTACGTTATTAAATTGATATAGCAAAATGAACGCCACTCTAAAATTTGTCCAGTATTTACAAACATTTTTAATAAAAGGATTTGGGTGTTCAATCGATATAGTAATTCGATGATTTTTTTTTTAATAAGGGTGGTGAAGAAATCTACGGGAAATATCAATCCCAGGATGGGAGGGGGTCATTCTCCATTAAACTTACATTATAAAACTGAAATCCCCCATCTAAAAATAAAACAGGTCGGTTCACAGATTAATATATACACATATATATATATACATATATATACATATATATGTATATATGTATATATATACACAATATATATATATATACATATATATATACATATATATATATATATATATATATATATATATATAATGTATATATATAATGTGTATATATATAATGTATATATATATATATGTATATATACATATATATATACATATATATATATACATATATATATACATATATATATATATATATATATACATATATATATATATACATATATACATATACATATATATATATATATATATATACATATACATATATATATATACATATATATATATATACATATATATATATATATATATATATATAATGTATATATATATATATATACATATATATACATTATATATATGTGTGTGTGGGGGTGTGTGGGGGTGTGGGTGTATGTGTGTGATGTCTTGATCGATAGTATCCAGAAGATATTTTTTTTAAATAGTTGATCAATAACAAGAACTTTACATCAAGAGGGGGCAGGGTGCATCCACCGTATGCATCCGCAAATAGTTTTTCAAGATGTTGAATGTATCAACATTAGTATACAATCTGGCATGCATTTAAAATTCAATATGTAAGCACAACGAATGTGGTGGTTGTTGTAGTGGGTAAACGTTGTTTGTTTGTTTGGGGTTTCCTTGTCGGGGATGGGGGTATTTAAAATTTAAATATATTACCTGCTTTTCCATCTGTCGGTAAATAGTCCCATAACGTAATCAGTATGGAGAGCACAGTTAAAATATAACCCAAACGAGTCATTATATATATATATATATATATCAATTTGTTCCCGGTTGCAGTTGGGTCTGAAATATACCACAAAGAAATAATTGCCGACTACACCAAAAGAAGCTGCGTGGCTGCTATATGTTAAAAGGCGTATCCTTGCTTGTTTCGGAATAATAATGCGAACACGTACGTTTTTGGTAATGACAATGAAATCCTGAAATAAAAGAACACAGGGGCTCGTTTGTTTTTCTTTTTCTTTTCTTTTCTTTTTCAACACTGTATGCGTTCATTCAAACCTCAAAAATAAAATGACATGTCGACGTGCACTCGCTAAAGGTATGTAGTCTCTTCCATTTCGTGCAAAGGAGAGCAATGTGTCGGCTTTTAACACGCGGATGTCGTTGTAGAAGAAAAATAATTCATATCGCAGGATTTCGAACAGACATTAATAAATGATATTCTCCGATTCTTGGCGCACTTGTTTTGTGTCGTGTGTTCTATTGTAAAAAAAAAAAATCCCGGGTTATTATTTCCAAAAATCAAAAGAATTGATAAGTATGAAATAAAATGTAGATAGATATAAAATAAACTGGATGTGTATTTCGTTTTAAGATAATTGTTTGTTTGCTTGTTAGCGAGTGTATCCGCTTTTTTCTTCTTTTTTTTTTTTGACGTAAAATGGAAACAGAAAAGGGGTAATGTATAATGTATAGGAGAAAAATGCGAATGTCGTCCAGTCACAACAGCATGGTGCGCGTTGGTTGGTCAGCTCTACTGCCGTAATCGTCTTGTCACACAAAACGCTTGCTTTTTCTTCGTATTCCTTGAGACATGTTCACAAGCCACCATCTCTCTCTCTCTCTCTCTCTCTCTCTCTCTCTCTCTCTCTCTCTCTCTCTCTCTCTGTTATTTTACACGCGCATGGTTAGTCGCAGCCGTCTTACTCAATCGTCCACGTATCTGATGTGTTCCAACGCACACTTTCTCTGATCGCTACCCCCTCTCTCTCTCTCTCTCTCCCCTCCCCCCTCTCTCTCTCTCTCTCTCTCTCTCTCTGTTTTCCTTATTCATTTATGTGTTCTCCGTTGGAAATAGCGTCTTATTTCGCTTGGCTGTTACATATCTGAAGAAGGTATAAATTGTACCGAAACGACATATTCTCAACATTTTGTCCGATTTAATCAAAATTGTTTTCTTATTATATATATGTGTGTTTGTGTGTATAACATATGTATATATCTGTGTGTATAATATATATACGTATAATATATGTATATATATATATATATATATATATATATATATATATATATATATGTGTGTGTGTGTGTGTGTGTGTGTGTGTATATATATAATGTATGTATATATATGTGTGTGTATATATTTGTGGGTATATTATAGATGTATATATGTATATATATGTGTGTGTATAATATATGCATGTGTGTATAATATATGTATATGTGTGTGTATAATATATGTATATATGTAAGGTGTATATATAAGATATGTATATATATGTGTTTGTGTGCATAATATATGTACATACATATTTTTATGCATATATGTGTATATGTATATATGATATGTTTACACATATATATATATATATATATATATATATATATGTATTACTATTTCATAGATTAACTTAAAAAATAATATATTACTTATATATTTTTTGTTTCAGTATTTACTTCAACAGTGCTCAATGCATGAGTAGAGCTTGATTGTAGTATGAAATATATACTTAAGGCAAGTAAGCTACACAGAACCTTTTCAAATGTTAACCTGATGATTTCACTTGAGAATGAAACAGAAACGTGTTTCCATAGCTGACTTGTAATATGTATATTTTATACTACTGATATATGTATATATGTATCTGTATATAACATATGCATATATATATATATATATATATATATATATATATATATATATATATATATATATATATATATGCATATGTTATATATGCATATATAATATATATATGCATATATAAAATATATATATATATATTTATATGCATATATAAAATATATTTAATATGTATATATATGTATTCATATATAATATATATATATATATATATATATATATATATATGTATATATATATATATATATATATATATATATAATCATTTCAAGTTTCTCTCTCTCTCTTTTTCTCTCTCTTTAATTCTGTTTCCAGCTTCATCTGTCTGTTATCAATGTATATGTGTTTACCTATCTATATACATATCTTATCTATCTACCATATAGTAATTGTGGCTAATCGTACTGACGTTATATGTAATAAACATAACGAGACAATATGTAGTGTAATCATTTTATTTTATTTTAACACACACGTGGGTCCGATATGAACTTATTTTGAAAAGGAGGTAATTAATCTCGAAATACCCCAAAAAATGGATACCGTATTACACACGGTTGGTTGAAGATTAAAAACACAGTTAGTAGAAAACAAAATAAAAATATAACATATGTTGCTTAATCTGACAATACCAATTTGGTTCTGCGGTTAAAATAAAATGTGTACTGAACAATATTGAAAAAGCAAATGTTTGGTTAACATATTTAGCTGATTGTTTTTTTTTTTGTTTTAGTTTGATTTTTTCACCGCATCGGTGGCTGAATGGTTAGCGACACGGACTGACAACCAGTTAGGAGGTTGGCAACCTTCACCTGGTCCCTTTCTAGAAAGATATCGGCGAAACCAATGCCAACAATATAACAATCTGATTCATAAGAAATGAATGATCAGCACAGAAGCATAAGGGGCTATTGTGATAAGAGTAAGATTATTTTAGGGGGGGGGCCTTGGTGTGCAGAGACCGGTCAGCAAGATGTTTGTTCACATTACATTTACATTTCTGTGTGTTCGTACGGTCGTGGAAAAAGGTGAGCAGTGAGGGAATTCCAAAGGTAAGGAAAAAAGCTATCAGAGTTGAAAATCTTCCAGCATCTATGGACTTCTATAGTGAAAGGGGGTGGGATTGTTCTGCTAGTCGGGTGGGTGGATGTTGGTTCCGACTGGTTGTCATACTAGTCGAGGGTTCACCTTTGAATCAATCTGGTAACCTAGGGTCGACCCGAAGGAGTGTTGGTTTATTTCCGGTCGCCTGGATCGCCACCATCAAGAATAGGAACGAGTGCGTTCTCCGTTACCTTTGTACTCTTCCAGGGTGCCCCAACGATAAACTTACTTCATCGCTGCGATGGGAACCGAATAACATTTTTTCTCTCTTTTTAGTTTTTACTGGCGGGAAGATCCAGCGTTGTTCGGGATTGAATGAGGGTCACTACTATGTACTTTTTACACCATGCTTACAAGAGTACTTTATGTTGCCTTTGGTTACAATTATTACCTTCTATGTTTTCCCCTAATATAGTCGGAAAAAGCTGACATATGCGTATTTAAAGTTTTACGGTCCCCATGTGTCACTTAGAGGTGGGGACGCGTAGACATTCGGCTTACAGAGGGTAACGTAGAGATTCGGGACCACTTCCATTGTCTTCCCCGAAGAATTTTATACATATGATATAAATTTCATCAGAATAAGATATATTTGAAGTTTTAAAAGAGGTCCGGTCCCAATAGCTCCATTAGGTTAGAAGGGCACTTAGAGATTTGGAACATCTTCCATTGTCTTCCCCAGAAAAATGTTATACATATGATTGAAATTTCATAAGATTATGGTCATATTTTAAGTTTCAATTGAGGTTATGCCTTCCTAGCCTCCGTAGGGATGCACTTAGAGATTCTGGAGCATTTCCATCGTCTTCCTCGGTAAATTTTACATGAGAATAGACTTTTAGATTTGGGAAGATTGTCTAACCTTTCTTTCTATATACAAGACACAAACATCACACACAGATAAAAATTGAAGCTCAATATACTGGATAGAGCATTAATAGCATAATATAAAATGAAATATATATATATATATATATATATATATATATATAGTTGTGTGTGGAGATACTATATTTATCGATACATTTCAGCAAAATAGACGGAGACCTGTCTATTTGAATTCCTTTGACCAACACTTCATCAAGAGACAATCGTTGGTAAACATTAAAATAAGAAAATAAATAATTGACAAAAAGAAAAATAGCAAAACGAAAAGCAATGTGAAAATGCCAATTCACTAGATAATCGTTTAAAATACATTTATTGATTAAATCGATAAAAGAAAACGTTTAAGAGACATAATTGGACAGAGACTGAGGGAACAAAAAAATCGACAACGTTAAATTTCCCCGAAGAGATCTCATGATCATACAAAACAGTTTTGCTTGTAAAGAGGCTGGTTCAAATGTTTTGACTTGTTTTTAGGAATTAACTCTTTATATAATACAAGTGTACACTCACCGTCAAAAATGGTGGAAATAAAATTAACCATCCCCAGTATTCGCGCTGATGAATAAACGCGAATTTTTTTTTTAATGCATTATATTTTAAGTACTGTATATATAGAAAAGACGAATAAGCGAACGACAGTCATTTGAATGCCTAATTTGCATAACTATTTTTAAACGCTTTATAATAAATCAATGTTTGGTGGTATTCACTTGTAATTTTGTTGTCCTATTTTCCTATATATGTAGTAGTTTTGTCGATAATAACAGTAATTAACGTGATTTAATAAAAAAGGATAAATGGTGCTTATGCTGTTCAGTGGCCGTATTAAAAAATTATTTTTTTATAAAAACAATATCATATACTTATTCAGCGTTATATTCTTACTCACTGTAAAAAAAAAATATAAAAAAATTATCCACTAGAACTTTAATTACAAGTATTTTTCCATTCTTCGTATCATAACAGCGATTCGTTCACTAAGCCTCCATCTTCTTTCTTAAGAAGATTTCAAATTATCTGCCCTTGAAATCTTCTAAAGAAAAAAGATGGAGGCTAAGTGAACGAATCGCTGTTATGATACGAAGAATGGAAAAATACTTGTAATTTAAGTTCTAGTGGATAATTTTGTATACTTTTTTGTACAGTGAGTAAGAATATAACGCTGAATAAGTATATAATATTGTTTTTATAAAAAAATATTTTTTCATACGGCCGCTGAACAGCATAAGCACCGGATAAATTACTAAAACCTTTCTTAAAATAGCTGTTCGTTACTTTTCAAGGGAGGTAATTACAATTAAGTAAACATCACCAGCTAGAATGAAAAGAGGGGGAAGGGTGCTTGCTTGCTTTATCTCTCTCTCTCTCTCTCTCTCTCTCTCTCGCTCATTTCTTCTTTCTTTTAATTTTTACGGTCTTATTTAAAAGACAAATGCGCTTGTATAAAAATTACCAAAATGTTTATCTATTTATACGAATAAATGCGACAATTTTTGTCTTGTGTTTACATGGAACTTATGAATCAAATGTCTATTATTAAAAATCTGGGTTTCAAGTAGCGAACTTTGCGAAGCGATAGTGAGCTGGCAAAGTCAGCTGGTATTCATATAAAATAACATCTGAATCGATGAAATTAAAAAAGAAATAAGAAAGAAATAAAACATCTCAAACTGGGAAGTTACAAAAAGAACAGAACAAAAACGTATAAATCAGCATAGAAAACAGAAAGAAAAACAAGAAAATGTCTCACTATAAAAATGAATTGAAGGCGAGGGATTGTCTTACTTGTTATTTGCTTTCTTAATTCTCCGGCAATTTTTTTACTCGCTAACTGCTGTGTGACAACTCTAACCCTACCCCTGATAGGGCGAGTGTGACTTTTCATTCTACCCTATTCACGTAACCGCGTGCTACACACACCGGCATATCAATATCAAAAAATTAAAAATACTCGAAGCCCTCTACATAAAAACTAAACATCCCACAATTAATAATGTCAATTATGAAACTAGTCGCAACATTTTAAAGTGTCTAGCATAATAATTAACATTACCAAATTCTTAGCCATTAGGTAGTTATGCGTTTGAATTGTATGCACTTTATTTAACGTCATCAATTTCCTAACGGTTTAAACAGTCAAACTTTAAATCTCTCGTGTGTGTAGAACGCCATCACGCTCTCATGTACATTTCAACTTTACAGACGCGTTTTCAAATATAAACTACTTGCCGTTATAATTCAAAAATAAGCACAACAGTAAAGACACTAAAACTAATACCGCCTGAAGATGATTTGACGATTCAAATCGAAAGTACTTGCAAAAAAGAAAAAAGAATGGAACAAGAAACCCATGGATCATATTTACATCAATTTGAGCGAAACATTAGATGGACAATTCGGAAAATTGAAAAAAAAAAAAATCGCATCAAACAAAACCACTCCGTGTTATTTAATAATGTTTGCCTAAATGAAAATATGCTTCCTAAATACACACTATATATATATATATATATATATATATATATATATATATATATATATATATATATATATATACATTTCTCTTTATTATAGAGTGGAGGATGGAGGATTTAAACACCATGTTTTACAACTATTAGCACAACAAGCATTATCTTATGATAAATGATTCCAAGATCGAAAAAAGGGATGGCACAAAGAACCAACCCTCCTTAGCCGGATCTTCGATAGAACGCGTTGCTTAATCCGCGTCTCCAAGTATAGACCGGTACATCCTATGCGATCAGCATTGCACTAGCATTTAAATTCTGAAAACAACACTTCTATTTCTTATATGTTACAAACTGTATTTGGAAAACACTCAAAAAGCAAACCACAGTGCTAAAAACAAACGCAAAGTAACAGAAAATAAATACACTATGTGATCTGTTTTACGAGTTCCCGACTAATTCCACGGCAGCTTCAAGTATACAAGACACTTTGAAAGCGCGAGAGATGCGGGAGACCCAAATTCTGTAACGTTTTTGCTGATGCAATCAAAGATTAAGTCATCAGGATAACCATTACTAATGACAATGTCGCTGATGTTATCCATGTCTAGGTCCATTCTGTTCGAAGAAATAATGATGAATGCCCAGTGCACTGAAGTATAAATAAGTCTGTGGCGAACGTAATGATCAAGAACCTGAATCGAGTGAAGGAGATTGTGGCGGAATTGATGATCTTGAGCCAGAATTGAGCGGTGGAGATGGCCCAGACTTACTTCATTCCCGCAGTAAGAGGGTCCGCCTTTGCCTGGCTTGCAGATGAAAAGGGAAATAAGTTTTGGCTTACTAGCTTTCTAGTGAGGATTGAACTCGCAACCTCGAAGTAACAAATCTACTGGTTGCTGCACAATAATACGTGGATTCGCCTTGACGACAAATAGTCAGCCATCGGATTATGTTTTTTTCTTATTGGTTAAGCGGAATTAACGGAAGGAAAATCTGCTAATAAAACGAGAAGAAAATCAGCCGAATTATTGTTCGTTCATTGGAGCTCAAAGTTACACAGAGGGTTTTGTGCTTCTACAGGAATTGAACCGAACTGGGTTTTTTTGGGGGGGGTTAACGTTTGGAGTTTAGTCATAGACTTCTGAATTCCCATTTTCAGAGATAGTGTAACTTACCTTATCACCGAAAAAAACACCTCGTCTCTGGTTAGGGTGCAGAACCTGAATGTAAGAAAGAATAAGTGCATGTTGGAACAAGAATATTAATGCGTATCACCTACATGTGAGAGACGTGCTTTGCCCTCCATAAATAAAAAACGAACCTAATATAAGTTGCGTTTTAGCACTCGAAGGACAAAGATCATTGAGCGATAGTGATAAATATTGAAAACAGTGTCGTTGGAAAAAAGTATACTACATAATGAAGTTCAAATAGCGAACGCATCGTTCCCAGGTTCAGTATTGAAACAGTGTTGCTGGAGAAATGTCTACTACGTTATAATCAGACTGTCCTGAACAAGACGTGTAAGCGTTGAAAGATAAGTTGATCCGTGTAGACTGTTTATAACGTTTATTTATATGTTTTACTTTATGACTTTTCAAACCATGAAAGCGACATTATTTAGGGAATACTGTTATTTTAATGCACAAGGTGTTAACTAAGTAATTAATAAAGGTTCGATTCCCATTCACTCACTACATCGTTGGTCTTAGCGGTTTCAGCAAGGCGTGTTAGTTATCTCGATTGTCCACCAACAAAGTGATCCTTTAATGATGACACACTAAAGAAAGCAGTAGAGGAAACCATCAAATCAAGTATTCCTATTCATTTGCGTGTAATTGGTGAACGAAACAAAACTCAATGGATCATTGCGTTTCCCCTTTTCTTTCTTTCTTGTATGCCTGTGCCAAGACGGAGTTATTTTTCTGCCGAGTTTGTCGGTTTGTCACTGTTTGTCCAGATCACTTGACCAATCGTCATCAAACTTGGTCAAAATATTGGTCATGGTTAAACTTAGAACTGATTTAATTTGGGGATCTAGGTGAATGGTCGTAGTAACAGAAAAGATGAAAGTCACACTTTTGGCGATAACTTCGATTCTGTCCATCGTAGAGTCAAACTACTTAGCTCATATTGTAGCCTATGATATCTTGCATCTTATAGTTTAGGAGATTATCCTGTACAAATATATATATATATATATATATATATATATAAAGTATTCAATTATTTTTACGACGTTTCAAGCTTTTGCTCTCATCAGTATAAGGGGGGATACTCTCAGACGGTCGCAAGATTCGAACCCAGTTACAGAATCACCCTAAACTCCGTAAACAAGCGTCCGAACCAAAAATATACATTGTTTTTTTTTGTTTGTTTTTTTAATTATTATAATAATAATAATAATAATAATAATAATAATAATAATAATAATAATATTTATTTATTTATTTATTTATTTTCTCAACTTTTGGATGTTTTTAGTTAGTTTTCTTTTTTGAACATCAAGTAAATTCCCTTGGCCTTAGACATTCAAGCTGTACCTTAACACTTTCGCTGTTCCTAACAGGCAAGTTTTTGCAGAATTGGAAAAGAAATTGTCTCGTCAATCTGTTAAAACCATTTATGGTGGCTTTTCGTTATGGTTCCAAGCGTTCCAATTACAACGGGAATCATCTTTACTTTACATTTCCATAGTCTAATTCCCATTTTAGATCTTGATTTTTTTTTTTTTCGTGTTCTTTCTCTTGCACTCTGGTATCGAAGAGGAAGGCTATATCAATGATTAAGCAAGTTCTCTTGTTTTTGTTTAGAAAGATTAAGTCAGGTTTAACATTTTCAAGAACGTTATCAGTCTGTTATGCGCATGTCCCAAAGAAGTTTGACATTTTCGTTCTCCTGTACCACTCCTGACTTATGCTCATACCACTTCTCATTGTGGTCAAATTCATAAAGTTTGCATATATTCCAGTGTAGTACCTGACCGACTTTGTCGTGTCTCCATTATTTATACTGATGTTGTGCTAGAATTTGGCATTCAGATACAATATGCGCTAAGCTTTCTTCCCTTTCATTACACAATCGATAAAATCTACGATTTGGCAGGATTTTTCATTCCTGTTAACTATTATGACATCCGGTTTCCTTGCTTGTATAAGTTTATTTGTTTGCACCTCTTTGTCCGACAATTATGTGATTTTCGTTTTCCAGTACTGTCTCTGGTTTGTGTCTGTACTATTGGTCCACGTGTTCGAAATGCAGTCGTTTGCATTGTTTTCAGAGTACTGTTTTCCCCACGCAGTCGTGTCTGTTATTGTATTCTTTGGGGGCTAGTTTGCTGTATTCACATATTATGTTATCTACTGTTTCGTCTCTTTGTTCACATACTCTACATTTACTTTTTTCCTGGGTTTTATCTATTTTAGCTTCAATATAGTTAGCTTTAATCGCATTGCTTTGTGCAACTGTCAGTAGAGATTCCGTTTCTCTGTTCAGGTGTCCTTTTCTTAACCATGCTTAGGCATGTTGGTTGGTCTCTTCTCTGGTCATTCTTATGAAACGTCCGTGCAGCTGTTTGTCTTCTCACTTTTCTTTTCTTGTCTTTTTCTTGTTTCGGTGCTTGCCGAGTTGTCCATTGAGGCGGTGTCTCTTGCGTAAGTGATCAGCCTTTTTGTGTTCTGGGTTATTTCTCTAGCTATTTTTTATGTGTCTTTCACACAGTCTTCTATACTTACCAGTACTCTTCCCCCTTCGTTTCTTTTCACTATTCGTTTTCTTCTTTGCTCGTCTTTCTTTCTCTCTTCTCTTTCTTCCTCCCTGTTCCAGTTCTTGATTTATATTGTTGTTGTTTTTCTCCTTCTTCTTCTTCTTCTTCTTCTTCTTCTTTGCCTTCTTCCTTTTCTCCGTCTCCTCCTACTACTTATTCTTATTCTTATTCTTCTTCCTTGTCCTCTTCTTTTCCATCTCACCTTTCTTCTTCGTCTCACCCTTCTTCTTCGTCTTCTTTTACTTCTACTTTGTCTTCTTATTTTCTTCTTCGTCTTCTTCTTAATTGTCTTCTTCATCGTCTTCTTCCTCTTCTTCTTCGTCTTTTTCTTCTTTTTCTTGTTGTTGTTGTTTCCTTGTATATCAATTGTATTTATTCCCTTTACAGACCTGTGTGGGGTTGAGGCGTGTGTGTGTGTGGTGGAGGGACGATCTATCAATTGAGTTACGAGTGCCTGAAATAGTTGAATTTAATGAGAAGCTGGACGGAAACGGGAAGAATAGCAATGATCAGGGAAGAGTATGAGGACTTAAAATAAAAACGACCTAGAAGTAGGAGTACGAAGAAGAGCTGGGCTGTGTGTGCGCGCCAGACGCTGCAGCAGACGCGGGGGCGGACGGGGCGAGGGCGGGGGTAAGCCACCAGAAAACAGTAGTCGGTGCTTGCTGACCAAGAAGGAACACCGACAACAATCCGCTCGGAAATCTATCACAGCTGCGAGTCACCATTTTGGTGGGCAGGTTGTGTCGTTCCTGAGTGTGAGGTCGGATACGGATGCTAGACGCCGTGTGCTTTACATTAATTTTTTTTCACAATGTAAAATTCGACTGAAGAAAAAAAATATTATCTTGAATAGCGCTATTAACATTTAAAAAACTAAATATTAAATATAAAATATTCATCTTTCCTCTTGGTAATTGAGTCCTATTTGAATCGATTGGAAGTGTATAAATTTACTTTTATATTATTACACATATATATATATATATATATATATATATATATATATATATATAACTTCTTTGTAATATAGCAGGAAAAATCCCAGCAGAGTGCTCGATTAATTGAGAATTAAAGTTAAAAATTAAAAATTAAGAGCGTAATATTTATTTATTTTTGTACAGAAAAATTAGTACAACATTCGTACCGTCGGTTTCAAGCACAGAAGGATTTAGCCATCCGACTCTCTTCAGCTTTTGAAGAGAGCCGGATGGCTAAGCATTTCTGTGCTTGAAACCGACGGTACGAATGTTGTACTAATTTTTCTGTACAAATATATATATATATATATATTTGTACTAATTTTTCTGTACAAATATATATATATATATATATATATATATATATATATATATATATATATATTTGTTTCATTTTACTTCAGTTGAAGTTCTCAGAAATCAAGAGACCCCTTCCTGGGGCTAACACTTGATCTCTATATGAGATACATAGATATTCGAATATTCCATTAATTTTCTCTTTTACCTGTCAAACGTTGAGTTAGTAAAGATGTTAAGAACATTAATTTTCCTCTCCCCAATTGACCTGTGAACTATGTTATAGCATATATTTCTTGTTGTCTCTTGGTCTTGCCGGATTCCAGGACAAGAATTCATCTAGTCTCGAGTATCAAGCTAAGTGCTGTTACTTGGATGAGCCTTTATTGTTTAGAAAAGGCTCTTTCCAAAATGGAAAGACCAATCAGTGTCAATGAAACCATGGTTCATCTCTAGAATCTGTAGTGAATAGTTTTTAGATAAATAATTTATACTTTAGATCCCGCATTCTGACGATCAAGCAGTTTATTAGTTTATTTTCAACATACCCTGAGACACTATATATATCTAAAAGAAAGATTAAGGTTGTCCTCAATGGCTGTTCATACAAGCAACATGATATAAATGCGGGTGTATCGCAGGGATCGATCCTTGGACCTTTATTATTACTGATTTTTATAAACGACCTCCCAAATGAAATTGAGTCTGAGACGGATATATTGACTGATGACACCACGCTTTACTCTCGGCATGTTGGAAAAACAGACGCGCACATATCTAAGGCAATAGCTGAATCATTAGAAAATGATCTCAAGTCTGTAGTTTAATGGGGACACAAATGAATAGTAACATTTAATGGGGACACAAATGAATAGTAACATTTAATGAGGACACAAATGAATAGTAACATTAAATGGGGACACAAATGAATAGTAACATTAAATGGGGACACAAATGAATAGTAACATTTAATGGGGACACAAATGAATAGTAACATTTAATGAGGATACAAATGAATAGTAACATTTAATGAGGACACAAATGAATAGTAACATTTAATGGGGACACAAATGAATAGTAACATTTAATGATACTAAGACAAAGCTCCTTTCCTTTAGCAACTACAAGAAACCTTTCCAACCACCGATTACCATAGATAATAACCCCCCCCCCCTACTTGAGAGTCCAACATTCAAACTCCTCGGCCTAACATTCACAGGTAATATGAGTTGGAATATATACGTAGAGGACATTGCCAGCGTTGCTGCAAGGAAAGTGGGTTCTCTCTTCCGTGCTAGAAAACTTCTCACATCGACCAGTATCCTATATCTCTACAAGGCCACCATCCGCCCATGCATGGAGTATTGTTGTCACATCTGGGCTGGTCCACCAACTACTAGTCCCCCCTCTTAGACAGGGTCCAAAAAAGAGTCGTTAATTTAGTAGGTCCTTCACTATCAACCAAGCTCTGCAATGTTGCATCCCTGTTCTTATTTTTCAAGTACTTCAATGGAATGTGCTCCGATGAACTTGCTATCCCACCCCTTCAATTTAGAGGTCCCTAGATGTCAGCAAACTTCTTACCCTAATAGCTTCTTTCCTCGGGCCACTTGCCTTTGGAATTCTCTCCCTGTTCCCTGTTTCCCCGACTGTAGCAACATACAGAAATGTAAAAAATAATGTTAACAAATATCTAGCTACACAACTCCCACTTAAGATGCACATCCCCCCCTATAAATCTGGTCCTAATCACAGTATCCCATTACGTCTTGTTTGGAACAAAACAAAAAGTAGAAAGAAAATTAATTTAAAAATTATAACACCTATAATTGGACATACTTATATGTTTTTTGTTTGTATTAATATGAATGGTCTAAGCTATTTTATTATGTAATCAGCATGTTGCAGATTTATTGGTGTATTTAATGTAAAGGGCCGCACTGATTTGTAATTTTTTTCGATATATGCATCGACGTGGCTTTCTGAAACATATATTATTGGTCCCCCGATTTATAAAATCGGGGGACTTATGTTTTGAGGCATGTCCGTCCGTCCGGATTTTTCTCCGCAACCATCCATTGAATTTCTCTGAAATTTTGCATGAAGTTGTAACTTTGGTCAAGTTAGAAAGTGACATTCTCCGATTTTTGAAAAAACATCTGGTTAGCCCCTCAGGGGGTCAAAAGGCCCCGAAATGGCATAAAATTACATTTTTTGCCCCATAACTTTTCATCTATCCATTCAATTTCTCTGAAACTTGGCCAAAATGTGGAGGCAATTGTTCCTAATAGAAAATAAGTATCGCTGACCTTGGAAAAAATCTGGTTCGCGCCCCCAGGGGGTCAAAATCCCCCTAAAATAGTAAAAAAAATTATCCTTTTCTCCCATTACGTTTGATCCATCCATTCAATTTTTCTGAAACTATGCCAAAATGTAGAGGCAATTGTTCTGGATATAAAATGAGCATCCTTGACCTCAGAAAAATTCTGGTTGGCGCCCCCAGGGGGTCAAAGGGGGGTCAAAATGTCCCAAATTGCCCAAATTTATTGCATTTTACACACGCCACATCGAGTCACATACAGAGGGGGACCACGCACGCGCGGCTTGTTCATATTACAACGATGCTTCTAATTGACCAGAACATTCTATTACTTGTGCGCCTCGCTAAGCTTGATCTGTTTGCTTTTGCTGCTGTCTTCTGCTAATTGTTCCTGCGAGTGATAAAGTTCAGCTCTGGCTATTGCGGAATTCTAACGAATACATAGGAACAATTGCTATGAAGAAAAGAACAGAAAATCGACAACTATTTTGTCTTTACTTGCTAATAGAGTTTTACTCAAAAATATTGTTTATATACATATATATATGTGTGTGTGTATGTGTGCGTGTGTGTGAAATATAAATATAAAAATAAAGATAAAGATTATATCTCTAAATTATATATTATCTTGACTAATCGAAGCTCGATATATGAGATAGAGCGATAGTATGAGTAGATAAGTGATGAGGATAAAAATTGGATAAAATGCAATATTTATTAAATCATCAATTGTTCAAACAAGTGTAATATAAAAAAATCTTTTCCTTTCCTTAATTCATGGATTTTCAAAGATATGCTCTTATCACCAGATGAGATTCGTCAGATAAGTCAGTAAAAGTTACTGTTATGCAAACATTTGAAAATATAAAAACATAAAAGACATGAAAATACAAACAATTTAAAGAGTTTTAAATATGCAAAGAAAATCATCACCATTGAGGGAGCATAGTAAGGTATTTGATGAAATTTAAACAAAATGATAAGATCAGAAAGTAGACATGTCACAATCTACTATTTTACTTCCTGTGCTGCGTAAGACAGTAGTAATAATTATTAAATCGACATCAAATAAGAATTTGGTAATTCAACAAAATTTTAAGTTTTCATGGTTCTTAACTCTCCCTTTTATTCTTATTCATTCCTACCTCTATTAATATTCCATGATAAATGCCAGTATACTGAAATCATATGCCCTTAATAGGGTTAAGATGAAAATTCATATACACTAAATGTACAAAAGCAAGGAAATTCACAAATTTTTACACTTTTATTGTCATTAATTAAGGGTATGACTACATATTAACCAAACCATTTCATTATCACATCACTATAGTATAAATCTCTATGCATAAGTGGATGAAGTGTGTGAGGTGCGCTGAAGAAAAATTCCTACCAGTAAAATACATAGCCCTGTTGTGCTCGCATACCCTTAATGGCAATAAAAGTGTAAAGATTTTGGAATTTCCTTGCTTTTGTACATTTAATGTATATGAATTTTCATCTTAATCCTATTAAGGGCATATGATTTCAGTATACTGGCATTTATCATGGAATGTCGCTACTTTTATAAAGGCTATGCCTCAATACAATGGTCATTTTTATAGGTTTTTGGAATTTTCTGGAAAACTAAGACATATGGTAAACTGAAATTAAAATGCCATCAACTAGACCCTAGAACCTCTATCTCTGCCAAAAATCAGCTGAATCCATCAAATAGTTGATGAGATACAAGGTGGCACATACGTACGTACACACGATAACACAAAATCATGCCTGCCCTTTCTGGATCTCTGGGTTGCCTTGACTAATGATGCTGAAATTCTACACACTTATAGAACCTATCAAAATAAAAATGTTGTGCAAAGTTTAAACTAATTTGGTTTATTGGTTTTTGAGTTATGATTGATCAAAGAAATGAGATTTCTAGCATAGGCCGTTTTTGAAGTCTATTAAGGGATAGAGCACTCTCGCGCCTCCCTTGATTTGTTGTTCCTTTGCCCATTTATCATTTTCATTCTCTCTGTTTTTCTTTAATTCACTTCATTACAGATTAACATTTTGTTCAATTGCCGCATTCTTAGTCGCTCTGGATTGGATAATTATTACTACTTCACTCACTACTTAGTTCAGCCGAGGAACTAAAATAATGTCTACTTTCTGATTTTATCATTTTTTTACAATTTCATCCGAGACTTATACTCCTATATTTTTGGTGATTAATTTCACTACCAACGAACTCTTACTTTGGATTTGAATACCTAAATCTCCCAGAATGGAACTTTTTCAAAAAATTTGGACGCTTGGATTACCTTCAACCCATCACTCTACACTTGTTTCATGCTTTGGTGCCTCGGATTTGTTTAAACGAACTTTTCTACCAATCAAAGTATAGTATCTGTTCCGATAGATACTGCACCCCATAGATTGGTGTTGTCTTGGTCTTCGGGGCTTGATTTACGCCGGTCAATGGGTCTGTCCTGTGCAGTTCTAGGAGGTTCACCCTCCCAGGCTTCGCCTCCCCTCTTTGGGGAGGAGTAAGTTTATTGCTTACTGCCTGAGGCGCCCCCACCGGGGAATGCCTACGGGCTACCCAGCCAATTTTTAAACCCCACTTTCCCGATCCGACCTTGGGTCACATCTTACTTGTGGAAGTAAAATAAAAACTAGCCTTGTGCCTAACTCCTGGAAAGGAGTAAATCAATACCCATAAAACGAATTGAGCACTCTTAATAGTATTTACATTAACATTTTACTCATGGTTGTCTAATTATGATCCCGGCTTGAAGCGCTTGCTTATCTATCCACACTGACGAGCTGTGATACAGCGTAACAGTCTGTTTTTGGATGATTATTGATTCGATTTTTGCTGATTGTATTTACGTGGATAGCTGAATCCAATTCTCTGGCAAAGTTACAAATAAATAAGAGGTTCCAATACAATCATAACTGTTTCATTTCGAGGTTTTATTGTTGTTATTTTGTTTTAATAGAAACCACTCACTCAGTCGTAATGGATTTAATATTCTTCCTTTAGCACGCGACTTTTTCCATTTTATCTTCCCTTTAACATTTACTTTACCATGTTTTCCCATCGTTTTTAGAATTTCCTATTTTAGATGCGTCCGCGCATTTCTATAAGAGGCTCTGTCTGTCGGAGTGTCTGTCACGCCTACGTTTGTAAATAGTATTTTCATCGCTAAATGGGTAATGAGATTTGTGTTGACTAAGATTCAGATAAAAAAAAATTTCGTCCACGCTTTTTTATAAAATGCTCTGTCCATCTGTTCTTCGGTTTCATCACGCTTAAGCTTTTAATAGCATTTTCATTCATCTGTGACGCTTAAGTTTGAAATAGAATTTTTGTTGGCCTGTTACGCTTAAGTTTGTTTTTGTTGAGTTGTCATGCTTAAGCTTGAACTAGCATTTTAGTCAGTTTGTAATGCTTAAGCTTGAACTAGCATTTTAGTCAGTTTGTAATGCTTAAGCTGTAACTAGCATTTAGTCAGTTAGTAATGCTTAAGCTTGAACTAGCATTTTAGTCAGTTTGTAATGCTTAAGCTTGAACTAGCATTTTGGTCAGTTTGTAATGCTTAAGCTTGAACTAGCATTTTAGTCAGTTTGTAATGCTTAAGCTTGAACTAGCATTTTAGACAGTTTGTAATGCTTAAGCTTGAACTAGCATTTTAGTCAGTTTGTAATGCTTAAGCTTGAACTAGCATTTAGTCGGTTTGTAATGCTTAAGCTTGAACTAGCATTTTAGTCAGTTTGTAATGCTTAAGCTTAAACTAGCATTTTAGTCAGTTTGTAATGCTTAAGCTGTAACTAGCATTTAGTCAGTTAGTAATGCTTAAGCTTGAACTAGCATTTTAGTCAGTTTGTAATGCTTAAGCTTGAACTAGCATTTTGGTCAGTTTGTAATGCTTAAGCTTGAACTAGCATTTTAGTCAGTTTGTAATGCTTAAGCTTGAACTAGCATTTTAGACAGTTTGTAATGCTTAAGCTTGAACTAGCATTTTAGTCAGTTTGTAATGCTTAAGCTTGAACTAGCATTTAGTCGGTTTGTAATGCTTAAGCTTGAACTAGCATTTTAGTCAGTTTGTAATGCTTAAGCTTGAACTAGCATTTTAGTCAGTTTGTAATGCTTAAGCTTGAACTAGCATTTAGTCGGTTTGTAATGCTTAAGCTTGAACTAGCATTTTAGTCAGTTTGTAATGCTTAAGCTTAAACTAGCATTTTAGTCAGTTTGTAATGCTTAAGCTGTAACTAGCATTTAGTCAGTTAGTAATGCTTAAGCTTGAACTAGCATTTTAGTCAGTTTGTAATGCTTAAGCTTGAACTAGCATTTTGGTCAGTTTGTAATGCTTAAGCTTGAACTAGCATTTTAGTCAGTTTGTAATGCTTAAGCTTGAACTAGCATTTTAGACAGTTTGTAATGCTTAAGCTTGAACTAGCATTTTAGTCAGTTTGTAATGCTTAAGCTTGAACTAGCATTTAGTCGGTTTGTAATGCTTAAGCTTGAACTAGCATTTTAGTCAGTTTGTAATGCTTAAGCTTAAACTAGCATTTTGGTCAGTTTGTAATGCTTAAGCTTGAACTAGCATTTTGGTCAGTTTGTAATGCTTAAGTTTGAACTAGCATTTTAGTCAGTTTGTAATGCTTAAGCTTGAACTAGCATTTTAGTCATTTTGTCATGCTTAAGCTTGAACTAGCATTTTAGTCAGTTTGTAATGCTTAAGCTTGAACTAGCATTTAGTCGGTTTGTAATGCTTAAGCTTGAACTAGCATTTTAGTCAGTTTGTAATGCTTAAGCTTGAACTAGCATTTAAGTCAGTTTGTAATGCTTAAGCTTGAACTAGCATTAAATCAGTTTGTAATGCTTAAGCTTGAACTAGCATTTTAGTCAGTTTGTAATGCTTAAGCTTGAACTAGCATTTAGTCGGTTTGTAATGCTTAAGCTTGAACTAGCATTTTAGTCAGTTTGTAATGCTTAAGCTTGAACTAGCATTTGGGTTAGTTTGTAATGCTTAAGCTTGAACTAGCATTTTATTTCATTTGTAATGCTTAAGCTTGAACTAGCATTTAGTCGGTTTGTAATGCTTAAGCTTGAACTAGCATTTTAGTCAGTTTGTAATGCTTAAGCTTGAACTAGCATTTCGGTCAGTTTGTAATGCTTAAGCTTGAACTAGCATTTTAGTCAGTTTGTAATGCTTAAGCTTGAACTAGCATTTTAGTCAGTTTGTAATGCTTAAGCTTGAACTAGCATTTAGTAAGTTTGTAATGCTTAAGCTTGAACTAGCATTTTGGTCAGTTTGTAATGCTTAAGCTTGAACTAGCATTTTAGTCGGTTTGTAATGCTTAAGCTTGAACTAGCATTTAAGTCAGTTTGTAATGCTTAAGCTTGAACTAGCATTTAAGTCTGTTTGTAATGCTTAAGCTTGAACTAGCATTTTAGTCAGTTTGTAATGCTTAAGCTAGAACTAGCATTTAGTCAGTGTGTAATGCTTAAGCTTGAACTAGCATTTAGTCAGTTGGTAATGCTTAAGCTTCAACTAGCATGTTAGTCAGTTTGTAATGCTTAAGCTTTAACTAGCATTTAGTCAGTTTGTCATGCTTAAGCTTGAACTAGCATTTCTGTTCGCTTGGTCATGCTTAAGCTTGACCTAGCATTTTAGTTCGTATTGTCTTGCTTAAGCTTGAACTAGCATTTTTGTTCGCTTTGTAATGCTTAAGCTTGAACTAGCATTTTAGTCAGTTTGTAATGCTTAAGCTTGAACTAGCATTTTAGTCATTTTGTCATGCTTAAGCTTGAACTAGCATTTTAGTCAGTTTGTAATGCTTAAGCTTGAACTAGCATTTTAGTCAGTTTGTAATGCTTAAGCTGTAACTAGCATTTAGTCAGTTATTAAGTCTTAAGCTTGAACTAGCATTTTAGTCAGTTTGTAATGTTTAAGCTTGAACTAGCATTTTGGTCAGTTTGTAATGCTTAAGCTTGAACTAGCATTTTAGTCAGTTTGTAATGCTTAAGCTTGAACTAGCATTTCAGACAGTTTGTAATGCTTAAGCTTGAACTAGCATTTTAGTCAGTTTGTAATGCTTAAGCTTGAACTAGCATTTAGTCGGTTTGTAATGCTTAAGCTTGAACTAGCATTTTAGTCAGTTTGTAATGCTTAAGCTTGAACTAGCATTTAGTCGGTTTGTAATGCTTAAGCTTGAACTAGCATTTTGGTCAGTTTGTAATGCTTAAGCTTTAACTAGCATTTTAGTCAGTTTGTAATGCTTAAGCTTGAACTAGCATTTTAGACAGTTTGTAATGCTTAAGCTTGAACTAGCATTTTAGTCAGTTTGCAATGCTTAAGCTTGAACTAGCATTTAGTCGGTTTGTAATGCTTAAGCTTGAACTAGCATTTTAGTCAGTTTGTAATGCTTAAGCTTGAACTAGCATTTAAGTCAGTTTGTAATACTTAAGCTTGAACTAGCATTTAGTCAGTTTTTAATGCTTAAGCTTGAACTAGCATTTTAGTCAGTTTGTAATGCTTAAGCTTGAACTAGCATTTAGTCGGTTTGTAATGCTTAAGCTTGAACTAGCATTTTAGTCAGTTTGTAATGCTTAAGCTTGAACTAGCATTTGGGTTAGTTTGTAATGCTTAAGCTTGAACTAGCATTTTAGTTCATTTGTAATGCTTAAGCTTGAACTAGCATTTAGTCGGTTTGTAATGCTTAAGCTTGAACTAGCATTTTAGTCAGTTTGTAATGCTTAAGCTTGAACTAGCATTTCGGTCAGTTTGTAATGCTTAAGCTTGAACTAGCATTTTAGTCAGTTTGTAATGCTTAAGCTTGAACTAGCATTTTAGACAGTTTGTAATGCTTAAGCTTGAACTAGCATTTTAGTCAGTTTGTAATGCTTAAGCTTGAACTAGCATTTAGTCGGTTTGTAATGCTTAAGCTTGAACTAGCATTTTAGTCAGTTTGTAATGCTTAAGCTTGAACTAGCATTTTAGTCAGTTTGTAATGCTTAAGCTTGAACTAGCATTTAGTCGGTTTGTAATGCTTAAGCTTGAACTAGCATTTTAGTCAGTTTGTAATGCTTAAGCTTAAACTAGCATTTTAGTCAGTTTGTAATGCTTAAGCTGTAACTAGCATTTAGTCAGTTAGTAATGCTTAAGCTTGAACTAGCATTTTAGTCAGTTTGTAATGCTTAAGCTTGAACTAGCATTTTGGTCAGTTTGTAATGCTTAAGCTTGAACTAGCATTTTAGTCAGTTTGTAATGCTTAAGCTTTAACTAGCATTTTAGACAGTTTGTAATGCTTAAGCTTGAACTAGCATTTTAGTCAGTTTGTAATGCTTAAGCTTGAACTAGCATTTAGTCGGTTTGTAATGCTTAAGCTTGAACTAGCATTTTAGTCAGTTTGTAATGCTTAAGCTTAAACTAGCATTTTGGTCAGTTTGTAATGCTTAAGCTTGAACTAGCATTTTGGTCAGTTTGTAATGCTTAAGTTTGAACTAGCATTTTAGTCAGTTTGTAATGCTTAAGCTTGAACTAGCATTTTAGTCATTTTGTCATGCTTAAGCTTGAACTAGCATTTTAGTCAGTTTGTAATGCTTAAGCTTGAACTAGCATTTAGTCGGTTTGTAATGCTTAAGCTTGAACTAGCATTTTAGTCAGTTTGTAATGCTTAAGCTTGAACTAGCATTTAAGTCAGTTTGTAATGCTTAAGCTTGAACTAGCATTAAATCAGTTTGTAATGCTTAAGCTTGAACTAGCATTTTAGTCAGTTTGTAATGCTTAAGCTTGAACTAGCATTTAGTCGGTTTGTAATGCTTAAGCTTGAACTAGCATTTTAGTCAGTTTGTAATGCTTAAGCTTGAACTAGCATTTGGGTTAGTTTGTAATGCTTAAGCTTGAACTAGCATTTTATTTCATTTGTAATGCTTAAGCTTGAACTAGCATTTAGTCGGTTTGTAATGCTTAAGCTTGAACTAGCATTTTAGTCAGTTTGTAATGCTTAAGCTTGAACTAGCATTTCGGTCAGTTTGTAATGCTTAAGCTTGAACTAGCATTTTAGTCAGTTTGTAATGCTTAAGCTTGAACTAGCATTTTAGTCAGTTTGTAATGCTTAAGCTTGAACTAGCATTTAGTAAGTTTGTAATGCTTAAGCTTGAACTAGCATTTTGGTCAGTTTGTAATGCTTAAGCTTTAACTAGCATTTTAGTCGGTTTGTAATGCTTAAGCTTGAACTAGCATTTAAGTCAGTTTGTAATGCTTAAGCTTGAACTAGCATTTAAGTCTGTTTGTAATGCTTAAGCTTGAACTAGCATTTTAGTCAGTTTGTAATGCTTAAGCTAGAACTAGCATTTAGTCAGTGTGTAATGCTTAAGCTTGAACTAGCATTTAGTCAGTTGGTAATGCTTAAGCTTCAACTAGCATGTTAGTCAGTTTGTAATGCTTAAGCTTTAACTAGCATTTAGTCAGTTTGTCATGCTTAAGCTTGAACTAGCATTTCTGTTCGCTTGGTCATGCTTAAGCTTGACCTAGCATTTTAGTTCGTATTGTCTTGCTTAAGCTTGAACTAGCATTTTTGTTCGCTTTGTAATGCTTAAGCTTGAACTAGCATTTTAGTCAGTTTGTAATGCTTAAGCTTGAACTAGCATTTTAGTCATTTTGTCATGCTTAAGCTTGAACTAGCATTTTAGTCAGTTTGTAATGCTTAAGCTTGAACTAGCATTTTAGTCAGTTTGTAATGCTTAAGCTGTAACTAGCATTTAGTCAGTTATTAAGTCTTAAGCTTGAACTAGCATTTTAGTCAGTTTGTAATGTTTAAGCTTGAACTAGCATTTTGGTCAGTTTGTAATGCTTAAGCTTGAACTAGCATTTTAGTCAGTTTGTAATGCTTAAGCTTGAACTAGCATTTCAGACAGTTTGTAATGCTTAAGCTTGAACTAGCATTTTAGTCAGTTTGTAATGCTTAAGCTTGAACTAGCATTTAGTCGGTTTGTAATGCTTAAGCTTGAACTAGCATTTTAGTCAGTTTGTAATGCTTAAGCTTAAACTAGCATTTTAGTCAGTTTGTAATGCTTAAGCTGTAACTAGCATTTAGTCAGTTAGTAATGCTTAAGCTTGAACTAGCATTTTAGTCAGTTTGTAATGCTTAAGCTTGAACTAGCATTTTGGTCAGTTTGTAATGCTTAAGCTTTAACTAGCATTTTAGTCAGTTTGTAATGCTTAAGCTTGAACTAGCATTTTAGACAGTTTGTAATGCTTAAGCTTGAACTAGCATTTTAGTCAGTTTGCAATGCTTAAGCTTGAACTAGCATTTAGTCGGTTTGTAATGCTTAAGCTTGAACTAGCATTTTAGTCAGTTTGTAATGCTTAAGCTTGAACTAGCATTTAAGTCAGTTTGTAATACTTAAGCTTGAACTAGCATTTAGTCAGTTTTTAATGCTTAAGCTTGAACTAGCATTTTAGTCAGTTTGTAATGCTTAAGCTTGAACTAGCATTTAGTCGGTTTGTAATGCTTAAGCTTGAACTAGCATTTTAGTCAGTTTGTAATGCTTAAGCTTGAACTAGCATTTGGGTTAGTTTGTAATGCTTAAGCTTGAACTAGCATTTTAGTTCATTTGTAATGCTTAAGCTTGAACTAGCATTTAGTCGGTTTGTAATGCTTAAGCTTGAACTAGCATTTTAGTCAGTTTGTAATGCTTAAGCTTGAACTAGCATTTCGGTCAGTTTGTAATGCTTAAGCTTGAACTAGCATTTTAGTCAGTTTGTAATGCTTAAGCTTGAACTAGCATTTTAGTCAGTTTGTAATGCTTAAGCTTGAACTAGCATTTAGTAAGTTTGTAATGCTTAAGCTTGAACTAGCATTTTGGTCAGTTTGTAATGCTTAAGCTTGAACTAGCATTTAAGTCAGTTTGTAATGCTTAAGCTTGAACTAGCATTTAAGTCTGTTTGTAATGCTTAAGCTTGAACTAGCATTTTAGTCAGTTTGTAATGCTTAAGCTAGAACTAGCATTTAGTCAGTGTGTAATGCTTAAGCTTGAACTAGCATTTAGTCAGTTGGTAATGCTTAAGCTTCAACTAGCATGTTAGTCAGTTTGTAATGCTTAAGCTTTAACTAGCATTTAGTCAGTTTGTCATGCTTAAGCTTGAACTAGCATTTCTGTTCGCTTTGTCATGCTTAAGCTTGACCTAGCATTTTAGTTCGTATTGTCTTGCTTAAGCTTGAACTAGCATTTTTGTTCGCTTTGTAATGCTTAAGCTTGAACTAGCATTTTAGTCAGTTTGTAATGCTTAAGCTTGAACTAGCATTTAGTCAGTTTGTCATGCTTAAGCTTGAACTAGCATTTTAGTTTGCTTTGTCTTGCTTAAGATTGAACTAGCATTTTTGTTCGCTTTGTAATGCTTAAGCTGAACTAGCATTTTTGTTCGCTTTGTCATGCTTAAGCTTGAACTAGCATTTTAGTCAGTTTGTCATGCTTAAGATTAAACTAGCATTTTAGTTCGGTTGTTCATGCTTAAGCTTGAACTAGCATTTAGTTAGTTTGTAATGCTTAAGCTAGAACTACCATTTTTGTCTGCTTTGTCATGCTTAAGCTTGAACTAGCATTTTAGTCAGTTTGTAATGCTTAAGCTTGAACTAGCATTTTAGTCAGTTTGTCATGCTTAAGCTTGAACTAGCATTTAGTCAGTTTGTAATGCTTAAGCTTGAACTAGCATTTTAGTTCATTTGTAATGCTTAAGCTTGAACTAGCATTTAGTCGGTTTGTAATGCTTAAGCTTGAACTAGCATTTTAGTCAGTTTGTAATGCTTAAGCTTGAACTAGCATTTCGGTCAGTTTGTAATGCTTAAGCTTGAACTAGCATTTTAGTCAGTTTGTAATGCTTAAGCTTGAACTAGCATTTTAGTCAGTTTGTAATGCTTAAGCTTGAACTAGCATTTAGTAAGTTTGTAATGCTTAAGCTTGAACTAGCATTTTGGTCAGTTTGTAATGCTTAAGCTTGAACTAGCATTTAAGTCAGTTTGTAATGCTTAAGCTTGAACTAGCATTTAAGTCTGTTTGTAATGCTTAAGCTTGAACTAGCATTTTAGTCTGTTTGTAATGCTTAAGCTAGAACTAGCATTTAGTCAGTTGGTAATGCTTAAGCTTCAACTAGCATGTTAGTCAGTTTGTAATGCTTAAGCTTTAACTAGCATTTAGTCAGTTTGTCATGCTTAAGCTTGAACTAGCATTTCTGTTCGCTTTGTCATGCTTAAGCTTGACCTAGCATTTGAGTTCGTATTGTCTTGCTTAAGCTTGAACTAGCATTTTTGTTCGCTTTGTAATGCTTAAGCTTGAACTAGCATTTTAGTCAGTTTGTAATGCTTAAGCTTGAACTAGCATTTAGTCAGTTTGTCATGCTTAAGCTTGAACTAGCATTTTAGTTTGCTTTGTCTTGCTTAAGATTGAACTAGCATTTTTGTTCGCTTTGTAATGCTTAAGCTGAACTAGCATTTTTGTTCGCTTTGTCATGCTTAAGCTTGAACTAGCATTTTAGTCAGTTTGTCATGCTTAAGATTAAACTAGCATTTTAGTTCGGTTGTTCATGCTTAAGCTTGAACTAGCATTTAGTTAGTTTGTAATGCTTAAGCTAGAACTACCATTTTTGTCTGCTTTGTCATGCTTAAGCTTGAACTAGCATTTTGGTCAGTTTGTAATGCTTAAGCTTGAACTAGCATTTTAGTCAGTTTGTCATGCTTAAGCTTGAACTAGCATTTAGTCAGTTTGTAATGCTTAAGCTTGAACTAGCATTTTAGTCAGTTTGTAATGCTTAAGCTTGAACTAGCATTCTAGTCAGTTTGTAATGCTTAAGCTTGAACTAGCATTTAGTCAGTGTGTAATGCTTAAGTTTGAACTAGCATTTTAGTCGGTTTGTAATGCTTAAGCTTGAACTAGCATTTTAGTCAGTTTGTAATGCTTAAGCTTGAACTAGCATTTTAGTCATTTTGTCATGCTTAAGCTTGAACTAGCATTTTAGTCAGTTAGTCATGCTTATGCTTGAACTCGCATTTTAGTCAGTTTGTCATGCTTAAGCTTGAACTAGCATTTTTGTCATTTTGTCATGCTTAAGCTTGAACTGGCATTTTAGTCAGTTTGTCATGCTTAAGCTTGAACTAGCATTTTAGTCATTTTGTCATGCTTAAGCTTGAACTAGCATTTTAGTCATTTTGTCATGCTTGAGCTTGAACTAGCATTTTAGTCATTTTGTCATGCTTAAGCTTGAACTAGCATGTTAGTCAGTTTGTAATGCTTAAGCTTGAACTAGCATTTTAGTCAGTTTGTAATGCTTAAGCTTGAACTAGCATTTTCGCTCATCTGTCACGATTAAGTTTGAAAGTTGATTTTTATGCTGAAGTTTAAGCACTTACGTCTGTGAGTCACGCGTAATTACGAAATAGAATTTTCATCGGCTTGTCACGCTTAAGTTTGAAATTGCATTTTCGTCGGTCTGTCACGCTTAATTAAGAAATAGAATTGTCGTCGGTCTGTCACGCTTAAGTTTGAAATAGTTCATCGGTCTACCATGTTTAAGTATGAAATAGCATTTTCAATATCCGTTCTCGTTGCTTATTTGTTTTGGATCGATAGTGTTTTGTATTCCGCCACTTCTTGCAGACTTTATTAATCCCTCTGTTTTTTTTTTTTCTTGTTTTTTTGTCATTTTGTTTTTTGGGTTTTTTTTTTCTTATAAATGGCTTTTGTTCCACCGCGAATTACCAATCCTTCTTTGGTCATTTTCTTCAGAATTCTTTGAAATTGTTCCAAGTGCTTTAATCGTGTTTACAATATCGACTTTCGGATTCTGAATCCTCTTTACTGCCAACATCCAATCTGTCCACTCTTTTGATTCTGTTCCAATTGGTGTCTAGCTTAAACATATAAACTGAACATGACTTCTTTAGTTATTTAGGATTGGTTAACATACCCATTTACGATGGGTGAGAATATACAAGCATAACTTTATTTCTTTACTAAATTCAACCATCAAATCCTTTCTCTTTGGTAGGTTTATAAAAGCAGTCGTTGGTGGATAGAAGTCCAAAGATCATAGTATAAACGCTGGCGTTCCTCAAGGTTCAATTCTGGGTGCAACCCTCTTCCTGATCTTCATCAATGATCTCCCAAATCACATTCTAAGATTATCCGTCGACATTTATGCAGATGACACAATTATCTATAGCAACACTTCGAAGAGCATTAATGATTAAAATCTTTCTGATTCTCTTCATTCCCTTTTAGTACTTTGAAAACCAAGCTTCTCTCATTTCATCGCCAACGCTCTGATCCTCGATTTACCCCAACTGAAATGAATAGCTCTCACTTTGAGGAAGCCTGTTGCTTTGATAAGCTTCTGAGACTGACCTTCACCTCAGACTTTAAATGGCAGACTTACATTAAAGCTGTTGCCAAGGTCGCTAGTAAAATGGTTGGATCATTCTACCGCTCAAAAAAGTATTTAACTCCTGGCGCAATCCTCTACCTGTATAAAAATATAATACCTCCAAACACGAAGTACTGTTGCCACATCTGGGGAGGTGCTGCTTAGAGCACCCTTTCCTGCCTTGACAGAGTACAAAATCAACTTCGAAATCTACTCGCCGACACCCTCTTCTCCTCCCTACCGTCTATTTCTCACAGCAGAGACGTTGCTAGTCTTTCTCTGCTCTATCGTTATTTTCATGGCAGGGGATCGACAAGCTCAAATCTCTGGTTTCCTCTAGTAAAAAGATTCAAAGCAACAACTGAAAATAATTTTCCGTTCTTCCTCTGTATATCTAAAACAAAACGGAACTGCCACAAGCAAAGTTTCTTTCCAAGAACTGTCCGTCTGTGGAACGAATTAATATAAAATAACTATTCTATAATACTTGAAATTCATATATATATATATATATATATATATATATATATATATATATATATATATATATATATATATATATATGTAAATAGCGAATCGGCCAAGCAGTATAGAGTGATCTACGAAACGGCGTTCGGATCGTGCATATAGCTATTTGCACAGCTTGTTATTAAAGTTACTCGAGAGTTACTTGATAAACAATAATATTTTTTTTATATAAGTAAATATTAATTATTTAAATACCTACAGACATTGATGTTTCATGCTAACGCAATCTTCAGTGTAGGAACTAATTCTCAACGGTCGGTGGGCGCGAACCCCGATCACAAATCGCGACTGATTCGTAGTCGAGGATCTTATCCATCGGCCATAGCCAATTAGTTAGTAAATATAGACGAAATTTTAAATGTAAATAGCGAATCGGCGGCTATGTACCAAGCAGTATAGAGTGATCTCCGAAACGGCGTTCGGATCGTGCATATAGCTATTTGCACTGCTTGTTATTAAAGTTACTCGAGAGTGCCCAGTGCATATATATATATATATATATATATATATATATATATATATATATATATATATATATTATTAAAAATAACCGACAACTCGTGTCTGGATATTTTTGTATGGATACCTTCCATTTTTCGGATTACGGTCCTAATCTCGGATCAGAATTGGCTGATGAATCTGCCGTAATTTTAACACTAGTACTGATATACTTAAATGTTTATAATACTAAATATAGTTTCGTATTTAAATTTTCCCGCCAAAATTAACTATAAACTCACTCCAGGTCTTGATTGACATTATTCCCACTGAAGATGGACCCAGATGGGTCAGAAAGTACTTTGGACCTAAAAGAAAATTACGGCAGATTCATCAGCCAATTCTCATCCGAGATTAGGACCTTAATCCGAAAAATGGAAGGGATCCATACAAAATATCCAGACACGAGTTGTCGGTTATTTTTATTTTGCCTTAGAGAAAAAATGCTGCCCCGATATATATATATATATATATATATATATATATATATATATATATATATATATATATATATATATATATATATATATATATATATATATGTTACTGTTTATTTATCTATGGACGTATACGTTTCGTCTCTTTTCAATCAAGACTCATCAGCATAGAAGTACGACTATTCGCCACCGGTCACACGATTCGAAACCCTGGCTTACAAGTATTTTTACAACCCCAATCCAACGTCGCTAACCGATAGGCCAGTTCTGAACAGCTTATAAACAATGATAATTTTAACACTTTTAAAGGCGGCGAGACGTACAGGCATTCAACTTCTATAAGTGAAGGAATGATGCATATAAAGCAAGTGACGTCACGCTGTGTTATTACTACCATTTACAGTGCTCTACTTTTTAACGAGGAGCTTCAAATATTGTTTATTTATCTATGGACGTATACGTTTCGTCTATATATATATATATATATATATATATATATATATATATATATATGAATTAAATACGTTCTTAGATAGAGTATTGTTGCCACATCTGGAGAGGTGCACACTTTCCTGCTTTGACAGTAGAAACACGACTTCGAAACTTAGTGGGGGGGTCTTTTTTTCCTACATCCTTTTTTTCACAGAAGAGGTGTTGCTATTCTTTCTCTATCATCGTTATTTTCATGGAAGGTGCTCGACCGAGCTCCAATCTATGGTTACCCCTGTAAAACATTTACCACAAAAACTCGTCTAGCTATAACCACTGTCGATAATTTCCGATTCTCCCTCTGTACACATAAATCTAAACGAAACTTCCATGAACAAAGTTCATTTCCTAGAACTGCCCGTATGTGGAACACAGTACCAACCGGCTGCTTCCAGGATGATTACAACATTGCTGTTTTCAAGTAGAATGTAAACAAATTCTGGTTGAGCCGTCTTTTTAAATAATCCATATTTGACCAGTTACAGCAATCATCGTTAAAAATTCCCTCGATATTTCACGATATTTAAGAGGTGACTCGTTTGTAAAAAGAATTTTTTTTAAAATAAAAAATAAAAACAAAAACAGTTTTCTTGTTTATTTTTTTAACTTTCCTGTTTGTTTCGCTGTTTTCTTCTTCAGATTATACCGTTTGTTTTTGACCAAATTATTATATTTTATGTATGTGTGTGTGTGTGTGTGTGTGTGTGGGTGTGTGTGTGTGTGTATGTATGTATGTATGTGTGTGAGTCTGTTTTGTTTCATTTTACTTCAGTCGAAGTTCTCAGAAATCAAAGGCCACTTCCTGGGGCTAACACCTGATCTCTATATGAGATACATAGATATCCCATTAAAGTTCTCCTTTACCTGTCAAACGTTGAGTTAGTAAAGAAGTTAATAACATTAATTTCCCTCTCCCCAATCGACCAGTTAATTATGTGATAGTATATATTTCGTGTTGTCTTACCGGATTCCATGACAAGAATCTATCTAGTCTGGTCTTGTTATTTGAGGTAACATGACTTGGAGTTGTCTCGGCCTTTTGGCTAAGATCAAAGTGTAGTATCTGTTCCGATGGATACTGCACGCCTGCCCTGTGCAGTTCTAGGAGGTCCACCCTCCCAGGCTTTGCCTCCCCTCTTTGGGGAGGAGTAAGTTTATTGCTTTCTGTCTGAGGCGCCCCTACCGGGGAATGCCGACGGGGCTGCCCAGGCAATTTTTAATGGCCAGAGTGCTCACCTTCTCGGGCGCTGGCTTTTAAAACCCCACTTTCCGACCCAAGCTTGGGTCACATCTTACTTGTGGGAGTAAGATAAACCTGGCCTTGTGCCTAACCTCCTGGGGAGGTAAATAAAATGACTTGGAGTTGTCTCGGCCTTTTGGCTAAGATCAAAGTGTAGTATCTGTTCCGATGGATACTGCACGCCTGCCCTGTGCAGTTCTAGGAGGTCCACCCTCCCAGGCTTTGCCTCCCCTCTTTGGGGAGGAGTAAGTTTATTGCTTACTGTCTGAGGCGCCCCTACCGGGGAATGCCGACGGGGCTGCCCAGGCAATTTTTAAATGGCCAGAGTGCTCACCTCTCGAGCGCTGGCTTTTAACCCCACTTGCTCGACCCGATCTTGGGTCACATCTTACTTGTGGGAGTAAGATAAAACTGGCCTTGTGCCTAACTCCGCGAGGAGTAAATAAACATGACTTGGAGAAGATGCACCATTCCTCGTATGAGCCAGTGTATAGCCATGTCGAGTGGGATTTGATTTGAGCTAAACATCCTATGTTGTTTTGAATATTTGGTCATGGTTTACTCCTAGGGTGAAGTATCCTCATGGCAGGTGATACTGACAAACTCTTGTACAGAGAAACCGAACACACTTGAGGATGGTGTCTAGTAGGTAATTCAAACTTATGTATGTATGTGTGTGTATGTTCAGCTGAAACTTGAAACATACAAACCAAAAACCATCAAAGTTAATAGTTTCTTTATCAGCATTGCCCACAATAAATAAAATCTAAAATTCAGGAAAATATCCATTCTTTGAGCCTAACCTACCGCCGATTTCATCAGGGGGTGTCGGTTTTCCGATCATTTTCCTGTACTAACTAAAGAAGATTAACTCTGATATTTTTTTTCGATGCGTTATTTCCCTTACGCCAACTCAAGTAATCTATAAAAAAAAGTGTATGTCCAGAGAGAGAAATGGGCTGGGCGGAGAAGAAAGAGGGATGGGAGAGGGAGAGGGTTGTGCGGGGAAGAGAGAGATAGAAGTGTTAATAGAAATATGTTACACTTTTGTCCCGGGCAACGCCAGATAACCCTACTAGTTGGATATAAATAGCTTCCAAAAGTTTCAATCTTTTAATACATGATAATTTGCTAAAAATGTTAAAGCCAGAAACAACATTCTGTTCGACAGTTTAAATTCTTTCAAATTGCTTTCAAATTTCGAAAGGTCACGATGTAATTCATTTTGTTTTGAATCTAAAATGTATTCTAATTGATTTATTTGGTAATTATATTTAAAATAGGATTTTTGAAATTTCGATTAATATTTGATTAATAGTAAATAATAATTTAACGTGTGATTATCAAAGTCACGTTGATACGAGAAATACACAAACACACGTGAAGATGTCTCATGAGTTTATTAATATAGAGATGGGAAACGTATTTTTACTTACTTTTAATTGAACGAACATAAACGACAGAGATAGGTCGGGTGAAGGAAGTTCTATAAAGAAACAACCAAAACTCGGAACGATGGAGACAAGAACTCGGAACAGAAAAGATATCCGAACCTCCTCCGCCCCTACCCCGGCCGATATAAAGAACGAGCGCATACCCCACCTATCCCTAGGGACTGGCGAACCGTCGTCTGGCAATCACTCTGCTATACTGACATCTGCCGTCTGTCTGCCATTCTGTTGAGGCGTCATTACCTTTATCATCTACTTGCATCCTTACTCATTCCTGGCGTGATAATTACTCAATCGAAAATCAGCTGTTAGTCCCTCGTCCACATGGATCAAACCTTCACTTCACCGAAAACATCTGACATCCAGATACGCCTGCCACAAGGACATTAAAATAGTATATGATAAAAAAGAAAAATTAAAACAAGTAAGAATGTAAACCATCACAAATATATACTTAAGAAAAAGAGATAAATTTTCAAACACTTGAAATTAAAGGTCCAAAATAGTGTTGGATAACAGCCCTATGGGAATGGACGTATCTGTTGGAAATCGTTGGTTTGACTTGCGCGAATTAATGCGGGGTGGACCCGGCAGTCGAGTGCAGAATAGGGCCTGTTCTCACAGTCGGAAATCACAGACGTGACAAGGTCACCGTGTGACGAGATCCCAGATCAAGGGTCAGTGTGCACCTGCGAGAGGCTCTGTGACGTCACAGGCCCTTGTGTGGGAAACAGAGGGATCCGTGACGTCACTCGTTCTTCGTGAGAAGCGAGTTTTAGTCAGTCTGGGTTTTGGAGGCGAACCGATGGGACGTGATTGTTACCATTTAAATTACAAAAGATGAGGGAAATATTTCCCTAAGAAAATACAGGCGAAAGGTATCCTTCCCCCCCTACATGAATAGTTAAGACTTATTGATAAGTAACTACGATAAAGTAGTGATTTACTCTCTCTCTCTCTCTCTCTCTCTCTCTCTCTCTTGGCGTAATGAATGTCCCAAGCCGATAAATAACTAACGCTTGTAATAAAAAGAATTGAAAGTTAAAAAGATTGTTGTTTGGTGAGTCGGTCAGGAAGCTTTTGTTGCAGACAACGAACGGCGTTGTTCACGGCAGGAAGGAAAGAAGAAAGAATTCATCCACTAGACGACATCGAGACGGCGACCCTCTACA
Organism: Sepiola atlantica; assembly: GCA_963556195.1. Classification (NCBI taxonomy): domain Eukaryota; kingdom Metazoa; phylum Mollusca; class Cephalopoda; order Sepiida; family Sepiolidae; genus Sepiola; species Sepiola atlantica. Next base: position 74,797,159 of record OY744537.1, on the reverse strand, counting down.
CGGCGAGGGAGAAATCTAAAGGTATGCAAACAATATATGAACTATGTGATTTATGATGTTTTCAAAATGACGAGTATTAAATGTGAACTTTCAGGGACGAGTATACAGAAATGAGAAACCGCCGCGGCCCTAAGAAGAGGGCTATGCAACAATAGAATGAAAGGGATGTCTAACTTGAATTATTTAGATAATCCAGAGAACTTCGTCACATACTTTAAAACCAAATTCCGCTACTTATCACGGTTCTGAACCAGTCTTGTAGCTGCCAGGAATTGCATGCTAGTCTCAACCCTTATCTGGTCGGACCATTTCTTTGGTGGTCGTCCTCTTGCTATTTCTTCAATTAAATCTTCTGTGTATATTTCTTTACATAGCTGTCCAAACATGTCCAAACTACGTTCATCTCTTTTTTCAAATAACGTTGTTGATCGATCTATTAATATTAAGCCTCTTTCTGATTCCTGTATATCTTAGTCTATCTCGCAAAGTTACTACAAGGATAGTTCTTAAACATTTTCTAAAGACATTCAGCTTCCTCTCATGCTTTGCAAGTATAGTCATTGTTTCACTTGAATATACAGCAATAGGAACTATCAATACATTGTAAAGTCTTAACTTCAGAGATCTCGGCCTTTTGGCTAAGATCAAAGTGTAGTATCTGTTCCGATGGATACTGCACGCCTGTCCTGTGCAGTTCTAGGAGGTCCACCCTCCCAGGCTTCGCCTCCCCTCTTTGGGGAGGAGTAAGTTTATTGCTTACTGTCTGAGGCGCCCCTACCGGGGAATGCCGACGGGGCTGCCCAGGCAATTTTTAAATGGCCAGAGTGCTCACCTCTCGAGCGCTGGCTTTTAACCCCACTTGCTCGACCCGATCTTGGGTCACATCTTACTTGTGGGAGTAAGATAAAACTGGCCTTGTGCTTAACTCCGCGAGGAGTAAATAAACATTGTAAAGTCTTAACTTCAGAGATCTCGGCCTTTTGGCCAAGATCAAAGTGTAGTATCTGTTCCGATGGATACTGCACCCCATAAACCGGTATCGTCTTGGCTTTCGGGCCTTGATTTCCGCCGGTCTATGGGTTTGTTCTGTGCAGTTCTGGGAGGTCTACCCTCCCAGGCTTTGCCTTCTCACCCTTTGAGAATGGGTTAGTTTATTTCTAATCGCTTGAGGCGCCCCTACCGGGGAATGCCGACGGGGCTGCCCAGGCATTTTTTGTAGGCCAGAGTGCTCAAATTCTCGGGCGCTGGCTTTTCAAATCCCACTTTCCGACCTTGTGTCACATCTTACCGCTGTGGGAGGTAGATAAATAATATATCCTTCCGGCGCCATGTCCTTTCTTTTTGACGTCCAAATGCAAAAGTTCATATTCTCTATTCTTCAACTAATTTCGCATGAAGATCCTGGAACGATCGAGCCAAGAAACACAAAATCTTCGTTTTCTTCAACCGTTTTGTTGTCTATTGAAATATTATCTCAAGAAGAGGAGAATATTTTGTATTTGTCTGGGATCCTAAAGAGATAACGATTTTTTTATATTTTGGGAGTTATGGTTCTGTCACTGTCCGTTAGTCTGTTTTCCATTAGTTTTAAGATTTTCTGAAAATTAATTCATTAATTTTTCATGATTTTTTAAGGTATTACTTTTTTTTAACTAACGAGTCGCCACTTATCAAAGCCACTCGATGATCAGGGTTCGAGTTTGCCAGGTGGACGGTGACATATCGAGGGGATTTTTAACGATGGTTGTAAGTGGTCAGAAATTATTTAAAAGGATATACCAACAAGAATTTGATTACATTGGACTTGAAAATGGTTATGTTGTAGTCAGTCGGGAAGCAGCCCCATGCTACTGTGTTCCAGGGACGGGCAGTTCTAGAAAATAAATTTAACTCATGGAAGTTCTGTTTAGTTTTATGGACACAGAAGGATAAAGGGAAATTATTGACAGTGGTTGTAGCTAGATGAGTTTTTTGTTGTGTATTACTAGAACTCTGCATCCTGGGTTCATTCTCATGAAATTAAAATAAGATTCTACTATTTTATCCACCCACTTACGGACCAGATAGCGTTTTTTTTTAAACAGCCCTTAAAAACGTTATTTGGTCTGGAAGTGGGTGATCATTACCGCTTGGTATTGCATATCCCTCTCCTGCTTGGACCGCGGCAGTACGCGTTTCGTATACTCGTCCCTGAAAGGGTTGTGGCAGTTCACATTTAATACTCGTCATTTTTAAAACATCATAAATCACATAGTTCATATATTGTTTGCATACCTTTAGTTTTCTCCCTCGCCGTGTAGAGGGCCGCCGTCTCGATGTCGTCTAGTGGTTGAACTCCTTCCTCCTTCTTCTGCCGTGAACCACGCCGCTGCAACAAAAGCTCAATGATCGGGTCGGAAGACTAACAATCTTTTTAAATTTAATTCTTTTTATTACCAGCGTTAGTTATTTAATCAGCTGGGAGATATTCACTACGTCGAGAGAGAGAGAGAGAGAGAGAGAGAGAGAGAGAGAGAGAGAGAGAGAGAAAGCAAATTACTACTTTATCGTAGTTACTTATCAAATAAGTCTTAACAATTCATGGAGGGATGAAAAGAGATATTTCGCCTGTATTTTCTTAGAGAATAATTCCCCTATGTAAGTTGTTTGACTACATGGTAAAATAACGTCTCATAGGTTCGCCTCCAAAACCCAGACTATTAAAACTCGCTTCTCACGAAGAACGAGTGACGTCACGAACCCCTCTACTTCTCACGCAGAGGCCTGTGACGTCACAGAGCCTCTCGCAGGTGCACATCGACCCTTGATCCGAGATCTCGTCACGCGGTGACCCTGTCACGTCTGTGCTTTCCGACTGTGAGAACAGGCCCTATTCTGCACTCGACTGCACCCCCCCCCCCCCCCCCCGCTAATTCGCGCAAGTCAAACCAACGATTTCCAACAGATACGTCCATTCCCATAAGGCCATTATCCAACATTGGTAGCCCGGAGGTGGGTGATCATTTTACGTTAAATTATATGCGAAAGTTATCCTCCAATCTAAAGTCTTAAATATTGTTTTTTTTGTTTGTGTGTTTGTTTTATTTCTTTTTCAGGCTGTTTATATGTAATCACCTGAAAACAATAGAATTTCATTTTTATTTTAGAAGAATTTATACATGGTGCAGGGCTACATTTTTAACAAGTTTTGTATAAGGTTATGTGATCATTAACGCATAAAAACGATTTAACAATATTTGGGGGGGGGGCTGTAGCACCTCCTCCCTCCCGCTCTCCACGCAGGAGCCCAAATTCCATTAAAAAAGCGGTTTACTTTTTTGAAAATATTTTAAATTTCGTTCATTAGATGCTGCTTAAAATACACCAAAAGTTAGGATTAAGGATTATTTACATAAAGCTAGTAGTGGTTACTCCAGGAAAACTCTCCTCGTCTTCCCAACAACACTGAAAAAAGCACTACAAAATTGGAAAAAAAAGTGGCTCTTTTTATAAATATCTCAACGTACACTCATTAGATTTTACGGTGCTTATGCAGTTTTCGGACCAGGATGCAAGAATAACGTTATTATTTAGAAAGCCATTTTTTTTACATGCACTTTCACATAACAATTAAATACCCAAAAGTAAAAATTTAATTTAACTTGAAAATCTTATTTAAAAATAGCCCGGTCCATATACGGCATAAGCACCGATTTTACTCCTAAATCCAACACATATTTGGCTAGGGGCAAACTGTAGTATCTGTTCTGATTTTACATTGCATCGTTTCTGTCCTTGGTCAGTGAAGTGAAATTCTTCTAGACTGAGGCAATTTTTATATTTGTTCCAACCAGAGTGCCCCTTTCTGGGGAGCTGTATTATCTCTACAATAAAACCCGACCTTGTGTCTAACTATGCCCTCGTGGTGACGCAAGTAAATAAGAGCATGTGATTAATGGTTATTTCCATCATTAATAAAGTAGTGATGTCAGGGGGAGATAACTCATGCTCTACTTGTTCTTATTATAGAAAGGTCGAAATTTATACAGCTGCGACAATGCATCAACGTTCAGACAAGAGATATAAAAGTCACAACACCGTGAAAATACAAAAGAACCCGGGAGACAATGACTTTTCGAAGCAGTTGAAATTGAAAAGCAACTAGAGTGTAAAAATCTTCAAGAGAAAAAAAAGCTGATTATATAAAAACGAATCACGGTGAAATTGTTCAATCATTTCGAACGAAAAACCGAAAAGGTTAAAAAAAAAAGAAGAAAACGTTTTTAAAAGCAGAAGCATATGTTTAGCAGCTGTGAAATATAAGAACAAAGAAATCTCAAACGTATAAACGTGGTAGTTACGAAACAAAATAAAAACACGGGAAAAAAGATTGAAAATGATAGCTAAAAAAATGCTGAAAACAAGCATAAAATGAAAATAAAAAATATCCTCCCCCCCCCCAAAAAAAAAAAAAATTATCAATGAAACATTTTAGCTGGTGTGTTGAGGAAAGGCGAATGCGACTAGAAGTAATTGTAAACGACATGCTTTTTATTTCTTTCATTTTCAAAATTTTCCACTGCAAATGAATTATTTTACCCACAATCCTCCGTGCTATTTACTTCCGGTAGTTTGAGATTTATTTCATTCAAACTGGTCCATCAAAGTATGTGAGGTAGAGGTATCTTTAAAAAAATGTCTTTATGAGACATGAAAAGTACTAACTTAGAGTTTGTTTGTTTTTTCTCGCAAAAACTAATGGAACGTATAAAATGCACTGTATATGCACTTTCGGCAACCCTGTAACTCTCGCCTTCCCTAATGTGACACTTAGTCCTCATCTGACAAAGGGGCAAGTAACTGCTGCTGTCCCCTGGGGTGGCAGTGTAGTATGAGCAGTAGCTGGAGATGACTTGAGTAATTCTCTCTCTATTCTTGTTTCCATGTCACTAATAAGGGTGCTGGAGGTAAACGTTTTCCTGGGCTGACGTTATCTGCCTGACAGTTCAAGGACCCGAACCTTGGAGTAACACCCAAGGAGGCTGTCCTGTCAGCAGGTGGATAATACTGGGTCGCTGTATTGCCATTTGGTGAATTGAGTTTGGACCATGCAGTAGTTTCTGGTAGGACCTCCTGATGCCATATTAGTGGGAACTGCTACGGCTTTTCTTTCTTTAATGGTTTCAAAGAAATATCTCTTTTACTCACTCTCTCTCTCTCTCTCTTTGTTCTGCTCTAAACTCATCTGCTGACCTCTTCCGCAAATCTTCCATTCCCAACATAAAAAGTATCCCAAAAAATCAAAAGCTTAAACCCAGAACCCCAACTCTCAACATAGATCCCTACTATCACGTCTCCTTTTCTAACATTAGGAGTATGCCCGACCTTGTGTCACATCTTGCCTTGTGGGAGGTAGATAAATATAACATCAAGAGTATACGTTCCAACCTTCCGGAGTTTGAAATATATTTACGAGAGACCAAACCTGACCTGTTGTTCCTATGCGAAATTGGTATGGGCTCGTCAGTTTCTACTGATGACTTCATGATCCCAGGATACTCAAACATAATCTCTAAACACGACTCCCATGATCGCCATGCTCATGAAATATGCGCCTACATCAGGGATGGTTTTCCTTGTGGTAGGGACACTTCCTACGAATACCATATTTCGCTCTATATGTGTTTCACTGCTTTAATCTTTTCTCTCTATTGTCTCCTCTGTGACGGGGTACTGTCATTGAGCAAATTTCTGACAAAATTGACAAGATCCTGTCTGCTCACCCTTTTGCTAGAATTCATGTTTGTGGTGACTTTAACGTCGACAATGTTGAATAACTAGTTCATTCAAACAATACTGACGACGAAGGGCGGTTTTGTCACGATTTTTTCCTTGCTTAAGATCTAACATTGATTGTTAAGAAACCCACCCGCGTTCCCGATGTTGACAAACATTTTGCAAGTCTTCTTGATCTTTTCTTAACAACTTGTCCTGAATTATGCTCATCCACAGTCCTGTCTCCGCTGAGATCTTCCGATCACTAAGTAGTCTCAATCAAGATCAGAACAAAGTTCAACAAGTCCTCTGAAGTCCCTCTCTATCGCACAGTGTATCGACCTCTAATAGCCGACTGGGACAGCCTCAGATCCTTCATACCAGAAATTCCTTTATATTCCATGTGTTTAAAAAAAAATGTGTCCTGCATCACATCCGATTGAACTGATTGGCTAATCGCTGATATTGAGAACTTCATACCCTCCAAGAAATTCACACAAAACCCAAACTACCAGTCGTAGTACACCCCTGAATGTGTCGCTGCCATCGCTCACAAAAACCACTATTTCAATAGCCGTCAACAAAACAGATGCTCGGAAACCAAAGCCGCCTTTACGGCTGCCAGTAATAAAAAGCTCAAAAGAATTCAGAGTGGCCGAGCAGAAGCTTGGTTCCAACGAGTTCATGAACAAAAGTGTATCCTCGATTTCAACCATCATCAATGGACCAGAGGTGGATTCCTCAGCGTCTGACAAAGCCAAACTTTTTGCAAAGAACTTTGCATCAAATTCCACCTTTTGCAATCTGGCCCGCCTACCTCCTGACTGTAAACACTCTGAGCGACATCCACATATCTGTCCGGGATGTTGCCAAACTTATCAAGAACCTTAATGCCAGCAAAGCAACTGGTCCTGACACCATCCCAATCATCGGGATTAAATCACTGCAACCTGAACTAGCTCCTATTCTTACAAAGCTGTTCAATCGTTGCTTAAAGGATGAGTGCTCCCCAACACCTTGGAAAAACTCGTCAAGAAGTCAATCACTTTAGCAACAACAGCCTACTCAGCGACAAACAATATGGCTTTCGTCCTGCTAGATCAACAGCCGATGTGCTGACTGTAATATCACACAGGATCAGTTAATCTATTGACGGGGACTTCATTTCTAGAGCAATAGCTATTGACATATCAAATACTTTTGACAGGGTTTGACATAAAGGTTTACTTCACAAGCTGTCTAGCTATGGAATATCTGGAAATGTACTCTCAACCATCAAATCCTTTCTCTCTGATAGATTTATAAAAGTAGTCGTTGATGGACAGAAGTCTGAAGCACACAGTATCAACGCCAACGTGCCTCAGGGTTCCATTCTGGATCCAACCCTCTTCCTGGTCCTCATAAATAATCTCGCAAGCCATATTTTAAGATCAATCGTCGACATGTATGCTGATGACACAACCATCTATGGAAACACCCCGAAATGCACTAATGATCAGGTTGTATCTCTCTCTCTCTCTCTCTCTCTCTATATATATATATATATATATATATATATATATATATATATATATATATATATATATATATATATATTCCGACCTGGAGAAAGTGGTGCAATGTGGAAAAAGTGGCTAAGACTAAGCTCCTCACCATTCACCACCAACACTCCGATCCCCACTTTGTCCCAGTTGAAATGAACGGCTCTCCCCTTGAAGAAGCCCACTGCTTTGATAAGATCCTGTGACTGACCTTCTCTTCAAACTTGAAATGAAAGACTCACATCAAATCTGTTGCTAAGACCACTGGAAAATGGTTGGATCATTCTACCGCTCCAGAAAGTATCTCACACCCGACGCAATCCTCTACCTGTACAAGGGTCAAATACGTCGGAAGATAAAGTACTGCTGCCACATATGGGGAGGTAGTGCTCAGAGCACCCTTCCCTGCCTTGACAGAGTCCAAAACCGCCATGTTCAATTTTAAAAACAGTATTTTGTCGGTCTGTCACGCTTAAATTTAAAATCGAATTTTGTCGGTCTGTAATACTTAATCTTAGAATCGAATTTTCGTTGGCTCTTCACGTTTAATTTTGAAAGAAAAACATTTTCGTTGGTCTGTCACGTTTGAGTTTGAAATAGAATTTACGTTAGTATGTCGCGTTTAAGTTTAAAATTATATTTCGTTGGTCTGTCACGCTAAACTTTGAAATATTTTTTTTCTTTGATCTGTTACGCTTAAGTTTGTAAATTTTAATTTTCTTTGGTCTGTCAAGCTTATACTTTAAATCGAATTTTGGTCGGTCTGTCAAGCTTAAATTTAAAATTGAATTTCCGTTGATCTTTCACGCTTAAGAGTGAATTAATATTTTTATCGCTACACGTGCAGCTTAAATGGGTGCATCTTCAGTTTTATCCTCAGTTTTCTCCGTCTTTGTCATTCGTGTGTATGACGGGTGGGATCAACACCGTCATTAGGGAATAATGAACAGTTCTCATTTTTTTTTTATTTATTCAATTATAATTTAAGAGATTCTAGTTGGTGATGTCCTCTTCTCTTCCCTACAGTCACTCTCTCAAAGAAGATATGTTGCTAGCCTTTCATTGCTCTACCGTTATTTTTATGGTAGCTGCTTGACTGAGCTCAAATCTATGCCCCCCCCCCCGTGTAAAACATTCATAACTAGAACCCGCCTAGCTATTACCACTGTTAATGATTTCTCTTTCTCCCTCTGCGTGCTTAAGACGAATCGAAACTTCTATTGGCAGAGTTTCTTTTCTAGAACTGCCCGTCTGTGGAACACGGTGTCGCGAGTCTGCTTCCCAGCCGACTACAATATGGTCGTCTTCAATCTAATGTAAACAAGTTCTTGTTGAACCGTCCCCGTAAATAATCAATTTCTGCCCTGCTACAACCATCATGCCGGTGATCGTGATGTTGTCCCACCGTCCACCAGTCAAACTCTGGTGATACCAGATCAGGCTGCCCTGTGGCTCCCTGAGACGAAATTCACCTACATTGACGTTTTTTTTTGTTTTTTTTTGTAAAACTTAATTATGTTCTACAAAACCAAAAACAAAAACAACAGCCCCTCTCCCTTCCTTTCTCCCTTATTTTTAGAACTTGAAGCATAAATCTTTTACTATAATGACCAGATTCGGCATTAAATAACCCAAAAAGGGTTGATATGCCGTAAAACAAAACTACCAAACCAAAAACGATGATTAAACATTTGAAGATATAAAGAACTTGAAGCATGAAAACTTTTACTATAATGACCAGATTCGGCATTAAATAACCCAAAAAGGGTTGATATGCCGTAAAACAAAACTACCAAACCAAAAACGATGATTAAACATTTGAAGATATAAAGAACTTGAAGCATGAAAACTTTTACTATAATGACCAGATTCGGCATTAAATAACCCAAAAAGGGTTGATATGCCGTAAAACAAAACTACCAAACCAAACCAGTGAAACTCTTTAACCCTTATCTTCGCGTGGCCTTTGGGCCTTGATAAGCGTTGACCTTTATTGTAAAAAGAAATGCAGCAACAAGTGAGGCTGTCCTCTTCGCTACAGCCTTTTTCTCACAGAAGAGACGTGGCTAGTTTTTCTCTGTTTCATCGTTATTTTCATAGTAGTGCTCGACTGAGCTCCAATCTATAGTCCCCCCCCCTGTAAAACATTTACGATAAAAACTCGTCTACCTACAACCACTGTCAATAATTTTAATTTTCCCCTCTATGTGCCTAAAATTAAACGGAACTTCCATAAGCAAAGTTTATTTCCAATAACCATTCGTCTGTGGAACACACTACCGTGAAGCTGCTTGCCAACTCACTACAGCAATGTCGTTTTCAAGTCCAATGTTAACAAATTCTTGTTGAGCCGTCCTTTTAAATAATTTAATTTCTGGACAGTCTCAACTATTGCTACCAATCTCCACGTTGTTGTATCACTGTTCTCCGAACGGACTCCTCGAGTGGTCTTTGTGCCTTGATAAGTGTTGACTCGTTAGTACATTACAAAAACAACCATGAAGAGTACAACAGTCGGAAACATATGACCAATGTAATACTAACGACAATACCTCATCTCATGAAAATATATAACCAAGCTTATCTTGCAAAAAAATGTGTTCATCTCGTATGTTCGATCCGCACTAGGTGCTCTTTCGCGTTATCTTGTGTTAGACTAGGCGTGCAAATAATCGAGATCGATCGTTGGTTATTGATAGGTGCTTATTTTAGAATGACAAAGAAGTGATGCTCTTCATCAATATCGGGTTTCTTTCGCGAAAGTGATCGAAGATATCGGAAACCATTTTTATTTTTGTCTTTCGAAGTTGTGGGAGCGTAGAAGATCATTAAAGGAAGAAATAGGCTTTACCCACTAATTGTGTAAATTTGATATAATTATTGTAGGGGGCGGGGGCGTTCTTAATTACATATTTCTCTATAACTTTTGGGAGCATATATATATATATATATATATATATATATATATATATATATATATATATATATATATATATATTTCGGAGAACTATACAAAATGAGTTTTTGAGTTAATTTTGCTAGTTGTTGAATTGCTTATCCTTTATTCCATTTTTCTTTTTACATTCTGTCCGAAACATTGTTTCTTTTTCCTCATATATATAGCAGAGTGTTCGATTAATTGAGAATTAAAATTAAAAATTAAAAATTAAGAGCGTAATATTTATATATTTTGGTGCAGAAAAATTAGTATAACATTCGTACTGTCGGTTTCAAGCACAGACGGGCTTAGCCATCCGGCTCTCTTCAGCTGCTGTTGTCCTGAGCTAAAGAGAGCTGGATGGCTAAGTTCTTCTGTGTTTGAAACCGACGGTACGAATGTTGTACTAATTTTTGCGTGTGTGTATATATAGATATATAATGAAGAAGAATGGAAAGGAATTAGAGAAGCAAAAATCAAATCATAATTCAATTCAATTGCTCAGAGCAAGGTATATTCCGCAAAATAGGTTTCACTTTTCCTAAAAGTTCGCTTTTAGTACACCACTTTATATATATATATATATATATATATATATATATATATATATAAATATATATATATATATATATATATATATATATATATATATATATATATATATATATATATATATATAACTCAATGTCTGTGTGTGCTTGTGTGTTCCTTATAGAACGAAGGGTTAGAGAATCTAAAAGTGTATTCTTATATGAAATTAACCGAGGAAGATAATGGACGTGTTTCCGAATCTCTAAGTACCCCCCCTAAAGGGGCTATGGAACAGATTTCGTCGGGGGTGAGTTTTTCAGCCATAATTTGGAAAGAAAACACTGTAATTCTAATGTATTTATTCCGGAAATGACTTGGCATTTTCTTTCAAATTTATTTAATGTTCCTTAAGGTTCTCTTCGGACTAGAGAGGAATTAAGAAACGTGGATCAATTGGATAGCATGCCATACTTAGAGACGAAAGTTGTGAGCTCGAACGTCACCCGGAGAAGAAATATTGTTACTGTGATTTTAATCCAAAATTAACTTTGATATTTTAAAATTATAATATTAAGCAGATTTTTTTTTCTGTAATCTTTATAATTTACGGAAATTATAATCCCGGTCTCCCTGCAAGTATATATATATATATATATATATATATATATATATATATATATATATATATATATATATATATATAGTGTGTCAGGTTGTATATGAAAAGAAATCAAATAAAGTGCTCGATCATATAGGAGAGCTAATATAATTTATTTAGATATTGTATATTACATATTTCAGCAATGTACCGCGGTTTCATCCAAAAGGGCAGATTTAGACATCTTTAGTAAATCTCTGTGCCCAGCGGAATCATCGGCAAGCTGAAACGAGTGTAGTCACGTCCCGTCATGCTGAAATATGTAATATACAGTATATATATATATATATATATATATATATATATATATATATATATATATATATATATATATAAAAGGTATCTATATGTGTGTATGCATGTATGTGTATCGCGGCATCACAGTTAAACGCTTGGTCTAAGAACAGAACTAACCGCAGATTTGGAATCAGTACCTTCGATTCAATGTCCTAACCGATGTCGGTAGTAATTGGGCCTTCATTTAACTCATTATTCAAAATGAAAAGTACGTAAAAATATTAGAAACAAATGTTCCGACATTTTTAACGTTCCCTCTCGAAGCCGACCGAACAACATACTTATAATAACCTGAACATTTTCATTACCAGTGAGAAAAATTAATCTATATATATAAAACACAATGTATGTGTGTGTGATATTTTGTGTTCCCTATAAAAAAGAAAGGTTAGAGAATCTACATAAAATCTAAAAGTGTATACTGATGAAAGATTTACGCGGGAAGACACTATTAGAAGTGGGAAAACGGGGGAGGAGGAATTAAAAAAGAAAGTAATATGGTGTTATTAGCATAGTGAAAACGTACATAGTAGTGATCCCCATTCAATCCCGAGCAACGTCGGGTCTTCCCGTTAGTAAATATATAAAAATAAGTAACGATTATTTTTAGTCAAATCACTGTACGCATTTGATATCCTTTATTTGAATTACAAATGAAACTTTTCTTTATGTTTCTAGATCTATGCGGAGATGTAAACAGATTTTGTTAATTTTGCATCCCTTCGCCGAACATAAACACAGTTTAAGTAGATTTTAAAAATTAACACTTTTCGTTAGATTGGTGGCTGTAGGAATAAAGCGTTCGCCTTCAATTCCAATACTTTCTGCCACCTTTCAGGGTTCGAATCTCACACAAGACAATTTTTTTCTTGTTTTTTTTTTTTTTTTTTTTTGCTGAAGCCTTCCAGTGATTTCCTAGCCGATATCATTCATCATCATAAACTTGAATTATTTTTTCTTTTCTTATTTAAAATGGATGAAAAAATATTTAATAGATGTTCTTAACTTCTAATCTTGGCTATAATTGTTTTTTTGTTTGTTTTGTTTTTTTAAGTTGAGAATGACGGCATAGTTAGTGATAGTACGTGCGAATCTCTGTCCTCATCAGCTTTCAACCAGAGGTGGTAACACTGTTTCGCTGGGATAAGGCGGTACTGACACTTCTGGCATCATTAGCAGATTTTTCAACTGATAGAGCATACAAAACAACGTATGTTCATCATTGCACATTCATAATGTCTCATTGAAACGTGTTTACTTTACTATATATATATATATATATATATATATATATATATATAACTAGATGAATATCCGTCGGAGAACGCGTAAAATTAATCCGCAGGCGGAACAGTCTTGCACCACTTTTATGTCTCCTTACGAAGATAAAAATCAAGATATAATGCTAGTAAACCTTATGTCTAGAATCCTAATTGTAATTTTGATTTAAATCCATTACATGATTTTGATTCTAGTAAAATGTCTAAAATTTAAGACTTAAGTTTAAGGGGTCTTAAGAATAAATTGAAATTCAGGGAATCTTGCTTAATTGGTGACTATGGATCAAACTCATTGCAGATCTGAAATATTTGAATTTTCAAATGGGAGGTTGTGTCTATATTATGCCCCTTTAAAATTCCTTTTAAAATACCCCAAAGAAACTGAAATTGATGGAATATTTATGAATTGATGTCTAATACCTATTGTTAAAATTTAACAAAAATCGAAGGTATCTGAATTTTAACAAAGGGTTTCCAAATCCCTCTTTGTCCCCTTTGCATAAAACTACATAAAACTAAATATGTCCAACATTACCCACCCTAACGCATTGACAGCGTGTTCCAAAATACATAACGATCAATTAATTAGTTTAGGTCTGAATCCTTTACATAGACATACATAAACATATATACGTACCTAACTTAATATACATGCACACCCTAAATAATGTTCCCATATTACTCTTCGTGTTGCCCATAATATATATTCCAACATTCACAATGATCGGTTCATTAGTTCAGGAGTTTATCCTGTACAGCAAAATATAAACACACACACACATATATATATATATATATATATATATGTGTGTGTGTGTGTGTATATATATGTATATATATATTACATATATATAAAAATATATACACACACCTAACTTTACATAAATGCACCCTCCTAAATTTTAAAGTTTACAAAAGAAAATAATGTGTTCATATAGCTCACCGTGTTGCCTAAAATATATATTCTAAAATGTATAATGATCCATTCATTAGTTTAGGAGATGATTCCTTACATAATATATATATATATATATATATATATATATATATATATATATATACCTAACGTTATATAGAGAGAGATAACATAAAAATAAACTTCTCAAATCGGAACAGAGCCGAATCAAGACAGAAAACCTGGCATATATAAATAAAACTTTATAACATCAATAAACAATAACGAGGGGCTTATTTTAACACTTTACTGCAGTTTCACGATATATTCAATCGTCAGAAATGTATTAATAACAATCTTTACGTCTTTATAATTCCTAATGCAAACGTGCAAAGGATAGCATTAATACATTTCTGACGATCAGATCTGTCGTGAAACTGCAGTAAATTGTTTTTATTGTCTTGTATCTGAAAAATGTATTATAATCACGAGTGTACACATTCCATCAAAAATAACGGAAAGAATTATTCTTCCCCTAGTGTCAGCACTAGTATTGATATTCATATAAAATAACGTCTCAATCGGTAATGTTAAAAGTAAGGAAATGAGAAAGAAAGAATACCTCTAAACCGGAAAAGTTTCAAAAAAGAACAAGAAGGAAAAACGTATCAATTGGTATAGAAAGACGAAAAGAAAAGAAAGAAAACGTATCATTATAGAAATAGAGTGAAAGATTTATTCCCGAATTACTTTCAGACGGCGGGGGGGACTGTCTGACTTGTTATTTACTTTCTGTCTTCTCTTAAACATTTGAAATGGTTTCGTCCTGCTATTTTTACTCAGTCATATTTTTTATTGAGTAGTAGTAGTAGTAGTAGTAGTAGTAGTAGTAGTAGTAGTAGTAGTAGTATAGCTACCATAAATAAATAAAATTAGAGAATAATAAATAAAAAGGAAAGGAAAAAAGGGAATCTTAAAGATCGAAGAAATTTTTCTTTTCTCCATATTTCGGATAACGTGCCTTTTCCCCGACATCTTTGATGATGATACGCGGCATATAGATCTTTATAGATTTATATTTTCTATTTTCTATTTTCTATTTTCTATTTTCTATCTTTTCTCTTTACTCTCTCGTTAATTAAAAGAAAAAGGGGAGTAAACCATTAAAAAATGTTTAGTTCCGAACATTGATTTGAACCCCGACTGCCTCGATGAGAAACTATGATCTCTTACCTCACATCTTTTTTATACTAAAGAGCCACTACTTATCAAGGCCCAAAGGCCACTCGATGATAAGGGTTAATGATATTGTCAATTGGACGATGACCAACATGGTTGAAAACGATAGGGTGGAATTGGTAGAATTATATTATTTAGGAGAACGGCTCAACAAGTATTTGAACGGCTCAACAAGTATTTGAACGGCTCAACAAAGTATTTGAACGGCTCAACAAGTATTTGAACGGATCAACATGTATTTGAACGGCTCAATAAATATTTTAACGGCTAAACAAATATTTGAACGGCTCAACAAGTATTTGAACAGATCAACAAGTATTTGAACGGCTCAACAAATATTTTAACGGCTCAACAAGTATTTGAACGGCTCAACAAATATTTGAACGGCTCAACAAATATTTGAACGTCTAAACAAATATTTGAACGGCTCAACAAGTATTTGAACGGCTCAACAAATATTTGAACGGCTCAACAAAGACTTGAAACGGCAATGTTGTGGTCAGCTGGAAAGCAGTTCCGTGGTTGAATGTCGCACACATGTGAAGTTCAAGAAAGTTCCGTTTAGTTTTAGGTACAACAACGGATAAAAATAACGTTTTTGCAGCAGTTGTGGCTAGACGAGATTTTGTTGGGAGAGAGAGAATTAGAGATTGGAACTGAGTCGAACACCTATCATGAAAATGACGATAACGACTAGCAACGTCTCTTCTGCGAGAAAGGGGCTGTAGGGAAAAGCAGAGGACATTCCCTACTAGATTTCGGAATCGATTTTGTACTCTGCCAACAAAAAAAAGAGTGCTCGTAGCAGCACCTCCCCAAACAGATGTGGCACTAGTACTCCATCTTAGGACGTATCTGACTCTTATACAGGTAGAAGATCAGATGTTAGGTAGTTTCTGGAGCAGTAGAATGATCCAACCATTTTTTCAGCAACAGATTTAATGTAAGTCTTCCATTTCAGGTCTGGAGTGAAAGTCAGTCCTAGGAGCTTATCAAAGCAGATGACTTCCTCAAAAAGAGGGCCATTCATTTAAGCTGGAACAAAATGAGGATCCGAGTATTGGTAGTAAACGGAAAGAAGCCTTGTTTTTTTAAAGGTGTTGAAAGTAACTAGCTACTTTTACTCCATTGCACCGTGTGTTGCAGGTCGGAAGAGAGAATCAGAAAGATCTTGATCATCAACACTTTTCGACGTGCTTTCATAGATGGTTTTGTTGTCTGGATATATGTCAAACAATGCTCTCAGAATATGATTTGGAAGATCATTTATAAAGTTCAGAAAACCTTGGGTCCAGAATGGATCATTGAGACTTGCTGGCGTTGATACTAGACTTCTGCCCGTCGACAACTACTTTCATAGATCTATCAGAGAGAAAGGCCTTGATGATTTAGATGATATTTCCGGATGTTCCATAGCTATGGTTGTAGTCCATGTTTGTTTGTTTGTCCACGAACTCCTTCTGTTTTTGTTATGCAAGAAGAATATCTTAAGAGATATGTCACAGTTTATGAATGTTCGAATGAAATCAAATTAGAACAAGCCGCGCATGCGTGGTCCCCCTCTGTATGTGACTCGATTTGGCGAGTGTAAAATGCAATAAATTTGGGCAATTTGGGGCATTTTTGACTCCCTCCTTTGACCCCCTAGGGGCGCGAACCAGAATTTTTCTGATGTCAAGGATGCTCATTTTATATCCAGAACAATTGCCTCTACATTTTGGCCAAGTTTCAGAAAAATTGAATGGATGGATCAAACGTTATGGGAGGAAAGGGTCATTTTTTGCGATTTTCGAAGCTTTTGACCCCCTGGGGGCGCGAACCAGATTTTTTCCAATGTCAGCGATACTTATTTTCTATTAGGAACAATTGCCTCCACATTTTGGCCAAGTTTCAGAGAAATTGAATGGATGGATGAAAAGTTATGGGGCAAAATATGTCATTTTTTGTCATTTCGGGGCCTTTTGACCCCCTGGGGGTCTAACCAGATTATTTTTCAAAAATCGGAGAATGTCACTTTCTAACCTGACCAAAGTTTCAACTTCATGCAAAATTTCAGAGAAATTCAATGGATGGTTGCGGAAAAAAATCCGGACGGACATGCCTCAAAACATAAGTCCCCCGATTTATAAAATCGGGGGACCAATAAATAGTGGTGGTTGTGGTTGTGACCCAATGGGTCCCTAATTCGTCTATTATCTTTGTATATTCCTATATCGTCTGTAACACCTGATTAATTAAGGCAGGAAGCGGCAGCTGCAGCATTAGCGGCATTAGTAGTAGTATTATAATATGTACCTTTCTATGACACACCTAGCATAAATAAATAAACGAAAGGAATAGAAGAAAACAGAAGAGAAAAAAGAAAACTGTAAAAGGCCAAGGTATATTTTTCTATGTCTCATATTTCCGATCCCGTGACTCATCTGAAAGTGGACACCATCGATTGTCACTGACCGCACCGTCACCTTTACAAGATTCCATCTTTAATAATAATACGCGGTCGGCCTGTATATCTTTATCTAAATAAATAAATGCCAAGGTTTGGCCCATTTCTCGCACTAACGTTGAAGTCAAAACGCCCTATTTCAAGTTAATTAAAATTCACTTAATTGGCTGCTCCAATGGGGTTAGCCACAAGGTCAGGTGCCAAGTTGAAAAGCCAGTGCTATAGTCTTAGAGCACGCTTGCCTACGAAATGCCTGAGAAGCCCCGTCGGCATTCCCAAATTTAAGGCGCTTCGGACGATTAGCGATAAACTAACTCCCCTTCTCAAAGAGAATGTAAAGCCTGGGAGGATGGACCTCCTGAGACTGAACAGGACCATACCTCAGCACGACAGTAACAAAATCACTGTCGGACTGATTGTCGAAGATGTATCCCCGACTTGTACGAAGTATATGTTAATTCAACTTGACACAATAGATGCACCAGCTTTTTTATATACTGCTTATGCATATCCGATACCAGTCGCATGGTTAGCTAATTTGCATATTGGTTTTGAAAAGGGCATTTTATTAATTAACTATTATTTGTTCTTTTTTTAATTCAATGAGTGTCTGTATTTTAATATATAAAATAGTTCTGTTTCGCAATATTGTTTTATTTCCTGGACCAATATGTAGCAGTTTCATTCAAATGTTCCTTTCTTTAGAGAAACCATCTTGATTTTCAACAAGTTGCGATCTATTTCCAAATTGAGAGTGAAAAGAAAAATTTATCTCTTATTTTTTTATTTTCTTTTCTTTACGATGACATTTACAGGATAAATAAATTTGTATCGTAATTAACAAAATGTTAATGTTTATCTATTTATATGAATAAATGAGAAAGATTTTGTTTCGTGTTGACAACAAAGATATGGACGAAATGTTTATTATTTTAGATTAATGTTGAATGTATTTTAAAGTAACGAACATTGCGAAACGATAGCTAGCCAGAAAAGTCAGCTAGTATATTTATATTTTATCTGTAACATGGCACGAATGAAAACATCGCAAAAAGAAAGTATCCTTTCTTTTAATAAGTAAACAAGCCAACGGGAGAGATTTGCCCTTGTGACTTATCCCCCACTCTATAATAAAGACTAATGTATATATATATATATATATATATATATATATATATATATATATTGGTACAGAAAAACTAGTACAACATTCGTACCGTCCTATCAAGCACAGAAGGACTTAGCCATCCGGCTCTCTTCAGCTTCTGTATATATATATATATATATATATATATATATATATATATATATATATATATATATCAGGACCGGCGGCACAGTTATAAAAGTGTGGGGGGGGGCTCTCCTAAAAAGTGGGGGGCGGTTAAACACATGCATATATAACTTCATTATTGATGACCGTAAAGTGGGGAGCCAAGTCAAAAAATAGGGGGCTTTAGTCCCCCCCCTGCCCCCCCCCCCCGGTGCCGCCGTCCATATATATATATATATATATATATATATATATATATATATATATATATATATAGAGAGAGAGAGAGAGAGAGAGAGAGAGAGAGAGAGAGAGAGAGAGATATTATCCTTGTCACTAAAACGTTAGCGAGTAAAAACTGCTGGACGAAACCATTTCAAATATTTAGGAGAAAGGAAGAAAGCAAATAGCAAGTCCGCCAACCTACGTGCGCTGTCTAAAATTAATTTTTAAAAAAGATTCTTCACTCTATTTCTATAATGAGTCGTTTTCTTTCTTTTTCCTCTTCTTTCTATACCGACTGATACTGGCAATTGTTGGATTTTCAAAAAAAAGACTTAGGTGGTTTACTCAGAAATATTGTAAATTACAATAGTAACAGCGGGAAGTTCAAAGCCGTACTGGTACAAGGTGGTCCAAATCTGCGAAAGGTGGTCCAAATAAGGTTGAAAAAAGTATTCATTCTCAAGTAGGACGAAAAATATTTCAAGTTATTCTCCAAGACGAAGTTTTGAAAACGAAATCGTTCGACCACAGAAAAAAACGTTCTTTTTTTTGCTTTTTTTATTATTTAATCAGGAACACATAAATAAGTTTGGACAATATTTCTTTCTTTTATCGCTAAAAAGTGAAGAATTATCTCCCAGTGAAAACAGTTACGACTGTGTAAAAAATAAATATGAAAGAAATATACACGAAAATGTCGGCAGCAAATTTTAAATAACGAAAAATGGAGGAATTTATAAGTGCTATGTTGGAAGCACCATCATAAACAACGGTTTCGACAAGAAGAAAACTTCAGAGAAAGAAAAAGAGAAATTTCAAGAAAGACAATTGGAGCAAGTAAAAAGATTTAAGGAAATGTTTTTTATACAGAACAAGAACAGAATTATCGAATAAGGGTCAAAATGTTAAAGATGAAAGTGCATTTTCACAAAACGATATTTGAAGCGCTATCGACAATTTTATATTACGACCCTGAAAACGAAATTACATTTGCTTCGTATTTTAGAATACGGATGTTGTGAATTGGACCAATTTTTTAAAGGTTCGTTTGCTTTTAAGAAAATTGGGTACGGTTTAACATGCCAAATTCGTCAATTATATATTGCCACAAAAAGCAGCAACCTTACATTTGTTGAAGCGGTACAATTATTAACTAAATTGTTTAGCCCTAAAACGTCTATTTTTCACAAAAAGTGGAAATGTATGAATCTCACAAGGAAAGAAGACGTAGTTAACAAACACTGTGATGATTTCAAATTGTCGGAGTTGAGCGCTAACAATTTTAAATGTCTAATCTTCGCACAGGATTTAGTATCAAATACGGATGCTGAAATCAAAATAAAAGGTCTTTATAAACTAGAAAATGAACCTGGTTTAACGCTTCAACATATCACAGAGGACTGCCAACGTTTTATTAGTGTTCGCCAAGATTCAAGAGACATTAAGCGAAGCGGAGTGTCACATATTAGAAAAAATCCGTAACAAAACGAAAATGAATCTACTAACTAAATTTGATCAACAATAGAAAAATGAATTACCTTCTAAACCGTGTTTTGGTTGCGTGTATTGCATTGGTACAAGGATTGTCTATACAAAATGAAAAAGTTTTTAACTGCGGTCGAATAGGGGCACAACAGTACGAACTGCAAAGTTAACAATAACATTTTAAAAGCTATTAAAATTGCTAAAAATGACGAAGTTGAAAATATCAGGATGTTTGTGCAAGTAAAAATATTGAATAAAAAAATAAGTTATAACTTGATTCCGGCTCAGATCTGTTAATAATAAATTTTCAAAGATGGAAAAAGAAATTAGAAAACCGACTTTGATGAGAACGAGCAAAATAGCTAAAAGCGTCACTGGTGAACAAATAAAATTTGAAGGTGAGTTAATCTCTAATCTTTGTTTCTAATGTTTGTAATGAACAGTACACGCAGCATCTTGAGTACGGACTGGATGGAGAAATTTCAATTATGGAATATGCCCATAAACTTTTTCCGTCAACATATTGAAACACTAAATGCTCAAGCAGATAGACTAAACAAAGAATTAAAATAAATCTTTTCGGAAGTTTTTTTCTAATGGACTGAGAAGATGTAAAAAAAAATAACTGCCAAGTTTGAATTAAAACCAAATATTCAACCAGATTTTAAGAAAATAAATTTTCCATTCGCGTCATTAAATCAGATTGACGAGGAATTAAATAGACTCGAAAAATGGGAGTATTATCGAGAGTAAAATACAGTGAGTAGGATCCGCCTACAGTCTATGTAAAAAAGTAAAGCGATCCGTGTTTGTGCAGATTTCTTCATAGGATTGAACCATTTACTACAGGATTACCACTACCCTCTGCCTAGCCCAGAAGAGATATTCGCTAAACTCAACCGAGGAAAAACATTTTCAACTGTTTATTTAAGTGATGTTTATCTACTAATACCATGTGGACGAGGTGTGCACAAAGCTACTTTGTATAAATACCCATAAAGGTTTGTACAAATTCGAACGATTACCATTTGGATTTAAGGTTGCACCAGCCATTTTTCAACAAGTAATAGACACATTGCTTAGTGGACTGGAATTTTCTACTGCCTACCTAGATGACATTCCAGTTAATAGTAAAAGTATCGAGCAACACAAATTTACGAAGTATTTAAAATTTTCCAGGACTATGGGTTTAAATTGAAGGAGTGGAAACCTGATAAAATATATTGGCTAACTTACAGACAAATATGGTAGAAGACCAGACCCAGAGCGAGCGAGTGCGATAAAAAATATGAAAAACACCGATAAAATATCACGTGATTGCTCCCCAGTTGACTACAGCATGGTCGTTTTCAAGTCCAATGTTAACAAATTCTTGTTGAGCCGTTCCATTAAGTAATCAATTTCAGCCCAGATCCAACCATGGTCTGCAATTCCCAATGTGTTTGTCTCACTGTTCACCTGACTCAAACCATTAACCTTTGTCCTCAAGTGGCCTTTAGGCCTTGGTGAGCGGTAACTCGTTAGTAAAAAAGATCGATCGAGTGGTTATTCCTGCAGCATTACAGAGAAAAATACTAAAGGAATTTCATGTCGATCATCCGGGCATTTCGAGAATGAAAAGTCTCATGAGAAGTTATGTGTATTGGACAAACATAGACAAAGATATTTAAAATAAGGTGAAACTATGCAAAAGTTGTGATTTCGCAACTCCTATAAAGTTTAGAACCTGGCCGAAAACTGACCGACCGTGGTCTAGGATCCACATAGATTTTGCTGGCCTACTAGATAGTTTCCAGATAAGGAAACGATATTCAGATGCTGTCGAGAATAATACTCCAAAGGACGAACTAATGGACGTCGTGTTCGACACATCTGAGATAGCAATTCCGCAAACAGGTCCTAAATAATGATCAAATAAGATCAAAAAGGAAACTTAAGATTACGGACTTAATTGTAATAAACCCCAAAAGGAATAGTCATTAACTCCATACGGAGTAAGGCTACAAATGGGGGTTATGGTGTGATGATGCTGATTTACCCTATTTGGTGAGTATATAGACTTTCCTAGACACTACGTATAGAAGAGCTTACGACGAATTATCGAAGAAGCTTCGGAGCAGTCTTTCTGTAACATACTATTCTATACTTCTGTAAATACACGCTCTTGTAAATTTACCACCGTGTTGTCTCATTTATTATCGGTCCTTCAATGTCACAACAGTCACTCTACACATACACTTGACTTTCAAAATGTATAGCTATCAAGGCAAGTAGTATTCAAGAAACCAAGCAGTGATTCTGTTCCAGGTAGCTAGTACATTTATAAAGAAGAGTGCGATGACGACGAGCTAAATTTTAACTATGTATGAATTAAGTTAAATAATGGATATTTATGTCTTCATCTACAACTTATTTCTAGACTTAAAATGAAACACCGGGGTTCTAAGCGCGCCTATCTACCAGGACCTGTATCTTTTCTAATGCCAAGACCGAAATTGAAATTCAACTTCAAATCTTCTCAATAATTAATAGTTTTCGTAGTTGAAGAGATAATAAAATATTCTAGACAATTAGAAAAATTTACTCGGGACAGAAATCATTGTTCTAAGAGTCTAAGTTTAAGAGCAAAGTTACAATATGTTAGAGTAGACAAAGAATGACAAACAACACCCATATCCCACAGCTTTGATGGCCTTGTGTCTAATTTGTTCAAAGTGTAACTTTTATAAATTTGGGAAAGTTCATTTTTTAAGCATCTTTAAAATTTTAAACATAAAGAAAGAGGCAAAATGCCTTCATAAAAAAATGTGTTAGATGCAGACATTTTTATTAAAATAAAAATTAAAATATATTTTTTTTATCTTGACCTTTGTATCTAATAATTTCGCCTGATATAACAGGCGTCGTCAGAGCTTTAGACAAATAAAAGTTATTAACCTTATTTTCGTAACAATCCTTCCTGGTCTTGTAGAAGTGGCGTCCGATGTTGTGTGGACTAACGGTGTAAATGTCTCTTTTAAATTGAACTTAAATCGCGCATGGTCGCTGGTAGGTATAAATTTGGGAAAGTTCATTTTTTAAGCATCTTTAAAATTTTAAACATAAAGAAAGAGGCAAAATGCCTTCACAAAAACCATGTGTCAGATGCAGATATTTTTATTAAAATCAAAATAAAAAATTTTCATCTTGACTTTTTTATCTAATAATTTCGCCTGATATAACAAGCCTCGTCAGAGCTTTCCACTAATAAAAGGTATTAACCTTATTTTTGTAACAATCCTTCCTGATCTTGTAATGTAATACATGTTCTGATAATACACTTCAATTTTTCTATCCTCGGTCAGTTAACAATTAGTTAAGTTAGGCAATTTCTATTTTTTGTCCAAATCCAGAGAGCCGCTTTTGTGAAACTTGAATTTTTCTCTGGTAAAAGCCCTATCTTGTGTCTAACTCAGCTTTTGTAGGGAGTCAAATATATAGGGACTTGGGAAGACATAGATTAACGTGGACATTAAGAAGATAAAGCTTGGGATGGCACAGTGACTTAGTTGGTATCGACGAGAATCTGGGTGTGCCAGGTTCAAATCCAAGTTATTCCACTGAAAACGCTTCCATCAAACCCACATGACACTTGCGTCTAATCTCCTGGAGGGGGGATGAAATAGAAATCACATTAACACTTGTCCACGGGTGGCCTCGGCCTTGAAAAAGTGGTGGTTTCTGTTTATAAAAAAAAGATAAAGCTTGAATATTGTTGGGTTTTTTTTCGGTCAAAGCATGTTTGGAAAACTTTCAATTAGCTCTAAACAAACAAAAGGATTCTGAAAATGGGTAATGTTCTTTGGGGGGGGGGGTCACCCTGTATTAGGCCAACCACGTATCCCCTATTCTTTCAATAGCCCATATTCCTCATAGTATTACTCATCTAGAACCGGTCAGATTCATGGATATTCTCCAAGACCCAAGGCTCTCACGGACGGCATAATTACCCACCTCCCACTGATATATTGATTACTGAAGCAGTTTTGTCATCGATGCGGGGTATTGTTACAATACAACCCCTTTGAAAGGGAGGGAGACTGGTTCGCCATGAATAATATTCTTTTCTACGATTAACCACGTTTTTCAGATGCGTCATCGCATATTAATAAATGGCTCTGTCTGTCGGTTCAATCAGTCAGTAGGTCGGTCACGCTTCAGGTTGAAACATCATTTATAAAGGCATCCACGTAACATTAATTGGAATAAGTACCTATAAGATGCTGCCAAGTCTGCCGCAAAGAAGGTAGGCTCCTTCTATCGGGCTAGAAAACTATTACACACCTACCAGTATCGTATATCTCTATAAAACCACCATTTAGTGATGTTGTTTCTACATCGGGACTGGTGCACCAGCCTTTTCCACTTGAACAAGGTGCAAACAAAGAGTTTCTTATCTAACAGGTCCCATACAGTCTGCATATGACATCGAAGCAGTGATGCACCTCCTATGCTTGTTTTAAAAATGTGCTCGATGAACTTCCTGCACGAAATGAAAATACCATTGACCCACACAATTAGAAGCAAAATCCCACCCCTTCACTATAGAGGTTCTAAGACCTCAGATATTTTTTTACTCTAATAGCTCCTTTTTTCGGTTCATTTGTCTTTCAATCCCACTCTGTCCCCTGTTTCCGCGATCGTACCAACATGCAGAAATTTAAATGTAATGAACAAATATCTCCCTGCCCACCTCCCCTCCCAGTCCGCCCCTCTATAATTCTGGTTCTCATCACAGTAGCAAATTTGCCTTGTTTGGATTGAATAAAAGTAAAATAAATAAAGTAAAAAAATCCTGTCCGCCTTTCAGTCGGTCAATGTTAAGTTTGAAATATCATTTTTCTATAAAATGTTCTGTTTGACTTTTTTACGAAGATCAAAACTACTCAAGGATAAAAGTTTATGAGATGGATAGATTGATAGTTGAATCATGATGATAAATACTGTGAAAGGATTTAAAATATTCACATATAACCAACTCAGAACAACACCTGACCCAGCAATTGTCACCCCTTTGTCGGAAACATTAATTATGGAATATGAGGAGTAAAGGACAGAAATGGGGAAAGCGAGAGTTATGAGGCTGCTGAAAGTAAACCTATGGTCAATTTTCTACTCTCCATCGGTATGGAAAGCCGTTAGCTCTCATGGAGCTCATCCGCCCTTTGTCAGCTTTTGGTTTTTAATGTTGCTGAGTGCCCACACATCTATCTCATGGTCAAGCCACGACTTATAGGATGGGGGAGCCAGTTTAGTCGTCGGCGGTTCGATTATACAACAGATAGTTCTAGTTTACATGGTACTAATAGCAGATGAGAAAGCAGATCAGGCCTGACATTGAGCAGACTAGACCTGACATTAAGCAGACCATACATGAGATTGAGCAAACCATGCCAGACATTGAGCAACCAGGCCTGACATTGAGCAGACTAGACCTGACATTAAGCAGACCATACATGAGATTGAGCAAACCATGCCATACATTGAGCAAACCAGGCCTGGCATTGAGCAGACTAGGACTGGCATTGAACAGACTAGACCTGACATTAAGCAGACCATACATGAGATTGAGAAAACCATGCCATACATTGAGCAAACCAGGCCTGGCATTGAGCAGACTAGGACTGGCATTGAACAGACTAGACCTGACATTAAGCAGACCATACATGAGATTGAGAAAACCATGCCATACATTGAGCAAACCAGGCCTGGCATTGAGCAGACTAGGACTGGCATTGAACAGACTAGACCTGACATTAAGCAGACCATACATGAGATTGAGAAAACCAGGCCTGACATTGAGCAAACCAGGCCTGGCATTGAGCAGACTAGACCTGACATTAAGCAGACTAGGTGTGACATTAAGCAGACCTGACATTGACAGCAGACTAAATATGACATTAAGACGCTTAAAGTTTGAAATTGCATATTTTTGTTTTGATTGTTACTAATGAGTCATCAAAGCTAAAAGCCACTCGAGGATAAAGGTTAATGAGATGAATATATTATGAATTGAATAATGAAAAATATTATGTGATAATTGAAAATGATGAATTCAATTAACACATTTTGATTACTGTAGAAGACGCTATATGACTAGTATTTGTCGCCATTGGATCTGAAGATGGTCATGTTTTAGTCTACAGGAGTGCAGTCCCGTAGTAATGTGTTCCACAGATAGGAAGTTCTTGAAAAAAAATTCTGTTAATGAAAATTAAGTTTGATAAAAAAAGAAAATTCCTGTGCAGTTGTGGAAAGAAAGCGAGTTCTTGCTGTGAATGTCTTAGAAGGGGGAACCAGAGATTGAGGTTCAGTCAGGTACCTTCCATGGAAATAAAGTTTGAGTAGAAAAATACAAGCATCATATCTTCTGTGAGAAAGGGGCTATAAAGAACATAAGAAATAATCTCCCCACTAGATTGCCAAGTCGAATTTGTACGCTGTCAAGGCAAGTAAGAGTTCTCTGAGCAGCACCTTCCCAGATGTTAGATCCACATATCCCTATGAGAAACCTTGTCCGTCCGTTGGTCTGTCCGGATTACGTTCGAAATAACATTTTCAGATAGGTCTCTACACGAACAAGCAATAAATAAATAAGCACTCTTATTATCATTAATAACGAAAACTGAGGTCTGTCGGTGCTGATCGACCTAGGCAAGATGATATTGATTATTTACTCTATCTGATGAATTGAACAATTACTCAGTAAAGAGTGGGAAGTTGAATCCCGAGGATTGCGGCGGTTTGCCGCTGATTAAGTCCACCTTCAGATTGACCTATCATATGGCTCCTCTGAAACTCTGACAATGCTAATGCTTCTTTGGCCAGTGTCATACTTAAATAGCGATATATTATTGATATATTTACATAAGAAACATAAGAAATGTCAATTAGTATGAAAAGATCGATGTTTAAAACTTTTACTTCTACTTTGTACAGCTCCGAGTGGTGGCCGTCCAGGAAGGAAGCAAAAAAAAAGTATATCGGTCATGGAACAAAGATGTTCAATTGGACTTCCGGACACAACTAAATTACGCTGATCTCAGAAGAAAATGAGTGAAAATCGTCTGAGTTAGTATGGACATGTAATACACACAAACGACGACATCATGGCGAAAATGAGATTCAAAATGAAGGCCCATGACAAAGGTCCAGAGGATGATCGAAACCAAGGTCGTTTGATACCCTACACTAAGATCTCATGACGGTCGGGTTCATCCTGACTAGGCCTTTGACAGTGTATGTTTTTTTTATTTACTTGCTAATCGCCAAAGTCTGAGTTGTCACAAGGGGTGAACTAATTTGATCTTCATCTCATAAGTCTTCGAAATGTATTTGATTCCTGTTTCATTTTTACGCCGAATGAACTCGAAAGGTCAAATGCGTCAACATACAGTCTGCTATATTTTTAGAAGGGTTGTCAACATATAAAAATATTAATTAATTAAAAGGTGCTTACCTTAAAAAATCTTTAATTAATTATTATTGTCATCAAGCTCTATCTAAAATATCATGTTATATATATATATATATAATTTATTAATATATTAATAATTTAATATTTATTTATAAATATTATATATATATATATGTATATATATATATTCATATATATATATATATATATATATAAATATATATATATATTTATATAGTCATATATATATATATATATAGCTGATCAAGTTCAAATGTGTTAATAAAATGAACATAAAACCAAGTTTTTCAAGAGTGCTCAATATTAAGCAGAGTATTTATAAAATTTATATATACAGGGTGGGCAAAAATAAGGGTCCTATTTTTAAAAATTCATAACTTTTTTATTTATTGATTTTTAAAAAATTATTTTTTAGAATAAGTAAAGGACCCCTTCCGAAGCAAGCATGAGCCGTATTAGCCGTAAGGAACGTACCCTCATTTAGAAAACATTATTTTTGCTTAAAAAACTCAAAACAGTGTAAAAAACAATACTTTAGTTTTTGAAAGTTTTAAGAAGTGTTTTTCGGCTAAAATTTGTTTTGTTTATTTCAAAAAATCTCGGAAGGGTCAGTCTACACACACATAAAGTTTGGTGAGTTTAACTTTTATTTTGTGGAAGTTATTCAAATTCAAGTTATTCAAATTTAAAGATAGGACCCTTATTTTGACCCACCCTGTATATATATATATATATATATATACTTGTTGGTTGCATTCTAATGAACAAAAGAAATAAAGAAATCAGTTTACGATCATAATTGTTTATTATTACTTTATTTTGCAACCCGGTAAGAAAAAAGTAGTTGTTGGTCTACCGACTGCTCTTCAGAGACGATCAAAGTAATAATAGAAAATCAAGCACATCATTCTTACAAAAAACGGGAAGCAAGTTGTTCAAGAAAGGTCAGAAGAACGGCGAGTAAAAAAAAGAACGAAAAAAAAACTTTAAAAGATGACAATCGCAGGTAAATCCACAACATCTGACACAGCGTAATCCGATTCTCAAGCGGACATCTTCGAACAAAGCTAATACACACACACACATACACACACACACA
>OY744537.1:74750521-74765521 GCA_963556195.1 Sepiola atlantica | reverse complement strand
TAAAATGTTATGAGATATAATCTTTTATGTATCGATTTTCAGTATTTACTTCAACAGTGACGATTCCCTACGGGGATGACACGCAGAAGCCTCTGTGTAGCTTAATTGCTATAAATATATTTTTATAACTTACTACTATATATATATATATATATATATATATATATATATATATATATATATATATAATATTCCACGTATGCTTCTAGAGATATATTGTCATAATGATGAGTTGATGGTTGTTGAAACGTAAACGGTGTTGTTGATTTTTTTAAGAATTTTTTATTATTATAATTCAATATTTCATACGCCCTGCGTTTTTCGTTAGGAATGAAATGTTTATTGAAAAAAACGAAATTAAGCCGATCATATGTTTTTTTTTTAATTATTGGGTGACCATCTAAGTGCTGTTTATATTTGTTTAGAGACTGTTATTTTATTAAATGTGTGGTTATTTGATTTTTTACGTATAATAATTAGATATAAATTATCTGCGAGACTGTTATTTTATGAAATGTGTGTTTATTTTATTTTTTACCTATAATAATTAGATATAAATTATCTGCGAGACTGTTATTTTATTAAATGTGTGGTTACTTGATTTTTTACGTATAATAATTAGATATAAATTATCTGCGAGACTGTTATTTTCTGAAATGTGTGGTTACTTGATTTTTTACGTATAATAATTAGATATAAATTATCTGCGAGACTGTTAGCGACCACTTCCGCTTGTTGTTTTGAATCGCCTTTGTTTACTTTTATCTTGTAAATAAAATAATGCAATTTTGTATTTCACATCTTATGGTCTGTTATGTTACTGTAATTATGTGTGTGTCCATTTTAATTTTGAAAAAAAAAAAGAACTTTTTAAGGGTGTATTTAGACGTGGTGTCTCGTTATTTTTTGTTCATATTGGTACGTGTAATTATCGGATTTATAGCGTCCATTTTCTACTTGCAGTTTCGTACCGTGTTACCTGATCTTGTGTTGTATATAAAGCTGTGTTAGTGCGTTTTTAATTATTAAATTATTTATTTCGTTTGCGAGTCTGTTAGCGGTTGTAGTTTTGTAACGTGTTATTTAATCTTGACTAGTTAATAATTCTGTTTTAGTGCGTGTTTTGAATTATTTGATTATTTATTTTGTTTGCGAGTGTGTTAGCCACCACTTTTTTAATATTTATATATTTTTTAATATCTATATTTTTTAAAGATATATACATGTGTACGTATGTATGTATGTATGTATGTATGTATGTATGTATGTATGTATGTTTAATACAGTTGTTTGCATATTGGACTTCTTTCACAGCCCGATATCTGTTCAGAGGACGAGAAATCCTACTAGATTGAGGTAATTTTTTTAATTATTGTACCAACCCAGAAAGTTTTCGGGCGCAGAATATTCTCAACATTAAAAACTGATCTCGTGTCTCACGTTGCCATCGTAGAAAAGTAAATGAAATTATATTAAAAAAATATATATAGATTTTGATCAGATAGTTAAATAAATAAAACTTAGAATAAGACATGCGCCATTAAAGGGGTCTCGTGAAGTAGTTCGCTTTGCTAAGTTTATTAATATTAGTAATAATAACATCTCTATCAGATAGTTAAATAAATAAAACTTAGAATAAGGCATGCGCCATTAACATCTCTAAGCACGTGCTGATTTTATTTATAGAGTTAGAATAAGGCACAAAAGAAACCACCCGGTGATTTTACACGTGTTCAAAACACTTGAAGGTTAAGGACATCAAGGACATACAACTTTCATAATGAATTTGTTTAATAAATAAATAAGGATTTAAAATATTTAACACGCATACGTATAAAAAATTATTTTGGAAACTTTGTATAATACTTATGTGGTGGCTAGTATCGCTTTAAAATAACGTTGTATGATGAAAAGATTTAATTAATACGTAAAAACTAATGAATGGGATCGGTGGTGTAGTAAAGCGACGCTGATATGTATACGTAAGGTCAGTGCGTGAAAAAGTATCATTGCGCAGAGGCGATACAATGGCCAATGAGGATTTACCGAGGCGTTGTTATTGCTAGTTGAAAACTATTACCAATACCCCGCGATGGCACCACCAGTGGTGCCAACCGCAATTTCTGGACGCCTCCAAGGAGGTGTAATATACAATCTAAAAATAGAACATCCTACCCAATATTTGCTTACAGATGACCATGTACTTAATTATTATTTTAATATTATTTTTCCATGAAATAAATAATCACGTTTTTGGCGCACAAGAATTATTCATAATTTAGTTACGAAGTCCCCCCCCCCCCAAGGTGTTGCTTTTCGTTATAGGAGGGAGCCTTGGTTTATGTGGGTCGCCTGAGGAACTCCGACCGGTTAATGTCGATGTGTCCGATCACGGCAAATGTGCACCACTACTCTATAATCAATTTAAATCAACCTTTACGAGCGCATCAAACACCGAGATTCGAAACCCGGAAGCCAGATCAGGAAGTATATACAAGTCCACTATGTATGGACTATATTTTTAATAGTCGAACTCATTTGCTGCTCATCTCATGATGACTTTCCATATGCATTTGATTCTCGTTCATTCTTACCCGAATGAACTCGAAAGGAAAAATGAGTCAACACACAAAGTCTGACATATTTTTTAAAAGGGTTGTTGACATATAACAATGATAATTAATTAAAAGGTGCTTACATAAAAGACTTTACTGCAGCATAATGTGAAACTTTGCTTAACGTGAAACTGCAGTAATAATTAAAAGGGGCTTGTAAAGAACAGATTTCTCCAATTTCGATTTTCAATATATATATATATATATATATATATATATATATATATATATGGTTATTTTTATTTACACAGACATGTACAAAATCTGCGACACTGGCATGTCGATGTAATAGATCAACAGCTATTATAAACTGAGATCTCATCAGGCAGAGTTAGAATCCGATCTTAACCAAATATGATCTAAGGCTAAGATCGGATTCTAACTCTGCCTGATAAGATCTCAGTTTATAATAGCTGTTGATCGATAACATCGACATGCCAGTGTCGTAGATTTTGTACATGTCTGTGTAAATAAAAATAATCATATATATAAGCTCTATTTGATATTGAGCACTTTTTATAAACCCGGTTGAAATTCTTTGGATTACTACCATGTGGATGTTTTACCTGGAGTATTATTATTATTATATATATATATATATATATATATATATATATATATATATATATATATATATATATAATGTATATATATATTGTTATAAAACTCCATCTAAAAAGATAACGAACCTTTTGTGTTTGCAAGATTTGCAATTCCGATTCCTATGAGTTGTTTTTTTACATTATATATATATATATATATATATATATATATATATATATATATATATATAAGAACAAGGAGTAAGGTCAAATAAAATACCTTTTAAAGCAAGTTTAAAGATGCGATTTTTTTTTATTAAAAAAAAATCGATACCGATTTTCTTTTTCTTTTTTTATAAACTTTCATTTTTAGTTTATATATCATTATATATATATATATATATATATATATATATATATATATATATATATATATATATATAAAATATACCATGATATTTCAGATACAGCCTTATGACAATAATAAATTATCAAAAAGGGCTTATATTGCAGTTTTTCGTGTGTGTATATATATATATATATATATATATATATATATATATATATATATATATATATATATATATATATATATATATATACGAGATCAAAATCAGTATAGGATTTTGATTCTAGAAAGTGTCTCAAATTTAAGGGGTCTTAAGGAGACATTTAAATTCAGGGAATATTGCTGGTCGAAAATGATTTCGAATATAGGCATGTTTACAAATTTTGTCTTTAAAAGAAAAGTTTAAAATATCATTTGGAATATAAAGCCATGTAATTAAAAACAATGTGAGCGCCGTTATATTTTCTTTAAAATATTGCCCATCTGAAGATATATTGCTGATTGGAAATAAGTTTTAATATAGTCATGTTTACAATGTTTATCTTGAAAAAGGTTTAATTAAGTTTGGAATATCAATCAATCAATCAATCAATTTTATTGGCCAAAATTAGCAATGCGTAACAAGCCATATAAAAATACAGAAGATATTGCATCTATATACTGTCTGAATGTTTGTCCAAGACGACTTTATATCTGAATATTGTAAGCATCATCAGTACCTTATCTGGCAGGCTGTTCTGCGGAGCAGAAACAGGAACAGAGAATGTTTTCTTTGTCCTGTTTAAACGAAAACGAAGATTGTACATTTTTTACGGATGACGCGGAGACACGCGTTGGAGGGAAGACTAGTCTAAAGATGAATTTAAATTCCCGTTGATGATTCTCTACATCAGAATCATGTCCCCTTGCATCTTTCAGTGCCTAAGTGAGAACATAATTATTATTTGAGGCTGTTCTTTGTAGGTAAGTGTAGAGATCCCCGTCACCATCCTGATTGGCAACCGTTGAACACGTTCCAGGCGTACGATATTTCTTTGAAGATAGGGATTTGCAGTTTGTAATGATGTACTAAATAATGAGCCATACCAGGGTTATGTACATGGGACGGGAAGCGTCTGCTGCTCGGCGTAGGAAGGATCTTCGGATCAGGTAGAGAACCCGCCTGGCCTTGTTCGCCATCGCGATATAATGACGTGTTAGTTTGTAGAAATTGTCCACGGCTGTACCAAAGTCCTTTGATTTGTTAAGGTGGAAAACCGATAGTTACGGGGGAGATGTAGACAAAGAACCGATAAAAAGATGACTGCATGAGTTCAGAAATAAATTCCACCTGGAATACTAGGACCATATTCTGTTAAGATTATTTTTAAATAAGCCGCGCGTGGTTCCCCTCTGTATGTGACTCGATGTGGCGAGTGTAAAATGCAATACATTTGGGCAATTTGGGGCCTTTTTGACCCCCTTTGCCCCTCTGGGGGCGCGAACTAGAATTTTTCTGAGGGCAAGGATGCTCATTTTATATCCAGAACAATTGCCTCTACATTTTGGCCAAGTTTCAGAAAAATTGAATGGATGGATCGAACGTTATGGGAGAAAAGGGTCAATTTTTGCCATTTTGGGAGCTTTTGACCCCCTGGGGGCGCGAACCAGATTTTTTTCCAATGTCAGCGATACTTATTTTCTATTAGGAACAATTGCCTCCACAGTTTGGCCAAGTTTCAGAGAAATTGAATGGATGGATGAAAAGTTATGGGGCAAAAAATGTCATTTTTGTCATTTCGGGGCTTTTTGACCCCCTGAGGAACTAACCAGATTTTTTTTCAAAAATCAGAGAATGTCACTTTCTAACCTGACCAAAGTTACAACTTCATGCAAAATTTCAGAGAAATTCAATGGATGGTTGCGGAGAAAAGTTCCGGACGAACGGACGGACGGACATGCCTCAAAACATAAGTCCCCCGATCTTATAAATCGGGGGACCAATAAAGTCAAGTAATAAAATACTGTCAGCCTGGTAGTGTTTTCTTTAAAATATCTACTTCCTTTCTTTAAAATTTTAAAATCATAATTGTACACGATTATTCAATTTGTGCATTAAAAATTGCCTGGGCAGCCCCGTCGGCATTCCCCAGTAGGGGCGCATCAGGCAGTAAGCAATAAACTTACTCCTCCCCAAAGAGGGGAGGCGAAGCCTGGGAGGGTGGACCTCCTAGAACTGCACAGGACACACCCATACACCGACGTAAATCAAGCCCCGAAGGCCAAGACAATACCAGTCTATGGGGTGCAGTATCCATCGGAACAGCTACTACACTTTGATCCTAGCCAAAACCGTTCATTGAGTAGATTCTGCCCAAATCTCCTCATTTTTGTCATTGGAATATAACTAAAAAGTATATATATATATATATATATATATATATGTATATATATATATATATATATATATATATATATATATATATATATATGCTCCCAAAAGTTATATATATATAATGTTTAAATTCTGAATATATGTTTTTTTTTAATAGTACTGAAATCTGATGTTTTCTTAAATGACTTCTGTATGTGATGTTGTAAAGGGCGCTGTTAAAGAGACGGTTTGGAGTCATCAGAACTATAATACAAAATAAAATATTTCCAAATTGTCTTGGGAACGATCGTACGCCAAATGATCGTTGTATTTTAATTCTTGAAACTGGTATAAATAATGTTCGAATTTGGTTGATCTCAACACACACACACATCTCTCTCTCTCTCTCTCTCTCTCTCTCTCTCTATATATATATATATATATATATATATATATATATATACTAGCCGAATACGCGTCCCAAGTCGGATAAAATTACATCGCTACAGCACAGTTTTGCACCACTTTTATGTTCCCTTACGAAGATTAAAATCAAGATATAATGATACAAACCCTTATGCTAGAATCCTTATTCTAATTGTCATCAAAATCCACTACATGATTTTGATTTTAGAAAATATCCCAAATTGAAGGCTTAAGGGTGTCTATGTTACTCCCCGTATTGACTGAAATATATATTCAAAAACTTCATAATGATCCGTTCATTAGTTTAGGGGATTACTGGAATCTTGAGGATGCTTATTATCAATGAGGTGTACCTTTACAGGACGCTGATGGGTGGCACAAGGAGTACTCCATAACAATATGAAAAAGTTCAACAAACAGATTCCAGTAATCTCCGTTCCTTTTCAGTGAATTTCTGGATAGAACTTTCCCCCTTTCACTGTCCATCCTCTCAGGCATTTCATGACCATTTTCAAATTCCAGAAAAAGACGACGGTCGTTACTAGCGAGAATTCACTTAAAATGGTAATCAAAAGAAGCGCACAGTACTGGAAATCTGGGAAGACGTGTTGTCATTCAGACTCCAGGGAACACTACATTTTTGCCAGTAAGCGACCACTAGTAATGACTCGTGTGAGTAAGAAATAATAACAATGTACATTGTGTATGTTTATTCATAAAATGGTCAATATGAAGCACATTAAACGGTGTACTTTTTCCGTACCCACTCACATCCCATCTCTTCTTTTTCTTTTTTTCTTTCTTTGTTGCTTGTTTCTCGTGTGGCGCCGTGTGGTGGTTTGGCGCCAAAATCCCTCTTTTTTATGCATTTCGTGATTTTCGCGTGACTAGACATTTCACGCATAGCCGCGAGCTTTTCTTATCCAATGTATATAAACGCTGTTTTTGTTTTTGGTCTTCTTCGCGATAACATTCTCTCAATTTGATTTCTGATAAACTTCTCAAACAAAAGAAACGCGTCGGACAGTAACAAAAAGGTTTTCTATGTGTTCGCCTTTTTTTACCATTATACTGGAAGGTAATGGTGGCTAAGTGGTTAACGATACGGACTGACAACCTGGGTGCGCCTAGTTCGAACCCGGTTCGTTCCACAGAAACGCTTTAACTTAGGATGTTGGCAACCTTCGCACGGTCCCTCCCGTAAGTAACCGATGTCTTACTAGAAAGAATTATAACTAGAAATATATCGGGGAATCTAATGCCATCAATAGAATCATCTGATTCATAAAAAAATGAAATGAATGACCATTATACTATGCAGTATATTCTAATAAGAGATTCATCTAATGGTTAATATTATGTTCTTATTTTTTAGATGAGGATTGATCATTTGGATTATTTGGATGATTTGGATTATTTGGAGTATTTTGGATTATTTGGATCACTTGGAGTATTTGGATTATTTTGATTATTTGGATTAATTTGGATTATTTGGAGTATTTGGATTATTTGGATCACTTGGAGTATTTGGATAATTTGGATTAATTTGGATCATTTGGATTAATTTGGATCATTTGGATCATTTGGAGTATTTGGATTATTTGGAGTATTTGGATTATTTGGATCATTTGGAGTATTTGGATTATTTAGATCATTTGGAATATTTGGATTATTTTGAGTATTTGGATTATTTGGATTATTTGGATTGTTTGGATCATTTGGCGTATTTGGATTATTTGGATTATTCGGACTACTATTCTCATCTTGGTTATCATTTTCGAAAACTTCGTTAAGTGCGTCTTTTCAAACTCGAGGATATTTATGTCGAACTAATAATATGTTATAATACAAAAATACTACACATCTATGAAAAAACTCAAGATTAGGTTTAAAGCTCACAAAGACATACTAGATTTCTGCATATCGATTCATGGTGCAACAGATAACGGCGTTGAATAGCGATCGGTTCCAAATTACAGTCTTTTGAGGTTGAGGGTTCAATCCTCACTATTGGTGATAGTAACTAAAAATAAAATTAAAATTACTTACTTAATACTTCTACCTGGTCATGGCTGACAGAACGAAAACAAACTACCCTCGTGGATTAAATAAAGGGTTCAGTTCGAAATTCCGTATAGATTGCCAAGTTCGATGTAAAGAACTCCGAGCTCAAAAAGATGCACCTGAAGAAGGTCGGAGGTTACATTGGCCGAAGCGTTGTGAAAATAACAACTAAGATGAGAATTGTAGCTCGAATAATTCAAATGATACTAAAGTTTCAGATTCCTTGCCGGTGATATAATTTTTAAGTTAAATGTCGATATATATTCAAGTGACAATTGTTTATGTCGAATGATTGACGAACGATGTCCTTAAAGTCAACTAAGGCCACATAAAAAAAGTCAGATGTGTTATCGTAACCACGTGACGTAGAAGATAGTTGAAGGTTTGAGTTAAATACAGCTACGACCAGACTTTTAGCGAGACCACACGTAACGTAAGGTCATGATAAATGGAGACATTAACACCCCCCTCTTCCGCTTCTGAAGATAGTGAAAAAGCAATTCTGAGTTTTTTTTTTATTGTGGCTTCATGTAGTTAAGTAGATAAAATAAAAGAGTTTAACGTTAAAATCGTCGCTATTTCTTAATTCATAAATATACCATTTTCTTCGAAAACCATATTTTAGGGGGAAAGAGTCATCGCCATGTTGACCTTTCTTGAGGATTACCACATGACACAAGAGGAATAAGTTTTTTTTTTGTTTTTAGATCTTTGTTCAATCCGGTTCCATTTTAGCTACACACTTCACCCGCAAGCTTGTCCTGGATAGGACCTAATTTGGGAACTTTCGGGAGTATGGAGTGACATTGACACGGAGTGGTAGTACAGTCTATTGGTTATAATATGTTCTTGGTACGACATGGAATTGCATCCAGGGGATTACACACAAATTTACATCATGAATAACTGGTTAAAGCTGTAGAATGGAAAGACAATTCCTTATTCTAACATTTATAAAAACTTTACATCATGAATAATAGATAAAGGATTAGTAATATAATATGTCCAGGAATCTGGACGAGGAAAAGTCCATAATTATGAAGGAGAAATGCCCCAGTTGTAGGGAACGGGGAAGAGTTCATATTACGAGAATGTTCTTAGGAGAAAGTCAGTACGTACATATGTTTAGTTAAAGGTAGACCAAGTTCATGTGTGGTTTTTAAGTGTGTGTGTGTGTGTTGTAATGGTATAAGTCCACGTGCGTGCAACAGGTCGCCATGTTTGATCGTGAAGTATTTTTGTACACGTCATAGCCAGTGGTTGTGCGGGTTTGGTTTTCGTCCCAAGATAGAAGTGTTGTGGTCGTATGGGCGACGTGGATGAGTTAGCCAGCTGTTCCTCCTCGTGTCTAAAAGAGAAAGAATGGTGGTGAGTACTCCCTTTTATAAACTCCGGGACCTTTCTCTGCTCGCCTGAGAGATTGTTTCTGATTGGGCAAATCCGAATCAAAGTTAAATCTTTGCACCAATTGGCGGACAGCTTAGAAGTCAAGCAGATATTTGAAACAAAACTAATGACGGCTGTTGCTGCTTGTTGTCGCTCGCAGTACTACTTCTGCAAAGCAAACACAAGAACGTGAAGCATCAAAGTTTTCATCAAACTGATTAGATTCGGCATTAAATGACCCGAAAAAGGTTCATATGATGAAGAACGAAACAAACCACCCGTCAACAGATGTGGTGGAGAGTATGTGAAAAGAGAGAGAGATAGAGTAAGAGAGAGAGGGGGTGGGGAAGAGATTGGGTCGCTCGTCTTTTTTACTTTTTAGAGGGGGATAAGTTCTCTATATAAATTTAACGTAAACTGATCACCCACTTTTTGACCATCGCTATTTTTCTTGTGCATGAAAGAAAAGTGTAACGAAATGTAAAAATATTTTTTAACAAAGATGAATTAACAAATTGGGTAGAATTCGCGAATCTGTAGAAAATGACATTTTTAATTTTTATCAAATATTTTAGATTTTAGAGTGGGAGAACAATTTTTTAGGGGAACGTCGACATATCTGGCCATTTGTTTTCTTCTATTTTTTTTAATCATTTTTCGGACTTGTGCAGAATAGCGCCCAAGCGTTTGGGGTTTCTTTTCTTTTCTTTTTTTTTTCGATTTTTTACGTAGTTTTTTTTTTGTATTCACTTTAGCTTTTTGAGTATTTTTCTTTCTCTAAAAGTTAAGGCATTGCCTGTAGAGACTATGCAAGTTAGGTGGGCGTTAAGGAGATGCGCTCGTTCTCTAGTTTCTGTTGCATAAGCAAACTAGTGCGTTCGGTGTTCATTTGGGCATCGTTTCTGGCAGTGCTCGAGCGTGGGGGCAAATGCATGGCCAGAGCGCATACGTACAGAGAACAAGTGTTTCCAAATCACACACAAAAAAATTGTTGTAATGTTATGTAGTGAATTCACGACTTTACGGGTTTTGTTGAGCCCAAAGCAAAAACTAATTATATCACTTGCACGTCATTCTGCACAAGTAATGAGATTGTAGAAATAAAAATAAAAAATGGTTAGTAAAAAAAGACCTCCCTCAAAAAAATTGTTACTCTTTTAAAAAAAAGACAAAATAAAATGAAAACAAAAAAATTGATTGAACCTTTTTTTTCCTAGATTAAGTTTCCGAAAATTGATGGTGGCCAAGAAATGGGTGATCATTTTACGTTAAGTTTATATAGGAAAGTGATCCCAACGTCTAAAATCTAAAATATTGGAGAAAAAACAAATCGCTAGCGACATACTCAGTATATGTACACAAAAATAAATTGGTGATGGTGACAAAGGGGTGATCAGTTTCCGTTAAATTTATATAGGAAACTGATCCCCCATCTAAAATCTAAAATACTTGAAAAAACATCCAAAAATAAACAGAATTCTCTTCTGACACGAGTAGTAATTACACACTAAATAAAATTTTAAAAATTGTTCGTTGAAAAAGGTAAAAACAAGTGGTGGGTAAATACCGAAGCAGCGCCAAATTTAAGGTATGTCAGTAACAGTAATGATTAGCACAGATAGATAATCATTGATTTTTTTTAATAAGATTTAATTCAATTTTTAAACTGGACGCATCTATATTAACGTCGTGGCCATTTTTTTTTTTTTTTTTTTTTTTGAAGTGGAGATAATAAATGAAAAATGGTATAATTAAGCTGAAAACAGGCTACGACTATTATTTTTGAAAGTGGAGAGACAACCCCTTCAGTTGGCAGAGGTCATTTCTGTAAGCAGGCTTCGCTGATAATTGAAATATGACCATCCCACAAAGAAAAGATGGCGATCGTTTCTGAGGTGTGACCCTGCCTTCCTTGGCCACTACTTTCGACAGAGGCCTTCACTTGAGTTCACAAGTGAAAAATAAAAACGGCTTTTTGAGATCATTTCCTATCTCCTCAATAAGTAGCGCTCAGCCAGGAAGGTGGTAAAAGGCCAATTAGCGTAAAGACGAAAAACAAATGTAAAACATACACACCCACCCTCCCTCATTCACAGACAGATATATTTATATCTGTGAATATAGAGTGTACGGATGCAAATGACAGAATGTATGAGAACAAAACAATGAATAAGAGATAAAGACAAAGACAGCAAACAGCCCAACAGAAATCGGTACTTCCGGAATATTACAAATTAGCTCTATTTGCCGTTCCCCAGGATTCTTTTAACTTTCATTTTTATTTCGTTTTCTTTTACACCAAATCATTTTTTTTAACATAGTTCACCCCAAACAAGGCAGTCCACCACTGTAGACGTAAGGGGCTACTGAGAAAAAGGGTGAACGTTTGTTTTTTTAGGGGGGAGGGTCAACCTAAATTAGGAGCTGTGCAGCGAGATGTCTGTTTACATTAGTTTTAAATTTCTGCATGTCAGTACCGTCAGGAAAACAGGGAGCAGGGAGGGAGTTCCAGGGTCCAGCAGCACGAGGAAAGAAGCTTTTGGAGTAGAAAGCTCTTCGACATCTGGGGACCTCCACAGTGAATGGATGGGATTTGGCAGATTGTCGGGTTGGTCTAGTGAATTTGCGTCGTGGGGGCACCAGAGCAGCAAGTTCATTATTTATCTAAATAGGATTTTGAATGTTAATTTTTAGAGTATCGTTCGGTTATTATATTAATTGAAATTTCTTTTCAGTTTTAAATGAAACCACAACAAATTCTATATTATTTGGACTACTGTTCTCATCTTAGAAGTTATTCTCACAACGTTACGGCCGATATAACCTCTGACCTCTTATCGAACTTGAGAATCTTTCTGTGAGAATTTGGGTATCTACGGAATTTCGATAGGAACCCTTTATTTAATCCACTTGCTCTCGACCCTTTCCTGACCGGGTTGAAGTCTTAAGTAATTCGTAAGTGTATTCTTAGTATCGCCTGTACTGAGGATTGAACCTTCAACCTCTATGAGACTGTAACTTAACACTGATTATTACTTAGCACTTTTATCTGTTACGCCACGGACAATTCTAGCATGAATTTTCGGACCCTTAAACCTCGTATTGTTTTCAATGTGTAGTCTTACTACTTATCACTTTAGATTACAACATATATATATATATATATATATATATATATATATATATATATATATATATATATATATATATATTAATTAATGGTACCCATATTGTATCGTCATGGCGAACGGAACGAGAGCAAGCTACACCCGTTCCGTTCGAAATTCCGTACAGATTCCCGAGTTCGACAAGATACGCATGGAGAAGGGCCGAGGTTACATCGACCGAAACGTTGTGGGAATAACATCCTAAATGAGAACAATAGTCCGAATAATACCAATTATTAATCCTGATCTAAAAAAACTCCAAAACATAACAAGTTCTGTTACGATAATGTTGTTCTATTACACCCGCTGAAGAAGAAGAAGAAGAAGAAGAAGAAGAAGAAGAAGAAGAAGAAGAAAGAAAGAAATTAACTCTACAGCAACTACCCCGAATACTGCTGCGACGAGTCATCAGCACAACAATACAGCTGTTTGCTATGAGACGACACCGGTCAGATATTTGTTACGATGAGAAGACAAAGAATTGTCGACCTTAGTGCTACAAATGGACTCTACCCCCTCCTCCTCCTACTCCTACTACTACTACTAACGAAAAAGACACCATTTGGAACGAGGGCTTAGTTAAATGCGTGATGCCCTCCTGAAAAAGTGTATTCGCGATATTTCTTATATACTAATGAGCTATCACTTACCAAGGCTAAAGACAACTCGAGTATAAAGGTTAATGAGATTGTCAGCTGAACAATGAACATCGCCATGAAAGGATTGACAAAGATGGACGGAATGGACAATATTGATTACTTAAGAGGACGGCTCGACAAGTATTTGTTGAGGTTGGACTTGAAGACAACCATGTGAGAGCTTACAGGGAAGCAGTCCTGTGGTAATGTGTTTCGCAAATGGGAAATTATTGAAAGAAACTATGTTCATGGAAACTGCATTTGGTTTTAAGTACACAAAAGAAGAAAAGAAATTTCTTTGCGGTGTTGGTAGTCAGACGAGATTTTGCTGTGAATGTTTTACTGTAGGAATCAGAGATTAGAGCTCAGTCGAGCACGCACCATTGAAATAATGAAAAACTAACAACGTCTCTTCTATGAGACAGAATAAAGATTATCCTTCACTAGGTTGTGAAGTCGATTTTGTGCTTTGTCAAGGCAGGAAAACGTGCTTTCAGCAGTGCAGTCTCAGATGCGGAAGCAGTACTCCATCTTAGGGCGTATCTGACTCTTATACAGAGTGACGAGGGATTTTAACTTGAGTAGATTTTTTAAAATTTTTGATGGTACCTTAATGGAATTTTAACATAATATGACGAAGACAATGGAGATTTGTTTGCAAAAAAAAAAAAAATGAAAAAGTTGGCA
Source organism: Sepiola atlantica (assembly GCA_963556195.1). Taxonomy (NCBI): domain Eukaryota; kingdom Metazoa; phylum Mollusca; class Cephalopoda; order Sepiida; family Sepiolidae; genus Sepiola; species Sepiola atlantica. The sequence continues at coordinate 74,751,294 of OY744537.1, read as the reverse complement.
ATGTCAACTGACCTTCATGTTTCCCAAACTTGCTTAGCTCTGACTTTTTCTTGTGGGGCTATCTCAAAGATAAAGTTAACATCAACAAACCTGAAACTCGATAGGAAATGAAGGAGAACACCAGTAATGAAGTCGGGGAATTAAATCGTAATTGAGTGATCCTGCAATCCGTCATGGATAATGTTTTGAAAAGGGCCCGAATTTGTGAAACTGAAAATCGAAACCATTTAAAAGATGTTACTTTTCATAAATAAATTATTTTTCATTTTTTTTTTTTTTTTTCGTTTTTGGAAACAAATCTCCAATTTGTTCGTCATATTATGTTAAAATTCTATTAAGGTATCATTAAAAATAAAGAATCTATTCAAGTTAAAAATACCACATGATCCCTCAGTGACTTCTTGGTCACCCTGTATCTGTAGTGGATTGCCCTACTCGTCAGCTACTTTCTGGTGTGGTAGAATGACTCAGATACTTTAGCAACAGATTTGATGTGAGTCTTCCATTTCAGGTCTGGACTAAAAGTCAATACCAGAAGTTAATCAAAGCAAGATGATTCCTCAAGATGCTTATAATGAAGCAAGCGTTGCTCAATCCTCAGCGATGCCATTGTATTGTTCACACATTTAATGATATATTCGAGTTCTTTTGCCGTGTAATGTACACACAGTTGGAACATGGCAAGATTAGATTTGAAACATGTTTATGCTTAACAGCCGTTGTGATGACAGCTGGGCTCTTTTTTCGAAGGCAGGACTAATAAATGGGAAAGT
>OY744537.1:74643021-74743021 GCA_963556195.1 Sepiola atlantica | reverse complement strand
GTTCACTTTGTGGAGGTCTGTTTGATCTTTAAGGCTTCTGCTTTCTTCAGATTTCTTTTCTCTTTCAATTTAACGTCTTCGATTATATCTCCCATATGCTAAAATCTAAACTTCCGAAATTCCTGCTGGTGGGACTGTAAAGTCTTTGTTTATCAAATAATCATCCATTTAATTTCGTAGTGTGTATTTGACTCTTTGAGATCCCGTATTGTGGTTGCTAAAGGGGGGGGTAACCCTTTTTTCCGAATATTTGAAAATATTATGGTGGGCGTCGAGCCTCTGTTCGAAAGTTCCTTGTGTCATTCCGATGTAAATTTCTTCTTTCCTCAGGTTTACACCTGATATGACTTTCGCTTCGTACACTATGAATTTAATTGTTAAACCCCCTTCTCAGGGGTCAAACTTCGCTTCTTCTGCATGAGCAGTGGAGGTTTGGGGAATTGATGGGAGCTAAAATTGAATTAAAAAAACATGCTGTCCAGTTAAGTTTAGATGCAGAGGAGGAGTATTTGAGAACTCTTACATCGACGTAGATCATAATTCAACGTCCGACCTTAAGAAGGTGAACTGATTCTCACGCTATTGACCAAGTTCCGTTGGCGCTAAAAAGAGAAATGCCGAAAGCCGTTAATTGATATTCATTGTTTAAAATTGGCGGGAAAGATAGAGTGAGTGTCGATAAGAAAATTTGTGAACATTTGTCATAACCACTTGAAAAGAACCAACAAAAATACTTCGGTGTTACGTCACTCAAGTGGGAGTTGACGAATACTTTTTTTCCTTTAAAACTTTTACATATATTTAATATTATTACTCTACTATATATACATTTTATGCAATTTTGTTAATATTTTCTTTTTTATATATCATATATAATTATACATCCGTTACATAATGGTAGAAGTTGATGTATTATAACTTTGACACCTCTATGAAATACCTAGATTTTTTCATGCACAATTTGTTGCATTTTTGTGCGTTAGTTTGGAAGCCTATAATTGTTTATTAATATTATTATTTTTACGTACAAAAACTGTTAACAACAACAACAGAAAAGAAGTGGATAGAGCGAACTATTGTTACGTGTCATCTACACAACAAGACTACAGTTGTTTATGTGATCAGCCACCATCCGAATAATCTACTAAGATCAAAGTAATGTCCCACTATAGTGCTACATTACCATTTTTTCTGAACCGCAAAGGAGTGTAGTCGAGTTTTGAAATAGTTGCTACCATATGGGTTGAGGGTATTACGTATGTACGATATGTCATGATTAGGAAATTACTGAAAGAAATATTTAGTTAAATCAATTATTCTATAATTAATTGAAATAAATTGGGGGTCAATGCATTTTGGGACAAGAAAGATTTAGCAAAATATTTTCACGAACAATTTAATTGAAAAGGTCATATGTTTCATAGCGGGGTGACAGGCAAGGACACTTGTTTTCGATTATACTGTATACTTCCAAATTAATTACTGGTACGTGTCATCTACATAACAAGACTCCAGCTGCTTACGTGATGAGCCGTTGTTTGGATAATCTGCTGGAATAAAAGAATTGGTCCATCATAGTGCTACACCACCAGTATCATGTTATTTCAACTTAGCTATGGTTGGCCAGTGTCACCTGGTTATTTTGGTGGGTTTCCGCACTCTAGAATTTTTCTTAATATGTCAGCTGTTTACATCAGTTATATGTTTTGTATGGTATCAAGCCTTGATTTGCTTCTAATTTGGTCTCGCAGTTCCTAGTACTCCTACAATCATTAGTATTACTGTAGTTTTTATGTTCTGTAGCTACCATCAACTCTCTGACAAGTTCCATGTACTTACTAAGTTTATTATTGTTTATCACTGTGAATTATCACACGTGCCCATAACAGCGATCGATGACTAGCAAAAACAGGCGGTGTTCCCTGGAGTCATAGTGACAACAAGTCTCTCCAGATGTCCAGTACTCCCCGCTCTTTTCGATCACCGTTATCGCAACAGCCATTTACCATTCAGTTTTTGCCGGTAACGGCCGTTGGCTTTGTCTGAAAATTAAGTAGAAAAAAGCTTCCTCAGAATTCCAGTACTCTCCGTGTCTGTCCAGTTGATGTCTGGGTAGTGTGGGTGGTGCTCTCTTTACTTAATCTCTTTATTCTTCCAGACTATTCGCGACAACGTTTTGTGGCATGAACCGATGCTGGTGACACTGCGTCTTTCTTGCATATCTTCCACAGCAGTGTAAAATTACATATTCTCATCGCCAGTTTCCCGGGATGCGAACGAAGAGAGGGCTTTTAAAAAGACGACCTAATTATTTCATTTCATCGGCCAAAGAGAAAGACTTTTCTATCCTTTTCGTCACGTCTCACTTCGGACTTCCTGTCCGTGACGTAACTTCTTGTACACGTAGCTCTAACTTGACTTCTAATAGAAAATGTCATCTTCTTGCTTAAACAAACTTTACGTGGAATTTTACATTTTAACCTTATTTTTACACACCCAACATCTAATCTTACTTCGGCTAGTTTTTCCATAGTTGTGTAGAACTTGCGGGTTGAAATCTTTTATAATGGTATTAGAGTGTAAATGATCACAAAAAATCGATAGAATTGTAATTCCATAGTCGACGGCGGTATCCATTAGGTTAATTGTGTACTCTCTTCGCCCATTCAGTCGCAGCTTTAAAATACGATTAGAAAAGGCAGCCGTACTTGATGTTGTTTGAAGCTCATTTGCCAGTCGCCCAGGGTTTCTAAACACGGCAGCGTGCCTCTCATACTTATATTGCGTCATATTAACTATTTACAAGCATTTTAAAAGATGTTTAATACATTGGGCCAGAGGGGGGGGGGGACTGAAGGAATTTATTTGGAAAAAATGTATATCCATACATTTTGCAGTTTATTTATATAAAAAATCCTTTGTAGCTAGAGGAATTACACAATCTGGTTCGTCATATCAGCGGGGCCACGAATTCGCCGACCACAACCCCATGCAGAGAGATACCCCCACCATCACCCTCCAAAAAAGGGGACACCTGTAAGCCGTAAGTGGCTACCCGTGATGCCTAATGCTGAGCAGCCCGTGGTCTAATGATTTGCCACACTTTACTTCTACTTCGACCCTTACTTCGGTGAGGCGGGAGATCGGAGAGGCCCGATCCGACCAATCGTCTGGTCACGTCACGCCTTAATATCTTTAAGTTAATCCCCAACCGTATTATTCAATTTAATTCTTCAAAAAATCAAAACCTTATTTCTCCTTTTTATTTTCTTCCCAAATAGATACTAGAGGGCGGTGGCTGAGACACAATCGTGTTGGGAAAAAAAGAAGATTATCACCGCCAAGGAGTAATGTTTCCAAAGAGTAATGTTTTCTGAGAGTAATGTTTTCAAAGAGAAAAGTTTTTAAAGAGTAATGTTTTCAATGAGTAATATTTTCCAGTGATAATGTTTTCTGAGAGTAATGATGGTACCCTGTCTGTAAAATTTCCTTTAAAGAGTAATGTTTTCTAGGAAAAATGTATTCTATTAGCAATGTATTCTGAGAGTAATGTATTCTGAGAGTAATGTATTCTAAGTGACATATATTCTTACATCAATCTATTCTGAGATCAATGTATTCTGAGATCAATGTATTCTAGGAATAATGTTTTCTAGGAGTAGTGTTTTCTGAGAGTAATAGTGGTACCCTCTCTGTAAAATTTCCTTCTAAGTGTAATGTTTTCTGAGAGAAATGTTTTCGAAAGGCAATGTATTCTAAACGCAATGTATTCTAAGAGTAATTTATGATGAGAGACGTGTACTCTGAAAACAATATATGCAAAGAGCAATGTATTCAAAGAGCAATGTATTCTAAGAGCAATCTTTTTTTTTAATTACGAACGCATCACCGCTTATCAAGGCCAAAGGTCACTCGAGAATAAGGGTTATTGAATTGGGCAGGTAGACGGTGAGACACCGAAGGGATTTGTAACGAGTGTTGTAACTGGTCAGAAATCGATTATTTAAGAGGATAGCTCAACAAGAATTGGTTTACATTGGACTTGAAAACGGTGATGTCATAGTCAGCCGGGAATCAACCCGCGATACTGTGTTCAAACAAACGGACAGTTCTAGGAAAGAAACTTTGCTAATGGAAGTTCCTCTTAGTTCTATTTATATAGAGGGAGAAAGGGAATTTATTGACAGTGAATGTAGATAGATGTGTTTATATTGTAAATGTTTTACAGGGGGGGGCATAGATTGAGGCAACAGCCATGAAACTAACGATAGACTAGAGACAAACTTGCAACGTCTTTTCTGTGGGAAAGAGGCTATAGGATGGAAAAGTGTACATCGCCCACTAAATTTCGAAGTCGGTTTTGTACTCTGTCCAGCTAGGAAGGAGTGCTCTGAACGACACCCCCCCCCTACATGTGGCAGCAGTACTCTATATTAAGACGTAGTTGACGTTTATACAGATAGAGGGTTGCGCCAGGTATGAGATACTTTTTGAAGCGATAGAAGGATCCAACCATTTTTCACCGACCTTAGCAATGGATTCGATGTAAGTCTTCCATTTCAGGTCTGGGGTGAAGATGAGCCCTAGAAGCTTATCAAAGCGGTGGAGGGGGTCCTTAAGATGAGAGCCATTCAAGAAAAGCTTGGTATTAAATTATTAAAAGTAACCAGCCACCTTTGTCTTCTACATTGTACCACATACTTCAGGTCGGAGGAGAGAGAATGGGAAACATCTTGATCATTAATGCTTTTCAAAGTGTTGCCATAGATGCATAAATGTCGACGAATTATCTTAGAATGTGATTCGGGAGATCATGGATAAAAGTCAGGAAGAGAGTTAGGCCCAGAATGGATCCTTGGGACACGCCAGCGTTTATGCTATGAGCTTCAAACTTCTGCCCATCAACGACTACTTTTATGAACCTATCAGAGAGAAAGGATTTGATATTTGAGAGGACATTTCTATATATTCCATAGCTAGAAATCTTGTCAGGAAGACAATTATGCCAAACCCTATCAAAGGCTTTTGATATGTTGAGAGCTATTGCTCTATAAATGAAGCCCCAGTCAATAGATTAAATGATCCTGTGTGATATTAGTCAGCACACTAGTTGTTGATCTCGCAGGACGAAAACCATATTGCTTGTTACTGAGTATGCTCTCTTTTTGCTGAGGTGATTACCAACTTCCCGGTTTATCACAGATTACAGAAACTTAATCATGACGCACATTGGTCTGTAGTGAGATGCAGAAGACTGATCAAATACTTGGCAGATTGACGAACTTCTCTAAGGTGTTGGGAAGCATTTCTCTTTTAAGCAACGATTAAAGAGCTTTGTAAAAATGGGAAATAGTTTCGGTTGCAGATTTTGAAGATTTTTTATGATTGGAATGTTGTCAGGTCACTTGCTTTTCTGGTATAGAGGTTCTTGATTAATTTGGCAACATCCCGGACAGATATGTGGATGTCGCTCAGAGTATTTTCAGTCCTAGGGGGGAATTCAGGAAGTAGGAACCCATGATCACAAAGAGTGGAATTTGATGCAAAGTTCTTTGCAAAACGTTTGGCTTCATCGGATGCTGAGGAAATCACCTCTGGTCCATTGATGATGGTTGGGATAGAGGTCACGCATCTGTTTAGGACCCCATTCGTTGTTCGGCAAAACTCGTGGGAATCAAGCCCCTGATCCGTTGCTCTCGACTTAACGGATTGGGTATATGACCCTTTCGCGTTTTCTATAACTCTTTTGCAGTGGTTGTTGGCAGTTCTACAGGCGGATTTGGTTTCATAACATCTATTTCGTCGAAAGCAATTTAAATAATGGTGTTTTTGAGCAATGGTGGCGGCATATTCAGGGGTGTACTGCGAGTGGCAGTTTTGTTTCTGTTGGAATTTCTTGGGAAGTATGAAGCTCACTATTCCCCCGATGAACCGATCAGTTAAATCGGATACGATACAGGACACATTCTTTTCAAACATGGAATGTAGAGGAATTTTCTATATGAAAGATCTGAGGCTGTTCCAGTCAGCCATCGAGTATCGACAAACTGTGCGATGGAGAGGGGCATCAGAGTTCTTGGTGCACTTTGTTTTGATCTTAATTGAGACAAGGTCCAAAAAAGAGTCGCCAACCTAATAGGTCACTCACTGTCAACCAAGCTTCAGTCCCTGTCCTATCGCCGCAATGTAGCATCCTTGTGCTTGTTTTACAAATACTTCAATGGATTGTGCTCCGATGAATTGGCTGCTCTGGTGTCCCCTCGTCGTAAGTTCACTAGACCAACTCGACAATCGACTAAATCCCATCAATTCAATGTGCAGGTCCCCAGATGCCGGAGTGCTTTCTACTCAAATGGCTTATTTCCTCGTGCTGCTGGCCTCTGGAACTCCATCCCTGTCCCCTGTTTCCCCGACGGTACTGACATGCAGAAATTTAAAACTAATGTAAACAGACATCTCGCTGCGCAGATCTCCATTTTCTTTCTTCTCAGTAGCCACTTACGTTTACAGTGGCGGCATGCCTTGTCTGGGGTGAACTATGTTAAAAAAAATTTAAACAATTTAAACTGAGTGATCGGAAGATCCCTGTGGAAACAGAACAATGGATGAGAACAGTTCAGGGCAAGTTGTCAGAAAAAGATCAAGAAGACTTGCAAAATGTACGTCAGCATTGGATACGCGAGTAGGTTTGGCAACAATCTGTGTTAGATCATTAGCAATGGAAGAAGTCGTGACAAAACCTCCCTTCAACATCTGTCTTGTTTGAGTGGACTAGCCATGCAACATAATGAACATTGAAATCACCACAGACATGAATGCTGGCAGAAGGATGAGCAGCCATGATATGGTCAATTTTCTCACAGATATTCGAAAAGATAGAAACTCTGTCTTTTTGGGGATGATAGAGGGCAAATATGAATGTGATGCTGAGCTTTTGTCTAAGATCAAAGTGTAGTATCTGTTCCGATGGATACTGCACCCCATAGACTGGTATTGTCTTGGCCTTCGGGGCTTGATTTACGCCGGTCTATGGGTCTGTCCTGTGCAGTTCTAGGAGGTCCACCCTCCCAGGCTTCGCCTCCCCTCTTTGGGGAGTAGTAAGCTTATTGCTTACTGCTTGAGGCGCCCCTACCGGGGAATACCGACGAGGCTGCCCAGGCAATTTTTAAACCCCACTTTCCCGACCCGACCTTGGGTCACATCTTACTTGTGGGAGTAAGATAAAAACTGGCCTTGTGCCTAACTCCTGGAGAGGAGTAAATCAATACTCAGAAACACATATAAGACAATCTAGGGTCTTCTTTGGAGATGCCCTTGCCACGTGGAAAGTCGTCCCTAATGTAGGTATAAATTATATGTCTATGATGATATTGTAACCTTTAATTATGAAATCATCTACAGAAACAGACGGGCCAATGTCAGAGAGAAGCAACATGTCTGCTTTGGTCTCCCTTAAATGGATTTCAACCTCTAGAAAGTTGGAACGTGGACCTCTGATATTGGAAAAGGAGACTTGTTAGTGGGGGTATACGTTTGAAGTTGGGGTTCTTGGTTTACACTCATGTGTATGTATTCTAAGAGCGATGTATTCTAGAAATATGAAATAATTATCCTAACTATAGAATTACATTTGACAACTTTATTCGGTATTAAATAACTCATATGCTGTAACCCAACCCAAACAAACAAAACCAAATCTGGTTGTGTAATACGCGAATAATTCGTTATAATACAGCTTCATATTTCAGTAGCGTCAATCAAAATAATGCAGGCTTGTAGAACTCTTTTCCTGCTGACTGTTTTCTTCCCACCTATAGACTTAGTTTTTGCGATAACTATCTTTCTTTTTTTTAGCTCCTTACATCAAGTGGCTTCATGCCTTGTCTAGAGCGATTTCCATAAAATCAAAGTCGAGGTAGTTTAATGTGCGATAAGAGTTTCTTTATCATTTAATAACACCTCCGTCCATTGCTTAGGTGGATCAGAAATGAATCGCTGGATAGTGGAAGAATTCTGTGGCGATTCTTGTCTTCAAGAAATTAGAGACCATTCAATCAAAACGCCCATCTACAAAAAGACACGTCCGACTGACTTTTCAAGATAAAAGGCACATAAGTATGACAAGTAAAAATTAGAAGCGAAAAAAGGAAAACTTTTGTTTTTCTAAATATTTTCGTTTATAATTTTCACCTCGATATTAAAGATATATATATATATATATATATATATATATAATATTTGTTGTTGTTTATTATCTATGTACGTATACGTTTCGTCCTTTTTAAATCGGGACTCATCAGCATAGAGATATGACTATTCACTACCGGTCATACGATTCGAAACCCCGGAACGCAAGTATTTTTCAACTCAAATCCGACGTCTTTAACCGCTCAGCCAATTTTAAACAGCGAATAAACGATGATAATTTTAACACTTTATCGGCGGCTTAACGTCTAAGCATTCTACTTCTTTTTTTTAGGGAAAGAAACGATGCATTATAAAGCAAGTGACGTCATGCTGTGTTAATACTACCATTACAGTGCTCTACTTTTTCGAGACTTCACATATCTTGGTAGCTTTGTGAATTCAAGTGCATCGCTCGATAATGAAATAGTGAATAGAATCTCTCGTGCTAGTAGTGCGTTTAGAAAATTGAGTACCCGATTATGGTAAGACCGAGGAAGAAGCCTGAAAACAAAGATAGCAGTGTATAAGGTCGTCATACTTACCATCATGTATGCATCAGAGACATGGACACCTTATCGTTACAAAATTGAGCAACTTGACATCTTCCACAAGAGATGTATTCCTACTATTTGTGGTTTTACTCTTAAAGACCTGATATCCAATGCAGAATTGTTTACACTTTGTGGTATCAGTGGAATAGAAAGTTTCCTGATCCAATCACAACGTCGTTGAGCAGGTCATGCTGTTCGCATGGACGATAGTAGGATACCAAATCAACTCATGTACAATCAGCTTGATGGTGGTAACCGAAATATTTGACGCCCTTGGCTTCGCTACAAAGACACATTGAAAGCTAACCTCGCAGCTGTCCAGATCAATAGCGGAAATTTTGAGCTCAATGCTAATGATAGGGACTCTCGGAAGAGTATGTGTCACCAGCAAATCCACGGCTTGTATTCACAAATTAAAGGACACTAGGCTTAGAACAAAAGCAAATGTAAATATACTGACAACGCTTTCTCCCAATCCTCACACCTGCGTCCACTGTGGCTTTGTGTGCAGGTCTCTAGCTGGACTCAAATACCACCTTCGCCTCAGCGAATGTCGACACAAACAACCGTGAACCGAGATATTTGTCAGAAGCTCATACGTCGAAATCGACGGGTGAATCCATAATATATATATATATATATATATATATATATATATATATATATATATATATATATATATATATATATATATATACTGCATTTAATATGAAATATGTGTATTATTGCAATGTTTTCAGTGAATTTGTTATGTATTTGAATTCTTCGTCTATATATTGTGACTACAGATTCTGAAAGAGCGTAGTTAAAAAACGATTATTTTTATTTTGTTATGCATAAAATGCATATATATATATATACATATATATACTGCATTTAATATGAAATATGTGTATTATTGCAATGTTTTCAGTGAATTTGTTATGTATTTGAATTCTTCGTCTATATATTGTGACTACAGATTCTGAAAGAGCGTAGTTAAAAAACGATTATTTTTATTTTGTTATGCATAAAATGCATATATATATATATATATATATATATATATATATATATACTGCATTTAATATGAAATATGTGTATCATTGCAATGTTTTCAGTGAATTTGTTATGTATTTGAATTCTTCGTCTATATATTGTGACTACAGATTCTGAAAGAGCGTAGTTAAAAAACGATTATTTTTATTTTGTTATGCATAAAATGCATATAATCATAAACATACACCTTCTTTTACCTACCCATGCCAATAATACAATAATTTGCAACACTCTAAATAAATTAGAAATTCTGACAATAAAAACTACATCCTATACTAAAAACCAAACATGTAAAAGAACACAACATTAAAAAAAATCTAATGCAGATATATATACAATCCTATGCAATAATTGCCATCATATATACGTAGGGGAAACTCAACGGGAAGTAAAGAAAAAGCTTGGTGAACATAAAAGAGATATAAAAAATAACACTTCTGTGAACGCCTTTTTCGCCAACACGATCATTATTTTAACTTTGAACAGGCTAGACTCGTTAAATTCATTTTAAATAAATCTCGGTGAAGAATTCTTGAATCAGCACTCATTATAAACTCTAACACGATTAAACAACCTAATGGTTTCTATAATTTATCTCCTTTAATCAGCAAACTTATTCTATCCGAACAGAACTTGAATTTAGATCCAGGCTAGCTATGTTATACTACACTCCCAACAAAACTTTACACATAATATCGATAATAAAATAAATTAAAAAATAAAAATAAATAAAAATAAAAAATAAAATATCTAATTCATTTCATAAAATATTACACATTTCAAATTCTAACGACTATTCTTTGTTCGAAAAAGGAACAAAACAATATCTTTCACGTCATATGTCGCACCACATTTTTGAATACTAACAACTATGTTTTCGTTTGAAAAAAAATACTCATTCTATTTCATAGACGCAGTACACATATTAAATTCTAACGGCTATGTTTCGTTCAAAAAAGAATAAAAACATTCTTTTGACGTCACAAACGAACAAAACTTTGTAAAATATTTGTACTTGTTTATTTATTTCTTCAAATCAATAATCTTGGGGAAGTCTTATAATAACGATGAACGTTGATGAATACATAAATAATATTTTTGGTTTTCCCTTTTATAATTTTCCATATATATATATATATATATATATATATATATATATATATATATATATTAACTGGGACATTAGTGTAAAGCGCTGTTACATCTAGGCTATGTATGTTTTTCTTTTCTACGTTAATGTTTTTATTTTGTTAATAAGGTTGAGTTTTTGATGTGGGAGAGGTTAATGGTGCCCATTAATGGTCAATACTCCTACCCTCCAAAAATTTCACATCTAACCACAACAAAATCTCCCCTCTCCCCCCTCGTCCATCTCACCCTTTCGACTACTTCTTTCACATTCTTACACACCCACCCGCCTACTTTCAAATCATCATCATTTCTTCAAATCTTTTTCTAAAACTATGATACTACTTACACACCAAAGACACAGAACTTCCCCCCTCCCCTCCACTTTCCCCAGCCTCTCAAAATCCATGCTACACATCACAACGACAAAAACCTCAGCACCCCTCCCCTCTCTCCCACCCTAAGATAAATTCACTAACACTCCCGCCCCTCCCCTTTTTCACTCACAGCCATCCACATTCATTTCACTCTCTGCCCCCGACTTCTCTCAGCCCGGACCTCGGTCCTGCGCTCCAAGTAGTGGCTACTACTTCTTCTCAACAACCCATCATGTCAACCCAATATTTCTATGTACTTGCATGACATTTTTCTTAAAATTATCATCCTGGGGAAGTCTTACAAATAAAGACGAAACGTTGATGAATACATAAAAAAACATTGATGAATACATAAAAAACACATCTTTTGGTTTTTCCTTTTTCATTTCCCATATATATATATATATATATATATATATATATATAGAGAGAGAGAGAGAGAGAGAGACGGAGAGAGAGAGAACTTCGAAAATATTTCCTTAATAAGAAATTAAGTGATAGAGTGAAAGTGAACGAAAATTTAACAAAGTATTTCATTATATTTAACTTAGAATATAAACGCAAACAGCAAACGGAAGTAGTGAAAAGAAGAAAAATAAACATCGAAAATCGGTATGGTTTAATTCACCACACAGTAAACACATGCTGAATAATATTCATATAGAATTCTATTTAATCATAGAAAATAATTTCCCTCAGAATTGTAGATTAGAAAAAGTTATTAATAAAAGCACCGTAAAACTATTATACACAACCTCAAAAAATTAGCCTCAACTATAATAGCTTCTAATAATACTAAAATAAATAGGAATATAAATGGTTAAGTATCAAATAACCTCAATAAAAATGAATGTCTCTTAAAAGGAAAATGTTCTACCTCAACATAGTTTATGAATGTCAAGAGCGACCTGATGCAAATTTAAAACTAAACATATAAATCCATGTAACTTTATGTTGAAAGACTACCATAAGGTTCAAACGCTAACCAAACATCTTCATCTTATTATATTAGTGAACTAGAAAATAATTGAATTGAAATTGTCTATTATTCATAGAATAAAAAACCTACCCAGGAAAATTTTAGAAAATTTAATTGATGTATTTTAGAATATTATCAAATGATAACGTCAAAAGATAATCTAATTAATAGAAAAAATGAAGTCATTCAAAACTGCATTCATTATTCAAAATTCACATTCTCAAAATTTAGGCTTAAATAAAATCCACAATACACACTTGCAAGTAAACTCAGTACGTTTTAAATAAAATTAATAATTTTCTTGTGATTATAAAAAATGTAAATAATATCATCATATCATAACGAAATTATAACCCTAATAAAGTAAAAGTATATAAAATACATGATTCTACTGTAAAATTAAACAATGAACACTTTAATTTTAATTTATCAAATATATAACCCATGAAAAAATTATAAACCTTAATCAGTAATTAAATAATTTGACTATATAACATTCATTTTTTTCTCCAATGTTTAAAGAGAAAGATCTAAGAGGAGTTACTACGGAAAAAAGCCAATATGGTATATTTACTTTATATTTGAATGATTTTGATTTTACAAATAAAAAATACTACATTTTTTTCATTTCTTTTTGTTTTTTGCTTTGTTTTGTCTTGTTTTTAGATTAGCAAAGCATTATCTGTACTCTTGTTAGAAGAGGTAGATAGGTGGAGACAAATGTGTTTTGGTTTCATCTGGTAAAATCAAAGTTTTGGAAGAGATACACGTGTGGTTTGAAAAAGAATTAATCAAGAGGAATGATTTCTAAAGTAAATTATTCGTTGTGTATGCTTCTCTGTGGTATATTTCTTACGAATCATTATCCTAGACGATTCAAGATATGCTTGAAAATCTTAATTGTCAGAACAAATTGATGTAAAATTGCATCTTTTTACTGAAAAATAAAGAAATCTGCTTTTTCTATTCTCTCTGTCTGTGCGTGTCTCTCTCTCTCTCTCTCTCTCTCTCTCTCTATATATATATATATATATATATATATATATATATATATATATACATGGTTGACAATGAATAACCCTTGTAAGGGTGTCTGTGCAAGAAGTCTATTATGAAGCACATGTTGCGCAATCACCAACCACACTTCTCCTGAACCGATAATACTTGAGTATAGTAACAAGAAGAATCCCAAGACGACCAGAAACAATGCCAGAGTAATCAGAGAGCATAAAGCACCTTGAATTCCCAAATATATCTCTATAATACAGTAAAGTCGATTTTCCTTTCCGCCTTCAGAAAAAGTATGAAAATAACGAAACCCTTCCAATGCTTGTCTGTTTCTAACTTCAATTAGCTTAAGCCCTCATGCGTGTTTCCAAAAATTATGCATACATTTATTCTTCTTGTATTTTTTTTATTTTCCCGTACTCTCCCAAATAAACCTTCCAAAGAGAAAGTGGCATCGTCTTTTACTCACTACTACGTATCTTCTCTCATCGCCCCTCAGATTCACTGGGTCCTTTTTTTAATATGAGAGAATACTCACCGAAATTATTTCATTTTTAGCTTCTTAATATGTTCCACATAATGTACACGCTTTCAAATCAAAATAACAATCGGCCCCTTTCGCAGAATAAAGAAATACTGGACTTCATTCGTTCGGCTATTCTGAATGGTTGTTTTTTATTGTTTCTGTAACTATTCCGGTTTATCGAGATAAGAATTAACGAACACCTGACCGCTTGAAAATGCCGACATCTGCGTGATGGCTTCACAAGTAAGTAACTTAGTTGTGTTCGAACAATCAATCATTTTTTAAATTGTTTCTCGAATTGGCGTCATGATAAAAATTGTCTCAAAGTACATAAAAATACATTAAATATTTAGGTGATGAAAATCGTACATATTTCTAGACAGGGCGTCTTGGTCCGATGGTAAAACGCTGGACTATAGACATCAATATCGAAGGTTCGATCCTTGTCTAAGTAAACACATGTCCATGGATTACTTTTATGTACGTATAAAATAAGTAAATATATATATATATATATATATATATATATATATATATATATATATATATATATATATATATATATATTAACGAAACATACGTCCTATAAAATTAAGGGCGACAAATGATGCAATTTTCTGCATCTTAATCACTTAGGAAGTGAGACAATCGAAGTAGTATTGAGCAAAAAAACAACGAACGCTGCAATCACCAATAAAAAATACATTATATATATATATATATATATATATATATATAAGAAATGTTGTTTTTGGCTTAGAAAGCATTGTTTATATGGTAATATGAATTATTAAAAAATTATAATGAGCAATTAGAACGCCATACAATGCATTTTAGTTTTATTTATAAACTTTTTTTTTTTTCAATTTAATTTCAAATAAAGATACATCACAATACGTTGTCTTTTTTCTTCATCTCGTTTTTTGGTGTGTATTCAATCCGTGTGTTATTGAAACGAATGTAGCAGTTCAAATTGAATAAGAAATGTTGTTCTTGGTTTTTAAGCATTAATTCACTTATAAAACTCAGAACAAAACTGAAGCAAGACAGCAATATAATAATAATAAATAATAATAAAATATCTATTAACGTAACACTTTCCCCAGTTTCACAGTTTATCAAATTTCTTTTGAAAGATTCGAATAAAAATTTCAACGGTCAAAAGATCGACTTCTGAAAAAACTAACTTTTTTCATAAGTATATGACATGGCGTCACCTCAGCTGTTATGTTTCTTTTGCTAATAATAATAACACCATACATTATTAACAGAGTTCGAAACCTTGTAATGTCGATAATATTATTTTTAATACTATTATTACTGTATCTGTATATTTTTACTGCGTGTCAAATTATTTTGTACTTTAAGTACACTTTTGTACTCGTTGAAGGATTTGTATCTCACACCACCACCGCTGGCGCACGCGTACGAATAAAAAAGAATGAACTCAATCCAAGACGAAGGGCTCCAAGGAGAACACTTGACATAGTCAATGGCTCAACTTTGTCCACGTTGGTTAGGGTCCCACTGACTGATGTTGGCCTTTGTCAAGGACATTTTAGGGCGCCAAAATCTAATGCCCGCCTACTCCGCCCCATTTTTTAATTGACATTTTATTTTTCATTTACGTCAAAGAACACTAAAGCTTAGCGAATTCTGATTGGTTCTTCACCGTTTGAGACTCTCCCCCTTATCTAATTGAAAGTTTCCTTGATTTTAATCAGGCCTAATAAGTAAGTTCCCCCTCTTACAATTTACTTGGGGTAACGTGCTTTTAGAATTGAGTGTAGATGTAATTTGCTAAAACAGAAAAATTATTAGATACTAGCTCTCCCTACTCGCCGTAGCCCGGGAATTAATGTAATGTCGAAATCTCTATTTAAAAAATGATTGGATGGCAATAGATTACGAAATTTTCAATATTATAATGAATGAGGAATAGCAACAAAAATTAAAGCCAGAAAAATTTAATTTCAGAAAGTAATTCGATAAAATGTCTGACTTGGTTTATAAGAAACCGAAATGCATTCTAATGGATTTAATAATTTATTATAAATAAAGTAATTTTCTAAATAGTATTTTTATTTCAGGAATCCACTCATTAAAATGGTTAACTTGTTTTCTAAGAAGTCGAAGTTTATTCTAGTGGATTACATTTCTTAATTTAATTTTTGTAAATAAATTATTGTTTCTAAATATGATTTAGAAAAAGTTCTGTTTGCTTCAATAAATAATGTTTAAGTCGCGTAAGCGTTCAGTTTGACTCAAAATAAAAATAAAACTATGAAATTAAAATAATCACCCCTGGCGTGGAATTAAATCGGCAACCTGTTAATTGACAGGCGAACCTGCCGAATGTTGCACCGAAAACGATAACTATGAAAAATGTAAAAGAAAGAGATATTGTAAAAGAGTTGAATATTAGCTTTAATGAAAACATAAACAACGGGGGTTAGCATATCTTCGTGCAAAACACGCATACTTCGTACTTTATTATGTGGTTCACAAATGTTTTAACAAACTGAAATCGGGGGATTTTACTGAAATGAATATTATATCTAGTCTAAGGTTGAAAATTTGTGAAGAATGCAATCTTCTCAATAACATTAAAACACTATATTTTTTAATGAGAGCTTTAAAAAAAGCCGACGCCATGTTGATTTTGGTGAAGCGAGTTTACTGTGTACACAATCATTCTGAAAATCTTGTAATCTGGTATTTGAGAATAACAAACCAAACTGGGACGATTTTATTGAAGTAATTATTTTCAAAACGAATCAAATCAAATTTATTTGGCAAAAATAGAAAAGTGAAAAGAGAAAGGTAGAAGATATTTACATCAACATACAGTCTGAATGTTTGTCTGAGACCGCTTTAAACTGTAATAATTACGACCTCATCCTTTTACGATGAAAACTTCGAATTGTAAGTATGAAATAAAGTTGCAATGTAAGATCTAAAAAATGATGAAGATTTAATTTTATATTGATTTCGTTTTAAGGGAACTTATTGTGTGTTTGATTAAGTAATAAAACTTGACTGTTTAATCTCTAATTCTGTTATTCTAGTAATCGAGAATAACAACTCAGACCCAAGGATAGGTTTTATTATAGTTAAAATCCTTCACCATAACACTGCACAATAATAAAAATATATATACTAGTACACAATTACAATAAAGTATAGCGACAATGATGCTGAACAGTGTTACCACTGACTAAACATAATAATATAATAGTTTTTTATTAATATTTTCATAACATTTTCCCCCTTTATTAATTTATAATTAATCAATAAACTACAGGTACATACAAATACTGTAAATTATTTAAACAACAAATCCAGCCTATCAAGAGGCTTAATAGTACGCCCAGATATTTTTAGAACAGGTACCGTGTGCTTATCTATTTGCGTTGAGGTAGACTCTGAGACAACTCTAATAGCTTTTACATGGGAATCACCTGGAAATGAATCCATACAATCAGAATTAGAATGTTCACAGGGAGCCAGGTGCTTTACAGAAACAGTGGACTCTCTACCATCTGGATATCTAATGTGGGCATAATTAGGATTAGCCTGCAATAGTTCCACCTCATAAACTAGAGGGGCATATTTAGAAGTAAGGGCATGTCTCCTCAATATGACTGATCCAACTTCAGACAACCGAGAATGTACAGATGCTCAAGTTGAGGATCTACGTGCATAATTAAACAGTCTTTCATGTAGACTAACATTCGTTGATTTTGACAACAATGACCTAATAGAATGCAAAGCATCCGGCAACACAAATTGCCAATATTTCACAGGTTATTTCCTAGATTTTAGTGTCATTGTTATTGCCCTCCAAATAATACTATTATACCTTTCAACCTGACTATTCCCTTTCGGGTTATAGGAAGTAGTTCTACTACATGCTATACCCTTACAAGTAAGAACATCTCTAAGGTCTTTGCTTAGAAAAGCAGAACCACAATCTGAGTGGATATAAGCAGGCCTACCAAATATAGAAAATAATTGAATAATACATTGAATGACCGTTGTCGTAGAAACATTACTACAATGGAATACAAATGGGAACCTTGAATATTCATCAATAAAATTGAGGAAATACATATTCTTGTTATTACTAGGAATAGGTCCTTTAAAATCCATGTTTAATCGTTCAAAGGGTTAAGTATCTTTTATTAGTCTAGAATTACAAGTTTTACCAAAAACTGGTTTACATTCGGCACACGTCTTGCATGAAGCAATAACTCTTTTAACATCATCTACAGAGTAAGGTAGATTCTTAGTTTTAACAAAATGACATAATCTAGTCACTCTCAGATGACACAGTGCTTCATGAAGGATGTATAAAGATTCATCGGAATGAGTACCGGTAACACCGCAATACGCTTTAGATAAGGCATCCGGAGGAATATTTAATTCACCAGGACGGTACACTATATCGAAATCATAACAAGCAAACTCTATCCTCCATCGTGTGATCTTATCATTCTTTATCTTACTCTTATGTTTCTTATCAAAGATAAATCTGACAGATTGTTAATCGGTTCTAATAGTAAAATGGCGACTTGTTAAGTGGTGCCTTCAATGGCGGATGGCTTCAATGATAGCTTGAGCCTCGTTCTCAATTGCAGCATACTGTCTTTCAGGTCCTTGCAGAGTTCTAGAAAAGAATACAACAGGGCGGCCTTGCTGATTTAACACTGCTGATATAGCAGACCCTGATGCATCAGTCTCTACTTCGAATAGAATTGATTCATAATTCTTTATATCTCTTTTTAGTTTATAGAATGCTTCTCTAGCTTTCTCAGCAACAAGGAAAGCGGTATTTTAACTCAGTGGATGAACTTTACTAGAGTAATTTACTATCCACCAAGAATAATATGCAAATAAGCCTAGGGTTCGTCGCAATGTTTTTTTGTTTGTAGGCAGAGGCAAGTCGCGAAGCGATTTAAGACGCTTAGGATCTGGTCTCAATTCACCATTTTCAATGACATGTCCCCAAATATTCAAGGACTTTGTTGAAAATATACATTTCTCCTTATTGTAAATAATACCTCTTCTTTTAGTTGCGTCCAGGAATTTCTTCAGATTGACGTCATGATATTCTTCTGTCATACCGCAAATTGTTATGTCGTCCAAATATGCAAATGTGGCACTCAGCTTCTCATCTTTAATAATAGAATCCATTATTCTTTGAAAACAGGCGACACCATTCGTAACACCAAATGGTATTCATGTAAACTGATAAAGTCCTCCGCCGGCTTGGAAAGCTGTATAGGGACTATCTTCCTGTTTAATAGGTAGGCACTCTTCAAATCTATAGTACTAAATATTCTATATTCTGACATTTTACTTACAATTTCATTAATGCTAAGTAATGTTTAACTGGTAAGTAGAGTTAATTTGTTGATTGTCGTCGAGTAATCAATGGCCAGACGAATCTTGCATACTTCACTCTTCACTACAAACACTTGTGCTCTCGAAGGTAAGTTACTAGGTTCGATGATACCTTCTTTTAGTAGTCTCTGTACTTATCAATAAACTTGCGATCTGAAAAAAATAACGTCGCGACCTAGTGGCAACAGGAGAACAATCAGGTGCTAAGTTAGCAAATAACTCTGGGGGTTCAACTTCAATAGTATTTAAACTACAAACAACAAGAGGTGGCAATTCGCGACCATAATTCACAGTTACTGATTCATATAATTTTTGAAAATCCCTTCCAAGTAAAACATCACTACAAATATTTGAAAACACTATCAGTCTGAATCCATCATAAGTTTGACCATCTATCTTTAAATCCACTTTACAACCCCCTTCAGTGTCCAAGATAAAGAAGTATATGTAATAGATACATCACTATGCACTGGGTGTATTTTCAAGGAATGCATTTTAGCAACATCTGGGTGCACAAAACTATTAGTACCCGCGCTATCAATTAGTCCATCCACTTTGGCACCATTTAAAGATATCTTGATAACTGCATCGGACAAGGATGAAGGAGCAGCTGCTGATATCATTGCAGCAAGAAAAATGGGATCATCGCTGGCATTGGCAAATGCACTAACATTCCTTGCAGGGGATGGGAGAAGCACAACAATCCTTCACCATAACACTGCAATAATAACAAATATATGTATCAGTACACAATTACAATAAAGTATAACGACAATGACGCTGGACAGTGTTACCACTGACCAAACATAATAATACAATAATAGTTTTTATTCATATTTCCATAACAATATATACACACATAAAATAAACACATACATTAATTTGTCATTAATGTCATACACATCGACGCTGTTGCTGTTGCTGTTGCTGTTGCTTCTTTCTATGCACGCACAGAACATCAATACGCGTACATTGAATGTATATTTGTAGAATTCAACAACGGCGACAGCCATTTTCACTTAAATCCCAGATAAAGTATCAAGACAATAGGTTACACGAGAAAGACAGACAGACAAAACTCATACCTCTCCATGGAGCAGTAAGTCCTTTTTTCGGCCTGAAAGCTATTCCGGTTTGATGCTTATCCCCGGTCTTATAGCGTTAATGGTGGATAGCCTGAACCATCTTGAGACAGGACGCTAGTTTGTCGCCGGTTATTTTGCTCAGCAAGACTGGTACCGATTTATACATACACCTGGACGGAGGTTTTCTTACAGAACCTGTTATTCCCAGGTGGTCACCCATCTAAATATGGCACGCTCAACGTTGCTTAACTTTGGTCATTGGACGAGGATCGGTGTGTCACCGTGTGATTTTAGCCGTAATTTCTGTAGAGAGGAATACTTCTGGGTTTTATGTATAACATCTTATGCATAATATCACCCAGAAGTATTGCTGTTTTAAAGTTACATCAGTGTGATATGGGAAGACAACTCATGCTCGTTCTCTCTCTCTCTCTCTCTCTCTCTCTCTCTCTCTCTCTCTCTCTCTCTCTCTCTCTCTCTCTCTTCTCTCTCTCGCGGACGCGCGTGAGCAGTTCCGAAAAAGAAAAAGATCATCCGGTACGTGTCTCTGTCGACTTCCTGTCTTTGATTAAATATCCTGACACGTCGCCCTATTTTTTTTTACTAGAATTTCAATTTCTCTGCTTAATCTAATCTTATGTGGAAAATACCGTTTTTAGAATTATTTTTGCACAACCATACCCGACCTTGCTATATTAGGATTAATAGTTATTTAAATTAAAATTTTAATTGTGGGCCCAGAAAAATTCTAGTTTGCTCCATTGGAGGAATAAAAACTGCCCCGAAAATTGGCAAAAATTGTATTTTTATAATAAATACCTAAAAACAAACTCATTAGTTTTCCCCAAGAAAATTCAAATAAATTTGTGATTAAATGTTTGTTTATATTTATTCAAGTAGTAGTGATCGCAGGGGGAGACAACTCATGCATTAATTTTTTTCTTCATTTTTTCTTGTTATATCTTTTTAATAAGTCTCTGGATAAACATGTTCAGCCTCATTGAAGCATTTTATGAATGCGCTTAACCGAATAAAATGAGATTAAATATTCATTACTGTATTTTTAAGTTTCGCATAATCCCTAATCTGAATGCGCAAAAAAATCCCTTAATTTGTATTTGCTATGCCGAAAAGTTATTTTTTAAGTAATCAGATAACCATTACCATATTTAACATAGTGACCCAGAATGATAATACTAGCAGAACTAGCGACCCCAGGAGGGGGTTCATAATATTGAAACCTTTTTAGACAACCCATGTAATAAGTGAAAACCATTACAATCTTCTTCTTCTTTTACTTATATTTACCCAAACAAGACACATTGCCACTTAGACGTAAGTGGCTACTGAGAATTAGGTGCATTATTAATAGATACATCCTAAGTTGTGCAGCACGATGTTTGTTCACATTACATTTAAATTTCTGCATATTTGTACAGTCGGGGAAACAGAGAGAAAGGGGGGAATTCCAAAGGCGAGCAGTTCGAGGAAATAGAGTAGAAAGCCTTCCTTATATATCTCAAAAGAGCAAATCATCTTCCAAAGGACAATGATTTAGGTTTAAGATGCGGAAAAAAATCCGTACGCATATGAATCAGAAGGTTTTTCGATTGTGTGCGTCTGCGCGCGCGCGTGTGTGTGTGTGTGTGGGTGTGTGTGTGTGTGTCTGTGTGTGTCTCTGTGTGTCTGTCTTTTTTATTATTTTAGTTCAGTAAGTTCTCAGAGATCAAGGCTAACGCTTGATCTCTTTTAAAGGATTAACGTTGTCCCTTTTAGGTCTGCTATCTGTACTTCTCTAAAACTTGGTCTTCCAAGGATCGTGTCTCGGTATTTTTTCTTCCATTAGTCCAGTTGCCCCTACCACAACCGGTATAATGTTTATCTTTTTCAACGACCAGCTTGTTTACAAGTTATTCTTGAGGTTCTGATATTTGGATATCAGACGACAGACTAGCGCCCTGTAACGGAATGGTTTAGGCTATCTATCATTAACGCGATAAAATCGAGAATAAGCATCGAACTTGAGACGTTTTCAGGCTGTGAACGGGACTCATTTTTCGCGTTACATCAATAATTAAAGGAATACTCTCAGGTTTGTTCCACGCGCGCGCGTGTGTGTGTGTGTATGTATGTGTGTGTGTGTGAAAATTGTACGGATTTCGCTCTAGCGATTACTCGCGTGGCTCACTCAGTTAAACAGTGCGTCCTTGTGAGTATTGATTTACTCCTCTCTAGGAGTTAGGCACAAGGCCAGTTTTTATCTTACTCCCACAAGTAAGTGGGGTTTAAAAATTGCCTGGGCAGCCCCGTCGGCATTCCCCGGTAGGGGTGCCTCAGGCAGTAAGAAATAAACTTACTCCTCCCCAAAGAGGGGAGGCGAAGCCTGGGAGGGTGAACCTCCTAGAACTGCACAGGACAGACCCATAGATCGGCGTAAATCAAGCCCCAGAGGCGAAGACAATACCAGTCTATGGGGTGCAGTATCCATCGGAACAGATACTACACTTTGATCTTAGCCAAAAGGCCAAGTGCGTCCTTGTGAGTAAAACAACCCCATTTATGGGAGAAGATTCGAATATTATCAGGATATTTTTTCCGATGTGATGTGCATACACATCACATTCCGATGTGATGTGTATGCAGGCACAAGGTTGTAGATACTCATTATTATTGACTTGGCTAAGATCAAAGTGTAGTATCTGTTCCGATGGATACTGCACCCCATAGACTGGTATTATCTTGGCCTTCGGGGCTTGATTTACGCCGGTCTATGGGTCTGTCCTGTGCAGTTCTAGGAGGTCCACCCTCCCAGGCTTCGCCCCCCCCCCTCTTTGGGGAGGAGTAAGTTTATTGCTTATTACCTGAGGCGCCCCTACCAGGGAATGCCGACGGGGCTGACCAGGCAATTTTTAATGGCCAGAGTGCTCACCTCTCGGGCGCTGGCTTTTCAAACCCCACTTTCCCGACCCGACCTTGGGTCACATCTTACTTGTGGGAATAAGATAAAACTGGCCTTGTGCCTAACTCCTGGAGAGGAGTAAATAAATACTCATCATAGGTAAACATATATATCTTCTATTATTAGACTAAATGTGAGTTAACCAACATTTTTCTCTAATGCTTTTTATATATATACTTTAGTAACACAAAATACATGCTGGGATTGAGTTATGTTTAAAAATAAAACATTCCGTTTTAGTTGTTCTAATTCGTCGTAATTTATAATTAACTGAACAAGTCACCTATATCTCACTTAGATGTCTATGTATTTCTCTCGCCCTCTGTTGATTCAACCCCTCTCTAATATTCCTTTATATATTATATTATATTTGTCATCGTCATCATCTAATTTACGTGTCTGTACGCAACACAAACACGTATTAAATATAAACTATTAAACTCACAAGCGGTCCCAAGTCGCATGTATATTTCGGCCAAGGGATATGACGACATTAGTTGGGGGGGGGGGCTTTTTTTTGCTTTTTTTCTGTTGTTTTTTTTTTTGTCATCGTTCCCCCCACATATATCGCCTGGTATTCCCAAATTATCACCCATTTTATACTGGCCGGACAACGTCGTTATCTAACGAGAACTTGTGTGTCAACGTGATTAAGCCTTTACAACTCTAGAAGAAAAAGGACTTTTGTGTGTGTTTTTTTTCTTTATGAGTTCAAACTAGGGAAGACTGTTATTTTAATGCACAAGGTGTTAACTAAGTAATTAATAAAGGTTCGATTCCCATTCACACACTACATCGTTGGTCTTAGCGGTTTCAGCAAGGCGTGTTAGTTATCTCGATTGTCCACCAATAAAGTGATCCTTTAATGATGACACACTAAAGAAAGCAGTAGAGGAAACCATCAAATCAAGTATTCCTGTTCATTTGCGTGTAATTGGTGAACGAAACAACTCAATGGATCATTGCGTTTCCCCTTTTCTTTCTTTCTTGTATGCCTGTGCCAAGACGGAGTTATTTTTTCTGCCGAGTTTGTCGGTTTGTCACTGTCTGTTTGTCCAGATCGCTTGACCAATCGTCATCAAACTTGGTCAAAATATTGGTCATGGTTAAACTTAGAACTGATTTAATTCAACAGTCATGGTAACAGTAAAGATGAAAGTCACACTTTTGGCGATAACTTCGATTCTGTCCATCGTAGAATCAAACTACTTAGTTCATATTGTAGCCAATGATATCCCGCATCTTATAGTTTAGGAGATTATCCTGTACAGAGAAATATTTACATATATATATATATATATATATATATATATATATATATATATATATATATATATATATATATATATATATAAGGAGGTATATATGGGGCTTTACGGAGCCCTCCAAAAAGGAGCGCGCTCCAGGAGCACGCTCCTTTTTTATGGAGCGAAGGAGAGGAGGGCTCATTTTATATTCAGCGGGAATTGAGCGGGAGCAACTCCATTTGGTACTAAAGAGCGGTGGTTTTATCGCTCCGCGCTCCTCGCTCCAAAATTATTTGATTTTTTTTTTAAACATTAGTTTTTCTATTCAGCAATATAAAGGAAAAGTAAAGAAAGTCTCAGAGTTTACTCTGATTATTTTTTTAAATTATATATCTGGTAAATGTATATGAGAGAGGAAGAGGGAGAAGAAGGGGGGGAGAGGGAGAGAGAGGGAGAAAGTTACACATGGAAACAGAAACTTAACTTTTCCGGGTTTTTTTTACATCTATGTGTTACATTTTTGATAGAGCAGTGTTCTTAAGGCAAGAGACAATTTGGCGGTCTCAGATTTTTACATCTATGTGTTAATTTTTTGATGGGACAGTTTTCTTAAGGCAGAAGACAGACAATTTGGAACCAAATGTATTTAAATGCGCCAGTGATTCTATAGATGTCTTTGAAGTTATTTTCTTATAGATTTGAATTTTTTATTTATGACAAGGATGTATATTGCTGATTGAATAAATAAGCCAATTTTTTTTTAATTCGTTTTTTTTAATAAAGAATTTTAGGTTCAATGAAACTATAGGGGCGGTTGGATTTTCTCACCCATTTCGCTCGGTATTCACCCAAATGTTCGATAAAATCGATTTTTTGGGGTGAAATGGTACATTTTGTCCTGACAAAAAATTCTAATTTAATTTTTAGCATATATCAAATTGAACTTTTATGCCACATTTATACCCGTCGTCTTTTCGGTGACATTTTGTTACTCTTAAATTCACGACTAGTATGTTTTAACCTTTTCATGTTTGCTTTAAATTTGTTAAATTCCGTTAAAACTTGCTTTGACTAATTTGTTGTCTTTAGAACCGAAAGTAGCATATATATCTTTCTTTATCTTAAAAAATCTATTATCGAATATTAAAATTGTAAACAGTTTGTTTTTGTTAGAGATTTCAAATATAGACGTTTTCATCTTTTTCATTCAAATTTTTAATTTTAATAAATGTTTTTGCCCGACCTAGGAAAACTTACTCCAGTTAATTTTTCGGTGGAGGAAAATTTGACCCGATATTTTTTCAACTCCCAAGGTCTAGGCCAGATATTTTGTATGAAATTTTAAGACATTAAATGGATCTCTGAATTGTTTATTGACAATTTATTGATATTTTTTGGCCAACTTATGAGAAATATTTTTTTTTATTCAATCTAAAAAAATAAACTTCATTGGGGTTTTTTGCTCCAAATTGTACTATTGAAAAGAAAATGGATAAATCGATTTGTTTGAAAGTACGTTTCTCTGTTGTAAATAATAATATACATTATACAATATAGTTACGTTTGTAAAACAAACAGATATTAAACAACAGTACGACGATTAATGTTGCCCTGACTGTCTCTCCTCTCCCACAGAAATGTTTTCTTTAAAAAGAAAATAATCACTAATAATGTTTAAAAGTAAAACTTTATTTACTTAAAACAAATCTAAATATATCGGATCAAATTTTCCTTTCCTGAAAAAATAGGTTGTTAATGTAATGAATATTAAAATTGTTTTAAAATACTTCAGGGATTTTTCTATTTCTATTTTATACTTCAGGAAACGAAAATTTACGTATAATCCTATGCTTCGTCCGACATGTTCTCCTATAACTCTTAAAATATTAGCGAGATTTTGTCAAATATTATCTTACGGTCTTACACTTAAAGTGACATCTCAACCCATATTGACGAGATCCTTTGACGCCCAGCCCTATCCTTCGACTATTTCTTGGCAGAATAGAACGTTTATGAAAGAAGGTACATTTTATTATGGAGCGCTGAAAATGAGGAGCGTGAGAGGAGCCAGTTCCAGTTTTGGGCGTTGGAGCAAGAGCAGGAACAGCTCCAAAAGTAGTGGAGCGCGTAAAGCCCTGTATATATATATATATATATATATATATATTTCGGACTGCCTTTCGTCCAAGATAAACACATGTATGTTTATTTTTAAAAAAGTATTATATATGAAATTTTATGAAAAACTGGATATTTTAAACTTTTTATGACGCTCATTTATAATGGCCTTTGATAATTCTACCACGTTTATAAGCATTCGTCAGTCCCACACGAGACTGCACGTTTGAACTGCAAAGAGAAAATCTCATTTTCGTTGTTTATATATAGTCTTTGATGTATGCGCGTCTTTCCTGTTCTTATTAACGCCGGATTCGGTATTAAATATACCGAAGAGGGTTGATGTGCCGTAAAACAAAACAACCAGCACACGTAGCTTTGTTAAATTGAGAACTCTCTCAACCTGTAAAAATTATTTAATTTAATATATATATATATGTGTGTGTGTGTGTGTGTGTGTGTGTGTGTGTGTGTGTGTGTGTGTGTGTGTGTGTGTGTGTGTGTGTGTGTGAGGGAATAAATATGAAATGAAAATGGAAAATTAGTTAATGGAATATTGAACAAGTGACATGCTAGTAGAAATAAGGACACAAACACATCATTGACGCTAGGATTAGATATTTCGGTCGATTAGTTCAACCATATTCATTTGGTAAAATGAGCTTTATTAAACAGAACTCGAAATGTTATACAGTGAAGCGTGAAAGATAAATCGAGGGGCGGTTGTAAGAAGGGAAGGGAGCAAACAGATGGTGTACTTAGTGGGTTGTGTACGTGAGGAGAGCAGAAGATGACGATGTAAGGAAGGGAAAGAGCGGTAAGCAAGTAGGAGGAGTGGCTGGAGGGGTAAGCAAAAGAGAGAGGTGATTAAAAGTGTTAGGAAATAATAAAAACACTTTATGGGAATAAAAATAAATAAATGGAGAAAGCATAGAAATGTTATTTAATTAAATTAAAAACACGTAGTTAACTGATATATATAATTATAAATATTTGTTTATTTATTTATATATATATATGTGTGTGTGTGTGTGTGTGTGTGTGTGTGTGTGTGTGTGTGTGTGTGTGTGTGTGTGTGTGTGTGTGTGTGTGTGTGTGATTTTATAAATGCTTACCAAAGCATTATTTTCAGGACACCAATGATCACCATTAAAGATATTTTTTCTTACAAATATTATTTATTCAAATTAAATGTTTTTTCCTACACGTGTTTCACTACCAAGCAGTTACTTGCTTGGCAGATCATCAGGGAAATTAAATGTCTGGAATACTGGTTTCAACTGCCGACAATACACAATGTGGCGTTCCAATAGTTGAGGTCACTTAAGAAGAGAAGAGGGAAAAAAATAAAAATAAAAGTTAAAATTAAAAAACAAGGAAGAACAACGATCAAAAAAAGGAAGTCCTAGAAAAAGTCTTAGAAAAGTAGCTCGTGCATTATTTCTTCCACCAAGCCAACAAGCAAATAATCGGTCCCAAATACATTCAAAAAACCAAAAAACCGGAACAATGTGCGATAATACACTTTCACGTCGGCCGGCACAATGATGAAGAAATCCCTCCCCCCACAAAAAAAAAAGAACTAAATCATTCAAGATACCGCTCACAAGTTACCATTCCAATCAAATGATAGTATGGGAATTCTAAATCCAACTTCTCTCAAAGAAAAATCAACATAAATGTTCGTCCGGGTTCGAAGAGCCTTATTTCAATGGCTGATTTCTTACCCTTCGAAACAAACACACGACGAGTTGAACGTCAATCTCGCAGAAAACTCCTTTATATTAAGAAAAAATCTTAATTAGTAAATAGAAACTATTTATTCAAAATACTGTTTCTAAAAATATTTATTATTAAACCTATTCTTTATAGAAATTAATTATCTAGTGTCTGGGACGTCATTTTACATTTTGGGAAAATATCCATCATTTAATTATGCCGAATTATTATCGTTTTGTTGTTTAACGAAGCGAAAAAATCCTAATCCGCAGAAATTATTTAAAAAAAATTTATTCATATATCAAAAATAAAATGTAATTATAAAAAAAGTTTTCTACAAAAATCTAGTTATTATTTTAAATAATTTAAAATATTTCCTAAACGGCTGTGTCTGTTTGCAACCCTCTGGGGAGAATATTATTCTATATTCCATAAATAAATATTACTACGGAATATCGTCATCAGAAATCTATTTTCTATTTAAAAAAAAAAAATTTTTAATGGACGGGGTTATTTTATGCTACTTTACGGGAAAATATCACTCTAACTCGTTAAATGACAGGAGACTTTGTTATTACTAATTTAAAATCCCATACAAAATACTTTTTATAAAAATCCAATTGTTTCTATTTTTAGAAATTAAGTCCGTGTCGGCATGCATGTTTTTTAAATTATTTTTTCCTTAATTATTTTTCCCCCATTCCTGCCACCCATTGTTTTATTTAATTTAATCTAATTAAAAACTAATTTAATTTAATTTAACCTAATTTAATTAAATAGTGATAGCATCCAGGTTGCTATTTCTTATTTTTCACTTAAAGTTACTTGAAATTCCCAATGCATTTCGTATAATATATCTATTTCTGAGAATAAATTGTAATTTATTATTTATTATTCAACTATCTTTTTATATGTAACAAAATTTCCCCCCTCTATTCTGCTGAATAAGTATTTACTATAGTTGACTATCAATGGGCCTTATTCCGATAGAATATTCCTACCTTATCACCCCCAACCTAAGTCCCCAGCCTCCGCTAATAATTGAATCAAGACATATCTTAGCATAAGTACGTGTTACTAATTCTCATCCTCTATATTATACACTAATTATTGTCCCAGATTGCCCCAGGAAGGGTCAATCCTGCCTATCTCTGCTGTAAGTTTATACTTCTCCCAATTCCCTTCCTATCCAGGTTTTAGGCTTGATAACGGGTAACGGTCTCTATGCAGACAGCATTGTAGTATTTCCTGCCTAGCGTTCAGTAAATTATCTCTAGATGTCATGATGTGGTACGATTCCAATGCACATAGGTAGCATCTCTTCCTTTTGTTCGGTTTATATTTGTATATATATATATAATGCAACACTCAATACCCTATAGAATGCTCTCTGCGGCTTGCTTATGGGCGCCAAATTTACCACTACGTCGTTAATTTACTCTTCCATTTTTAGACAATGCGTGGTGGTACGTGTTCCGACTACTGAGTAAAATATGAGTTTCGTATTGGGGTTCGAACAGTGTGACAGGCAGGGATTGTCTCCTCCCATACTAATAATTGCAGGTTTGGCATGCAACAAATGTGTATATAGGTTAATTTGAAAAATCAAGGGAGGCGCGAGAGCGCTCTATCTCTTAATAGACCTCAAAAACGACCTATGCTAGAAATCTCATTTCTTTGATCAATCATAACTCAAAAAACAATAAACCAAATTTGTTAAAACTTCGCACAAAATTTTTCTTGATAGGTACTATAAGTGCGTAGAATTTCAGCATCATTAGTCAAAGCAACCCAGACATCCAGAAAGATCAATCATGAAATCATGTTATCCGTGTGTACGTACGTACATACGTATGTGCCACCCTGTATCTCATCAACTATTTGATGGATTCAGCTGATTTTTTGCAGAGTTTTTAGGGTCTAGTTGATGGCATTTTAATTTCAGTTTACCATATACCTTAGTTTTTCAGAAAATTCCAAAAAACCTTTAAAATTACCATTCTATTGAGGCATAGCCTTTACAAAAGTAGTGACATTCCATGATAAATGCCAGTATACTGAAATCATATGCCCTTAATAGGGTTAAGATGAAAATTCATATACACTAAATGTACAAAAGCAAGGAAATTCCCAAATGTTTACACTTTTATTGTCATTAAGGGTATGCGAGCACAACAGGGCTATGCATTTTACTGGTAGGAATTTTTCTTCAGGGCACCTCACACACTTCATCCACTCATGCATAGAGATTTTACTGTAGTGATGTGATGATGAAATGGTTTCGTTGATATGTAGTCATACCCTTAATGACAATAAAAGTGTAAAAATTTGGGAATTTCCTTGCTTTTGTACATTTAGTGTATATGAATTTTCATCTTAACCCTATTAAGAGCATATGATTTCAGTATACTGGCATTTTTCATGGAATATAAAAAAGATTTGCACCAATCGAAAATTGGTATAGGAGGAAAGTTATTTCCTTATCTCGTACTTTGGAGAAACAGGAAACGCTACTGTTGGAAGCTATGGAGCATGTACGGGCACACTTGCTTATGTTGTCAATGGGGCATCTGTAGCCGAGTATAATAACCACAGGGAGATTGAACGAAGTGTTGTTAAAAATACAGACTGAGTTGGCCCATCATTTGAGATTACCTGTTGCCCCCCACTGAGCAATTGGGAAACACAAACGTATAATTAAAGCTAGACAAAGATATCTCGGTAAGTTCGTTCGGCCATATTAATTTTGTAAAAAAAAAAAGAAGTGTATGGGAAGGGAGAAGGAAATTTCTTTTACGAACTTAATATGGTCGAACAAATCGACTTAAATATCTTGGTTCAGCTTTAATGATCTCTTTGTGCTCTTATTTCTACTAGTTTGTTATATCGCTTATCCACTATTCCACAAACTAATTTATCATGTGCGTGTGTGCGTGTTGCTTTTTAGAAGTACGTTCATGTTGGATTATTTACATTTTACTTATCGCCTCGCGAAACATGAAGGTATTTTTGTTAAATTAAGTCCTGGGCTTCGGCAGATTTGACCCTACCCATTGATGTTCTGTCCGTTGCCCTTTACAGCAATAGTTATCTCCCCTGTCTAGCCATGTATTGATATGGAAATCTAAATAAAAGAATGACACAACATCCCGTTTGTCGACCGGTAGAAGGAACCCTAAGCCCACACACACCCCATCCATTCGCCCTCTATCTCTCGATACCTAAAAATAATTTAATCTGATTTCAGCCGATATCTCCCTTGGGACAGCATTAGTCATTGCCTGCGGAGATGGAAGTATATTAAAGGCACGGATAAATGTTTACGAATGAAACATTTTCTATGTGTGTGGATGGCTCAATGGTGAGTCGGGTCAACTGGAGGCGTCTACTTGCAATGTATAAAACGGCACTTATAACTATGTCTATAACTATATCTATAACTATGCCTATAACTATGCCTATAACTATGCCTATAACTATACAACTATGAGGTATACCCTCTGTCAAAAATGATGTGATAAAAAATTATGCTTCGCCCGTGTTTGTACTAATATTCGTATTCATATAAAATAACGTCTCAGTCAGTGAAGTTAAACAAGGAAAGGAGAAAGAAAGAAACGTCTCAACCTGGAAAGTTTAAAACAAAGAAAAAGAAATAAAAATGTATTAACCGGTAGAGAAAGGTGAAAGGAAAAAATGAAAAAAAAGAAAGTAAACGTCTCATTATGGAAATAGAGTGAAGGGTTTATTTTCAATTTCATTTCAGACGACGGCTATGTTTTATTTCTCTGTTTTATAGCGTATTGGCAGAATACCCCTCCTAGGAGGGTTATTAGGAATATGTATAGCAATTTTAACTATACATTTTGGGGCGATATTTAACTATCTTACCTAGGCACCGCTATTCCAAATTGACAATAACAAGCCGCCATCAATAAACTACCTCTCCTGCACTAAACGCTTATATATATAAAAAAAAAACAAAGTAACATAATAATTTTTTCAGGTAATTTTTTTAATTAAAATTTATTAAAATTTGCTGGAATAATCTTTTTAATGAAAATTAAACATCAAGTAAAAATTGAATTTAACTTGATTACTGAAAAACCATCAAATAATTCGAATTTAAAAAATCGATTTGTTTTTATTTAATTATTTTTCAAGTGCAATCATTTATATCGGTTTGAAACTGTCAAAATTAAACTTAAAACCTTGTTTATGACCGTTTGGTAATAGAGAAAAAGTCCACTGATGGTGGCCCACGGTCACAAATTCGGAATAGCGGCATCTTGGTAAGATAATTCGATGTCGCCAATTTTTTTTTACTGTTTTTTATCAAGACGAGAAATCACTCGATGATAATGGTTAATGAGACAGAATGATTGTCAACAAAAAGATGGGGAACACTATGGGAGTACTAATATTAATCAATGGTATAAACTGCGTTTGGTTACTTTGAGGTGGTTTATGACAAAAATTTGTTGACATTGGATTTGAAGACGACTAAGTTGTAATCAGAAGATAAGCAGTTCCGCGATAATGTGTTCATCACACGGAAATACCTTGTAAAGAAGTTATGACCATGGAAATTCCACCCGACGATAGGAGAAAGAGAAAGTTATTTTCCCTCGTAGCAGGAAGATTAATTGTTCCTGTGAATGTCTTGCAAGGAGGACCCACAGATTGAGGCTCAGTCGAGCAGATATATAAGAGATACATGTGTACTCCATCCATCCCATACGTAACGAAACGTAATTCATTTTTGTCTGCTTACGTAACTAAACCAAGAAGAGAGAAAACGACAAAAATCTGAGGACCAAATATCAGTGACGTCTTGCAATAGTTGTATAAGTTGTCTGATGGGAGATAATCGTATTTCGCTTAATTTAATTGGGGGGGGGGTCGGAGACGCATCCCCTAATTTGTAAAGTTTACAAAAAAAATATGTACTCACGTTACTCACCGTGTGGCTTAGTATACATATCCCATAATTCATATGATTAGTTCATGCTACTTATTGTGTTGCCTAGAATATATATTCTATAATTAATTAGTTTAGTAATAAATCATATATATATATATATATATAGAGAGAGAGAGAGAGAGAGACAGAGACAGAGACAGAGACAGAGAGAGACAGAGAAAACGATGGAGAGCAGTGTGAATATATATGTTTGTGCATATACTTTTTATTTTTATAGATTAACCTTCTCAAGGCCAAAGCTCGATGATTGTTAACATTTAATAATAGAGCGTATATAAATAGACAATAGTAAGCTAAATTCCAGTGACTAAGATTTTATTTATTTTACTGTTCATTTTTTTCAAAATCACAATATATATATATATATATATATATATATATATATATATATATATATATATAATTTATTTAGATACTGTATATTACATATTTCAGCAATGTACCGCGGTTTCATCCAAAAGGGCAGATTTAGACATCTTTAGTAAATCTTCGTGCCCAGTGGAATCATCGGCCTTCATTTTATTCCCTAGCAAGTTTTATTTATTTATTTAACTGTTCTTTTTGTTATACCTAGTCTGAAAAAATACGCAAGAGGGCGGCTATATAGTTTGCCGTTTGGGTTTGTGAAATTAGGGTGCTTTTTTGTTGTCGTTTTTGAGAATAAAATTATGTATCGGATTAATTGTTCGATATGGTGCTGAAAGAGATGATGGAAATATGTTTTTATGGACTTAACGTGTTTGTTTATTTTTGTTTATTGAATTGATGTTTTCGTATTCTCTAGATCTTAATTTTGTTATGGGTTTAGGGAGGTCTTGGGGAGATTAGTTATTTTATATGTTTTTAAGAAATACTTTATTATCTTTTTAGAGGAGTATTTGGTTTAAAGGGATAATTGGTGGGTTATGTAATATTGTTATCAGACCATTGGACTAGCAAGAATTTTCTTCTGTAGGGGGCATTTTCTGAAGTCCTCGGTTATTATGTTTATGCAGTTTATGGAAGGGTTGTTGATAGCTTGTGTAATTCTTAATTTCTCAGTAGTGCACAAAGGGCAGGTCCTGGAGGTGGGGATGTAGGATTTAGGCTTGTCGGTAATTCTCCATTCTATTTTGTAGGGGGTGTTGGACTTCTTGAGATCCCATACGTGGGTTGCCAGTAGGGTTATGTGGTCTTTTTGAGAGTATTTGAAAGTGTTGCTGTGGGCGTAGAGTCTTTGTTTAAAAGATCCTCGGGTCATTCCGATGTATATATCCTCCCTTTTGGTATCCACCCCGGATATAACCTTGGCTTCGTAAACAACGGAGCTGACTGTGCATCCTTCGCCCTAGGGGCTGGTCTCACCTCTTTTGCAAGAGCAACGGGGTAATAATAATTATATTTATATATATATATATATATATATATATATATATATATATATATAATTATTATTATTATTATTTTATGTATCCACATAAAATGTTATAAGGAGATATAATTGTTTATGTATCAATTTTCAGTATTTACTTCAACAGTGCTCGATACGTTAGTAGAGCTAGGTAGTAAGCTATGAAAATATATTTATGGCAATTAAGCTACACAGAGGCTTCCGCATTTTAGCCTGACGATTCCCTCCAGGGATGAAACGCAGAAGCCTCTCTGTAGCTTAATTGCAATAAATGTTACTTACTATATATATATATATATATATATATATATATATATATATCATAGAATTATGATACGTTATTCGGTTCGACAGTGGCTTTGTTGTTGTAGGGTGTAGGTCCCAAGAGGTCCACCCTCCCAGTGTTGCCCCCTCTCTGAGAAGGGGTTAGTTTATTGCTAATAGTGAATTTTTTATTGTAAATCAATATTCATCAAACATAGAAATATTTTCAAATTCTCGCCGTTAAGAATATCGAGAGCACATAACAACAACAAAAAAGAAAGAGAGAAAACTAAAAAAAAATCTAAAAATGGTTATATTTCTGATGGAGATTGCTTTTCGATCGAAAATTCATTATTTTTAAATATTTTTAAATAAATGAATGTTTATTTAATATATATATATATATATATATATATATATATATATATATATATATATATATATGCATTGTTTCTGGCTTCTAAAACTTACACATTTATTCAGATTAACACGACGCTTTTATGTGGGGGGAAATCTCTATTCATATTAACGCGCGCTAACGCGTGACATCCCTCCTGATTAAACATTTTCAAATTTTCGCCGTTAAGATCACTCGGACTTTAACACCTTTCCAGCACAATGTCGATAGCACATAACAACAAATACCAAACAAAAAGAAGAGAAAAAAACTTTCAAAACTCAAAATGTCTCTATGTCCGATGAGGATTGCTTTGCGATCGAAAATTCACTATTTTTAAATATTTTAAAATAAATTAATGTCTATTTAAAAAATATATATTCCTGCGTTGTTTTTACTGTTTTAGAATTTCATTTGACAATAAAAAGAACGTTTTGGTACAAAAAGAAACAAGTTTGAACAGAATTTCTAGTTGACAGTCAACGAGTAAGCATAAGAGTTATTTTGTATCAGGATAAACCAAACGTTTTATGCCATGCAGACTTATTTTTATGTAAAAAAATTCAAATTTTAGAGAAAAGCAAATATTTTGTTATCTAAGCCTTTTCTATCAAGACAGGTTTGTCAACCATCTTGAGTTTTTTTTATAGTTTTACCTTCAAATCACTATAAGATTTCAAACCATTAAAACAAAACCATCGGTATTCTTTTTAAATACCAAACAATTACTAGATCAAAGATTAAATAATTTCAGACAGAAATGACGACAGTCATATGTCCATATGTTGGCGTGTAATAAACTTCTTCTTGTTTATCGGCGTGTAATAAACTTCTTGTTTATCGGCGTGTAATAAACTTCTTCTTGTTTATCGGCGTGTAATAAACTTCTTGTTTATCGGCGTGTAATAAACTTCTTCTTGTTTATCGGCGTGTAATAAACTTCTTGTTTATCGGCGTGTAATAAACTTCTTCTTGTTTATCGTCGTGTAATAAACTTCTTGTTTATCGGCGTGTAATAAACTTCTTCTTGTTTATCGGCGTGTAATAAACTTCTTGTTTATCGGCGTGTAATAAACTTCTTCTTGTTTATCGGCGTGTAATAAACTTCTTCTTGTTTATCGGCGTGTAATAAACTTCTTGTTTATCGGCGTGTAATAAACTTCTTCTTGTTTATCGGCGTGTAATAAACTTCTTGTTTATCGGCGTGTAATAAACTTCTTCTTGTTTATCGGCGTGTAATAAACTTCTTCTTGTTTATCGGCGTGTAATAAACTTCTTGTTTATCGGCGTGTAATAAACTTCTTCTTGTTTATCGGCGTGTAATAAACTTCTTGTTTATCGGCGTGTAATAAACTTCTTCTTGTTTATCGGCGTGTAATAAACTTCTTGTTTATCGGCGTGTAATAAACTTCTTCTTGTTTATCGGCGTGTAATAAACTTCTTCTTGTTTATCGGCGTGTAATAAACTTCTTGTTTATCGGCGTGTAATAAACTTCTTGTTTATCGGCGTGTAATAAACTTCTTCTTGTTTATCGGCGTGTAATAAACTTCTTGTTTATCGGCGTGTAATAAACTTCTTGTTTATCGGCGTGTAATAAACTTCTTCTTGTTTATCGGCGTGTAATAAACTTCTTGTTTATCGGCGTGTAATAAACTTCTTCTTGTTTATCGGCGTGTAATAAACTTCTTGTTTATCGGCGTGTAATAAACTTCTTGTTTATCGGCGTGTAATAAACTTCTTCTTGTTTATCGGCGTGTAATAAACTTCTTCTTGTTTATCGGCGTGTAATAAACTTCTTGTTTATCGGCGTGTAATAAACTTCTTCTTGTTTATCGGCGTGTAATAAACTTCTTGTTTATCGGCGTGTAATAAACTTCTTGTTTATCGGCGTGTAATAAACTTCTTCTTGTTTATCGGCGTGTAATAAACTTCTTCTTGTTTATCGGCGTGTAATAAACTTCTTCTTGTTTATCGGCGTGTAATAAACTTCTTCTTGTTTATCGGCGTGTAATAAACTTCTTGTTTATCGGCGTGTAATAAACTTCTTGTTTATCGGCGTGTAATAAACTTCTTCTTGTTTATCGGCGTGTAATAAACTTCTTCTTGTTTATCGGCGTGTAATAAACTTCTTGTTTATCGGCGTGTAATAAACTTCTTCTTGTTTATCGGCGTGTAATAAACTTCTTGTTTATCGGCGTGTAATAAACTTCTTCTTGTTTATCGGCGTGTAATAAACTTCTTGTTTATCGGCGTGTAATAAACTTCTTCTTGTTTATCGGCGTGTAATAAACTTCTTGTTTATCGGCGTGTAATAAACTTCTTCTTGTTTATCGGCGTGTAATAAACTTCTTCTTGTTTATCGGCGTGTAATAAACTTCTTCCAAGCGTCTTGTTTATCTGCTTAACTTCTCAAACTTGCATTTTCCTTAATTTTAATTTAATTTAATTATTTTTAATTTATTATGCATATTTTTTCTTCCTGATTCATCTTATATTTTGAATATATTAAATATTTAATTTGCTGTTTCTAAAGTACCTTTAATGCTATTATATTTTTAACTGACTTATTGAATAATATATGGTTGCATAATTGAGATGTTATGCCTCCAATATTGTCTGGACATATGTGTTTTTATTTTCAAATACTACTGAAATCTGATGTTTTCTTAAATTACTTCTGTATGTGATGTTGTAAGGGGAGCTGTCAAAGTGACTGTTATATTTCCAAATTGTCTTGGAAGCGATCGTACGCCATGTAAATGTTCACATATATAGCGAATAATGTTTGTATAATTAAAATAATTCATACTATAATACAGCTCTACCTGCTATTGAGCGCTATCCTATAAGCACTGGAGTTTTATTGGATTAACATCTACGAAACAACTACAACATGATATATATAAATATATAAATATATGTATATTGTTGTTGTTGTTTCCTAGATATTCATATATATATATACACACACACACACACACACACACACATATATATATATATATATATATATATATATATATGATTGTTTTTATTTACACAGACATGTACAAAATCTGCGACACTGGCATGTCGATGTTATCGATCAACACCTATTATGAACTGAAATCCTATCAGGCAGAGTTAGAATCCGATCTTAACCTTATATCATCTAAGGTTAAGATCGGAATCTAACTCTAGCTGATGAGATCTCAGTTTATGATAGCTGTTGATCGATAACATCGACATGCCAGTGTCGCAGATTTTGTACATGTTTGTGTAAATAAAAACAATCATATATAAAAGCTCTATTTGATATTGAGCACTTTTTATAAACCCGGTTGAAATTCTTTGGATTACTACCCTGTGGATGTTTTACCTGGATTATTATTATTATTATTATTATTATTATTATTATTATTATTATTATTATTATTATTATTATTATATATATATATATATATATATATATATATATATATATATATATATATATATATATATATAATATTGTTTTTGTTTCCTAGATATCAAACCAATGAAATTTCAGTGATTATAGGATAGTGCTAAATAGCAGGTAGAGCTGTATTATGATATAAATTATTTTATTTATACAAATATTATTCGCTACATACGTGCATACATGTTTCAGCTGCAATTTCATTCGAAATCCAGCTTAATCGGACCATTTTAAAAAACTGAAATAAAACGAATAGAGAAAATTACATTCTTGCAAATCGTTTTGGTTTTTTGGAGGTATAGCTTTTGGAGGCCAGTAGTCGAGGAGGATAGGTATACATCGTAAAAAGTGAGTGGGTATATAGTTAAATAATTGGTAGTTGTTCTTTAGTTTTTTATATTTTTGTGCATGTATATATATATATATATATATATATATATATATATATATATATATATATATATATATATATATATAGTCTCGGAAGTTTCTCAACCATTAAAACTATATAAAAAAAATTTTTTTAAATACTATTATTTTTATACATTATGTTTTATCAGGATGAAAACTTAAGCACCTTTGGTACCAGAAAGGTATTCAAATAAGAGGAAGGAAACCTAACCATGCATATCCAAATACCCAATATATAGTCTCGGAAGTTTCTCAACCATTAAAACTATATAAAAAAAACAAAAAAATACTATTATGTTTATACATTATGTTTTATCAGGATGAAAACTTAAGCGCCATATATATATGTGTGTGTGTGTATATATATATATATATATGTGTGTGTGTGTGTATGTGTGTGTAAATATATATTGTTAGAGGGTGGTATGTCCTCCGATTGCTTTATCACATCACAGGGAATGATTCCATTTATAAACATAATGAAAATGTTTTTTCTCAGGTTCGAATATTTACGGAAATTACAACATGTGTAAATAACAAACACAACGAATTCCTAAATACATATAAAATCTATTGAACTAACCAATGAATTGTTGTTATGGGATAAAAATGGCTTAAATAGTAACAAGTAAGAAGAAAAATAAGTGGGTTGCAGCATTTGCATGTTTTGGCAATAAAAGAAAGGTCACTTGTCTGAATGGAAAAGAGCTTTTCTTTTTGCTTTGCATTTAACTTCTCCCCTTTTTTGTTTTTGTTTTACGATCTTTTTGTTTCGCTTCATCTCAGAAATGTCATTTGTGCTTTCATGTAGATTTTGTAATTTCAAATTCTATCATAAAACTTTTGGTGTTGGGGTTTTCTTCCGCTTAATCACTCTATCTGGAATATTCGCCGCTTATTGTCGGGGGTCAACTGATTCAACATGTATTTTCATATCGTTGCTTCATTGCTTTTAACGATCATGCTCTCTTCTTAGGCATTTCGGGAAGAACGATTCGTTTTTACACCTTGCTTGGTGGAGGTCTATTCAGAAACTTACGACTTTCGTTTTTTCCTGATTTCGGCGTCTTGATTTATCCGTTATTTTTATATTTTTCCTTCTGTCCATCTCAGACGCTGTTTTCTGCGTAATTTGAAAATGCACGAACTTCTTGGTCGCGCGTATCTGTTTATCACGATAAAAAGGGAATTTACGCTGTTGCTGATTATACGGGAATGAGCATGTTAAATTAATGTAGGATCGATTAGTTTCTTTGTGTCTGTGAGTTCGGTCTTGTTTTTTTTTGTTTTGTTTTTGAAATATTGGCGTTTCTTTTTTAACGATTTATTTATCTATTTTTCTAAAGAGCACTCATATGTCACAATATATATATATATATATATACATATATATATATATATATATATATATATATATATATATATGGGGGTGTTGAGGGGGGTAAGTGTATGCATAGATGTATATGTAAGTATGTGTATATATAGTTATAGGCTGAATATAGATATAGGCTATATGTATGCATGGTTTGACCTCTATCCATAAGCTAATTAAGCCGGGTGGTCCAAAGTACTGACCGAGACATTGGAGAAGACCAAGTTCTTGAAATGATAACCGACATGATGCAGAACCATAAAGATAAAACAAATACGTAGGAACTAATTAATCGAGAAGGCATAGGTGAGAGAAAACGGAGTGTCTAAATTTGTATGTGTATATGCACTACGGATGTTTTGAGTATATTAATAAG
The DNA here is from genome assembly GCA_963556195.1 of Sepiola atlantica. Taxonomy (NCBI): domain Eukaryota; kingdom Metazoa; phylum Mollusca; class Cephalopoda; order Sepiida; family Sepiolidae; genus Sepiola; species Sepiola atlantica. Next base: position 74,702,059 of record OY744537.1, on the reverse strand, counting down.
TAACTGGGTATGACGGATACATACCTTGCCTACTCCACTATTCCCTTCTCTCTCCCTCCCTTCCAAAAAAACAAAACAATTTGAAAGAATGTAAGTTTATCTATTCGTCTCAATTCAGTTTTTTTTTAATGGCACGATGAAGATGCAGCTAGATTTCAAGTGAAATAGCAGCTGAAATATATATGCACATATGTAACCAATAATGTTTGTATACTATATATATACGGCACAATCACGTTGACACATCGGTTCCCGTTAGATCACCGAAGTTAAGCGACGTCGAGCCTGGCCAGTACTAAATGGGTGAACATTTGGGAATAGCAGGTGCTGTATGTGCTCTCTGCTTATCTCAGCATTGTTTTCCGTCGTCTTGAACTACTTGCCATTGGAATCAAGCAGTGTCGACTCAGGAGTGTTGTTGTTGCAACCCTTGAAATTACAATTACATGCGCGGGCAGCCTCTGGCGGGGCACTCATACGTCGAAGTCCATCATCATATGTATATATATACACTGATATGGTGATGAGATATGTAACAGTGTAAGTAACGCGACGTCTAATTATGTAAAATCTACCTGGCGCGAAGAATATCTTTTTAAAAACGAAATCAATAAAATTTAGAGAATGGTGAAATAATTATTGTAATTTGTCCACATTAATTTATATGCTAATGTGAAATCTCGTACAACTATTTATGCATTCATCATTCATTATTCATATGTATATGAAATGCCTTCGACCCACCCACATGCATACACACACAATATATATATATATATATATATATATATATATATATATATATATATATATATATATATATATATATATTTAGGCAAACGTTGTTGAATAGCACGGAGTGTTTCTGCTTTGTGATCTTTTTTTAAATTTTTTCCATCTTCCGAATGGTCAACTTCGTACCTCGATCAAACTGGTGTATGAAGTTTCCGTAGTTTAGTTGTTCCATCTTCCTTGCGAGTACTTTCGATTTGATATCCTGAAGATGATTTGAGGATATCAAATCGAAAGTACTCGCAAAGAAGATGGAACAACAAAACTACGGAAACTTCATACACCAGTTTGATCGAGGTACGAAGTTGACCATTCGGAAGATGGAAAAAAATTTTAAAAAGATCACAAAGCAGAAACACTCCGTGCTATTCAACAACGTTTGCCTAAATGAAAACTTGCTGCCTAAATACACACAATATATATATATATATATATATATATAAATATTTTATAAATAAATATCAAATTTTTTATTACCTGCAGACGCTAGCGTTTCAAGCTTATTGAAAGAAGTGACAATTTCAGACGGTCGGAAGGCACGAAACCTTCAGCCTAGAATCTGTAAGCAGTCGCCCTATCCTCGCGGCCACCAAGAACTGTCACGTGATTAAGGGAAATTAAGATCTATATGTGCTTAGAAGCGGGCAGCAGACAGAAGACTTATCGAGAGAGTTCACCGAACGTATTCGGAACGTTGCTCTAAACTTTATTTACAGTCTATTTTTAACATCCCCGAGAGTGCTCAACTTTAATTTCTTAAAGGGACTTTTTATAAAAATATTTATAAATTAACGAGAGGTTTCAACAAACGTATATATATATATATATATATATATATATATATATATGTGTGTGTGTGTGTGTGTGTGTGTGTGTGTGTGTGTGTGTGTAATAAAAATTAAACTTGACTGATAACTGTTATCTACTGCATCGATAGCAAACAAATTTCCCGCCTGGAAACCTTTTTTCGTTTTTGGGCCACCATTCACCAATTGGATTATTTTTTAATCAACCTCTTTGATATCTTGCCTTGAGCTATTTTAGACTTGTTGACTTGGATGAACTGTATAATTTTACTACAAAGTATGTTTGGGCCGATATATTTGATGTTTTATATACCTTTGTGTATTTGTATATATATTTTTTATATATTTTTTCAAAGTTTAATATTTATTATCTGCAGTAATGTCATTGCGGTAATGGTCCTCTGAGGAGAAGATTTTCTTTGAAAACTCATGAGTTAAGGACTTTAAAGAACTTTACCTGAACATTGCATTGTAATAAAATTTGATTCGCACCTTATTCTATACTTTTCACTTTATCTATTGCTATTAATGCTCTATCCAGTATATTGAGCTTTATTTTTATCCGGATGTTCACTAATTAAAGATATTAGTTGTCTCTCATATCTTTTGTTGTATTAACCTTATATATATATATATATATATATATATATATATATATATATATATATATATATATATATATATATATATATATATATAGGGGGGTACGCGGATCGGACAAAATAATGGACAAACCTTGTGATATTTGAATAAATTTTCAAACACTTATGAAAATTGAAAAAATTCCAAAATATTGGTTACATTCATTTATTTACGGTTACCGTTATTTTGAATTAATTGGTAACATTTATTCTTTATTTACGGTTATCGTTATCTTGAATTAATTGGTAACATTTATTCTTTATTTACGGTTATCGTTATCTTGAATTAATTGGTAACATTTATTCTTTATTTACGGTTATCGTTATCTTGAATTAATTGGTAACATTTATTCTTTATTTACGGTTATCGTTATCTTGAATTAATTGGTAACATTTATTCTTTATTTACGGTTATCGTTATCTTGAATTAATTGGTAACATTTATTCTTTATTTACGGTTATCGTTATCTTGAATTAATTGGTAACATTTATTTTTTATTTACGGTTTTCGTTAACTTGAATTAATTGGTAACATTAATTTTTTATTTACGGTTTTCGTTAACTTGAATTAATTGGTAACATTTATTCTTTATTTACGGTTAGCGTTATCTTGAATTAATTTGTAAAATTGATTTTTTATTTACGGTTATCGTTATCTTGAATTAATTGGTAACATTTATTTTTATATACGGTTATCGTTAACTTGAATTAATTGGTAACATTTATTCTTTATTTACGGTTATCGTTATCTTGAATTAATTGGTAACATTATTTTTTTATTTACGGTTTTCGTTATCTTAAATACATTGGTAACATTAATTTTTTATTTACGGTTATCGTTATCTTGAATTAATTTGTAACATTTATTTTTTATTTACGGTTATCGTTATCTTGAATTAATTGGTGACATTTATTCTTTATTTACGGTTAGCGTTATCTTGAATTAATTTGTAAAATTGATTTTTTATTTACGGTTATCGTTATCTTGAATTAATTGGTAACATTTATTTTTATATACGGTTATCGTTAACTTGAATTAATTGGTAACATTTATTCTTTATTTACGGTTATCGTTATCTTGAATTAATTTGTAACATTTATTTTTTTATTTACGGTTATCGTTATCTTGAATTAATTGGTAACATTTATTTTTTATTTACGGTTATCGTTATCTTGAATTAATTGGTAACATTTATTTTTTATTTACGGTTATCGTTATCTTGAATTAATTGGTAACATTTATTTTTATATACGGTTATCGTTATCTTGAATTAATTGGTAACATTTATTTTTTTATTTACGGTTATCGTTATCGTGAATTAATTAGTAACATTTATTTTTTATTTACGGTTATCGTTATCTTAAATTAATTGGTAACATTTATTTTTTATTTACGGTTATCGTTATCTTGAATTAATTGGTAACATTTATTTTTTATTTACGGTTATCGTTATCTTGAATTAATTGGTAACATTTATTTTTATTTACGGTTATCGTTATTTTGAATTAATTGGTAACATTTATTTTTTATTTACGGTTTTTGTTATCTTGAATTAATTTGTAAAATTGATTTTTTTTTACTTACGGTTATCGTTATCTTGAATTAATTGGTACAATTGTTTTTATTTATTTACGGTTATTGTTATCTTGAATTTATTGGCAACATTTATTTTTATTTATAGTTATCGTTATCTTGAATTAATTGGTAACATTTATTTTTTATTTACGGTTATCGTTATCTTGAATTAATTGGTAACATTTATTTTTTATTTACGGTTATCGTTATCTTGAATTAATTGGTAACATTTATTTTTATATACGATTATCGTTATCTTGAATTAATTGGTAACATTTATTTTTTTATTTACGGTTATCGTTATCGTGAATTAATTAGTAACATTTATTTTTTATTTACGGTTATCGTTATCTTGAATTAATTGGTAACATTTATTTTTTATTTACGGTTATCGTTGTCTTGGATTAATTGGTAACATTTATTTTTATTTACGGTTATCGTTATTTTGAATTAATTGGTAACATTTATTTTTTATTTACGGTTATCGTTATCTTGAATTAATGTGTAACATTTATTTTTTATTTACGGTTTTTGTTATCTTGAATTAATTTGTAAAATTGATTTTTTTTTACTTACGGTTATCGTTATCTTGAATTAATTGGTACAATTGTTTTTATTTATTTACGGTTATTGTTATCTTGAATTTATTGGCAACATTTATTTTTTATTTACAGTTATCGTTATCTTGAATTAATTGGTAACATTTATTTTTTATTTACGGTTATCGTTATCTTGAATTAATTGGTAACATTTATTTTTTATTTACGGTTATCGTTATCTTGAATTAATTGGTAACATTTATTTTTATATACGATTATCGTTATCTTGAATTAATTGGTAACATTTATTTTTTTATTTACGGTTATCGTTATCGTGAATTAATTAGTAACATTTATTTTTTATTTACGGTTATCGTTATCTTGAATTAATTGGTAACATTTATTTTTTATTTACGGTTATCGTTGTCTTGGATTAATTGGTAACATTTATTTTTATTTACGGTTATCGTTATTTTGAATTAATTGGTAACATTTATTTTTTATTTACGGTTATCGTTATCTTGAATTAATGTGTAACATTTATTTTTTATTTACGGTTTTTTTTATCTTGAATTAATTTGTAAAATTGATTTTTTTTTACTTACGGTTATCGTTATCTTGAATTAATTGGTACAATTGTTTTTATTTATTTACGGTTATTGTTATCTCGAATTAATTGGCAACATTTATTTTTTATTTACAGTTATCGTTATCTTGAATTAATTGGTAACTTTTTTTTTTTCAGATAGTGCATATTAACAAGAACAGTTTAAATGACAGATCTATCAGATTTCCAAAGAGGGCAAATTGTTGGTGCCCGTATGGCAGGTGCTACTGTAACGGAAGTAGCTGAGATGGTGTCCGTATCGAGAACTGTATCGAAGGTGATGACAGCCTATGAAAATGAAAGGAAAACATCCTCCTCTAAACAAAATTCTGGAAGAAATCCGAAGCTGTCTGAAAGAGACCGTAGCGCCCTTGTAATTCTTCAGAAAGAGCACAAAACCACGGCACCCAAAATTACTACAGAGCTTAACAATAAACTGGATAATCTCGTTTCAACAAAAGCTGTTCACCGATCGCTGGATTTTATGGGAGGGGTTCATAGTGTTTCCATTATTTTGTCCAACCCTTATATATATATATATATATATATATATATATATATATATATATATATATATATATATATATATATATATAATGTGTGTTTGTTATCGTTCAAGTTTCAAAGTATTGCATGGAAAGTTAATAAAATTGAAATATAAGCCAAATTAGCAATACAAGATTAATTTATTTTTTTTTATTTTTTTTTTATTTTTTTTTTATTTTTTTTTATTTTTTATATATATATATATATATATATATATATATATATATTCTCGAGCGTTGGTTTCGTAATTCTAGCCTGAATCTACGAACTGCGTGCGATCCCATGCGACTGCCTGCAAGCACCACTCCTGCGCTGATGAGGGCAAAACGACCGAAACGATAACGTCCGTAGGTAATAAACACTTTAATATATAATAAAAAATATTTATATATATATATATATATATATATATATATATATATATATATATATATATATATATATTCCTATTAGCTCGCATACCCCATCGTGACATCAAAGTTTACGGTTTGGTCTTTCTTTCCCATATTTTATTGCTATGAAGCAGTATTGATTTTCTGCAGTGTTTTATTGTTTGTATACCATCAACAGGAACATGTATATATTGTTTTTTTTCGATGCGTTATTTAGTGTACAGTACATGCTTTTAGTTGAAGCGTAAATATATTTTACATTGAATTGTGTAGATGTGCAACTTCTTTGGTTGTTAATATTGATAAACCATTTTATTGTAGCATTCGTATTTTCCATAGATTCAAGTTCAATCTATTTCGTAGGTTTATATTTATTTGTTTTAATATATGTTTACTTATTTTTCATTATATTGGTTTTGTAGGGTTTAATAGCATGCAATACGATTTATTTACAAAGTTTTTGCGGTATTTTAGTGTAATAAATGGTATCTGACTTAGCTAGACCCTTTATTTTATTTTAGTTTGAATACTATTAATTTTGCTTTCTTATTTATAGTTGATTATGTTTCATCGCTTTTTTTTATAGAATGTCATACTTTCAGTGTTGATTATTTTGTTATGCATATTATTATAGAGTTTGTAAATCTTTATAGATTTATTTGCCCATACCAACATTTTTGGAGCATTTTTATATGTATTTATTTCGACTTTTGTGTATAGTTATTATTTTTTATTTGTTTTTAGAAAAAATTGTTTAGTTTTCTAAATTATAAAACTTTTTTTGTATTCATTAGTTTGTTTTTTGCTAATTTATTTATTTTTGGTGGATATTTCGTGCTTTTTTTTTTTTTTTTTTTTTTTTGTCGTCGTCGTCGTCGTCGTCGTCGTCGTCGTCGTCGTCGTCGTCGTTGTTGTTGTTGTTGTTGTTGTTGTTGTTGTTGTTGTTGTTTATGAAAGTATTCTACATCCGGTTTAAGTAGAGTTCAACCGGATGTAGAATACTTTCCATCGTAATCTTTTCATAAATTGTTCTATTTTCTAAATTAATTTTATTTTATAATTATAACGACTATGCACCCGTATGTCGTCTATATTCATCATTTCCATATCTATCAGATGACAGTTTTAAACACAAATGCAAAATGTCAGTACAAGCACTGAAAAGCTTAACCGATATTATTGTTATATACACCTGTACCTATGGTTATATAAAGTCATTTTACGCACGTGATTTGATCGTCTCGTCACCACCACCATCATCGTTGTGATCCCCAGTTGTTTTTTCGTTCGTTGACCACTCCGACACTCTCGGAACCTTGTGTGTGAGAGAGAGGGGGGAGATTTCACTAAATCAGTCGTGGGGACAGCACGCAAAAACACGTCTTTTGTCGTTCAAATCTCGCCGGCTAATGGCGAGGAAGAGGGCCCGACCGGAAATCACGTGGTTTGCGTAACTTGCGTTCAGTGCTCACTTCCCTCTAACCCCATAACCTCCAAACTTTTCCATTAACACGACTACTATGTAACATTATCAGGAGAGCACCAACAGAATCGAGGCAGTATTTATTCTACTTTGATTTCATTCGAAAATTGATAAACTGTGACATATCTCTTAAGATATTCTTCTTGCATAACTAAAAATAGTGAGACTCTTTACTTTTATATGGCCCTTATCATTTTACTATCTAATGTGCATACGTGTCTAAAATATGTACAAACACACTACGTAAATTAAATGGTAAAATAAAGTTATTTAGAAGCAACACTGGAAGAAGAGAGTCACTCTTTCTGTAAATACTTACAGAAACATTAAATCATTTGAGAGAGGTTGAATTAACATAGAGTGAGAGAGAAAGATAAAAAGAAAGAAATAGGTAAGTGAGAGACGGGTTACTTGTTTAGTTAAGTACTAATTACGGCTAATTAGAAAGAATTAAAATGGACTTCTTTTTCAAACCTATTTTAATTGCACAAATAAGAAATACTTTCGTATGTATTTTGTCTCTAAATGAAATAGAAAAACTCCTTAAGGAAGCAAACGTTGATTAACTCAGCTTTAGTGTGATAATAGATATATACGCATGTATTTCATGTGATTAAAATATATAGGAAAAAGCCTTAGGGAAACAAACGTTGATTAACTCAGCTTTAGTATAATAATAGATATAGACGCATGTATCTCATGTGATTAAAATATATAGGAAAAATCCTTAGGGAAACAAACGTTGATTAACTCAGCTTTAGTATAATAATAGATATATACGCATGTATTTCATGTGATTAAAATATATAGGAAAAAGCCTTAGGGAAACTAACGTTGATTAACTCAGCTTTAGTATAATAATAGATATATACGCATGTATTTCATGTGATTAAAATATATAGGAAAAAGCCTTAGGGAAACTAACGTTGATTAACTCAGCTTTAGTATAATAATAGATATATACGCATGTATTTCATGTGATTAAAATATATAGGAAAAGGCCTTAGAGAAACAAACGTTGATTAACTCAGCTTTAGTATAATAATAGATATATACGCATGTATCTCATGTGATTAAAATATATAGGAAAAAGCCTTAGGGAAACAAACGTTGATTAACTCAGCTTTAGTATAATAATAGATATATATGCATGTATTTCATGTGATTAAAATATATAGGAAAAAGCCTTGGGGAAACAAACGTTGATTAACTCAGCTTTAGTATAATAATAGATATATACGCATGTATTTCATGTGATTAAAATATATAGGAAAAAGCCTTAGGGAAACTAACGTTGATTAACTCAGCTTTAGTATAATAATAGATATATACGCATGTATTTCATGTGATTAAAATATATAGGAAAAAGCCTTAGGGAAACTAACGTTGATTAACTCAGCTTTAGTATAATAATAGATATATACGCATGCATTTCATGTGATTAAAATATATAGGAAAAAGCCTTAGAGAAACAAACGTTGATTAACTCAGCTTTAGTATAATAATAGATATATACGCATGTATTTCATGTGATTAAAATATATAAGAAAAAAGCCTTAGGGAAACAAACGTTGATTAACTCAGCTTTAGTATAATAATAGATATATACGCATGTATTTCATGTGATTAAAATATATAGGAAAAAGCCTTAGGGAAACTAACGTTGATTAACTCAGCTTTAGTATAATAATAGATATATACGCATGTATTTCATGTGATTAAAATATATAGGAAAAAGCCTTAGGGAAACTAACGTTGATTAACTCAGCTTTAGTATAATAATAGATATATACGCATGTATTTCATGTGATTAAAATATATAGGAAAAAGCCTTAGGGAAACTAACGTTGATTAACTCAGCTTTAGTATAATAATAGATATATACGCATGTATTTCATGTGATTAAAATATATAGGAAAAAGCCTGAGGGAAACTAACGTTGATTAACTCAGCTTTAGTATAATAATAGATATATACGCATGTATTTCATGTGATTAAAATATATAAGAAAAAAGCCTTAGGGAAACAAACGTTGATTAACTCAGCTTTAGTATAATAATAGATATATACGCATGTATTTCATGTGATTAAAATATATAGGAAAAAGCCTTAGGGAAACTAACGTTGATTAACTCAGCTTTAGTATAATAATAGATATATACGCATGTATTTCATGTGATTAAAATATATAGGAAAAAGCCTGAGGGAAACTAACGTTGATTAACTCAGCTTTAGTATAATAATAGATATTGTATGATCTGCGAGAGAGTTTCCTACATTGAAATGGACGAATCAAATTTCAAGATAATTTGTGGAGGGTGGAATGTAAGTAACCTCGCTTGTCTATCCCACCCCGTTAAAGAATGAGCTCGTCTTTATATTAAATGCGAAAGTGATTGTCGCATCTCCATTCCGGCTGATTTTTTTCTTCTTTATTTCTTTTCTGACTCAGTCTATGTTCGATAACAGACAAAGAATCGCCTTTTCTTGATGTCGAGGTTGGACTGGAAAAGCCTGACCCCTTTTCTCCTCCATCACCTACGATCCAGATTGGCATCAGCGTCTCGTCTCAAAAGGCGTTTTTGTGCTTTTTTGTTTGGTCTGGCACGCCAATATCCGCCGTTTTGGCCTAGAAGCAAAATTGATTTTCCAAAGAATTGATTTTTTTAAATAATTTCTTTTATTTTGAAGCCAGTGATTCAAGTTCATATTCACACCAATAATCTAAATAATGATCTATATTTACAGGAACCGCAGTAGTAGGGAACCGGTTACTGGCGTAAAATGCAGACTTGGCAGGATGAGTTTCGTCGGAGGTTTGTTTACAGAAGCAAGGTAGCCGTGCTGAATATTGGAAGCTAATATATATATATAAACAAATATTAAATTATATGTACCTACATACGACGTCGTTTCGAGCGTATTGCTCTCTTTATTGCAGGAAGTGATAATTCCAAACGGTCATAAGGCGTGAACTCGGCTCACAAAGCCACCTTGGATCTGCACGCTTTCACGCTACCCTCATGGCCATTTCAAATTACCACGTGGTAGGGAGAATTTAGGTTATATTTATACCATTACAGCGTAAACATTAAGACAGACTAAAGGACTCGACGACCTTACTCGGAGTGTTGCTTTATAGCTAAGTGAATGTCTATTTTTGAATATCTCCTAACAGTGCTTAACTTTAATTTTACTTAAAGGGGCTTAATAATAATATTTATAAACAAATATTAAATTATATTTACCTACAGACGACGTCGTTTCGAGCTCTCTTTAGTGTAGAAAGTAATAAGTTCAGACGGTCATGAGGCGCGAACTCGTAGTCACCTTTGGATCTGCACGCTTTCACGGCCATTTCGTGATTTCCTCCGGTATTAAAACATGAACGTTTTTGTGTAACTAACTTGCCATAAATATATTTCCATACTACTATTAAGCTCTAGTCACATATTGAGCACTATTGAAGTAAATACTGATATATACGTAAGATATTATATTACTTCATAATATTATATATATATATATATATATATATATATATATATATATATATATATATATATATATATATATACAGGGTGGGCAAAAATAAGGGTCCTATTTTTAAAAATTCATAACTTTTTTATTTATTGATTTTTTTTTTTTTTTTTTTAGAATAAGTAAAGGACCCCTTCCGAAGCAAGCATGAGCCGTATTAGCCCTAAGGAACGTACCCTCATTTAGAAAACATTATTTTTGCTTAAAAAACTCAAAACAGTGTAAAAAACAATACTTTAGTTTTTGTAAGTTTTAAGAAGTGTTTTTCGGCTAAAATTTGTTTTGTTTATTTCAAAAAATCTCGGAAGGGTCAGTCTACACACACATAAAGTTTGGTGAGTTTAACTTTTATTTTGTGGAAGTTATTCAAATTCAAGTTATTCAAATTTAAAGATAGGACCCTTATTTTTGCCCACTCTGTATATATATATATATATATATATATATATATATATATATATATATATATATATATTACTATCTCATTATGGGAAAACAGATAATTAATTGTGATTTATATAACCATAATGTAATTATATAAAAAGTATAAAATAAAAAATGGGAAATAAATTTAATTATCTACAATATAAAATTTATTTTGGTTAGAATTAATTCTATCTATAGTAGATTACATATTTAGCGAGGGTTGGGTTATTTTTTCTCTCGTAGTTAGGTTGAGAAAACATGACATGGCTAATTTCCATTGTCATTGTTTTGCTAACCTTCCATATTTGACCGTATTTTCGTATTCAATAAAATCTAACACTTTATAAACATCATTATTCAAATTTAGTGCATACAATATTTTATCAACCAACATTGTCAAATTTTATCGAGGTTTTCTTCTGTGTTGACTACTGAATCGAAACTTGCCGATCTTAGCTCTGCTTACTCGTTCAAAGATGGCGGCTTGAGAATCGGCTTACATTGTGTCAGGTATTCAAGGCGGATTTTCTCTGATTGTTATTTTTAAACCTAACTTACCGTTTTTCTCATCTTTATTGCTCACCGTTCTTGTTTTGGAATAGTGTGCTTGTTTTTTAGTATTAAATGATTGTCTCTGAACAGTGGCTTTGGTAAACTAAAGACTATATTTTTCTTACCGTGTTGTGAAACGCGCGTAAGACGGAAAGCGGAATAATATAGGCATTCGCCGAAATAAAAAGATAAAGAAATAAATTAAAAAAATATGATCGTGGACTGATTTTTTGGGGGTAATTGCAATGCAACTAACTAGTATATATATATATATATATATATATATATATATATATATATATATATATATATATATCTGCATATATTTTTCACGGAATTTTTCTTTTCATTCACTGCGTTTTTTTAACAAAAATTCCTTTAATAATAATTTTCATATTTTTCAAATATTTGAACTTTGGTTTTTTCGAAAGCCAACTTATCCATCTGTATTTCTCCTCTGATGATAAGATTTCGATCTTTGAAAAGCCTTGGCTTAAGGAAAGAATAATAAACACTAGTTTATTACTGAATACACCTTGCATTGAACAATTGAAATTTGAAATAAATTTGGACAATCGTCGCATATTTATCACTCTTTTTTCTTCTATCTCTCTCTCTCTCTCTCTCTCTCTCTCTCTCTCTATATATATATATATATATATATATATATATATATATATATATATATATATATATATATATATATATATATATATGAGAGAGAGAAAACGTTTTGACTAAACAGTTATTTCTGACTCACCCTGTGTATTATTATATGTGGGTATCGTAACACAATTTCATGTTTCGTCGGTCTTTGCGGTTCTTCGGGTAGTTTCGAAACTACTTAGTCTACAAATTTCTCTCACCACTCCCAATCGTTAGGGGCAAATTGTTTTGTTTTTGTCGGTTGTAACATGTTCTGTTCAATGTATACGTGATTCAATTGATCAAGAGTCTCAAGTGACACCTGCTGTGTAGTACTGACAAACACGGAATTCTGTCTATCTAAAAACTTAGTGTCTGTGGCTAGAAGTATGAATCCACCGTTTTGTGTAAAATAGATAGGTCTACACTCTAAAGCATTTTAGAAGGAAATATCCGATTTAACCTCTTCTCTGTAGTGCAGGCAAACGGTTACCAGCATGGACTGCAATATTATTTGGCAATGTCCATGTTTCGTCGGCACTATAAAACAAATTAAATGCAAAAGTATGTGGAATAACCTTTAAATGGTTATTGATCTTTAATTTTAACTATTTTTATTTAAATTATTTCTATGTAATAATAATAATAATAATAATAATAATAATAATAATAATAATAATAATAATAATAATAATACTGCAAGAAACATCATAAACTACCCCCACCACCACCCACCCCCCTCCAAAAAAAATGGTGCCGGTCTAGGCTGACACCATACAAAATATCTGTAGAGTGTCAAGAAGGATGAGAAAACCGAGGAGGGGCAGCACAAACCAGACCTCCACTGGAAGAGTGCGGAGAGTACTGGGGACTTGGGGAGGCTTATTGCCACCAAAATCTCAGAGAAGACCAATGGTTCTTACCAGCGAGAAATCAATGGTAAGGGGCGGTTGCGATACCGCAAGGTCATTTGCGGTGGTTATCGAAAAGAGGTGGATAGTACTGGAAATCTGGTGAAGCTTGTTGTCACTCAGATTCCAGAGAACACCACCGGTTGTTGTCGGTGAGTAATCACAGATGATGACCTGTGTGATAACTCCTAGTGAGTACAAATAATAATAATAATAATAATAATAATAATAATAATAATAATAATAATAATGATGATGATGATGATGATGATGATGATGATGATGATGATGATGATGATGATGATGATGATGATGATGATGATGACTGTATGAATTGGACCACAATGATAAGTGGTATGAGCATAATCCAGAAGTGATATAGGAGAACGACAATGTCAAACCTCTTTGGGACATGCGCATACAGACTGATAAGGTTCTTGAAAATTCAAAACCCGACTTAATTTTTCTAAACAAAAACAAGAGAACTTGCTTAATCATTGATATAGCCTGCTCCTTCGATACCAGAGTGCAGGAGAAAGAACACGAAAAAATAAATCAGTATCAAGACCTAAAATGGGGATTACTTAGACTATGGAAATTTAAAGAAGTAAAGGTGATCCCCGTTGTAATTGGAACGCTTGGAACAATAACGAAAAGCCACCATAAATGGCTTAAACAGATTGACAAGACTTCTTTTCGAATTTTGCAAAAGGCTTGCCTGTTAGGAACAGCGAAAGTGTTAAGGTATAGCTTGAATGTCTAAGGTCAAAGGAATTGACTTGATGTTCAAAAAAAAGAAAACTCCATCTAAAACATCCAAAAGTTGAGACTACTATGAAATAATAATAATAATAATAATAATAATAATAATAATAATAATAATAATAATAATAATAATAATAATAATAATAATAATAACATCAGAAAATCCTCTGGGACATGGAAAGTTTAAACGGACAAACTCATCCAAGCAAGGAGACGGAGTATAATCAACAAGAAGTAGAGAATCGTAGATTTCGCTAAGGGATAGAAAAACTGAGCAAATGCATGTGACTTGCTAGGAAGCTGAAAGAAAATTAATGTTATACCAATAAGTGTATGAGCACGAGGAACCGTTCCGAAAAAATAGAAAAAGAAACGGGAAGAAATTAAAATCAAAATTGACCATACAACACTAGAGTGCGGAAACTAACTCACATAATCGGGTGACTTCATCCAACCACAAGTAAGCTGAAATAGAACTAAAACAAATGATATAGAAATAACATCACATGAGCCCAAAGGAACTAAAACAACAACAAAAACAGAAATCCTTCAAAGACTTATCTTGTGTTTTTACAGCTGGAGTAGGTGTTGTTCGTGACAGTCGGATATACGTTCTCGACAATCATTTCAACAGTGGCTTTGTTGCTGTCGGGCTGAGGTATGGTTCTGTTCAGTTCTGGGAGGTCCATCCTCCAAGGCTTTACCTTCTCCCTGTGTTAGATAATGCCCTGTGAAAGTTGGACGCATCTATTCGAGACGGGTTTGACTTACGCGATTTGTAGCGGAGTCATCCCGTGCAGGTTCAGTTCGATGTGTTTTCCCACGAACGCGGGGACGTTGATTGACCTTAAGTCAAGAAAAGGTCAGGGGTTCAGATTGCACCTGTGCGATCACGAGGTTTGCTGACGTCAGAGTTCCCACCGTGGGAGAATTAAATCGAGATTGAATCAGTTACTGACTTGGGAGCGAAGAGTCAACAACACATCATGTAGCGGTTACAAGAAAGATTCCGAATGACAGAAAAATATAAGAGTCTTAGGAAATCTAGTAGAATCTTTCATATTCTTTCCTCTGCAAGTAATTAAGTGATTACAGACCAACGTAAGAATATTAACTAGTGAATTTAGTTAGTGTAACCTCTCTCTCGATCCCAACGAACTCGTTCAAGTTGGCTAATTAAAATAGTCAAATAAAAGCGGCTCTTTAAAACAGAAAAAGACTTTGTTGTATTGTTAAGAAATTGATTTCAGAGCGAAGACAACAGCCCGAGAAGAATGATGACAGCGGCGCCTGCGGGGACGGTGACGAGCGACGAACGATAGCAGTCGTGACAACAAAAAGTTGCAGGCGAAAAAGAAAGGGCAGTGCGAATAGTTCCCTGCAATTCGACGACAATGGCGGCGAGACGACAAGAAAGAAAAGAGAGAAGAGAAAAGGTTAGTACAGAGTAGTGCGAATAGTTTCCGGGTAGTTGAGGTTCGCGGAACATAGCTACGACATATCGACCCATTGAATCAACAGCAAGAGTTCTTCTAATTCTACGATTCCCCAATTCCATGAAGGGGTCGAGAACGTGTCAATACAACACCTGAGGTTAGTTTATGTCTAATCGCTTGAGGGACCCCTACCGGGGAATGCCGACGGGGCTGCTCAGGCATTCTGTAGGCCAGACTTCATTTCACCTAGTGGACTGGCTTTTCAAACCCCCACCAGACCTTGTGTCTAACTTCTAAAGGAGGTAAATAATATATGTGTTGATACATTGTTAATGTGTTCATGCCCTTGTCCAATAACAAAGTAATAACCACATAGACAACATACAAAAGTAGGCAACAAGTGATTTTCTGGTTTTGCATTATAACATAAGACGACACTTTTTTATAATAAACTAGAAGATCCGTTACCCGTTGAGTCAACGTTGGCACATTGTACTTTAGTATATGCATTTGTGAACGTAAATAGATAGATATGTTTAAGTACTTGTTTCAATGAATGCATTAATTAATTTAGGTATTATAATATATGTTTATTTCATTTTTAGTTGTGGATTTTTATCTTATTTAGACTTTTTTTTTTTAATTTTCACTGTTGAGACATAACGGAGGTATGCGCTCTATTGAGTGCCACTCTAGATTTAGATAGATTTTTTTAATTTCTTTAATGTAGTCATACTTGGTCCCTTGGGTAAATCGGAAAGGACTTATATTTTTGTAACTGTCCATTAGTTTCCGTTAGTCCGCTATTCAGTTTGACCGTTATTCCGTTATTTTGTCCGTTATTCAGTTTGTCCGTTATTCCGATTTTCCGCTGTTCCGTTTGCCCGTTATCCCGTTTGTCGGTTATTCAGTTTGTCTGTTATTCCGTCGGTCTGTTATTCCGTTAATCCGTTATTATTTGCTGTTTGTCCGTTATTCAGTTTGTCTGTTATTTCGTTAGTCCGTTATTCCGTTAATGCGTTATTATGTTGCCGTTAGTCCGTTGTTCAGTTTGTCCGTTGTTCAGTTTGTCCGTTGTATCGTTTGTCTTCTGATTTTCTTAAAATTGGTTCAATTTTTCAGTTTGTTTACGAAATTATGCATGAAGTTATGTAAAAATGAGTGCAGAAAACGAACTGAGCCAGAATTTTAGGTAAAACTTTGGTTTGTCACGGGAAGGGGGGTGGGTGCTAAACTACCCCAAATGGCATTTTTTATAATTATCTAGAATGTACTTCATTAGAGTTGCCTCAAAATCCACTAAAAGTTAGAAAATAATGGTTATTTATTGAAAAGAAGTGATGGTAAATCCAGGAGACATCTGGATTTTCTTACTAGAATTCCCCTCAAATCGGCCAAAATTGCGCCGTTTTACTGATATCTAAAATTACACTGAATTCATTCAAAGTTATGATTAATGGTTATTTATGTGATTCTAGTTGTGATGGTCACACGATAAATCTGGTTTGGCCCCATTTGCATGAAAATTTGTAAAAAAAAATTCTTAAACATACAAAATAATCCGGCCAAAATCAACCAATAATAATGACCAAGGTGTGCTTATATAATTCAAGTAATCGTGATCGCCGACGTGTTTTTCTACTGGTGATCCTCGTTCGATGTCGTCCCAGTTGATTTACTTTTTGCGTATAGCCTTATCTCTATTTATATAAAGTTAAGTATGTTAGGTATGTTTATATATTTGTATTGACATGATCCACTCCTAAACTAATTAACCGATCATCATGTGTTTTGGAACACAGCTTATATGAGTAAGGGTGCCTAATGTGGGCTATATTTAGTTTATGCAAAGGGTCTAGAAAAGGGGGTGAAAGCCTTTCGTGAAAATTTAGATACCTTCGATTTTTGTGAACTTTTAAAATTGATGTCTAATACCCATTGTATTAGACATCAATTAATAAATATTCTCAAAATTTCAGTTTCTCTAGGGTATTTTTAAAAGTGTTTAGGAAACAAAATATGGGCAACAAAAAACATTTGAAAATTCAAAGATTTCAGATTTGTATGACATTTAATTCATAGTCATTAGACACCAATTAAGCAAGATTCCCTGAATTTCTTAAGACCCTATAATCTTAAGACATTTTCTTGAATCAAAATCATTTAATGGATTTTGATCAAAATTGGAATACGGATTCTAGACAAAAGTTTAGTATCATTGACGTCGATCTTCGTAAGGGGACATAAAAGTGGTGCAAAACTGTTCCATTTGAGAGATTAAATGTCCAGTGTTCTATGTGTAAAGGATATTTGTGTGCGTTACTTTTGTAATATGACTCTATTATCAGTCTAATTTCCGATGTTGTCAATTTCATCCTCTGCGTGGTTTTTGGTTTGTGTTTATATATATATATTTATTGGTCCCCCGATTTATAAAATCGGAGGACCTATGTTTTTAGGCATTTCCGTCCGTCTGTCCGTCCGTCCATCCGTCCGTCCGTCCGGATTTTTCTCCGCAACCATCTATTGAATTTCTCTGAAATTTTGCATGAAATTGTAACTTTGGTCAGGTTAGAAAGTGACATTCTCCGATTTTTGAAAAAAAAATCTGGTTTTCCCCCATAACTTTTCATCCATTCATTCAATTTCTCTGAAACTTGGCCAAAATGTGGAAGCAATTGTTCCTAATAGAAAATAAGTATCGCTGACCTTGGAAAAAATCTGGTTCGCGCCCCCAGGGGGTCAAAAGCCCCCAAAATTGCAAAAAATGACCCTTTTCTCCCATAACGTTTGATCCATCAATTCAATTTTTTTTTAACTTGGCCAAAATGTAGAGGCAATGGTTCTGGATATAAAATGAGCATCCTTGACCTCAGAAAAATTCTGGTTCGCGCCCCAGGGGGTCAAAGGGGGGTCAAAGGGGGGTCAAAAATGCTCCAAATTGCCCAAATTTATTACATTTTACACTCGCCACATCGAGTCACATACAGAGGGGGACCACGCATGCGCGGCTTGTTTACTTGTATTTTACCCGTAATGGTACAGGTATTTTGTAAATGTCTGTCAAAGCCAGAAACACGACAAGCCTTTCTCTTATGATAAACTTACCATAAGAGAAAGGCTTGTTGTGTTTCTGGCTTTGACAGACATTTTATGTTTATGGACCTAAAATAATTCGATACTTCAATGCAGAATGTATAACTGTTAGACTTTGAAGCTCTACTTTGCTACGACGGCTTCCTACGTGCTGTTTTGCCTACTTGCTGCGTCCGTGGGCGCGGACACTATGGAGCCGGACCCAT
Source organism: Sepiola atlantica (assembly GCA_963556195.1). Taxonomy (NCBI): domain Eukaryota; kingdom Metazoa; phylum Mollusca; class Cephalopoda; order Sepiida; family Sepiolidae; genus Sepiola; species Sepiola atlantica. The sequence goes on along the minus strand of OY744537.1, from coordinate 74,683,100 downwards.
GGATCATAATCATTCTCCCCACGCACCAGGAAGAGATGAAAAAATCAACCTCTCTGGCGCTACCATCGTTTTACCCAACCCCTGTACGCCATTCTTCGTGGCCATATAGCATTCGGGGTGACCGGCATGGAATCAGGTCATTCCTGCTACGCTCGGTATAGATAGCCATTGACCAGCCAATTCCTAAATCAATAAACAAAACGGATACTCGACCCACTAAATGCCGGATGTTTTTAGACATGTTTGACGCCTCCCGCCCCCTCACTCGCCTCCTCTCCCTTATTCCGAATCGACCCACAATCCGCCCACATTTCTCATTTTACTTACACTTCTATTCATCTTGTTTGTTCCACAATGAATCCTATCCACGTTTTCCGAGACAGTAAATCGATTTTCTCGGAGTTCCAATACTTTATTTCCTAGTTTCTTTTTTCTTTCTATTAGTCCGTGATTTCGGTCATCATTTATTATATCTCTGAAGAGTATCAAACATACGGCGCGCGGGCCACATTTGGCTCGCGGCCAAGCAGTCATTTTACATTACATCGGATCATTTCATCCCCACCTTTCTTCATATATATATATATATATATATATATATATATATATATATATATATATTCTTCATATATATATATATATATATATATATTTATATATATTTTCATATTCTTCATATATATATATATATATATATATATTCTTCATATATATATATATATATATATTCTTTATATATATATATTTATATATATTCTTCATATTCTTCATATATATATATATATATATATATATTCTTCATATATATATATATATATATTCTTCATATATATATATATATATATATATATATTCTTTATATATATATATATATATATATTCTTCATATATATATATATATATATATATATATTCTTTATATATATATATATATATTCTTCATATATATATATATATATATATATATATATATATGAAGAAGGCCTGCTGTTGCCACAAATTAATTCCCTCATATAAAGTGTTAGCGTGACTATCAAATTTGTTTTTTTGTTCTTTTTTCAGTTGGAAAACAATACGGATTCTTATGAAGACTTTCTGCCCACGCGTGATCTGCGGAGAGGGGGGGGGGGTAGAGCCGTTCGTGCTCGGAACCAACACTAACTCTCGGGTCATCTACAAAAGATGGACATCGTTAGATAAACAAAAAATATGGCGGCCACTCCCAAATTAAGTGCTTATCTTGGTTGACATGATCTTTTGAAATTCTTTCTTTACACTATTTGTTATCGGAGGTTTCTTTAGGGATTTGCTTTTTGTTTTTGCTACCCTATTGGCCTTTCATTACTTTGCTTTGCCAACAGTTCATTAGAAATGGTGCTCCCTTTCTTGCGAATATATATATATATATATATATATATATATATATATATATATATATATATATATATATATATATATGAAGAGTTCGAATGCAAAACGCGATAAATCCAATTTATTTTCATTGAGATTTTAAAAACTAAAAGGACGATTATATTGAATCCAAATTTTGACCAAACGCGTATTTTAATTAAAAGCAAAATGAAATCATTCCAGTATCAATTAATATAAAACCTGATTTTAGGGTGTGCTTGAATATTTAAATGCAACACGTTTTATATTTATAGTTTCGTAACTTTGAAAATGGCGTTTATCACGTTTTGCATTCGAACCCTTTCAATATATATATATATATATATATATATATATATATATATATATATATATATATATAAGTATATTTTTTTATTTATACAAACTTTATTGGTTACATATGTGCATACATGTTTCGGTTGCACTTTTCCCAGAAAGTCAACCTCATCAGACCAAGAATTTTCGAGAAATGGATGGATTAGAAGAAATTTCTCTCCTAAAACTTGAGTTTCTACGGATTTACATTTACAGAAACTAATACAATACATGTACGATATATATATATATATATATATATATATATATATATATATATATATATATATATATATATATATATATATATATATATATTCATTTTACTTCAATGTAAATTCTTTTCTGGGGTTAATACTTAAGCTCTATACGAGATACATAGATATCCAAGTGTTCAACTAAAGTTCTCGTTTACCTCTCAAACGTTGAGTTAGTAAAGACGTGAAGCATATTGATTTTCCTCTCCCCAGTTGACCAGTAAACTATGTTATAGTATATCTTTCTTGTGTTCTCTTGGTCTTACTGGATTCCACAACAAGAATACAGCTAGTCTGGCGAAGTTTCCAGCTTTCCAACATCAGGAAATAAAAAAACAAAAAATAATAGAACTGACATCAGCAGAGCATTTATGTATGTAGATTCAATTAAGTTTACGTTTATTTCGATGGACGCCATATTTTAAAATCTGCAGAGCCAACAATAATATGCATACCAACCTACAGAGTGAATCGTAAAAAAAGTAATATTAGTTTTTAAAAAAGAGAAAAAATGAATAAAAGATAAATAAAAATTAAATAAAAAATGAATTTAAAAAATGAAAAAGGGGAAAAATAGAGAAAGTTGAAAAAGAAAAAAAAGGGTTTTAAAAATTTCAGAAATGAATAAAGACATGGTTACTGGAATCCGACCTATTTATCTATACATGCTCTGGAATTAAAAATTTAACATAAATTGAGCTTTAATTCTTGCAGTCTGATTATTAATAATATATGTAGGATAAAAGATAAATTACTAAAACCTTTCTTAAAAAAGTTTCCAGCTAAGTACTGTTACTTAAGATGACATTACTTGGAGAAGGTGCATCATCGTATAAGCCAGTGTATAACCGTGTCGAGGGGATCTTATTTGGGCTTCAAATACTATGTCGTTTTTACTATTTAGTAAGAGTTTACTTGTAGGGTAAAGTATCCTCATACAAACTCTTGTACAGAAAGACTGAAGACATCCGAGGATGCTGTCTAGTAGGTAATTCAAACTATATATATATATATATATGTATATATATATATATATATATATATATATATATATATATATATATATATATATATATAGAGAGAGAGAGAGAGAGAGAGAGAGAGAATGCTGTAATCATTGCTGGGAATAGTAGCAGTATGTTTAAAAAGGCTCAGGGCAATGCAAAGTGTCGGGTAGGTTGTAAACTGGAAGGAACAAAAATAATAAATCGAAATGGGACTTACTATTTATTTTTTCTTAAAATCTTACATAACAGCAAGTGTGGTGTTGGCTGTTTGTGTGTCGTCCGGATGATTATTAAAAATCATTTATTAAATATTTCGGGGAAAAAAGAAACTTCTGGATCCATACTATATATATATATATATATATATATATATATATATATATATATATATATATATATATGAAGGCATTTTGCCTCTATCTTTAGGTTTAAAATTCTAAAGATGCTGCGAAAAGTGAACTTTCCCAAATTTATACATACCAGCGACCATGCGCGATTTAAGTTCAATTTAAAAGAGACATTTGCACTGTTCGTCCACATACATCGGACGCCACTTCTAGAAAACCAGGAAGGATTATTATGAAAAAAAAAAGGTTAATGCCTTTTATTTGTCTAAAGCTCTGTCGAGGCTTGTTATATCAGGCGAAATATTAGATAAATAAAGTCAAGATGAAGAAAAAAAAATGTTTTTATTTTTTATTTTGATTTTAATAAAAAAATATCTGCATCTAACACATGGTTTTTATGAAGGCATTTTGCCTCTATCTTTATGTTTATATATATATATATATATATATATATATATATATATATATATATATATATATATATATATATATATAAATGTGTGTGTGTGTGTGTGTGTGTGTGTGTGTGTGTGTTTAGCCGGTATCTTTTTTATTTAAGCAAACATTATTAAACATAACATAAATCCCTAGTTTGATTATAACTTTTTTTTAATGTATTTTTCTAATCTTTTTTGTGTGAATGTCTTATAAGTGTCACTAACACTTTCTATTCTACGTCGAATCATCTTCAGATAACAAAAAAAAACAAATAAACAAAATGACTATTTGTCATCTTAATATTATTCGACGAAAAATCGAAAAGTGCTAGCGATACTTATGGGACATTCATTAATTTTTTGATTTTGATAGAAAAAGTTTATTAGAAAAAATAAAAAGTAAAATCAGATATGATCAATAGGAAAATTATGTTATGTTTAACAATATTTGCTTAGATAGATAGATAGATAGATAGATAGATAGATAGATAGATAGATATTTTTATTTTTTGTACAAAAAACTGCTACACTTGGATGTCGATGTTATCGATCATTAGTTCTTAGAAACTAGTTCTTAGAAACTTTCATTGCCAGACAAACCTTAATATTACAATGAAGCTTCTCTCCCATTTTCCCTAAAAAAAAAAATATAACGGGAACTTACAAATTATGCATTCCCCGTTCTCTCTTCAGGTTATATCGACAATTTGCCCCACCCCCTTCATACAAACTGTTATATCCGGCCCTGCAGCTCTCCCCTCCCCTCCCTTTTAACTTGCAATTTGACACCTTGAAAAATATGAGACCAGTGTTATGAATAAATCATCCTTTTTAACCTTCAACTAAAATTTACAAACAGTTTTTGTTTAATTATTTTAAATTTGACCATGTGACCTTCCGCTTTTGAATTAAGAGTTTTACCTTTCTTTTCCTTCTTTTTCAATATGAACATCTAAGTGAAAGATCGAACTTTTCCACCTGAAGAGATCTTAGTTTCTAATAACTAATGATCGATACCCTCGACAAGTCAGTGTAGCGGCTTTTTTTTCTAGATAAAAAAAAAATTTGATATAAATAGCTAGATATAATGTTGAGCACTATTAAATAATCCCGGTTAAAATTCTTTGGATTTTTATCCTGTGGATGTTTACTAGATAGATAGATAGATAGATAGATAGATAGATAGATAGATAGATAGATAGATAGATAGATGGATAGATAGATGGATGGATAGATAGATAGATAGATAGATAGATAGATAGATAGATAGATAGATGGATGGATGGATGGATGGATGGATGGATGGATGGATGGATGGATAGATAGATAGATAGATAGATAGATAGATAGATAGATAGATAGATAGATAGATAGATAGATGGATGGATGGATGGATGGATGGATGGATGGATGGATGGATGGATGGATGGATGGATAGATAGATAGATAGATAGATAGATATATAGATAGATAGATAGATAGATAGATAGATAGATAGATGGATGGATGGATGGATGGATGGATGGATGGATGGATAGATAGATGGATGGATGGATGGATGGATGGATGGATGGATGGATGGATGGATGGATGGATGGATGGATGGATGGATGGATGGATGGATGGATGGATGGATGGATAGATAGATGATTTTTTGGAAGAGATAAAGGTTCTAAAGTCTAGTTGATGGCATTTTAATTTCAGTTTACCATATAGCTTAGTTTTCTAGAAAATTCCAGAAAACTTTAAAATTGACCATTGTATGTAGGCATAGCCTTTACAAAAGTAGTGACATTCCATGATAAATGCCAGTATACTGAAATCATAGTCCCTTAATAGGGTTAAGATGAAAATTCATATACACTAAATGTACAAAAGCAAGGAAATTCCCAAATGTTTACACTTTTATTGTGATTAAGGGTATGCGAGCAAAACAGGGCTATGTATTTTACTGATAGGAATTTTTCTTCAGCGTACCTCACACACTTCATCCACTCATGCATAGAGATTTATACTGTAGTGATGTGATAATGAAATGGTTTTGTTAAATACTTTACATTATAATGTCTGTTTTGTCAACCTGGTCGTCCTGGATTTAGGGTAAAATCCATTCGGTCATCGCAGAAAGATTCATCAATCCCTCTTGATATCGAAGATTCTGAAATCGGTGTTAAGAACGAGTATTCATTTTGTCCGTTCCCTCATAAATATTATCACATTTAATAAGCTGCCTGCAGGGAGGTTATATATATATATATATATATATATATATATATATATATATATATATATATATATATTTCTACATTTGAAGAATAGGTTACTGAAAATATGAAAAATCACTTAGAATCCAAGTCACGATGCAAGAAGATTTTTTCAAATAAATGAAAACAATATTATAAATCAAATATTTCGGACTTAACAAGCCATTTTCAATTATTTATAAACATTTTTACAACTATTTTCTTTCTTTTTTTCATCATTGGAGACTGTTTGTAAATGTCCTGATATACATTGAATTTAATAACGTTACTCACGTGCCAATGTTGCACTACAAATATGAGAACATCTAAAATTAGTGTTCAATAACACAAGGAGTAGTCGGATGTCTACGGCGGGATGTCGTTATGTCTCGACAATGAAAAAGAAAAGAAAAAATTGTCTATATATCATTAAAAGGGACGTAAAGACCGAAATATCTGATTTATTATATTGTTTTCATTTATATGAAAAATAAAATAAATCTTCGTGCATCGTGGTTTGGTTTCTAAGTGATCTCTCTCTCTCTCTCTCTCTCTCTCTCTCTCTCTCTCTCTCTCTTTCTCTCTCTCTCTCTCTCTTTCTCCCTCTCTCTCTCTCTCTCTCTTTATATATATATATATATATATATATATATATATATATATATTCGTACGGCAAGTATAGGTACACAAGTGAGCTATGCAAAACCGAAGGTATTCATTAAGCCTGATGATTTCATTTGGGAATGAAACACAAACGCTGCTGTGGATATCACTTGCTATAAGTATATTCTATACTACTACTACTATTACTAAGCTCCACTCTTGTATTGAGTTTACTTTAAGTAAATACTACAACAAACATGTACACGTAACATATTAGCTTATGAGTGTATTATATATAATATATATATATACTGCTGAGGGTATAAAAAATAAACCTCGAAATGCTTGTGTATTCCTATATGAAAATAAAGGATTTGATGATATAAATCTGCCTAAAATATTTAATAATCCAGAAATCATTCAGTCACTGCCCAATGAACTTAAACAAGAGGAACAGAAACCAATAATAACATATAAACTAGTGCAAACTATCCGGAATAAGGTTTTTAACTATAAAAAAAACTGTAGAGAATTTAAATATTAATGATAATGATGAAATGTATATACCATCGTGTGAATGTGAATCCTCCCCTTTATGTAATACTGACATAGGGCATATAATTACCGGTAATCTAGCGATAGTTAAAAATTCTAAATTAAGAAAACTCTTAAGTAAAGGCCCAAACTATAGAGAACCTAAATGTTTAAATTATGCGAAATGTGTTAAGGAAATAAATAAAGCGTTAGATAATTTCACTGCATCCATGGCAAAAAAACATAAACTATTACACTCTACATTTGACGCATGGAAAAATAATATACTTAGATTCGTAAATAAAAAAGTAGAACATTTAAAAGAATTTAAGCACCCTAAAAGAACGAATCCCCTCCTCTTAGAAATCCACAAATAACTACGGAGCTTGAAATGCTTCAAAATAGGTTTGTAATAGTTCCTATTGATAAGACGACAAATAATATAGCTTTTATCTGTAAAAAGTATTATATACAACGCTTATTGCTAGAAGTAGGAATAATAGGTGAAGTTTCAGATACTTATAAATTAAGTAATAATAAAAGCGATAACATTATTATAAACAATACTGTTATTTGTGAAAAATTAGGATTAAAATTAGAAGAAAAATACAAAAAACTTCCATCTATGTATTGGATACCTAAAATGCATAAAACACCAGTTGGCGCCCGTTTCATTGTTGCCTCAAAAATGTGCATCACTAAACCTTTAAGTAAGGCTGTGTCTAAAATCTTTAAATTAATTATAAACCAAATAAATAATTTCCATAAAAAAAGTAAATTCTATAGTAATATAAACCTATTTTGGGTGGTAAATAATTCCGATCTAGTAAAAGAAAAATTAGATCGTATTAATTCTCGTAAACAGACTAAATCAATCTCGACATATGATTTTAGTACATTATATACAAAAATACCACATAAAGAACTTATTAAAGAATTAGTAATACTGTAGATTTAGCTTTTGCAGGAGGAAAGGTAAATACATAGACTTTGCAAAATCTAAAGCCTTTTGGTGTAAAAATAAAAATGGTAAGACGAGTGTATCGAAAACTGGTCTGATAATGCTTATAAGTCACCTTATAAAAGAGAGTTATTTTCAAATAGGGAATAAATTATTGCTCCAAACAATAGGTATTCCAATGGGTTTGGATCCGTCTCCATTTTGGGCAAATCTATATTTACATAGACTGGAATATATATATATGTCATCATTAATAAAAAAAAAAATGATATATCTAGAGCGTATAGTTATCATGGATGTAGGCGATATATTGACGACCTTGTTTGCATTAATGATAGCGAAGAGTTTGCAAATACTAAACATTTAATATATCCTAAAGAGTTAAAATTAAACTGTGAACATAAGGGAACACAAGCTACTTTTCTTGATTTGGATATAAAAATTGAAGATAAAATATTTATCTATAAACTGTTTGATAAAAGAAATTCATTCCCTTTTCGTATCGTGCGAATGCCATATAAAAATAGTACTAGCCCTGTGTATATATTTTACGGGAGTATTATGTCTGAATTTCTGAGGATTGCTCGTGTTACCTTAAAATTAGTAGATTTCATGCCCCCAATTTCTGATCTAATAATAAGAATGATTAACCAAGGTGGCGATCAAAATAAAATATTTGGACAATTAAATAAAGCAATTACTCGCCATCCTGATGCTTTTAAATCTTATCAAATTAATCAAAATATACTGATAGAACAAATCATAGGATATATGAATAGAAATAATGTAGAATATATATAAACGTATATATAACACATCTACTAATTATAATAAGAAAAAACAATAAAAAATACAGTAGAAAGAAACAAAGAAATGTTAAAGAAGAAGAAGAAGAAGAAGAAGAAGAAGAAGAAGAAGAAGAAGAAGAAGAAGAAGAAGAAGAAGAAGAAGAAGGAGAAGAAGAAGGAGAAGAAGAAGAAGAAGAAGAAGAAGAAGAAGAAGAAGAAGAAGAAGAAGAAGAAGAAGAAGAAGAAGAAGAAGAAGAAGAAGAAGAAGAAGAAGAAGAAGAAGAAGAAGAAGAAGAAAATCGACAGTTATGAACGCCGATTTTAAACACCGGGAGTTGGCAAAGAAGAAGACGAAAAAGAAAAAAAAGAGAACAAATTAACGGTTAACTTATAGACGCCGATTTGAAACACTGAGAATAGAAAAAACTCGACAGTTGTGAACGCAGATTAGAAAAACTGTAAGTGAACAAGGAAGATTAATATTTATTTAAGGTTGACGACAACGGGGAGATGGACAACAAAGGAGGACGAGGGAGAGAAGGAGGAACTAAAGGTATATATATGTATGTATGTATACCTTTAGTATATATATATATATATATATATATATATATATATATATATATATATATATATATATATATATATATATATTTATTTATTTTTTTATTTTTTATTTTTTGATGTGTTGATGTTTTTTATATTTATCATATAAAACTAAAAATAATACATTAATCACTTAAATAATAGTGTCATGGATTCGTCCAAACACTTTAAAATGCAGCAACATTTTTGTAAGTAACGGATAAATTTTATTAGACATACGAACAGCACAGGTAAAGACATTTTTTTTGTGTCTTAAATAACTAATATAAGTTAGCAAAACATTTATATGGAACAAAACGTAGATTTAGTATAAGGAACGTTTATGTTTTTGTCTTTTAAGGGAAGTGGGGTTTGATCAACTCTGCTGGGAAGCCATGAAATTAAATACTGTCTTGTTTTTAAATTCCCGAAACAGTTTTTCATGGTAAACAACTGATGATCCCTTAAAATAGTGTTAGAAATAAACTAATATAATAACTGTAAAAAATAAATTGACTTACATGAGTGATTTTACACTGGAAGACTTGGGACTATAAGTTTTTTTTGTTTTTTTTAATATAGTTTTAATGGTTGAGAAATATTTTGAAAAACCTGAACAACGCATTTATTATTTTTGTTTTTCAAATAAATTATTTATTTATTCTAAAAACTTGAGCACTTTCGGCGATATACACCTTTTTAAAAAGTATAGGCGTTTTTTTTTCTAGTTTTTTTTTCGTTTAATCCTACTTGATTAAGATATATTGGTCGCAGTCAAGTTGAAATTCGTCTGGATGTTGTGACGATTGGTGTTGAATTACGGTGTGTGTACCACGCGGTTGAAGTGTTATGGGTAAAATGAAAAAGTCCATATTTGAAACGTTGACGGAATGGCAATAAAAAAATATTTTGAAAAACCTAAACAACGCATTTTTATTGGGTTTTCTTTTAAATAAATTATTTATTTATTCTAAAAACCTGAGCACTTTCCCAGAAGGATCAAACGGAAAAAAAGGAGAGAGAAAAATGCCTATATTTTTTTAAAAGGCGTATATGCATGCACTCGTTGGTGATTTAACAAACATGCATGTGACATAGTTACCAAATTGCAAGCTTGGCATATGAGGTGTTCCATGTTTCCTTCATGTGCTGGTTAACATGTCCGTCAAACCAGATGTTGTAAATCAACCCTTTAATTTGCACTGCCAATGGTCTTCCACCACAGCAAAGTACTAATATATGTATACCATCTCCATCAGGTGCTCCGCATCTCGACTGCCATATAACCTCCTCCTCCTCCTCCTCCTCTTCCTTGGGGGAAGTAACAGAATCTATTTTGGTAACGATAGCTCTCTGAGGCAAGCTATCTATCACATCAGTACTGACTATCGACGGATTAGTGAGTAAATCAGTATAATACTCTGTCCATCTATCAAGTAGCTTGTTAGGATCCCTAATCAACCCTGTGTCATCCTTGGATTTTAATGGAGTTACATTAGAATGGCTAGAACTATAGACCGTCATACATTGCTTTACTGTTCTTAACATCAGCGGCATGCTGAATATCACGAGCCTTCTGTCACCACCATCCTTCATCCGTTCAAGCTCTCTCTGCAATTCTGATTTAATAGCTAAGTATGATTTTTCCACAAACTTGTTCCTGAGGTGACAAACCGCTAGCAATCCGCCTTTGATGAAGTTGATGCTTTTTCTGTAGCAATTGAGCGATGTGAATACCATTGTTATCAACCCAATCCTGATGCTTTCTCTTTGTTAGCCCAACAACATCTACTGCTTTTTCATGAACACACTTCTTAAAACACTCCCACGTACCATCAAACGATATCGACTAAGTCTATTCTGCAGGACTAGAGCAGTTTTCTCATCCTTCAGCTTTGCAACATTTATTCTACGAGGATACTTGACGTTGCTGAATCGCCTCTTCGGACTAATTACGAACCTTATATCAACACAGACCAGACGGTGATTTGCCCAGAACTTGGCATTCCTTTTGACTCGAACCTTGCGGAGCAGTCAGAATAACTCTTTTAAGATCTTTATAAAAGGAGCCTATAAGCTCATGTGGGCTGTCACATCTAGGGGCATAAACAGAAATAATAGTTACATATCGCTGACCAAACAGAGGCAAACGTAAGGTCATAATGCGCTCATTTAGACCACAAGGAAGATTCTCGTGTTTAGAAACAACCCATTTCTTAAGAGCCTAATCCTGCGCTATGGTCGTGTCGTTCGCTTTCCAGTTTTACGATCCACTAAAATACATATCCGTGGCCCTCCTCTACGCAACTACCCTCCTCCAACAATCTTATCTCTGACCAAGCTGCTATATAAATGATGAAACTTAACAGTTCTTGTTAAACAAGTGCTGTTCATCTCTCCGGACGGTCAGAACCATAACGATCAAGTAAGCTTCTGATGTTCCAACAAGCCGTTTTCAAATTACATTTCGTATTACTCATTACATTCATTCCGTTCAGTTAGCCACATAGTTAGTATCTACATATGGATCACATACGCCAAAAGTACCAGCTCAGCAACAGAATTATAGTGATCAACGCTTGTGCGACACGAAGACCACTTTCTGAGTATTGGCGACTATAAACTCGCTATATATATGATTATTTTTATTTACACAGACATGTACAAAATCTGCGACACTGGCATGTCGATGTTATCGATCAACAGTTATTATAAACTGAGATCTCATCAGGCAGAGTTGGAATCCGATCTTAACATTAGATCATATTTCTTTCCAAATATGATCTAATGTTAAGATCGGATTCTAACTCTGCCTGATGAGATCTCAGTTTATAATAACTGTTGATCGATAACATCGACATGCCAGTGTCGCAGATTTTGTACATGTCTGTGTAAATAAAAATAATCATATATCAAAGCTCTATTTGATATTGAGCACTTTTTATAAACCCGGTTGAAATTCTTTGGATTACTACCCTGTGGATGTTTTATCTGGATTATTATATATATATATATATATATATATATATATATATATATATATATATATATATATATATATATATATATATATTAGTTTAAAGTGATACAGAGTAATAACTTGGCCTTTTCAGTGTGTCATATAAACCCCTGATAAATGATCGTGTTGTAATGCATGGGAGAAGTGCGTTCAGCCTTTTCTTTAGTTACCGTTGATATATATATATATATATATATATATATATATATATATATATATATATATATATATATAATTATAATATAAAATGAAGTAATAAAATAAGGTGTCAATCAAATTTTATTAGAATTCAAAGTTCATGCAAAGCATCCTTAAGTCCTTAGCTCATGAGTTTTCAAAGATAATTCTTCTCTTCAGAGGACCATTACCGCAGTTATACTACTACAGGTAATACAATTACGCTTTGAAAATATATAAAATTATATACACAAATACATAAAAATACATAACATCAAACATATCAATCCAAAAACATACTTTTGTTGAATCCATACAGTCCATCCAGGTCATACAAGTTGAGAAGCATAATCAGGAAGGACATTACTCCAAGATACAAACAGCAGTCCAAATACGTGAAATTGAAGGGGCCGGCAAAGTTATCCAGTCGCGAAATGTGTCCATATTCAATGTTAATGATAAATAAATCAATCAAAATAATACAAAAAGTCCAATCAAAATTCCGAAATCCCGACAAGTGCAACCCAAGTCAAATCCAAGTTCGTTGTTTAATTAGAAAACCCGTTAAATCCGAATTGAGCAAAATAAGACTGAATCCCATCACATCTAGCCAAAAGGGCGAAAAATATATAAGTGATCGTCTCTCCCCTGCCATTCAACCAGACATGACAAATCCCTAACGAACAGAAGGCGATATTAAATTGTCTACATCTCAGAATGACTTTAACGGGTCTAAAATTATGTCTGTGTTGCATCCTGTTTGACGGGCTCAAGAAAGACGGCAACATACAACCCCGCCATCCATCCCACCCAAATTAGGTCTTCCCTGTCTGGGTCAGTAAGCATATTCTATGTCAAAGGGGAAGGATCTAAGAAGTTAAAAGAAAGAGAAAAGGGAGTTAGGAAATATAGGTCAGGTCATGTGATCACGTACACATCCAAAAGTATTACTTAAAATCTAGCTTACAGTAAAAACCGACTTCACAAATCTAGCCCTATCAAATAATCTAGAATATTTATGAAATTAAAAATTACGAAGTTATTAAATTCCAATAATTTTATAGTTTAATTCAAGATTTAATTTTATCAGGCTAGAAATTATTAGTAGTTTAATTTAAGATTCAATCCCATCAGCCCAGGAATTCCAACTCAAGGCTTAGCATTCCCCAATTAAAAAGTTTAACCTGCCCTAAGGTTCAATTTTTCCCAATTAAGATTTAATTTTCCCAATTACGAAGTTATCTAAATAATTAGAACTTAATAATTTAATAGTTTAATTTAAGATTTAATTTTATCAGATTAGGAAGTTTAATTTAAGGTTTGGTTTGTTCAATCAAGAAGTCCAATCCAAATTAGGGTTTAATTTTTCCTAATCAAGAAGTTGTAAATATATTTAAGGTTTAAGGTTTAATATTTCCCAATTAAGAGGTTGTAAAGATATTGTAAAGATATTGTAAATATATTTAGAAACTGAAAATTTAGGTGTATAAACCCTTACAACCTCAGAGTCTAAATCCCTTAGGCAAAAAAGATTAAAAATTAAAAATTAAAAAGGACCCATCTCGAAGTCTGGACACCCCGGGTTTCATTGCTCGCCCAAACAGCTACGGCAAGACTGGTGGTGGTTTCCATATAGCATATTTGAATTTCCTTCCGTGTCGACATTTGGAGACTAATTCACTTCTAGAATTTATCAGATTTAAATGTTTAGGTGCAGTAGCTATCATTACAGCTTCAGAGTTGCATAGACCACAAGATCAGTATATTGAGCTTCATTTTTTTATCCGGATGTTTCACTAATTATAAGATATTAGTTGACGCTTATATCTTTTGTTGAATTGCTTCATATATATATATATATATATATATATGTGTGTGTGTGTGTGTGTGTGTGTGTGTGTGTGTGTGTGTGTGTGTGTGTACTTTTGTGTTATCTTTCCAAACCAAGGAAGTCTTGAAATAAAGACGAAACGGTGATGAATACATAAATAATGTCTTTGGTTTTCCTTTTTTCCTTTTCCATATATATAGAAGTAAAGCAAGAACAACATAAAAATGTATTATTATTTAAGAATATATATATATATATATATATATAGTAGAGAATGGTAGTTTGCTTGAAGCATTGCTGGGTATAGTAGTAGTAAGTTTTTGAAAGGCTGTGGGCAATGCAATTCCGGGTAAGATGCAAGTTGAAAGGAAAGGAACAAAAACAATATATATATATGTTTTTTGTTTATTATCTATGTACGTATACGTTTCGTCCTTTTTAATCGGTACTCACCAGCATAGAGATAAAACTATTCACTACTGATCGCGTGATTCGGCCACCGCTGAATAGCTAAATAAACAGTGATAATTTTAACACTTATTTCAGCGGTTTGACGTCATAAGAGCGTTCAACTTAATAAAAGGAACGGTGCATTTATAGCTAGCGACGTCATGCTGTGTTAATACTACACTTACAGTTCCCATCTAGAGGGTTTTCTAAGGGCTGCAAATAATAAATATTTGTTTTTTTGTTTATTATCTATGTACATATACGTATATATATGTACGTATACGTTTCGTCCTTTTTAATCGGGACTCATCAACATAGAGATATAACTATATTCACTACTGGTCGCGTAATTCGAAATCGCGGGTTATCCAGTTATTGTAGGAAACAAAACTTCTTATTACCTAATTTTATAGCATTGTATTTATAGTATCAATAATGATAATACTATAAAATAATATATAGTACATAGTATTTTAAATACAAAATTAATTAAGTGGAATAAATAATAATAAAAATAAATTAATAATAAAAATAATAAAGATAAAGACAAACAAATAAAATAAAGTACAGGTTAAAATAATTAAATATTAAAATAATTTAAAGATAAAGTAAATCGATATATAACTAGGGGTGGGACGTAATGGGTGAAAATTTCAGATTCATGCGAGTAGTATTTTTTGTGTTCATTTATACATAAATAACACTAAACAATCAAACATTTTGGAAATTTTGCAAAATTCAGAAGGTGCAGGCCACTAGTTTTTGGCTATTTTTACATTCATAAAAACCCTTTCACAGCCTGAAAATGGTCCTAAATTAAAGTACTATATCAGATTTAACCATCTATGTCCATTCATAGCTTTTGAGGATGTTTTAGGTCCTGCAATGTCGCATGAAACCACTTTTTCACCGAAAAATAATGGATTTTGAGTCCCGTGGAGCCCTGATGGCTATGTTTGGCCTGCACCTTCTGAATTTTGCAAAATTTTCAAAATGTTTGATTGTTTAGTGTTATTTATGTATAAATGAACACAAAAAATACTACTCGCATGAATCTGAAATTTTCACCCATTACGTCCAACACCTAATATAATGGATTAAAGTTATATAACAAATTGAATCACGTAATAAACCTAACTAAATATTATATTATGTTTATAAATAATTCAACCATCCTTAATTCTATAGTATCAAATGTACATAGAATAATCTCCAGTATCTAATCTAACGAACATATGTTTGATAGTAACTCCCAATTTTTTAACGATAATTTAAGAAATTCGGTTATGACAAAAACATTAAATATTTCAGGTCTTTCGAGCACGACTTTGATAGTTACGCTAATAAGAAAACTGAAGGATGTTATTCTAATATTATCACCCACACCCCTAACCCTAACCCTAACCCACAACATGGCGATAAATAGAAAACCTATACCCAATCCCGATAATGATGATAAGAATAGCAGAGTGGATCGAACTATCCCGCAATCCAAATCTAATTTTTTTTAAATGGGAAAAAAATAGATGGCCCATTGTGTGTGCTCCAGACCGCCTTTCAGTAAAAATCTCCAAACCAATATTCCTAAAATGTCCTTCAAAATCATTAAAGACAATTTAGAGCGCCGCATGAATATAATAAACTTTTCAATAGAAACACAATTAGAATTTTTTCTCTACAGTTTAATGGAGTTTAATTGCATTAACATATAGTAAACAACCATGCAAGTATTATATACATATATAATTATTTATAAATTATATATATTATTATTATCAGCATCATCATCATCATCATTATTATTATTACTATTTCTATGTATCCACATAAAATATTATAAGGATATATAAAGAGATATAATATATTATGTATCGATTTTCAGTATGTACAGCTCAATACGTTAGTAGAGTGAGAGAGTAAGTTATGAAAATACATTTATTTCAATTGAGCTACACAGAGGCTTCCGCGTTTCATCCCCATAGGGAATCGTCACGCTAAAATGTATGGAATTTGTGTTACGTAGTGTTTTTTATATAAACACTTGGTGTTTATTCTAACTTGCTAACCAATCAGATTCATTGTTATTCCCTCCCCAAGTTAATGTTTTCATTAGCCAATGGCAGAGCATCATACATTCAAAGGTTCGGCTGACTTTTACTTCCCCTTCTTTTGTTCTGTTTAGTGTAGGGGTGATGCCTTATGGTTCTCTACAGGGATAAAACGCGGAAGCCTCTGTGTAGCTTAATTGCCATAAATTTATGTTCATAACATACTATATATATATATATATATATATATATATATATGTATATATATGTATATATATATATATATAGCTAGATAGATAGATATTTATATATATATATATATATATATATATATATATATATATATATATATATATATATATAATTAACTTGTTACAAATATCCAGGGGGTATGAATCCGAAGGAAGTTGAAACCGGGTTTATGAGAGTGCTCAATGAAAATTCAGAGCAAAATATATATTTTTTGATTTTATTCCATTAGTTGCGACAAAACAAGTTTTGTTTCATTGGTGCAAATAGCGACCAACTCATCGGGCCGGCGGAGGAATTCAAATGGCATAAATTTTAACCTCACTTTAACGGGAGATTGAAAATTGAAAATACATTGGAGGGGGAGGGGGACAGAGTTGGGGCTTTGTCTATAACGGTGACATGGGACATGAGAGGGGAGAGGGGAGGGGGGGAGGAGGACCCCAACAAGTCGTGTTTCAAATTATTACGTGGGAGGTTTTTCACGTGTCTGTGCTGTGATGATCTCAATTTCGGCCGTGGTGGGGGGAAGGGAGATGGAGCGACGGCCAGAGTGAGTTAAATTTAAAATGAGAATAAAATTATGATTACAACCGTCAATCCTATTTTATTTTAATTCTAATAAGTAATTATCATGTGGATAAAAATGTTTGATAATTTTAATTTAGGGTATTAATTGCTACTTTTGCATTTTATTTATTTTATTTTAATGTTTTGTTTATGATTTGTAGTGAATTTTGTTGTGATTATATTTTTTAAATTGTGATTATATTATACCGAGATCAATACTAGTGGAATCATTTTATAAGAGAAGTTTTCTGGTGTTACCAGTTTTATCATTAACAAAACCGATTATGACAATGATAACGCCTGCCAATCATACCTACGATAGTCGCAGTGATAACAGCCTTGATAAAAGCCTTAATAAAAATAAAAATAAAAATAAAAATAAATATAAATAAAATTAGAATAAAAATAGAAATAGAAATAACAAGTTTGTAAGAATATTAATGATAATAACAATAATAATAATAATAATTATAATAATAGTATTAAAAATAATAATAATAATAATAATAATAATAATAATAATAATAATAATAATAATAATAATAATAATAATAATAATAATAATAATAATACTAATAATAATAATAATAGTAATAATGATAAATATCACCATCATTACCATCTTGCTACTTGTGAAGTCATTGGGCGAAATAAGTCGACAAGTGATGGTAGGCTTTTTTATTCTACTGCCAATGACAAGGACTAAGTACCAGTTAATAATTAAGTGTTCAAGGTAGTGATCGAGGGGTTAAGTAATTGAGATTAGATTAGTCCAAGTGATATCAGTGTTAATAGCTTTCCCAGTTATGGGTTTATGTTAGAATTGGTAGTATGGCTGAGAGGCTATTGAGGCCGTGCATTATAGGTAGTACGTAGAGATTTGATGTTATTGGTAGTTTAGAGGGGTGGTTGTATATTTATAGATTCATCCTGACTTGTTGGGGTGGGATTGGGTGGTAAATTTGGGTGGGTGGGTAGGAGGTTATAGTGTGTTTTGGGGGTAGTGTATAGTGGGGGTTTAATGTTATCATTCATTTTTGTAAAAAACTTTTAATTTTATTTTAAAGTTTTGTGGGGTTGGTGTGGGGTTAAGGTGGGGTATGTGGGTTGCTAAGGAGGTAGAGTCTATTATGTTTACAGTTGATAGATGTCTCTTGTTTTCTATTTAAGAGTTTGTTTTTGTCCTTAAAGCGGATAATTTCCAGTTTTTCATTTAAGCATAATCTACATGGAGAGTTTATTGATTTGCAGGTGCTGGATTTTTTCAAGATTTTCCACTTTATTATGGGAGTTTCTTTTTTGGTTTTTATTTTGTGGTAGTGTAGTGAAAGTCCAGTTTGGCCAGGATGGTCTGGGTTGTTGAAGGAGAGTTTATGGTTGTAGAATCTTTCCTTTAAGTTGTTGCCTGCCAGACCAATATAATAGTTAGTCTGGGATGGGTTTTCAGTTGAGGAGATAGATGCCTCATAGACCACTTGGGTTGATAGGCACTTTTGATTTAGGGGGCAGTTTGATTTGTTATTACATATATATTACTATATATATATATATATATATATATAAATATATATATATGGTTGTTTTCTCCTAGATGTTAATCCAATAAAAAGGCAGTGTTTATGAGAAAGTACTCAATAACAGGTGCTATAGTATTTTTATAGTATTTTTTATTCATACAAATATTATTAGCTACATTTGCGAATACATGGTTCGACTGCGATTTTTTAATATGTATGTACATATCTAGCCAATAATGTTTGAATAAATAAAAACATGTAAACTATATACACATATATATATACATATATATACACATATATATATATACACACACACATATATATATATATATATATATATATATATATATATTATGGCATATAATATGCTAGCATATATAATCATTACTATTTTATATATGTATATATATATATATATATATATATATATATATATATATTATGCTAACATTGGCAAAAAACGAGACTTATATACTTATATTATAAAATAATATGGTACATATATTTTTTGTTTACTTAAACAGTGCTCGATATGTGAGTAGAGCTTAGTAGTAGTGCAAAAATATAATTATGGCAAGTAAGCTACACAGAATGGTTTTCTTGAGGAAATCATCAGGCTGGTGTTTTCTTTCGGGAATTAAACACAAATTTTTTTTGCGTGGCTTACTTGTCATAAGTATATTTTTATACTATCGCCCCCTCTATCTCTCTCTCTCTCTCTCTCTCTCTATATATATATATATATATATATATATATATATATATATATATATATATATATATATATATATATATATATATATGAGAGAGAAAGAGAGTATGTATACATATATATATATATATGCAGAATGGTTCTTGGATATAGTGTTTAGATAGTATTATTATTTTTATTTTTTTATTATTGTTATAATTAATGTTATTTGATATGCAAATTACTATATCATACGGTAGTCTTAAGGGTAATATATTATTATTATTATTTTATTATTATTATTTTTTATGTATATATTAGTGATATTTTAAGCTGAATTATTTCGACACTTGATTATTGGGGAAATGGTCGTATAATCAGTACCATTGGAGAGCCATGAATATTATAACTGTCCTGTTTTTAAATCTCCGAAACAGTTACATGGTAAACAGCTGATGATCCCCGTGTTAATATTAGACGCTTAAGGTCTCCTGTTTTTGTGTCACTCTTAGATAATTAACCCCCCATTTTTTTTATTATATATTTTTTTATTTTTTTATTTTACTTACATTTTTTCATTTATTAATTTTCCAACGAATGTTAAGTCTGCAATATCTTGGATTTAGTTGGTTTGTCTGGGAATTTAAACTGCATTTTACATTTTACATTTTTTCTTTTTATTTTTTTAATGACTCAAAGCTTCTTTAGACTATATATATATATATATATATATATATAGAGAGAGAGAGAGAGAGAGAGAGAGAGAGAGAGAGAGAGAGAGAGAGAGGGGCGATAGTATAAATATATACTTATGATATATATATATATACATACATATATATAAGAGAGAGAAAGAGAGAAAGAGAAGAGAGAGGGGGAATTGTTATCTCACTTTCCCTGTGATGTTTTCTGCTTATATACATCCCTCTTTCTGCCCCTCTCTCTGTACCTATAATTCTTTTTCTAACATTCAATAATTTTCCTTGTGATACTTTCCATTTCTAACCCGCTCCCACATCTCTCTCTCTCTCTCTCTCTCTCTCTCTCTCTCTCTCTCTCTCTCTCTCTCTCTCTCTCTCTCTTACACTATCCCTTTGATTCCATTTCATTGTCGGTTAATCTCCAACTGACCTAAGTCAAGACAGTCAACGCACTGAATTTCCTGCACTATCTCTTCCAACTGAAGACTTTGCCAGAACTCACAAGACCTGTTGATAACCCATCGCGATTTTAGATCGCAAACGTTCTTTTTATCCAAAGACTCCATAAACTGATCTCAGCCGGTAAAATCACAACATTATGTCGGCTTCTCAAGGAAAACAACAAAACAAAATAAAATGTAAGAAAAATTTCACTTCATGAAAGAATCGCTTAAGGCGAACATAATCAATGTACCGCTATGACGTTAGAGTTTGTCCCCAGAAGTAGGTTACGGTTATTCAAAGTTCTTTTTTTACAACATGACGTCAGTAAGTGGTAAAGAAAATAAGACTAAGGAGATTCCATGCTGAAACAACCACTTCCGAGATGGCAGTGGGTTAGGAAGTAGGTAGCGTCGGGTCTGGCTGTTTTCATAGTTGAAGTGCTACAAACACACTTGGTCCATGGGTTCGCCAGCTGTCATACTAGCCATGGGGGTGTTGTCTTGGCATCACTCTGATAACCTAGGGACTAACTTGAATCCCAAAACCCTTCTTTATCGGAATGGGGTATGATTCAGCTCGGTCCACATTGTCTCCTTCTTCGGGAGTTGGCGGTTATTACCGATCGTCTGAGGCGCCCCAATCAGAGAATGCCGACGGCTACGTTATCGGCTATTTTTGCCATCAACTAGTGTGCCCTCTCGTGTGAACTGGTTTTCACCCACCCTCCGGCTTTGTGCCATATCTTGCTGCAGTTGGAAACAAGTAAATCCTGATCGGAGAAAATTTCAACCGAGTGTGAAGAATACCCAATGCAATTTGAATAAGAATTCTCGGTGCATTAAATAAACTCCGATGATTAAAAAATAGTTTTAACCTACCAAAAGAAAATGATAATTAGAAACGAAAAAGTGCTTACATTTCGGAACCATTAAATCAACCCACTTTTAACGTAACCAATTTTTCATTACAGATTCACATGTTTAAAAATTATTTGAAAATTCAATTAATAGTCAGATTTTTACAAAATTTTCAGTACTGACTCACTTTTAAATAAAATTATTTTTATCGGGGGCTTTTTGTCATAAAATATCTTAGTGTAAATATATTTTTGTACTCCATTTATTTATTCACGGAAATTTACAAAAAGAAGAAATCCTTGAAAATTATACATATATTTGTTATTGTTTATTATCTATGTACGTATACGTTTCGTCCTTTTTAATCTGGACTCATCAGCATAGAGATATGACTATTCACTACCGGTTATGTGATTCGAAACCCTGGACTCAAAGTATTTTTCAACTCCAATCCAACGTCTCTAACCGCTCGGCCAATTTTAAATAGCTGATAAACAATGATAATTTTAACACTTTTTTCGGCGGCTTAACGTCAAGGCATTCTACTTCTTTTTAAGGGAAGGAACGATGCATTATAAAGCAAGTGACGTCATGCTGTGTTAGTACTACCATTACAGTGCTCTACTTTTTCGAGGAGCGACAAATATATATATATATATATATATATATATATATATATATATATATATATATATATATATATATATATATATATATAGGCAGATTTCGAGTACAACAAAATGTTATGATACATTTCAGAGGGAACATAATTTTAATCAATAAAACGGGCGGTGGAAAAAAAAAAGAAAATTGCTAAAATTTTCCTTACGGCCTTATCGTCTGACCCTCTAATGGGAAACGTAAGAATGATAAATTACAAATTCATAAAATCGAATGAGATATGAGGGTGAAAATGTTTCAGTTGGAGAAAACAATTGAGAGAGTAAAAAAAGGGAAACGGTAAATCTCTCAACGTTATGGTGGATTTGAATCATTGAAGATCTCCAACTGATGTTTCAAAATCGTTTGTCTACACAGGTTAGGTCGAGAATTGTTAATAACTAACGCCTCAATAATATTGATATAATAGTTCGGCCTAGCACTGTGTAAAACAGAAAAACAACATACATATACTGATATGATTGATCAACCTCTATACCTTTGTATGACATTAGATGAATGCTTGTTTCAGGACGGGTAAAATCAATTCCGCGAACAGTTTTGCACCACTTTTATGTTCCGTTACAAAGATTAAAATCTAGATATAATGACACGAAACCTTATGTCTAGAATCGTTATGCCAATTTTGATTCTAGAAAATGTATAAAATTCCAGACGTAATCTCCGATGAACGTACTTCACGTGTACCCTCTCCGCGAAAATACCCCCAAAACACCCGACTAGCAGCAAACTCCAACCTTTTTCCTGTAGAGTTCACTAGATGCCAGAAGAGTTCCTCCTCTAATATCTTCTTTCCTGGGACAGCTTGCCTTTGAAATGCCCCCTCCGCCGTTTCCTTTTTCTATAAGATCGGATCGTAAGAAAAAAATTGAAATTCAGGGAATTTTGCTTCATTTGTTTCCATTAACTATGGTCAAATTCAATGTAAATCTGAAATATTCGAACTCTCAAATTAAAGGTTGTGCCCATTAAAACTCTTTATATACTCAAAAGAAACTAAAACTCTTGTTAAAATCTCACAAAAATTGGAAGTATCTGAATTTTTACAAAGGGCTTCCGTTTTAACCCTTTTGCATAAAACTAAATTCAACATCAAAATAGTGTACCTTACAGAGAGAGATGGACCCTTGGGCTCTTAGCTAATGGATTGTGCTCGGTTGGATATGTGTTTTGATTCGATCGGGCTAAGAGAGTTGGTGTGTAGGTCTGTAGTTCTGTAGAAGAAAACTTTGTTACTTGTTTTAATTTGGAGTTGTAGTTTTGTTTGGAGAGATAATCCTTCTGTTGTAACACTCACCGATACCCCGCAATTGACACTGCGACCGTTGTCGGAATCGAGCTACGACTTCGGACCGGTACAACGAGCGGACAATCACGGCCTACAGTGAACACACATAGATGTTCGTCCACACTGCAATGTACGTTAATCTAGTGACAAACCTAAATTTCGTCCAATTTCCCCCCTTTTGTTTAAATCGCTACGATGTTACACCTGAAAACTTGTATCTCTATATTAATGAAATCCTGTGACCACTTCTCGTGTGTTTACGTGTGTGCGTTTCTCGCGACTACGTGACTTACATCTACAAACGTTTTAATATATGCACTGTTTAGAACAGAGGTGGTCATAGTTAATTTGCATAAATATTTTTTTATCTTAAGGTTAATAGATTTTTGTGATGAAGTACTGTTTCCACATCTGGGGAGATGCCGCCCAGGGCCCTCTATCCTACCTTGACAAAGTAGAAAATCAGCTACGAAAACTAGTGGGGGGGGTCCTTTTTTCATCCCTACAGTCTCTCTCTCACAGAAGAGACGTTACTAGTCTCTCTCTACTCTATTGTTATTTTCATTGTAGGTGCTCGACTGAGCTCCAGTCTCTGGTCCCCACTGTAAAACATTCACAGCGGGAACTGATCGCGCTAGAATCACTGTAATGAATTTTCGTTCCTTCCTCTGTGTGCCTGGAGCTAGGAATGCAATATCTCGGGGGTGCTTCCCAACCGACTACAGCATGGTCGTTTTCAAGTCCAATGTTAACAAGTTTTTGTCGATCCGTTTTCTTTTGTAATCAAATTTGCTCAGATCACAATTCACCATCGGCAATCCCCATGGTGTTAGTCTCAACATCTACCTGACACAAACCGTGGTTTTCTGTTCGTCTTCATCTCTCGTTCTCATTCTGGCCGTGTCATCGTTTTCACGATCACCGAGGGCACAAACACTGGTTTACAATTTGTGAAAAAATTTAAAAAAACAACGCAAACTCACAAGAGAAAACACAACTCCGATCCAGTGTGTATAGATAAGCAGTGCTCTGGTGTGTGTGTGATACCGTCGCGTAAAAGAAAGGCGTCCTCAAACGCTAGCATCCATGTCTCAGTTAAGATAATTGATTTGTTGGGGTATCACTGTCGCTCGGGTGAAGTCAGCTCATCTCGGGTCTGCCCCAATCTGCTCTGATCTGATTGTGTCCTTCCCGAGACGCCAACTGTCGTAAAACAAACGTAAACTCATCAAGTGCCGTAAACTAACGTAAACTCGTCAACTGCCTTAAACAGATCTAAACTCGTCAACTTCTGTAAACTGTCGTAAACTCCCCCAATATATTTAGTTCCAACCGGCAACCCAAATTTTAAAATCATACATTTAGTGGGCCGCCAAATTTTAAAATCATACATTTAGTGATCCGCGAAAGTTATACATTTAGTGGTTTGCCAAAGTTTTAAATTATACATTTAGTGTTCAGCCAGATTTTAAAATTATACATTTAGTAGTCCACGAAACTTTAAAAATATACATTTAGTGGCCCATGAAGTTCTACGTTAGTCATATTTCCCCATCAAACAGTATATAAGGATATATTTGGGACATTTCGGAAAATTGACGCAATTTTATTGGCAAATGAAGGGGTACATTTTTTTTTCTCCGACCGCTGATTTTGCGGTAACAGACATCGACGACACTTGCAAATTGTACATTATCTTGACCTGGGAATTTCGTGTAGTTTCGACGTTGTGATATCGAAATCAGATCTCAAGTGACCTGAGTGGCAGGCTAACATCTGCGACGTTAACACTTAGTCATTTTGATCGTATCTTCTTTTCCCCCTAATTTACGGAAGGATGCAGGACGACATTCTTCTTATATTTATTACCACCCCTCGATGAGTCATACAGACTCCGCGTATTTGATGCGATGATTATTCGACAGGGTAATATATATATATATATATATATATATATATATGTGTGTGTGTGTGTGTGTGTGTGTGTGTGTGTGTGTGTGTGTGTGTGTGTGTGTGAAGATTGAATGTAAAATAAATGAAAAACTGATTAAACAAAAATACAAATAAGTAGATTTGATTTGTATTTTTGGCTTATTCGGTTTTCACCCACTCACAATATGTCTTATTTTTACGTCTCTATCTGGTACTTTGTTACATTGGGACCGGGTTAACTTTGACCCTGTTAAGGTTAAAGTTAGGGAACTTTAACACTAACCCCCAATGACCCTAAACTTTATAGCTAACCCTAACCCTAACCCACTGACCCTAACTCTAACGACGGGGTCCAAGTTAGCGCGGGTCCTAATGTAACAAAGCACCCTCTATTTGTTAGTAAGTTACGCTTGCTTTATTATGAGCCCCCCCCCCCTTCTGGATAAGAGTGAAATAAATGTTTTAAATAGTAACTCGTGTACGATGGACACTGCGCATATCTACTAAAAAAAGGTTGATATGGCATCCGTTCAAAAAGAAAAAAAGAATATTACTGGCCCTCTCTACAACCAAAAGAAAGGAAATAAATGGTTTTCACGTTTTAAGAAATACCAATGATACCCTACTTTTTAAGCAGTTAACGTAATTACATAGACAATGTCCTTAAAAACGCCAAAATAAAAAAACAAAAAATAGTTTAGGTTTTAAGCAACACAAAAAAAGTACTTTTTAAGCAGGTGATAAAAAAAATGTATTATTTCTTCCCCTTCCCCTCGTAATGTAGAAAAAAAAGTTACTTGGCATTGCACTGGAGCCGTAATAATAATACAGTATTACTTTTGGTAAATGGTATAAATTATGGGGAAGTGCTCAATATCATAGAAAGAGCAGGTATATTTACATGCCGCGTTCCTCGGGAGAAATAACTTTACTCTATTTAAAGTGTTCTGTTACAAGAAACTTGATTTTTCCCAAGAACAATGATAATATAACAGTATTACATTTGGTAAGTTGTATATATTAATCCTAAAGCGCTCGAGTATGGCAAAACTCGACCCCCCCCCCCCCCGATGTAATTTGCTCCATATCCCCCTTAGGGGTGAACTTCCCCGGTTAATTCTACACGCTTAGATTTTATATAGATGCTCTAACCTTTCTTTTTATAGGAAACACACAAACACACACATTCTCACACACACATACACACACATTGAGTTATATATATATATATATATATATATATATATATATATATATATATATATATATATATATATATATATATATATATATATGAGGTAAAGTACACGATAAGCCATGAAAATGAAATGCCGTGCTAGACAAAATATTTGAAAAAAGAGACAAACGGAAAACATGGTAAAATGCAGGAGAAAAACAAAAACAAGAGATTTTACCGGTTTCGTTCGTCTTCAGAAAAAGTGAAGATTTAGAAAAAATTATATTTTGAAGGTACGCATATGGGAGAAGGAAAAGATGATCCGATTGGACCATATGAGAAGACTTTTAACTACATTGAAATATGATTTGACAAGTAGGTGATATATTCTTTTTTATTTCTTATTCTTTTTTTTTATATTTTTATTTATTTTCTTTTTCTTTTTCTATTCTATTTTCGCACCTACCGAGCTAGGTAGGCGGAGGGGGTAAAATGATAAGAGGGAAGAAGACTTTTCTGTTATCTTCCCTCTTATATATATATATATATATATATATATATATATATATATATATATATATATATATATATATAGAGGTTTATGTAGTTTGCTTGAAGCATTGTTTATTAGTATATAGAAATGTGATACTTAGAAGGCAATACAATGCAGAGGTGTGACGGATAGACACAAGTTGGAGCAAATAAGACATATAATGGTGGAACAAATTAAATAGTTTCACCCTTAATACAATGTATAGATACACACATATATATATATATATATATATATATATATATATATATATATAAACATTTTTTTTTTAACCATAACAATGTAATTTGTTTAAATAAATAAATAACATTTATTTATTTTAAACTGAGCTTTCGAATATAAAATATTCCTCGTCAGAGAGTTTTTTTTTTCTTCTTTTTTTTCATAGTCTGGTGGTATTGACTTTGTGAGGAAGAATGTCCGTGTCTTGGGCGCGGTTAAGCCATTTTGAATACGTAGATAGGAGTAGACACATTATTATAAACCATTGTTTCGTAAAGGTATAAACATTTTTTTGGAAAAACCATAACAATGTAATTTGTTGAAATAAATAAATAACATTTATTTATTTTAAACTGAGCTTTCGAATATAAAATATTCCTCGTCAGAGAGTTTTTTTTTCTTCTTTTTTTTCATAGTCTGGTGGTATTGACTTTGTGAGGAAGAATGTCCGTGTCTTGGGCGCGGTTAAGCCATTTTGAATACGTAGATAGGAGTAGACACATTATTATAAACCATTGTTTCGTAAAGGTATAAACATTTTTTTGAAAAACCATGAAAAAAAGAAGAAAAAAAACTCTCTTACGAGGAATATTTTATATTCGAAAGCTCAGTTTAAAATAAATAAATGATATTATTTATTTTAACAAATTACACTGTTATGGTTTTTCAAAAAAAATGTTTATACCTTTACGAAACAATGGTTTATAATAATGTGTCTACTCCTATCTACGTATTCAAAATGGCTTAACCGCGCCCAAGACACGGACATTCTTCCTCACAAAGTCAATTCCACCAGACTATGGAAAAAAAAAGAAGAAAAAAACCCTCTCTGACGAGGAATATTTTATATTCGAAAGCTCAGTTTAAAATAAATAAATGTTATTTATTTATTTTAACAAATTACATTGTTATGGTTTTTCAAAAAAAATGTTTATACCTTTACAAAACAATGGTTTATAATAATGTGTCTACTCCTATCTACGTATATATATATATATATATATATATATATATATATATATATATATATATATATATATATATTTTCACAAACACACATATATCTGTCTATCTACACAATGTTACAATGATATGTAATACCTGTATCAAGATGGTCTGGTGGAAACTTCGTATGATATAATATTTTTAATATTTCGGGAACTCTTACTTCTTCAGAACCGTGCTCAACTCAAGTTATATATATATATATATATATATATATATATATATATATATATATATATATATATATATATATATATATATATATATATATATGATGGACTCTTCCGTCGATTTCGACGTATGAGTGCCCCACCAGGGGCTGTTCGCGCGTGAATTTGTAATTGCAAGGGTTGCGCAATCTCCAACAACCGCTCTCCTGAGTCGGCATTGCTTGATTCCAATGGCAAGTAGTAATACAAGACGACTGGAAACAATGCCGAGATAAGCAGACAACACATACAGCATCTGGTATTCCCAAATGGTCACCCATTTAGTACTGGCCAGGCTCGACGCCGCTTAACTTAAACCCGGTTGAAATACTTTGGATTACTATCATGTGGATGTTTTTTTACCTGGATTATTACTATTATATATATATATATATATATATATATATATATATATATATATATATATATATATATATATATATATATATATATATATATATATATATATATATATATATATTTGGCCGCGAGGATAGGGCGACTGCTTGCAGATTCTATGCTGACTCTGTAAACCGGGTTCACGCCTCTCGACCGTCTTAAACACTAGATTGAGCAGGGCTGTTGCCAGAGAAAATGAGCTTCACTGTCTTTTGTTATACTATTGTATAGAGGAAAATGTTATCAGAATTTCTTGGGAGCCATGATAGAAATAATACAGTTTTGTATTTTGTAAGTTGTGAGTTGTATCAGTTAAATTCAAAGTGCTCAATATCTTAGATAGAGCAAGTGTGTTTAGACACCGCTTTGACCGAGAGCAATAATTCCACTGTATTTTTTTTTAAATTACCGTGTTGGATACTAGGAACTCAATGTTGCCCGGGAATAATGAAATAATAATACACTCTTAAATTTGGTAAGTGGTATATGTTCATCCAAAAGTGCTCAATATCCTTGGAAGTGCAGGTGATTTTAAACGCTTCGTTGCCCGGGAGCAATATCTCCACAATGTTTGAAGTGTTTTATTTCAGTGTAACATACTAGATAGGAACCCCGATTTTCCCCGAGGACAATGAAATGATTAACTAGTATCACATTTGGTAAGTTGTATATGTAAATCTAAAAGTGCTCAGTATCCTATATATAGAGAAGGTAAGTTTAAATGTCGCGTTGCCTGGGAGAAAGAAATTTACTTCCCTTTTTATGCTATTGTATACAAGAAAAAGTACACGGCGTTGTCCGGAAGCCATAATAGTAATAATACAGTATTACATTTGGTAAGTTGTGAATCTTAGGGAAAAAGTGCGCAATGCCCTAGATAGAGAAGGTGTGTTTACACGGCGCGCTGACTGGCAGAAAGAACTACATTGTGGGTTTTTTAACTGTTGAATAGAAAAAGAGATATTCGGCGTTTCCCGGAAGCTATGATAGTAAAATTACAGTATACATTTGGTAAGTGGTATAAGTAAATCTAAAGTACTGAATATTTTAGATCGAGCAGATATGTTTAAACGCCTAATTAGCGAAGAGATCAATATGTTTTGTTATAGTGTTGTATACTGGAATAAATAAATATAGGTTTCATTATATTATTAAGGGGAGGAGGAAGATAAGAAACTCGGAGTTGTCCGGTAATACTTTAAAACAAATATAAATTTAATTATATTTTTAAGGAAGCGGGTGAAGAAGCTCGGTGTTGCCAAGGGCAATAACTTTAAAACCGAAAGCTCAGTTATATGACTTACATTATTATTTTTAATAGATTTAAACAAGGGAGAGAAATGGGTTGGAGTGATGTAGAAGAGCGGTGGGGGAGAGGGATGTAGAAAAACAAGAAAAAGAGAAAGATGGAGAGACAGATGGAAAGCGGTAGAGAGATTACCAATTTTCTCAAGATTTATGCACTTTTATTCCTTCTGGTGAGTAACTTTTTTGCCAATCAACTTTTACTTAGGACTTAAATTCCCTTTATTTTCCAAACTGGAATTTTTCACTATTCGGACTTTTGAAGACATTCTGCTATTCACCCTACATTCGCATTTGTGATTTCCTCGGTGTGTTTTTGCACATGTTTACATTTTTCCATCGAAGATGATTCTCTTTGCTCAAAAAACTTTGTATATATTTATATTTTCAACTTTGCTCTAAACAGCAATATAATTTTACTGTTTTATCCCTGTGATCTCCTCTGATGATAAAAGCATACATTTTTGAAAATTCATGGGTTAAGGTAATAAAAATGTTTATTTATATATTTCTTGTTTGAACTACTTGATGATTTAATAAATATTGTACTTTTTCTCATTTTTATTTTCATCACTCATTTCCTTGTATTACTTCTCTATTTTGTATATTAAGCATTGACTTTTCAAGATAAGCTTATAATTTAAAGATAATATTTTATTTTTATCTTTATTGTCTAATATATATATATATATATATATATATATATATATATATATATATATATATATATATATATATATATATATATATATATATAACTGTATAGGGTAGGTTTTTTCAAGACATTTTAATCCAAGAACTTTTTATTCAGAATGGCGTATTAGTGGGTTCCCCCACGTGTGAATTTGCTCTTTTCTTTGTTTTTTGTTTGGTTTCACCCAAAACTGAACCACTGTATAGTGTAAGTTTTGTTCAAGACACTTTAATCCAGGAAAATTTTACTCTTTGTGAATTTTTCTGATGATTTTGTAATGTTGCAGATACGATATTGACATAAAAATGTTGTTTGGCACAAGACAAATGAAACGGACCGTAAAAATATGTTTTTTGGAAATGTGAAAAAATAAAAATAATAAAATGAAAACATGGTTATTGGAATATAATATGAACCTGACTTTATATATATATATATATATATATATATATATATATATATATATATATATATATATATATATATATATATATATATATAAAATGAAGTAATAAAATAAGGTGCGGATCAAATTTTATTAGAATTCAATGTTCAGGCAAGTACCTTAAAGTCCTTAACTCATGAGTTTTCAAAGAAAATTCTTCTCCTCAGAGGACCATTACCGCAATGACATTACTGCAGATAATAAAATTAAACTTTGAAAATATATAAAAATATATATGAAAATCCATAAAAGTATATAAAACATCAAATATATAAGCCCAAAACATACTTTTTTGTTAAAGCTATACAGTTCATCCAAGTCATACAATTTAAAACATATTCAAGAAAGACACCCAAGATGTTGATTGAAAAGTGATCCAGGTGGTGAATGGTAGTCCAAAAACGAAAAAGTTATCCAAGTGGGAAACCTGTTTGCGATCGATGCAATAAATGACAGTGAAAAATGTATCCACGATGTATGCAAATTAATAAAACGATAAAGAAACCAAAACATATGAAAAGTTCAGAAAACTCACTTGGTTTTGAATAATTATAATGTTCAAAATTCAGCGTTCTTATGAGGTGATCGGAATAGTGTAAAGCATAACTCCTTGGTTAAATAAATGCTCCGGTAAATCCAATTCGAATAAAATTAAAACGACCTGATGTATTCGGCCATTTTTTTCTTCCGGATCCGATAAAAATTATTCCAATGAATGAAATTATCTTCGAAAGTAATCACTCTCCCGCAAGCCAAGTAAACAGAATCTCTTCTCCCCGATAAGAAATCCACACTAAATTCGGAACGGATGTTGAATGTCTTATAAAAGACATGAATAGATAACGGAAATAAATAAAGAAAGACACAATTTAAGAAAAAGGGGGAAGCGTTGTATTAAGCATTTAAATAAAATATATAGATGACATATGTGTAGAACATTAGGTAAAAGCGAAAAACAACGGAATAGGCTGGAGAAAGGAACAACGTCATGATGACACGTGGGCTGCTTTATACACGTGGTGCTGAAGGAGAACAGATAAAACGGAAATGAAGGCAGAAATCATCCAAAGAAAACAATCACCAAGACCCAAGACACGCACATCAACAGATACACGCAGAAGACAGTAAATAAGCAGTCACGGAGTCCTGAAGGTTGATTTGATTCTTTTTATTATTATTCAAAATCTAGAACACTCATTAAGAGACTAATGAACAGCTATTAACAAAATGTAAAACCTAGGTCACGAGCAAACAAGCCAATCATGGACGGCGGCACCGGGGGGGCAGGGGGGGGGCTCAAGCCCCCCTACTTTTTAACTCGCCCCCCCCCACTTTACGGTCATCAATAATGAAGTTATATATGCATGTATTTAACCGGGCCCTCCCACTTTTTAGGAGAGCCCCCCCACCCACTATTATAACTGTCCCGCCGGTCCTGTCAATGTATTCATTTATCTAGATTCCCATTATTAAATATAAATTACATATAAGATATTACTAGTAGAATACCCGTCCCAAGATAGGTATAAGCAATAAATATAGTATTAGTTTTAAATTATAATGTTTATTATTTCTTTGTAGTATATTGTACAGTTTCGGTAGTACCCCCTAAATTATAAAGGTTACAAAAAAGAAAGATATAATGTTACGTTACATACCTTGTTGCCTTAAATATATATTCCATAATTCGTAATGATAAGTTTAATAGTTTAGGATTTTACCTAACAGATATATTTTATTGACGCTCACGCTTGCGCCGATCCTTTTAAAGATCTTGTTAAAAATGTATTACTTGATATAACTCAACATTTTATGTAGAGCAATTCTTTTCTCTATTAATTTTTTTGTATCTAACTTATTTTAAAGGTTTTTGGGGCAAGCGAGTGTGGGTGGACGCACCCTTATAAATAGTCTATTATTACTCGCCGGGTTGCCGAAGAATATATATTCCAAAATTCATAATGATCTGTTTATAATATTTTATTAGTAGTAAAGATCTTTATATAAGCACCCTCTTAATGTTAACATTTACAAAGAAATAATGTGCCCATGTTACTCACCATGTTGCCTAGAATTAGTTTTGGGAATAACCTAGCTGTAGTTAAAATTAAGATGAATGGGCAATAGTTTATATCAATAAAAGCTTTATATAGTAATAGTGTAAATTTCAAAAGTTCAATACATTTTAATTGTGATTTCAAATATCTGAAACGTGCGTATATGGAAAATGCTAGGTTGAGTATTGATTCTCGAAGCATGTTTCAGATATTTGAAATAATAATTAATGTTTTGAACTTTTTAAATATATATATATATATATATATATATAACAAAACCAGGAAGGATTATTTAAATCAGACATTTGCACCGTTAGTCCACAACATCGGACGACACTTCTACAAGGCCAGGAAGGATTATTACGAAAAAAAAGGTTAATACCTTTTATTTGTCTAAAGCTCTGTCGAGGCTTGTTATATCAAGCGAAATATTAGATAAAAAAGTCAAGATGAAGAAGAAAAAAAATCTTTTTATTTTTTATTTTGATTTAATAAAAAATATCTGCATCTGACACATGATTTCTTATGAAGGAATTTTGCCTCTATCTTTATGTTTAAAATTCAAAAGATGCTTAAAAATGAACTTTCCCAAATTCATAACTACCAGCGAGCATGCGCGATTTAAGTTCAATTTAAATCAGACATTTGCACCGTTAGTCCACAACATCGGACGACACTTCTACAAGGCCAGGAAGGATTATTACGAAAAAAAAGGTTAATACCTTTTATTTGTCTAAAGCTCTGTCGAGGCTTGTTATATCAAGCGAAATATTAGATTAAAAAAAGTCAAGATGAAGAAGAAAAAAAAATCTTTTTATTTTTTTTTATTTAATAAAAAATATCTGCATCTAACAAATGGTTTCTTATGAAGGAATTTTGCCTCTATCTTTATGTTTAAAATTCAAAAGATGATTTAAAAAATAAACTTTCCCAAATTCATATATATATATATATATATATATATATATATATATTTATTTATAAATATTATCATAAAAAGACCTGTTAAGAAAAATTCAAGAGATATTTAAGATAGACATCCACTTAGCTATAAAGCAAGACTCCGAGTAAGTTAGTTGAGTTCGCTAGTCTGTCTTGATGGTTATCCTATAATGGGCATGAATATAACTTGAATTCTCCGTATGAAGTGGTAATTTGATATAACCGTGAGGATAGATTGAAAGCGTGCAGATCCAAAGGTGGTTCCGTGAACCGTGTTCGCGCCTCATGATCGTCTGAAATTATCATTTCCCTACACTGAAGAGAGTAATATAGGTAAAAATATAGTTTATATTTATTTATAAATAAGATAGATATATATATATATATATATATATATATATATATATATTGTAATATTTATAAATCTTTTGATTTATCAATATTTATATATATATATATATATATATATATATATATATATATATATATATATATATATATATATATGTGGGAAATGAAAAAGGAAAAAACAAGAGATATTTTTTATATATTCATCAACGTTTCGTCTTTATTGTAAGACTTCCTTAGGATGATAATTTTAAGAAAGATGTCATGTAAGTACATCGAAATATTGGGTTGACATGATGGGTTGATAAGGATAAGTAGTAGCCGTGGCTACTAAGAGCGCTAGACGAGGGTCCAGGCTACTAGAAGTCAGTAGTGGCGAAGAGTGAAATGAATATGGAAAGCTTTGAGTGGGTACCATTAAGGCAGCAGTGAAAAAGAGGAGGGGTGAGAGTATTAGTGAATTTGCCTTAGCGTGGGAGAGAGGAAAGGGGCTGAGGTTTTTGTCGTGGTGAAGTGTGGCATGGATTTTGAGGGACTGGAGAAAGAGGAGGGAAGGGGGGAAACTCTGTGTGTTTGGTATGTAGGTGGTATCATAGTTTTCGAAAAAGATTTGAAGAAATGAAGATAACTTGAAAATAGGCGTGGGTGAGAGAGACTAGAAGAATACCCGTCCCAAGACATGTAAAATTAATTCTGCAAAAAGAACAGTTTTTCACAACTTTTATTTCATCTTACAAAGATTAAAATCCAGATATAATGATAATAAATCGTACGTCTAGAATCCTTATTTCAATTTTAATTAAAATTACATGATTTTGATTCCACAAAATGTCTCAAATTTAATGCTTAAGCATAAGAAGTCATAAGAAGAAATTAAAATTCAGGGAGTCTTGCTTAATGGGTATCTAATGATTATGGATGAAACACAATGTAGATGTGTTTCTAAAATTCATAATGATCGGTTAATCAGTTTAGGAGTGAATTCTATACATACAAATATATAAACATATACACATACCTTACTTTGTACAGATAAATATTTTATTTATTATTTTGTAATGACATTCCTACTTTGTGGAGATATAATAATGAGGCGATGACAGGTTAACGGTTCTGCGAGGGAGGGTCAAGTTATTTTTGTTACTTTTTAAACCAGAAACCCCTGTACTAAACAAACAACTAGCAAAAATGCCTCCCTTTTAATGCTACTCGATTGACACTTTGAAAAACAAAAGCAAAACAGTTGTTCCTTATATCATTTCAACCGTCGATAGGAGGTTAGATAAGGTAATTGCTTTAATCTTAACGATCAGAAACAAAAGGCTTATATATAAAAATGAAAACGGCTAATCTCTTTCCTTTTGTCGTATTCCTAACGCACTGGCGCCATTTTGAATGGTTGGGTACGATGCGCTCTTGTTTAGCGACATGTATATTTTTCCAGACTTCCGGCATGTTTGGAGTGTATTTATCTGAGCTGAGCTTTACGAATTTGCCAAGGAGACGCTGGACAAGTTGTGCTTCTAATTAGGATATGAACATGATATTCCACCCCGGAAAAAAGCAGAAAATAACATGAGATAAAAACAAATAGCATGTGTTATATATAAAAAAAACTTTTCGAAATACAACAAAACTATTAGACTAAATAAGCCGGAAGTGATTTTACTTTGAACATTTTATTCAAACCCATATTATTTAACCTGCTATTTTAAAGCACACATATTCATACAATATCACGTTTGCAAGCGACTATATATATATATATATATATATATATATATATATATATATATATATATATATATATATATATATATATATATATATATGCTGATGTGTCCCGATTTATAAATGACGAAACCTATACGTACATAGACAATAAACAATAACAAATATTTATTATTTGTCGCTCCTCGAAAAAATACTTGTAGTTCGGGGTTTCGAATCGCATGACCGGTACTGAATAGTCATATCACTTTGCTGATGAGTCCCGATTTAAAAAGGACGAAACGTATACGTACATAGATAATAAACAATAACAAACATTATATATATATATATATATATATATATATATATATATATATATATATATATATATGCTGATGCGTCCCGATTTAAAAATGACGAAACCTATACGTACATAGATAATAAACAATAACAAATATTTATTATTTGTCGCTCCTCGAAAAAGTAGAGCACTGTAATGGTAGTACTAATACAGCATGGCGTCACTTGCTTCATAATGCATCGTTCCTTCCCTTAAAAGAAGTAGAATGCTTAGATAAACTGTTAAAATTATCGTTTATTCGCTGTTTAAAATTGGCCGAGCGGTTACAGACGTCGGATATGAGTAAAAAATTACTTGTAGTCCGGGGTTTCGAATCGCATGACCGGTAGTGAATAGTCATATCACTATGCTGATGAGTCCCGATTTAAAAAGGACGAAACGTATACGTACATAGATAATAAACAATAACAAATATTATATATATATATATATTAGAAGCCCTATATATTAAAAAAACCTAATTAGTAGAATTAACTTGAATATTAGTAATAATATACTAAAATGTCTATAGTTTTAAATATAGTTTCGTACTGATTACATAATTCCCGCCCAAACCTTCTATAATACTAACACATGGTCTGTACCTGATTAACCTCATTCCCCTGAAGATGAACCCGGATGGGTCTGAAAGTACTTTGGAGACAAATCTAAACTATAGCAAATTCATCAGCCAATTCCCCTCCGAAACTAAGATCCTGATTCGGACCTACCAAAGGATATCTAGACATGAGCTGTCTCTTATATTCAACAACACTTGTCTGCAAGAGAAGATGCTGCCTATATATATATAATCTCGATTTATTTGATCTTAAAGTTACAATGCTCAAATAAATACAAAGTTTTGAAGAAAAATATTTCTTGTGGTAACTTTTGACATTATTTGGCAACTTTCTTCGAGTGCGATAATTTACAGTTTCAAAATCGACCTCCCCTAATATATATATATATATATATATATATATATATATATATATATATATAACTTTATATTGTCAGATTTTCGTGGTCCGACCCAACTAGCATTTCAGCTGACAAATCAAACTTTGCTTGTGACTAGTCAATTTCATTTGTTATTGTTGTACCATGTTATTGGAAATATAATAATGTACTTCGCTACAATTTATTTATTTATTTAATATTTAATCTGAAATAGACGACAGGTAATATGAAACTATTTAAAATAATAACCTAAAAACAAATCGACAAAGGGATAACTCATATTTTTTAATTGAAGTATATAATCGTAGTCGGCTATCTTACGAAAACGCCATACAATTAAAGCTTATATATATATATATATATATATATATATATATATATATATATATATATATATATATATATATATACTCGTGAGTTTTTATTAAATATATATATAGTTAAGTATACACTCTTTATAATTCCCGAAATTGTTTCAAATTGCAAGCTCAATGAGGTTGTGTTACAAGCTTAAGAGCATATATATGTTTAGTTATTTTCAATGACCAAAGGAAACATCAATCCATTACCATAATTTTTATTTATTTATTTTTCTCAATTTTCTCATTTTCCGACTTCGACGAATACCTGTATTTTTTCCTTCGTATTACAAACAAAATTTATATATTTTTCTAATATTTTAATTTTTTCATATCTTATGCGCGTTTCACAGCTCAGTCAAGAAAAATATATAGCTTTTATTTTAACATCGCTAATAATCAGAGAAATTGATCATCAGAAAAACTGAGCTGTGAAACGCGCGTAAGTTGAAATATAACACTAGAAGTTCCGGGGAACATGTTCAACAAGTTGAAATCTTGGAGGTCTTGGTATTAAGATTAATGGGCTTTTCCGGATTTTACATGTATATATATATAAGTAACGGTTTTTTAGTTATGACTCATGGAAGATACTGGGTAACGAATAACAGACAGTTGTGCACGTAAGCGGACTGATATGAACTATGGAAATTAGGATTGTATTCGTCTTCTGATGTTAATAATCGCTACAGTCAATCCTTTGTATGAATGGTTTTGTTTTAGTTAGAGGTCCGTTATAATAATGAATACATATGATTATCGAAACGGTCGTCCCCCTTTCAATTTCTTTAGATAAGTTATAAAGCTCTTCTTTGTGTCCATTTTAGGTTTAAAATTAATATTTGATGTTAGGAAAATGATTTAAGAAATTCTAAAAATCGAATTATCTCCCTTTCTGTCATAAAATTCGTGTGGTGAAACCGACTAGATTCCTAAGAAACGTTCTCCTAAATTTAACTTGATAAATAAAAAAGAATTCGTGTAATAATTTCAATTGACTATAATTCTGATTTATTTTTCTCTTAAAAAATAAAAATAAAAATTATGATAGCCTTGTTGGAACCTTTTAATCTTCTGGTATTGCAGACTCGCACCCATTTGCTGCCGAATTAATTGCTTAAATAGCTAGCATTAAAAAAACTGCAGTTTCGTATTAACTATATTTGTTTTTTATATTTATTAAGTATTTTAAACTATTAGAATAATTAAAAAATAAATAATAGTTGATAATAATTTACTAATTAACTTTGGGATTTGGGTGTTTTTTCTATTTGAGAGTTTCGACCCCCTTGTTAAGTTTATCATGACTAGCCTCGTAAGCACCAAGTTGAAACTATCGTTGGAGGAGCTAATTCGAGTTCCGAGTATGGTTTCTTTTGGGGAGCGGGGTCTTTTGGGGGATTTGT
>OY744537.1:74635521-74640521 GCA_963556195.1 Sepiola atlantica | reverse complement strand
TACGCAAAACTTTACAACGCATTACAAAAAAGCTTGTTTTATGTATTTCTAACCCAGTCAGATTAATAAAAATGTTACTGCTAATAATGGACATGTTTAAGCCTTCAGTTACACAATCAGTTGTTTTTAATATAATCAATAAAAGTAGCCTACAAAGAAAAAACAATATCTAATAACAAACAAGATTATAGTTAGATCTACTCATAATACAAGGGGGATTTTTTGTATGTCTGTCCGTTACAATTTTGTTAAACGAATATCCTAACTTCGTTAGAAATGGAAAATATTGCATTAATACTAAATAATAATTTCCCACTTAATAAATCGTACGCCATGACCGGAAATCGAAACCGAAACCTTAAGATCTTCAGTCTGACAACTGAGCTATTTGCTTATATTATCTCATAAATAGATCTTAAAACATTACCATGACAAAATAATTATAGCTTTGGCGTGACGTCATAGATTTATGATTTACGTCAGGTTTCAAAACATGAATTCAAACATAAGCGATAATAAAAAAATTTTTTTTAAATAAATGGGTAAATATTATCAATAGCGTTGGAAATTATTTTGATAGTCCCAAAACAATTTATTTAGCTTTAACTATGTATTTTATTTACTTCCTCTCCAGGAGGTTAGACACAAGGTCAGGTGTTGATGAAAGTGTTTCTGTGGAACGAAATGGATTCGAACCCGGTACACTCATGTCCTCAGTCCGCATTGTTAACCACTTAGCCACTGTGTTCACAATTTTATTATTCTTGACAAATAAATAGGAACACCTTCTCACAGACAGCGAGAGAGGAGGTTGACGCGGTAGATAATATATGCGGCCGGAAGGAGCATATATTTGCTAGTTCATTCATAATATAAAGGTCATTTTCTCTGTGTGTGTGTGTGTGTGTGTGTGTGTGTGTGTGTGTGTGTGTGTGTCTGTCTGTCCATCAGTCACAATTTTTTTAAACGTAAGAAATACATTTCGATATAGAAATATCTCAACTTCTTTTAGAAATGGAAAACATTGCATTAATACTAAATAATAAATTCCCAACAAATAAAGCGAATGTCATGACCGGAAATCGAAACCGAAACCTTGAGATCTTCAGTCTGATGTTCTACGAACAAAGCTACTTAGATTTCCTTGTAAATACGATCTCGTAGATCTTAAAACATTACCATAACAAAATATTATAGCTGTGACGTGACGTAACAGATTTATGAGTTACGTCATGTTCCAAAACATCTATTTATAAATATACACAGTGCGTCAACGTATAGTTTTTAAATAAATAATTTGTATAAAAATCATATCATTCTAAAAATGCCCCTTATTTTTGAGTGAATCTACCAGTCTAGAAAAAATATGCGACCGAAGGGGGGCACATATTTGTAGTCATCTATTAATACTTCATAGCGTAACCGTTGTTGCTAATTACAGCATGAGACGCTTAGAGTATTTATTTACTCCTCTCCAAGAGTTAGGCACAAGGCCAGTTTTATCTTACTCCCCAACGTCGGGTCGGGAAAGTGGGGTTTGAAAAGCCAGCGCCCGAGAGGTGAGCATTCTGGCCATTAAAAATTGCCTGGGCAGCCCCGTCGGCATTCCCCGGTAAGGGCGACTCAGGCAGTAAGCAATAAACTTACTCCTCCCCAAAGAGGGGAGGCGAAGCCTGGGAGGGTCGACCTCCTAGAACTGCACAGGACAGACCCATAGACCGACGTAAATCAAGCCCCTAAGGCCAAGACAATACCAGTCTATGGGGTGTAGTATCCATCGGAACAGATACTACACTTTGATCTTAGCCAAAAGGCCAATCCGAATTTTTTGCATGTTTCTTGGCTAATATTTTGCCATACTTCACGAAAAAAATTCCTTTAGTTCATGCAGGTTTTGCGTGTTCCTTCTTTAAATTCTCAGTCTCAACTCTCTCCGTGAAGTACGGTTGGGTTGAGATCTTGAGATTTCCGAAGCTATTCTTTTAACTTAACCATTATTTTGTCAACTTTGCAGTATGTTTAGAATCGTTGCCGTGTTGAAAGACACAATCTGGTTTCGAGCCCAACGAATATGCACTATGATGCCCAATTTAGGCTCGAATATATCCCTATAATATGGTCTGTTCATCCTCCCTTTTATTATTTCAATGTTCCTACTTCTTGGACACTAAAGCAATCCTAGATCATGATTGACCCGCCTCAAACTTTTACTTTTTGTAAATTTTTATAACGTTTCAGATTAACTTCATGATTACTTTATTTTG
This sequence comes from Sepiola atlantica, assembly GCA_963556195.1. Classification (NCBI taxonomy): domain Eukaryota; kingdom Metazoa; phylum Mollusca; class Cephalopoda; order Sepiida; family Sepiolidae; genus Sepiola; species Sepiola atlantica. The sequence continues at coordinate 74,638,257 of OY744537.1, read as the reverse complement.
TTGCATTACCTCCCTGTCAGGGGAGATCAAATGTCTCACAAGTCACAAAATAAAATACGTTGATGTTCAAAAACATAACCCGTGTCTCCCACATTCAACTAACCAATCCTCCGTGACTGAAGCAGTAATTCAACGATCGTCTCCAAAGGTTAATTCTCGCTGGAGTTAAAGTTGGACCCAACAACCCAAAAAGAAGAAGAGTTCGCAAAAAAGGACCTTTTATTGTTGTGGTCATTGCCTTCTCTGCTGCCAGCGGTGGTGTGGCTTCCGGCTACGGATGTTTGGAGCTATTGTCCCCCTAATTCATCGTCGATGTTAAGACATCTCCACTCATGGTGTTCGCATCAAAAACTTCCAAACGACTACCTACCTCTCTCACTCCTTCCTTCTTTGAGCTATGTGACATCACGTCCTTTCTATTCAGATGACATTTGAGTATATACTCGTTCAGCCCATGGCCCCGATAACCTGCGTACGTGTGAACACCACCCTGAGAACCCAAATCATCAGATATACGCTAGCAACGTCCCATTACTATTTAACAACTTAACCAGTTTTTAATAAAAAAACGTGTTATAAACTTTTGAGTTACTGAATACTTGTTTTTCTTCGTGGAATACCTTTTGAAAGTTTTAAAAATTTTAATTGTTTAACTGAATTCATAAGTGAATGTTTTACGAACAGTAAAGGTTGTATTAATCTAACCGTATTAGAAATACCTAAAAATATTCTTCTGTTGTAAACTTTTGCATGAGACTATATATATATATATATATATATATATATATATATATATATATATATATATATATATATATATATATATATATCGTAAGCTATGAAAATATATTTATGGCAATTAAGCTACACAGAGGCTCCCGCGTTTCATCCCCGGGGGGGGGGGGGATTTTCAGGCTAAAATTTTAGCCTGAAGATTCCCCCCGGAGATGAAATGCGGGAGCCTCTGTGTAGTTTAATTGCCATAAATATATTTTCATAGCTTACTACCTAGCTCTACTTACGTATCGAGCACTGTTGAAGTAAATACTGAAAATTGATACATAAAAAATTATATCTCATAAAATTGTATGTGGATACATGAAATACTAATATATATATATATATATATATATATATATATATATATATATATATATATATATATATATATATATATATATATATATATATATATGGTGGCTGTATATTCGATTTCGAATATGACCACTTTTGGCGTATCGATGTGGTATTAGTGTAAAGGTTCCCAGTGAAAGGGGTGGATGTGGCTTTTCACGCCTGCCAGACTTTTACAGACCATACCACAGATGTGGCAGGTGTTGTGATTACCTGAGGGTTCCCCATAAATGAAGCCACCTCTTGTCCGTGCTTGATTTTGCCAAACATGCACTCGTTGGTGATTCAACAAACCTGCACGTGACATAGTTACCAAGTTGCATACTTGGCATCTTAGGTGTTCATTGTTCCCTCCATGTGCTCGACGTGCCACGTCCCGTCTCTCTTCTCCTGTTGATGTTTCATCCTATTCTTTTCAAAAAGCTTACCTATCTACAGTCACCCCCTCCCATCCTCCAACATCAATTCCAAATCACTTCAAATCGTCTTCGGGACAATCTTTGAATCGCTTACGATGTTTATATATATATATATATATATATATATATATATATATATATATATATATATATATATATATATATATATATATGTGTGTGTGTGTGTGTGTGTGTGTGTGTGTATGACAATATAAGTAAATTACATAGAAACGTTTCTAGCTCATTAGTCATCAAACTAATTACGTGAATTTATATTTAACGGATGCTTTTATATCTAACTAGTTCATAATCTAATTGGTAACCAATAACATTTCTTTGTTACTTATTTATTTCAATCAGTCAACGGGTGTCAATACATTTAGTTGAGATATGGTTTGGCGCTCAACGCGTTTAAATGTGGGTGAATAAACAAAAGGTGACCTTACTCAAACAGGTGGGATTAAAACAATTTATCCGTCACATTTCTGTTACCTACCGCCATCTTAGATTTATTATTAAGCTATCATGTTTATATATATATATACATATATATATATAAACATGATAGCTTAATAATAAATATATATGTATATATATATATATAGTATAAAATATACAAATGACGAGCTACACAGATAGTGTTCAGCCTGATGATTTCCTTCGAGAATGAAACACAAACGTTTCTATATAGCTAACTTGCCGTAAATATATGTTTAACCTGCTACTAAGTTCTAATTATCTATTGAATTTTTGTGAAGAAAATTATGTGCGTAATATGTTATTTTATATGTATATATATACATATATATATATATATATATATATACATATATATATATATATATGTATATATATATATGTACGTATATACATATCTATCTATATATACATATATATATATATATGTGTATGTATATGAAACAGTAATTACAGCCCACCCGATGGCAACCTTCTTAACGCCAGAGGCATATCTAAATTATTTCATTACACTTTGAACTGTTTGAGGTGCGGTTTATTTGATTATATTTTGAAGATTGTTTACTCGCCATTGAGCTGATTCTTTTCATCAAAGAAAGCTCCTTTTGGCGTTATATTCCTTCTCTCCCCCCCCCATCTCTCTCTCTCTCTCTCTCTCTATCTATCTATCTCCGTCTCTCTCTATCTCTATCTCTCTCTCTCTCTC